>JAXCHB010000063.1:0-1203000 GCA_036926305.1 Uropetala carovei | reverse complement strand
TCAGTGACCAGAATTGATTCAACATGCATTTTTTCTATTATCAGAAAATAAATCCTGTCATTAAATATACCAAAACTTTCACCTACCATCTCAATGAAATTTATATGCAATCTATTTAATCAACAACTAAGTAAATTTAAAATTCAGCTTATCAACTTAACATTGCAGTATTGCATTTAAAGATATCTACCAAAGTTGAAAAATCTTCACAAATAAAGGCAATGCAAGTATGAAAATATTATTAGAGAATTTTCAAATAACTCCTGGCAATTGAACATATCTCTGCTTTTTTCTATTTATAAGTGATAATTCAGTCAAGTGAATGGATCATGTGAAATATTTCATATAAAATAGGTTTATGACAGATGCACACGTGTATATACATACAATAACGCTCTGTGTCTGTAGATAGCCATTCCTTTATCACTGGTATGGATTCATCATCCACTACTTTGGGATAGCGATACTTTAAGAGCTTCAAAAGCAAGTCATTTCCCCTGTTAGAGGCCAGATCAGACTTGCTGGAACAAAAGAGAGATTTTTAAAAAATGACGCTATGATAGAATCATTATTATATTGCAAACATTGAAATATTTACTCTGTACAAATTATTTCATCCTCAGTCCTCCTTATTAAATGCACAGGTCCTGGGAATTTAGAAAGTTGTTCATAAATATTTAAGTTGATGTAATCCCTAATTGTCATTCTTACTATGGGTCCCCATGATTTGGGCATAATTGGCAAAGCCAATGGTAATATGTCATCAAATGTTGCATCCAGAATCTGAAAATATTTTTTAAAAAACCTTCACTGCTATATTCAATAAAGGGTGATCCAAAAAAGCTAAACAGCAAAACAATTAAATTTTATTCACAGATTTCTTTTTCACTTAGTTTAACATATATTGTACTTACCACTCCCTTAATTTCTGGATAATTCATGGCAGCCCAACTGGCTGAATAACCTCCAATACTCCAACCAAATATTATAATATTTTCTGGGTTAAATCTTAAGCTATTTATAGCAAACTGGAGGACAACATCAATCCCTTTAGTTTCTTGGTCTGGGAAAGGAAGCCCCTGCATGGAAGTAACACTGTTAGTCTTCTGTAATTATTTGTAGCTTGAGCATGGAAATTTTACATATGTATATTTCATCCTTACTGTGCTGCCCCCAAATCCTGGATGATTCCACCCAATAACAGAGTATCCTGCTTCGATCGGAGTGACCATAATTCCAATCTCATAAAATCCTGCATTACCTTCACAGCAAACCACTAATGTGTTTCCATGAAGGTGCCTGGAAAGTTTTCCATTTAGTTTACTAACTACTTTAAACTGCGTACAAGAAATTTCTACCTTACTAAGGCTAAAGTACAAGGAACTCACTTTCCCCTTTGATCGACAAACATTGTGTCAATGTCATTTCCATCTTTGGCTTGTAGCTTATTTCTCACTCCAGAATTTTCCTCGACTAATTTGGCTCGGCCTTGCAAAAGGGCATTGACTGCAAAGAGAATTATAATATTGATAAAAAGAGTGCATGTGAATAACATAAATGTTTTGGTAGAGATTATGATGAGGACACTCACACAAAAAGAAATGGAGAATAGTAGATGAACCAGGATATGCAAGCTTAATACCAAATGTGTGGGCTACTGCATAACTAATCAACTGTAGTGGAAAACTTATAATCCAATCGAATGTAGAGCGTGTCTGCTGTTGTTCCACATACAAGCGATGAAGAGTTTCTTCACTAGAAGATGAAGCATTAAAATTATGGTTAACTTAATGTGAAAACCTATCACATTAAAAAAAAACAGTATTAATTTAATTTTCATGCTGATCCATTGAAAAGGAGGTAACTTTTTTGTGATAGGAATCTACTGCTAATGAGTATTTTGATGAAGAATGCTTTGATCCTATTCAGTGCCAGTCCTCAGCAATTGACGGCCCCGGGCAAACTTATATTTGGTGGCCCCATTTATCATTATTAATTGCACGATATTGTGAGAAACAACCGCAAACTGATACAAACAAAAAGGGTAATAGCTGGATGAACATTTTTATTTCAAAACAAAAAAAAAATCAATATAAGGTACAATATTATTTAAGTTTAATGTATTTTATAATAAACTTCCATCAATCAAAGGTTTATTTTTCTTGCTTTACAAATTGCAAAATCAATTAAAGTGGAATAATCAAGCTAAAGAATTTTCAATTGAAATAACAGCAAGATCAACCAGCCTTTCTTATGTCATCATTGAGCGCAAGTATGTTTTAATTAATTTTAGCTTTGAGAAACTACATTCATCACATGGCACAGTGACAGGTACAGTCAATAAAGTTCTAAGTGCAATATAATAATTTGGCACAAGTTCAATAAAACAGTTGTCACAAATATATCGCAATGTATCCAGTGCCGTTTCACAATGGCCTGGCATAATTTGTGACAAAGTCTTAAGTTCAGTAAACAAGCTTAATCCTTGAATGTCATTTTCAAATTCATTACGTTGCTCAGAAAGCAATAACTCTAGGTCTTTGCACTGTTTAAGCAAATCACCATCAGACATGTATTTCAGTGTTGAAATACAGTACAAAAAGTTGAAGGTTTCATTAAAACATTTTATTTGCTGAAAACATTCTCTTAGTGAGAGAATTGCTTGGTCCAACAAATTATTAAAAAGGTCAACTAGTAATTTTTCCCCAAGATCATTTATTGATTCGTCTTTGGCTTCATATGAAAATTGTTTCTTTTTTTTCGTCGAACAGATTATTCCACCCAAAAAATGGCTTCTTCTGGATCCACTTCAAGTTATTTTGCTAGCTCTTTTGCTGTGGTTTTCAAACTTTCAAAACCATTTTCTTCTAATTGAATTTAGAAACTTTCTATACTTTGCAAAAGTGATAATACCTGATCTAACTGCATGTTTTTGCTTTGCATCATCTTGTTAACAACATTTATTTGCGTGAGAATATCATACCAAATTACTAAAATTACCAAAAATTTTAAGCTTTTCAGTTATTTAACTAACGAAAGTGCTTCTGTCTGGCGTTTTAGGTCATTTGCAGTTTCGTAAACCTCAACTAACGCATCATAAATTTCACCCAACTGAAATCAAATTGCTCTAACACAATTAATTTTACATTCCCACTTAGTTTCCGATAATGGTTTCATTGTAAACTTAGTCACATGATTTTTAAAAACCTGCCATAATTGTGTTGAACCTGAAAAAAGTGCATAAATTTGCTGCAAAATTCCAAAAAACGATTTGGCTGCTAGAGATTACTTTGCCATGTCACCGAGTGTTAAATTTAAATTATGGCAACCACAGGGCATAAAGATTTCACCGATTAATACGCAATATTCGAACTTGTACGGCATTATTTGAACCAGCCATATTTGCTCCATTATCGTAACCTTGACCACGGCAATTATAAATGGACATTCCCAAATCAATATTTTTCATTAACGCTTCTTCACACCCTTCGCTCTTTTTATCTGCCACCAAGAGATGTTTAACTATTAATAAACGATAAAATTTGTATTTCTACGTAATCTTCTAATCGCAGCCATATAAAAATGTACAATTCGGTGGCCCCTAAAAGTGGCAGCCCCAGGCGACCACCTGGCTTGCCCACCCATAAGACCAGCTCTGATCCTATTAAAATATTCCATTGTTAGCACTGCTGGAGTACTCGCTCCATCATGCCACTGCCAGGGCTAATATTACCTAGGTAGAAATGGTTGGGTCTCAGTTACTGGACTATCAAAATTCTAACGTACTTCTAGATAAGCTATGAATGAGAATCTGGCATAGTGGGAGGTGAAAGGAGCACAACTAATAGGAAAATTCTGAATTTCTGGAAATTTTTCATTTTTACTTTCTCCATACGTAATGGGAAAGTATTGTGATCACGAAAAAAATCGACTTCGAGATTTCAACGGAAATACACGTTTTGAGGTCCCTAGAACACGTTTAGACTATTTTCGGAATGATGTCTGTGTGTGTGTATGTGAATGTGGGCGCTCTAACTCAAAAAGTACTTGCCATATCGTTACCAAACTTCATACATAACACTTTAGCATGAGCATAAAGAACTGATTAGTTTTTGGACAATAACGGTTAACCGGAAGTCGAGATTTATTCGAAACCCGATTCGGTTTTTACGATATTTCTCCGTTAAAACATCATTGTTTTATATACAATTCTATACAATGGTTACAGAGAATGTAATTTCCTACAACTTTCATTTGAAAGAATTTTCCATAGCAGTTATTGTTTAGGAATTATTTATAAATAATCGGTTTTTTCGGTTTCCGTCAAATATCCTTAAAAACGTCGTTATTGGTGGTCTTTGTGATGACCAAAGTTGTAGAGAATAATATTTCTTCCAGGTTTTGTTTGAAACAAATTTACGTAGAACCATCCATTTCGGAGATATTTTGCTTTTTCTTAATTTCCAGTATACAGCGCCACCACCATGTAGCAGTGAATTCTGTAAACATATTCAAAATATAATTTACGGCAGTAAGGATGACTGTATTCTTTTACGATACGAAATAATAATTTTGCCTCATAATGCTATTCATAATAATTTAAATATCTATACCCCAAATATGGAGAAAGTCATGTGTTGGCCACATCAGATTTCTGTTTCTATTCCTCACAGGAAAAACATAGGAGTCAGTAAAGAGCATGACTGATACACAAATTTGGGACTCGAATAGGAACTCAGCCTAATGAATGGAGTTTATTTGTTTGTCAAGATAATTCAAATGCACTTCTACTTTCTCAACAAATTACCCCTGAAGCTAAAGAAACACAATAAGAACTTTTTGTTGATATGATTAGCATAAAATTTTATATCTCTTTCTATCCTAATATAAGCTCTTTTCAGATATATTTACATATTGATACAACTGGAATTATAAAGATGTGCGATTTGAGTTGAAAACATTTTAGCGGGAAATCTATATTTTTTAAAATCACTCACGTTATCTTATATATAATTTATTATGTGGGAAAATTAGCATTTGGTGTATGATTGTTTTAATGCTTCGACCATTTTACAGGCAGCATATGTGCACCTTGTAGGCACAAATTTTGGTTGTAAAAGTGAAAAACAACTGGAATATACATATCATAAATGCAGGTTTGAGGCTTATAAGAACAAGTGTCAGTAAAAAACCAAAATTAACCAAAAAATTATTCATTCTCATTAATCGTTTATACTCTTTCGATGAAGTTATTATACTAACACAACTGCCTTGATCAAGGATGGAAAGTGTTTCATTAATACTAATATAGATAAAAATTACCTTCGAATGTCACTCCATTTGAAATCTACAGGCCAAGCTGAAAAATCGAAGTCATATTTGGCCAGTGCTTTCTGAAATATTAATTCGTGAATGAATGTCAACCAGAGCGAATTAAATAAGCCTAAAACTGTATGGAATGTAACATTATTTACCTTAGTATCTTTATTTAAATCTTTCCTTGCAGCTTGTAGAGCACTCAGGAACGTTATATACATTGTGTTTTGAGATCTAGCAAACCCTCTGAGGCAATATGAAGCTGCAATAATAACTCCTACTCCCGTTAATACTTTGATCATGCTGACTGCACCATCGAAGAGGAGATATCCTCTCCTGTATAAAAAAGCCGCTATAAACGGGGATGTGTACAGGCCTACACCCCACATCATCGATATCTGAAAATTTAACAGGACGGGAGCAATATGTGCAGAAAATTAATATACATTTTACTAAATGAAATGCTCAGTTAATGTTGTTAGCCCTATGTGAAATAAACAAAGTTCAATCATAATACTGTGGCGTTTAGAAGATTTGTGAATGTGTCAGTATAATAATAGCGCTTTAAAACTAAGATTTTTACTTTTATTGGAAGTTACACATACTGTAACAGGTAAAATAGTACTATGCATGAAAAGATTATCTTAGTTAAACTAACAACAGTTGCACTATACTATAATGTTAAATAAACGCTCAAAACATAAATATGAAATGACAACCACACTCACAGAATCTATAACTCGATCTCCCCATTTTTCAAGATGACTGGGTTCGTACGATATTCCCTATAATATAATAAATATCATTGGCGGTTAATTGATAATTTGAAGAGTAAATAAATGTAACGTTACAGCAGTTATCATTCAATAATTCCTTAAAATGGCAGGGAAAAACTCGCATAATATTTTAAAAAATAATTCAAACCTGTACTCTACTATCTCCGTACATTCGGTACAGTTTTGGACTGAACATACATTGCCATAACAACCTTATTGTCGCCATCTTTCCATTGAATGACAGCCGAAGAACAAAAATATTATGATTAGCTCTCAAAAAGTTACATGGTTACGATATATCCGATATATCGTCAAATGATACTACCAACAGCGAAAAAATTGTGTATTTGTATGTTTTATATTTATTATAATAGTGAAGAAAACAATGTATTACGGATTTTATCAGTTTGAAAGTGAATAACATTAGAGCCTACCTTACTTGCAATATCAAAAATAAGATTGGTGGCATAAGTAATTGTAGATTTGACTTTAAAATTCCTGGTATACCTCGTGTTGTAGTACCATATGAATGACCCCATGAAAAATTAGAACAGCAGTTTCTGATGTCGCATGTTTTATTTTATCAGAATAATATAGGTTTAGAAGGTTGAAGACAGACATGAAGCTGATGTGCCACTAAATTAAGTAACTACCTTATTTATTCTGAACATATGTTTTATTCAGCTTTGTGTATAGTACTTTATTAAAGAGGAATAAATATGGTTGATAATATGAAGTTGCATATATTGAATTTTTGTTCACCAAGCAATAAATGTTTGTTGATATATCCTTGCTAGTCGAATTATTGTTCTGAATATCGAAATGTATTGCATCACATATCTTACGCATCATTTTGGATGCTTTTCATTAAGGTAAAAAATATATGCGTACATTCATTTTTTACATACTATTAATATCGTATTTTTTGTTGTTGGTATCCCTGCGACGTTCTTGGGATAACTTTTGGCCAACTATGGAGTCTGTAGGTGCTGATTCGAAGTTACATTTAGTTATTGAATTTGGGTGAGTTAAATGGCTCATGTACATAGTTGATGTAAATTTAATTCGAATATATCATTGCGTTTTTGGATAAGCCCTTACTGGTGAATGTTTAAGTTAAAAATCATGGATACAGCACGAAAAAATTTTTTTCTTATAGCGGAGGAGCAGAGCTTTTGTTCGGAAAGAAAAAGAAGCATGATGTGTTGTTACCAGTTGATGGCGAAAAGTGTTAGTATATTATTTTTGTAATATCTATAGTCAGAGCATTTGATATTTTAAATTTACTAATACAAAGGTTTACTTATAGGGACCATAAGGAAACTTCTGCAATGGATTAAAGATAACATGTTGCAGGATCGACCGGATTTATTTATAATGAAAGAAACAGTGTAAGTAAACTATATTTTAAGTTTTAGCTCTCTTTTGAAAAGCCTTTCATCAGCGTTTGTCTGTATTTTATCATCTCTAATCACGTGTCTTTCATATGTCTTGGATTTATGCTAAACTATGTGCTATTCTTCCACAATTGAATGCCAAGGTATTGGTTGAAAAAGCTTCACACTTTATATAATACTCGTGTTTTATGTTAGTTTATACATACTTTCATTTTGATTAATTTTCAAAAGTGACTTTTTTTCTAAGAAGTATCCTGACTAAAGTATAATGGTGATATAATATTGGTACTACATATTCTTTGATATACAGTAACATTTGTCTAGTTTCAATTTGTTAAAATTCACAAATATGCTGGAGTGAATGAGAATGACAAGTGTCTCTCGTAGTGGAAAATTGCCACTCAAGCTTGTGCGCTTTTTTTTAGCTGCATTTAAGAACTTCAGACAGCCTTCTTAGTGATGGCAATTAAAATGGAATTAAAGCCGTTATTCTCTTTTAAATAATACAGTAGATCTGAATTAATTTCAAAACTGAATAGGAAACAAGTAAGAGATGAACTGCAGCACAAATTACCACGTTTTTTCAACGACATATCATTCCATAGTAGTAAAGATTCGCAGATGAGATGTATTGTTGGTTTTATACATTTGTAGGAGCATGTACGTTTTGCAGATTTTTTATTGTTATTTTCTCCCCAGCAACTGATCTTAAATCCACCAAATTTTTCCATGTCTAGCTCTCGTATTAACCAACCTATCCTGAAAATTTGCCTTTTGCTGCAAGATTCAAGAGAAATTGCCTGTAGAAATGAGTGGGTAGGCAAAGGAGAAAAAGTGCTAATAACCTGTAAGAATAACATGATTGGAAATGGGGTAGACCTAAGTATTGTTCACCAACTTTATTTGCTCTCTCAATCCTATTTTTTATTTGATGCCCATTAATCATTTAAGGGTGATGTTTTTGTCTGTCCTCATTCAATGTTTTTCATGTTTAATCCTCTGTTGTATTCATCTCACAAATGTTTGGTGTAGCCTTCATTCAATAAGTTTCCATTTGATTTATGGATAATAGACATAAGTATACGTTTCTTGATGAATAAATATATTTGTTGTATGGACAAAATATCTCTCTTTAGTAGCCAGGAAAAGTGTGTTGTATTTATAATCTACAATTGGTGAATCATTACTGATGATGATTGCTTTTTAGCTGAAATGCACATATGGTTTTCCCTAAAATTTATTGGCTATTGGAGTTTTATCTATTTGCTTTTAGTCTTAAAGTGAGCTATATTTCTCTTTTGAATATATGTATTTGTTATAATAAAACAGTTGGAAAAATGCCAATTCCCATTCTCTATTGAAGATGGGACTTTTTCGTAGCAGAAAATTGTTCCATGGTACCTTTATGTTCATTGTGAAACCATTCTCCCATTATTCTCTAGCATAATTTGGTTTTGAAATCTTTCCAGTAGTACCTGTTACCTCACTCACATTTTCAGAAACACGAGAATCTGTCATACTTGATGCTTTTCTCTAAAGCGATAATTAACATCTATTTAGTGTTTCTGTATCAGATACCTGATCTTTAAATATCATATGATATGACGCTGTGGGTTTATGTAGGTGCTCCAAGCTTATCTAACATTGGACACAAAGGCTATGTGTCACCCATCTCTTTTGCACCAAAAGCACTTGAAATACTACTTGATCCTTCACCTTCCCAAAAACATAACATATGCCTGCATTCAGTATGCATAGTTTCCATGTCCTTACTGAATGATGACTTGGGTAAATGCATGATCCAATGCATTTTCTTATCTGCATAGTATCTTTTCAATGACCTCGGTTGTTAATTTGGTCAAACAAGCAGTTAAGAATTTAAAAACATTCAAAAATAAAATCTCTTTACTTTGCAAAAAATAATTTACCTTAATCACTGATCCAGATACTTGATGTCAGAGTTGTCCTTCATCGTCAGAAATACTCTCAGAAAATACTGTTTTCATATATTAAAATTTTGCAGATGGCTTTCTGACTGAAAATACTTTTCCAAAGGAACCATTGCTCTATCTTCTACTGGTTATGAGTTATCATTGATTTTATCAAAAATTTCAACTTTTTTAACTAATAGTGAACATATTAGAGGTATAAAATGACATAAGTGAAATAAGCAAAAATTTTCGTACAGTTGCTTGCCATCTGTTGGTCAAAATGACAACTCAGGTGAAAATCAGTATTTTCTGCTCTCGTTTCTACCATCAGAGCACAACATCAACATTATGGCTATGAAGTAGTTCACTTTCTTGCTGCTAAAGGCAGGGCCGTTGATTCTGTACAACCAATCAAAATGCTCCCAGACTCAGCAGCAGATTCACCGATACCAAATAGATTTTTGGAAAATTTGAACTTTTATTTCTAGAGGAGATTCGAAATTGATTATGGCCTAAGAAGCATCTAAAAGCCATAAGCCTTCAATCAATGCGACATTCATTTCGATCCGATCTTTTGTTCAAGAGATCTGAGGGAGCAAAAAATGGTCTACCGCCTAAATATATAGCGGACGAACACACACAAAAAATTTTATATTAATTCCTCAAATATGACATTACTTTCTCTATATGCAGTATAAGAGAATTACTTTCCCCATATGCAGTATAGGAGAAAGTATTGTTTTAGTGAAAAATAGTAGAATTCGAGATTTCAACAGAAATACAAATTTTGAAGTTCCCTGAGTACGTTTTCACTATTTTCTTGATGATGTCTGTATGTATGTGTGTGTCTGTCTGTCTGTGTTTGTGTATGTATATGATAGAATTTTGTGGGCGCTCTAAGTCAAAAACTAATAATCAGGTTAGCACAACACTTCATATTTAAGATTTTTAGTAATGATCCAATGTCTGATAAGGCATTGGCTGAAGTTTTGTCATTTTTCTGTTTCCTGTAGGGATTATGTAAACATTCATTATTAAATTTTTAGATGATAATATTTTGGTTCTCTTTGGCGATCCCGGACCCCTTTTGAAAAATAATTTTTTGAGATAACCTCTCATGCAAAACGAAAGCTTGCAAACCCATGACTGATCTGCCTATGGTGACATTTACCCACCTGATCACTGGACAATGGGGAGGGATAGTTCGTTCCAGAGAGGTGAAGGGTGCAATAGCACCTGGAAGACGGCTACACTGATATAAAAGGCATTATAATCTAAAAAGAAAGTGAGCCGAAGGCTCGCCATTATCCTCGGTTAATTGTAAATAAAATTTATTTTGACAATTTCTCATTTTCTTAGTTTGTTTTAACATTTTCCCCGGGAAAGAGTTATCGCAAAAAATTATTTTTTAAAAGGGGTCTGGGATAACTGAAGAGTACCATCATTTTTTACAAGTTTGGTTTAAAATATTTTTAATAAAACAGTTTAAGAGATATTTCAATTATTTGTGTGAATTTATTAAGTAAATTGGTAAGAGATATCTTAGCTTCTGTTGCTAAGATAAAATCTTCTAATTGTTGATAGTGATGCCTATACTGCCAAGAGTACATATTTTTAATTGCGATCAAAATAATCTAAATGCCACCTAGCATAATATTTTATAAACAGATTTTCTTGTAAATATTGACAGCTATCCCACCACCACCAACCTGAATTTTAATCGTTCATCGATATTTTATTATCCATAGCAACAAATAATATTGTTTACCAATTGTTTTTCAATGAGAAAAGTGATTCAGAATACTTATCACTCCGAAAGATTACTGGAAGCATTTAAAAATTGTGGAATTGTTGGTAATTATTCTGGAGGATACTGATATTGAGACCAGTTGTATATACTATTGCAAGCTTATTCATTACTCTATATGAAGAAAGTCATGTGCTGGAAACATTAAATTTTTCTAAGAAGTATGTGTGTTATACTTCTACTATTTTTATTTGAGACTTGCTTGGTGTATATGAAAGCTAGCCACAACAGGAAATTTTCTGTAGTCCTATTTGATGCTGGGTTTATAAATACCACAATGAATCTTGTATAGAATGATAAAAACTTTCCTTGCTTTAAAAGGCAGTCTAGTAACGAATAGTTCTGTAGACAGTTTCAGTCCTCTATCCCAGTGCTCCCCAACCGGTGTGCCGCAGCACATTAGTGTGCAGCGAGGAAGTCACTAGTATGCCGCACATTCTGAGGGTATTTAATTTTTAGAAAAGCGTTTGGCACAAACAAATTCACATAAATTTTATCATCCAAGGAATTTATTCTGAAACCACGAGAGGAATTGCAACTTAAAATTAGTATGCTACCTTTAGACGTATTTTGGCTAAAAGCTAAAGGTGAATATCTTTCAATATCTGAATATGCCATTGATACGATGCTCCAAATTCAACAGCATATTTATGCAAATTTAGTTGTTCGTGTATTGTGTATTTATGCCGTGAAATTAATTAGGGGTGGCTTGGTGTGCCACAGTGTTTTTAAGCATGCATGGAGATGTGCTGTGAAGAAGAAAAGGTCAGGGAGCACTGCTCTATCCTACAAGAGCCTGTACATAGTCTGGAGCAGTCAGTCACAGGATTCTGTCAAGTGGGGGGAGGGGGTCACAAATGTTTGGCAAACACAAAAGTTGTATGCATATATCAGTGTCGTGTATTAGAGGGGTCAGAAATGTTTGGCAAACACAAAAGTTGTGTGCAAGTTATATCAGTGTCGTGTATTGCATTATTAATTATATTTACATTAAAAACAAAAGGGGCAAACCGTCTCCTATTCCTTTCTGACTGCATCCATGAACCCTAATTTAAAATAAATATGTATGTTTCCACAGTTTAGAAAAATCACAATTTCCAAGGGGGAGGGGGGCTGGACCTGTTGGAATCGCCGCCCCCCCTCTCCTTATAATCTGAGGCCCTCTTGATGTGAATTAAAAAATTCAAGGCCCCCCAACTTATAAAATTGACCAAAAGTGTGATTTAGCAATTTCAAAGAATAATTACTATTGAACCTTAAAGATATCTATGGAGTACTTTTTCTATTAAATTGTATGTTTATAATTAAATGTGACTTTTTGTTATCAATGCAAAAAAAATACTCGTGACCGACTGAAGTGGATGTTCTCCCTCTACTTTGGCATGGTGATTGAAAAACACTGTCATATTAAAAACAATAAGATCTGATTTTGATATGCTGTATCATTTAATTAATTCAACATTGTTTATCAGCTTATTCTTTATTTAGGATTAAAATTAATTCAGCATCTTTGTTATCAGCCCATTTTTCGGTGGCCCCACAGAGAAAGCTCTATGGCCCCCTGGAGGACTATATAAATCTCTGGTTTATGTTGTAATATGAAAGTTCTTATTGTGGAACTCACAATCCTCCTTTCTTGGGTATCTTTTTCAGGTGTGTGTTTTCATGTGTGACTGCATTCATTGCATGTTTTCTTAAAAGAAAAGTATGCATGTGGACAGTTTTTATTTCAAGAGATATTAGGAAAAATCTTTTTGAATTATATAGTTCTTATTAGTCTACTAATTTTCCACCAGTTAGTTTTTCGTGGTATTTCATAGATTTTCTGCTAGGTGGCTTAAAATAAAAAAAAATCCAAAACTTTGACACATTGTAACTAAACTACTTAAGCTAGAGGAGTTAAGTTTTCACAGATGAGAAGTTATAGCGAGGATCTACTCTCCACTGGTATGGGTTGTATCCTCCCCAAATGGAGAAATAAACCAGAACCCTAAAAATTTTGAAAATGATGTGCTTTCACCTCTTACTTTAGCAAGGGTATCATACTTGTTGGATTCTAGGTTAACTAAAATTAAGCCTGAGGACATTGAATTTATTGATTAGTTGTTTCTTTTAAACTTCTCAAACATGAGTGTAGCATTATCTGTTTAGATTCTCAAAACTTAGATTAATTTCAAATTATTACGATTTTGGTTTCTATGATGCATTCCAATTTATATTTACAGACGACCTGGGATTCTTGTATTAGTGAATGACTCAGATTGGGAACTTCTTGTAAGTATAATTTTGAAAGTTGATTTATGTTTTGCATTAATATGCCGTAGTAATTCAACAATAGATTTTAAAATCATCTCTGATCTACAAACAAACATTTTCGGGCAATTATTTTTTTATATTATTTTAAGCTTCTCTCAGGGTACCTTTATATTAATTCATTTATTACCAAATTGTTACACAGATACCAATGCAGGATTTTGTTTTTTTTAATACAGAAAATATATTTACCCAATTATTTATTGTAAATTTCATAATTTTTGGAATTCACTTGAAAATGACAATATTATATTTTTATTCATGCATGAGGATTATCAAGAACCAACATTTATAAATAAAATTCTAATTGGATTAAAACTAAAAATGAGGTTATTCGGATGCGCTAAAATGAAAGCATACTCTCAGCATGAGTATAATGAAGAGAGGCTTATATTGGTGGTGGTTATTGTTCAGATTGGAATTGAAGGTTAAATTTCTGACTTGCAATAGTAGATGCAAATATTTACAAAATTATTTTTATTGAAGGATGTTGTGTTGGGATCCTCAATAAAAAACAGGCCTGCGACATGAGCTG
The DNA here is from genome assembly GCA_036926305.1 of Uropetala carovei. Taxonomy (NCBI): domain Eukaryota; kingdom Metazoa; phylum Arthropoda; class Insecta; order Odonata; family Petaluridae; genus Uropetala; species Uropetala carovei. Next base: position 1,188,925 of record JAXCHB010000063.1, on the reverse strand, counting down.
AATTTGAGAGGCAATCCTCTCAGGCATCACTTTTCAAGGGATGGCATCATAGCAGTGTGGCTACCTATTTGCACCTGTGTCGTGAACATGGATGGCATAGTCTGTTTGCCGCAGGCCACAGACTGCCATGCAACGGCCTTGAATAAAAAATATTTTGCTCATTAACTGTATAATTTTAATCTTGTTCTACCATTAGTATTACAAGAAAAATAGAAATGGTTTTGTGATAAAAATTTTTGTTTCTTTAAGAATCACATGAATCCACTAGTCAGTTTTTGGCGTTCTTTACAGAAAATAAAAAATGAATTATATTTGTTTGTCCACATGTTTCATCTTTGAAATTATTGAGTGGATTTTCATGAAGTTTAGTGCTAATGACTGTTTAGACAAGGATTCTAAAAAAATAATATACATGGTTCACATAACAGGAGCAGGGGTGCCATATTTACACAAGCATGGGTGCCACGTAAAGAACGCCTTTACATGCATGAATGAAATTTACACCTTTCCTCTCTTGTTTAAAACAGATTTGACATGCTTATATATATATATGTAACTGGATTTTTTGCATACTTTTCTCAAAGAGGATGTATCACATTCTTATTAAAAAAGTCATTGCCTGGTCTCAGAATTTCTGTCATAGTAAAGTTTGTTTGTTTTAGATAATTTAGTGTAATCAAGCACTTAATTAGAAATTCCAGTAAAATGCGGTAAATAAAAGTCTTTGAGTTCTGTTTGATACACACAAAGGTCATAAGAACACCCCTATTTTATTTTGACAAGAAACTCCTAAAAACATGAAATTTCGAAGTTGAGTTAAATTGGTGTTGCGTGTTTAACGTAACATCATTAGACCAGCCATTGTATTTTTTTTCATCGCGTCTCAACAAAAAAATAAAATAAATATCTTCAGATGTCTTATGTGTGTGAGGAAATAGTGTGCTTGGAGTAAGATAGCCTTCCATTGCTTATTCTAAAACTTAATTAAAAAATATATCAGGAAAACATATTTCTTATATGACAGGCAGCTATTTGGATTAATAAATGAGTTAATTTAAGAATGTAGGTGTTAGTATTTCAGTGTCGTTCATAACCTCATTTGTGTGTGCACTCAGAGTAAACTATCAAAAAACATTTCACAGTAGCAAATATTAACATTTTTCGGTCAGATTTTTTTAAAGGATACTTCCAGGATTTTCATCCATTTTATCGTATATTTAACTAAGTAGAAAGCTTGAATGTATGATTAGTTTTAAAGCGGTTGTAGAATTTCTCGCTGTTTTGATGCATGGCATGGCACATCTGTGAGTTGCGTAGAAAAAAGATTGAAGTCGAATCGATGACGATATCTCTTTGGAATCAATTTTTGTTTACGATGAATTCCTGAATTTTATCTTGAAGCTTCGGTGCTGGATTTAATCACTTTCCCATCTTTGTTTATATTCCCACAGGGCCAGCTGGACTGCGAACTATGCGACGGTGACAATGTCTTGTTCATATCGACGCTGCACGGAGGATAATGCGATCCGAATTGCAATATTGGTGATTTGTGATGTGTTGGCCTCTTAAAAGTGGACCGATAAGGGAGGTGTGTCTAAGCTCTCTCTCTCTTCGCTAGCATTGTTGTGTCGACCGTTGGTGATTAATGATGGTCTTGTTTTCGCCTCGAAATTATCAATGGACGAAAAGAAACATTTTACGTAACGTATTTACTTAATTTTTTTTCGATTCTGCAGCCCTATTTTTTCTATATTTTTGTGTGTTTCAGCTAATAAATCTGTGATCTAATGAATGATACGGTAATATGATGCCATTGCGACGGCTCAAAGGTATTCTTTAATTGCATTTTGTCAATATTGGTTTATTGATTAAATTGAGGAAATAAAAATCATCGGATTCCTTTTTGGCACATTTCGTAATGAACTTTTAAAAAATGCAGTTAATGCTTTACCACTTAATTTAAAAGGTACCTAATGCTAATTTACTTGAGATTTAATTCAACAAAATCAGGTGTCTGTTTGTGGAAAACCATCATTATTTAAAAAACTAAATATACACAATTTCGTCACAACTTCATGCAATGCGACCGATGATGCAGTAATGCTGCTAAAAACTGTCGCATTGCATAAAGTTCTGCGGAAATTTCGTATATTTAGTGAAACAATTAGATTTCACGTGATACGTAAAGTTCACGTAAACATACCGCGTAAATTTATACAGTGGCCGTAGATTAGTTTTTATTTCTCTGATTATAAATTTACACCAAGAAATATAATACCGAAGTGCTGCGCGAAGAAACCTTTGTTTTGCGTAATGCGTGTTTTTAGATGAAAATGTGGTTACGTTGGCGGAGTAGGAAAATATTAACATTTTATGAAAACTTGCGTTATTTTTTTTTTAACGAGCGTGGAGATAACCAGCGTCGGGTTCATTCTATTCAGGCGATTCCCTGAAATATTTGCCATGGCCGCGTGCTTCTGATGGATACGTCATTGTGCTTATAAATTACACATTCTATTCAAACTCGCGGTCTATTCATGGTGACGACCACCTAACAAGCGTGACCCGATTCATTGTTACGGTGAGGAGACTGCGTGCGCCGCTTGTATCTCGAGTCCTATGATGCGTTTCACGATAACCTTTGCCGTGATAGTCATTTCGTCGTCTTTATGGAGTAGGAAATCTGCGACGTCGCATCTGTTCATTCAGTGGAACGAGCGAAGCGTAAAAACAAGAGGCTCGCGGGGTTTCACGGAGCATTCTTTTGAGCATTTCAATCGGGCTATTTTCAGGAGATGTGAAAGGAAAAATGCAGGTACAAGGAAAATCTTGATGCTTCTCGCCGAATGTTTGTCTTTGTGAAACGAGAGCGTTTTTTTTGAAAGTACGGTAGATATCGAAGACACCTCGCAATCCCCTAGCAGGAATTTTTAAGGCAAACATTATGACGTGGATTACCAAGCATTTAGTGTGCGGATATCCGTTCAGTTCTTTAAAAAATTGAAACTTGCCAGAGGTCAAATTAATAGAAGTTTTTCGTATTAAAAAAATAAGTGCGTTAGATCAGTGATAGCCAAGCGAAATTTACTAATCTCGGTTTTTATGTGATGTCGAAATTCAAGTTAAATTTGGCGGAATGTTGTTTTATTTTAATAGCTTTCCTAATGTAATTAATGGCTTGAGCTTACGAATATCGCTCCAGTCAGATAACGAGAAAAGTTCTGACTGGCTGTTCAATCAGATTATGAGTCATCCTTCGGGCTATTAATGGGCAGGATATTACATCATTCAGATAACAACCAGCAAGCAGTTCTAATAATAGATAAAAATATTGATGCCTTTTGCGCTACGTTTTGTCGTTGAATCGTCAAGCTGTTGTTTCTTCCTGAAGCGCGAAGTTTTCGCGTTCAATTGAGAACTTTTAGAAGCGATTTGTTAAGCAATTGTCCGAACATAGATAAACTGAATTTTAAATAAAGTTTTCAAAATGTTATGCAAACTTCTCGAAAATTGTCTGTGGGTAAACGGCAAGTTGATTTTTTAAACTTCCGTCTGATGTTCGGATTGATTATTGACTAGGTGTGTGTTATAATCAGAGGGCGGATTTTTCCCTAAATGCCTTTTCTTTTCCCATGCTCAGAAGTTTAGGCTTATGCTATATAAGTCCATTTTAGGTCATTACGATGACAATATGCTAATTTTATAGTGCCTATAATTGCCTTTTTCGTTTGTTAGTGCCTATTTCATGGATAAGAGCCTATAAACGCATTTTTGACCGATATTTCTCTGCTTTCAGAGAAAACACGTTTTAAGAACGTATCGGTTTAACTGCTAATAGCGGACATGCAGTTATGTAAGAAATAAACATTGCATTAGAAGACTTTTAGAGTTTGTCTTTCGTAAATGTATGCCATGTCAACAGTATAATTTTGTATGCGGACAAGATTTATGGAGCTGTGGTAGAGGCATTCCAAACCGGCCAAATACAATCGGAATTTATTTCGTCCTGTGATTACGTATCGAATAGCACAACGAATTTGCAGCAACAATGTTGCATCAAATGCAGTAATTTCATCCCCTAGTGGAATCGATAGGAACAAAAAGCTGGACCAAGTCCCTGGTACAGATGGTCAAGCAGTTTTCGCTAAATTGCAGCGGGTATTCCAGCGAAACCCTGGGTGGAAAGCGATATCAGAGGTTGCAGATGTTTTAGAAGGGGGCAGTACAGTCTGAAATGAAGGCAAAATAAGTGCAAGTGAACTTGGCTCCCCGAAATTTTGCCCAGTTACTTCCTGTGAAGTTGAAAGAAGTTTTTCCCAGTATAAGAACATTTTAACTGACAAAAGAACAACGTTCTGTATGGAAAACCTGGAAAAATATTTGGTAATTGTAACATAAATCCCGACTGTGACTGATTAGCAAAATGGAAATAAAACCTATTTTGCCTATTTTGGTGGCTATTGTAGCTTATTTTGCCTTCTTAAGCGCCTATTTTTTCCTATTTTAGTGCCTATTTGCCTGCCTTTTTAAAAGGTTTTTAGTGCCTATGGATCCGCCCTTTAGTTACAATAGGTTTCTTATTTGAGCAATCGAATTAATTAGGTTTCATAGTGTAGACGCGCGACCGTCAGGGAATTTCAGTCCGTCCACCTGCAACTTCTCGTGAGAGCTACGCCTTTAGTTGTTTTGTTGGTACATACATGCAATAATTGAAAGACGGACTGTTTTCAGGGTTGCCTAAGATCACGGCTGAGCGGTAGGGTGTATCGAGGGTATGAATTCAAGCTCGATCACGGTTGTATAACGTTTGGTTGATTTCAGTACGTAGAGTCTAAATATGTCATTTGAATCGTTCGAAATGTTTAAGTTACAGCAAATACATGTAAAGCTAATAAACATATGGAGCGAGTTGATAATGTTTTAGCAAAAAATAACTGGATACCTCTCTTTCTATTCAGATTATTATTTTTATTAAGATGAATCTTAAGACATAGTTATAGAATGATAAGCGGTGGAGGATGGGATGATTAATTGGCGGCATGTATCATTTAAATAGGTTTCATACGAGAGAACATATACATAATCTATATTACGCGATGAATAACTATTTAATAAGGTGAATGGTATTCATTTACTGATTATTTAATCATAAAAGTTGTAACGTTCAATGAAAGTCAGTATTTGAAAATTTTACCTTAAAAATACCAACTTAATCAATCTTAAAACACGAAGAAAAGCAATAATTTAAGATTGACTATATTTATTTTGCGATTTTACGCTTCCTTTTCCATCCTTGACTACTAAATATGTTCTCCACTACCTCTGTTCCTTGTGTGATTTGAAATGAAATTTAAGCACGCCTTTGCCTAGGTTTTATTGGAAGAAAATCGGAAAACGGTTTGTAAACATCCTTTCATTATAACGAATCCAGACTGATAAATTATAAACATCAGTTTGATTTATTTTGTCAGACATTTGATTTAATTATGAAAACTATTCTGTTTTCATTTAAACAAATTCAGTAGTCAACAAAATTAAAGGTGGCTAACAACCGGTGGTTATCTTTCACAAAATTACCAATTATAATAATGGTTTATATTCCCATGATATGAAGAAAATGAAATATGGTGACGAAGTGTTAAAATAATTGTGAAAAATTGTTATATTTTTATTCACAGGAAGTTGAGCATCCGAAACTATGTCTTTTTAAAACTTCCTCGGTTAAATCCTCGAACTTATACATCTCTTGAAAGTTCAATATATTGTTCCGTAAGCGATACTTAATGAAAAATCTTCAGTAGCGAGGTTAAGATGTGCCTTGGAACATAAATTTGTTTTGTAAATCTAGCTGTTCTGCGCTGAATTTCTCGTGTGGATACCGTATGCTTGAACCGTATTCGAGCCGCGGTACATATAACCAAATATAAATAACACCGTATTTTTTCGGTAAAATGCATTAACACTTTCTGCGAAAGCCGATTTCTAAGCTGTCTTTTATCTTTAGAATGGTTTTCTGTGCTTCTTTTCTACAGCATGGCCTCATTTGGGAATGTATTTCCTTTAGTCGAACGTAAATAAAAGCCATTTAATGTGTTTCGATGTATTTTTTTGAATTTTTTCCTCGAAAATTTTATAAAAACGGTGCTTGAAAATTTTACTCGCTAGAATAATTTTAATACTGTATTGAAAATCGAAGGTAATTACAGGAAGCAAGAAGGGAATCAGTTTGGGTACAGTTAAAGACGAGAACGATTAATTTGAAATTGATGGCCGAAAGATGCGAGAAAAAGTTGGGAATATTATGTTGAGGAATCGCACGAAAAAAATTGAAGACAAAATTGATTGAAATGGAACGTTTTATGTACTTAGAAAGCATTTTGGCTCATTTTGGCAGAAGTACCAAAGAGATCAAGACGGGTGTTGTGTGACCAAAGGAGATATTTACGAGACTACGAAAGATTATAATAGAAAGTTTGAACTAAGCTATTAAAAAGAGGTTAATAAAGACATTTATATGGAGCGTAGCTTTATATGGGCACCGGAAGAATACGAGGAAAGAAAAGTGAGCAGATTGGAGACTTTTGAGACGTGGATACGACGTAGTCTGGAGGAAATTAGTCGGGCAGAGAGAAAAGCAAATGAAATTTTAAATGTGGTAGTGGTAGAAGAGAAGAGAGCTTGATTAGAATGACAAAGAAAGGAGGGAAGATTTAAGGGTTAAATTTTGAGACTCAACGGTCTGTTGAAGGAAGTCATGGAAGGGAGGATACTAGGAAAGAGCCAAAGAGGTAAGAAAAGGAATATTGAATTCCTTAAAAGGGTGCTTATAGGGAGGTGAAGGAAAAGATGAGACGGATGGAACCTAAACCCTATCGAGAGGTTTGTTGATCTTTTTAAAAGAAAAAAAATCGCCTATTTCATTTGGATTGTCCGTTTTTCGTATTGCCTTTGTCCTTATATTTCGGTGTCCAAACTGCTGGATCGATTTCCAATAAATTTGGTATTCAAAGTAAAAGAAAATAGTGTTAATCATCCAGTCACAAAATACAAAAAAATGAGCTAGTAGCCATATCTCGCAAAATAAACTAACATAATAACTGCATGAATAGAAAAATAACTAGATTATTAAATGTGGTTTACTTTCATCAATTGTAGAGAAAAACAAGATCAAGTTTTGTATATAAAAATCTTTAAATGGTAAACCTGTTTTTGAGAAAATCCTGATAAAAATTTTATTCTTGTCTCTCCCTTATTCGTTTTTAGCATAATTTTAGGTTATTTTTTTAATTCCACGGAAAAGTGTCCCGTCAAAACAAACAGGGTTGCCATATTACGAGAAATAAAATTCTAAATTTAAACTCCATATTTCCACGAAAGAATTTCATCGGATGCAGTATTTAGGAAAATTTAAAACACCGTTGATTCGTACCGAATTTGCATAATGCCTACATACCGGGAACATACGAACATACGAAATTTCATTTTCTGAATCTCTAGAGAGGAAAGATCTCGATTTGTGTTGGGGTTCTTGCTTGCATTATTCCTGCTCGTTGGTTGCCAACATTGAATCACGCCGACCGAGTCAGCTTTTTACTTTCTCGTTCACGAAGTATACTTACGTAGAAGTTATTGTGGTCGTGAAAAAAGTCGACTTAGAAATTGTGATGGATATCCACGTTTAATTAACCATGTGCCTGAAGAAGTTTTTTCCGTAATGCCGTCTGTAGACTGTCGTCATTGTCCTGCTCCAGGAACTAAACAGCTAAGCACAGAGATGAACAACCTTTTCTACGCGGCCGCCGCATTGAAAGTCGCCAATGTTTCGGTGGGCCGGATTAGAATTTAAATCAGAACTCAGAGATTCTGATGTATCAATGTGTGAAAGCCAAGCATAAATGGAGATTTTAGAGTAAAAATGAAAGGTTTTTTAAATAATAGTTTTACCAAAAAATATAAATTATTGCATTAAATTTGAAGTACAGTAAAACCCCGCTATACGTTGCCCCGCTGTACGTTCTTTCGCATATACGCCGACAATCAAGTAAGGAACATGTTTCGTTATAAGTTGTCACTTCGCATATACGTCGTTTGTGAAATACTAAAAGCAAAATTTCAGAAATTTCAATTGCGGTGCATAAATTAAAACTATAAAATTAAAAACCCTCTATTCGGCTTTTAATTTCATGTTTATTATTATTTATATTAATTTAATTTCGTGTTTATCAATTCGTGTAAAAGCGTACTCAGAATAAACATTTGCTGGCCATGTGTTTGAGAGATCACGATGGGTTAGGTGGTTCACAAGTTACACGGGACAAAAGGGACTGTCCAAATTTTAAGGACGATGTGTAAAAACCTATTTCTGAGCGACAGTCAGCTATAAGAGAGCTTTGTGAACAGTTGTGTCTAGCATTTTGTGTGTTACAATTGGTTACTCGTTGTTACGATTAAATGTATATTAAACCCTGGTAGCAATAAGTGGTAAACACATAGTGGTAACAGTATGTCTAATGTACTGTACTGATATGCATTATTTGGGAAACAAATGTGTGTCAAAATATCTGCCCCTACTTTTTTCATAGTTCTTATGGTAATCTTTGTTTCGCTATACGTTGTTTCGTTATAAGTCGCATTTTTCAGGAACGCATCTCCGACGTATAGCGGGGTATTACTGTATCACTTTTTCATTATAGTTTCTCGCGCCGCGTAAAATGCTCTCGGGGCCGTAGTTTTCCCTCCCCTGGTTTAACAGGATCTGAAGAAATCTCGTATATAATTATATACCTAGTATGATACTAGGAATAAAAACCTCGTTTACATGAACCACATCTCGCAGTAATGGGGGTAGTTTATAATGTCGATTTTCGCGTACTTTCGATTTACTCGAAAAGGACTGCAAGGATTTGATTGAAAATTGTATGTATCATAAACAGTACTACATAGGCCACATTTCTATAAATGACTTTACGTATATCGTATCGTGAAGTTATAATCACGCTTTCCTCCTGCAGGCTAGGATAAAAAAGTATTTATTTCGACGAAATATTCAAAGCACTTCTCTATACACAACATTTTTGGTTTTTGTTAAATGAGTTCGTTGTTATTCCGAACCTAAATTGGTCCAATAAGTTATGAATTTGTTTTATGGAATGTTTGTTATGGTGCGTTAAGTTTATTCTAAGTGTTTGCTTTCGATTTCAGCTAGTATAGCTATCGCAAGTATAAAGAAAGATGAGGAAAAAATAATGCAAAGTAATAGTGAAATGTAAGAAAAGGAGCAAAAAGAGCATAACCTAACAAAAAAAGAGACGCATGGTTATTATTACAAATGTAAATTGTGATAACTTTTCGCGCAACAAAATTAATTCATAGGATTAACGCAATAGTTGACATTATCGCACGAAGTAGAAGGGTGCCGATTTTGGAAAGTTTTTACAGTGTATTTGTTGCACGATTTTTTTTGCATAGTTTGACCTATTTATGTTGGTTTCTGCGTGTTAGTACGCGTAAGCGCATGCACACTTAAAAGAGTTCTGTAAAAAAAAAAACGAGGAAAAATCTCTCCGAACGCACGAATGATCATTTCGAAAACCGTGCAGAGCTATCGACCGCCGTCGTTTCCGTTGCTAATCCCTTTCAAATATTTCGCCGATTCGTTTTTCTCTTTCTCTCTCTCTCTCTCTCTCTAGTTAGCGAGTGTTTCGATGGGGATTTGGAGTTTTTAATGCGTTGCCGAAGTGAAGGATTTTTTTCAGGGCCGCTATCCATTACTGAGTTATTTTTTTGGACTGCCGAGGGAATCGTCGGAAATTGCCTCTTTTAAGCGTTAAAAATGTTTACCCCAATCACTTGAATTGACGACACCATTTGGAAAGGCGCTTACGTTTTATCCTGAATTTGTGCACGAAGATGGAGTTGGATATACGGATAACAAGTTTAAACCATGCCGTTAACATGTTCAGGAATCAACATAGTATGTGCTATATAGGTATCTAGGAACCATCCAAATTTTACAAGTAGTTATCCTTTTTTGGGGTCTCATCGTAACAAAAATGCACATAGTATATGAATTGACAGATTAATATATATTAAAAATGTTGGCATAAACATGTCTTTTATTGACTCAAAAGTAAATGTGACAAATTGTGTGAAAAGTTATAAAATGCTTTGTTTTTGAGCTTTTGAACAATGTCATAAATACAGTGCGTCTCTGTAACCTATAAACGTCATGCCTTGTCAGCCAGTTAATTCAACTATGGTCAATAATTCTTTGTACTACTTGGCAGTGGCAGTTTTAAGCCTTCGGAATATTTTGTTGTGTAGCATCGATTGTTTTATTGGTACTTTTTCATTAGCTCGATCCAAGGTTTATTTTTGAACCTATGGTTAAGATTTGGTAGAAGCTCATCCAGTTACAACCAGAATTCGAAATGACAGCATTTTTTATGCCAAAAATACAACGCTGCGTTTTTTTAATGGCCGTATAAATTGTCCATGTTCGGTTCTAGATCTACATTTTTAAATATCCGTTTTATGTTCGTCCCTGTGAACCTTTGGTTTGAAATATATCTTTATGTTGATCAGAGCTTGAACTTGGTTTAGCTGGCCCCTTTGTAACCGTTTCTTGATGAATCTGTAAGGATTATTGACCAAGTAGAAGGATCCGAAATATTTATTCTATTATTATTATTCTATTTATTCAAATCCATAATTTTATTTCATATAGATCTAAGCTTTTGATTAAATTTATTATCAAGTAAACTTTAAGAAGTTGATTTATTTGTGAGGAACTAAACACATTTAATTGAAAATTTGAAATCGTGTGATAGGCTTAGACAGGGCTGACTCAAGACATTCGTGCGCCCCAAGCAGATTTCAGTTATGGCGCACATAGAGTCATACAGGTTATATGAGGAATAGTTTATTAGTTTAATAGGATGCAATTATTTTGATTTTATGTGTATTTTTATGATTGATGAAATGAACCGCATTTTCACTTGTTACGGATTCTCTCAATGCTAGATCTTCATTGAGGAATTTATGTAAAGACCCGGATTGCTTTTTCAGTTCTAATTGAGTCAGTCTTAGTCTTTCTTTTGCGATATTCAACACCAGTTAATTTTTTATGGCCAACCATCGTCCGCCTCGGGCGCGGGCTGGCCTTATGAATTTATTTTTGATAGGTTTACATTTTTGTCAAATTTTGGCGCCCCCCTTCAAGAGGCGCCTGAGGCGGTTGCCTCGCCGCCTCACCCATCGGCCCTGTTCATACTCAAAAACCCTATTTTCAATTAAAGGATAGCTTTTAAATTGTCGGCCTTCTGTGAGGTATTTATGTAGGGATCCTGAATGTTTTAAACTTATTTTTTTGTACGACGGGTTAAAATATACGAGTCACAAAGCTAGTTTTCGCAATCGAAGGTTAAAAGCAGGAGATGTGGTGGGATAAGAGCGAAGAAGAAGAACCTTCAATCCGATGCGTCAGCATTTTGAAGGATTAGAAAATTTAGCAAATGGTGCAAGAAAAGGTACAAAATGCCTTAGATACATTTTTTTGCATGACGGGCCACATTCGTAGTAGTGAATGCTACGGTGGGACGTGTTGGAAGCCGCGAGAGCGGATGAGCGTTTACATCGGAAGTTACTTAGAGATTCTGTGGTCCCATAGCAGTGAATGTCGACTCTAAATAATTAACCAGAACTGAAACCCCTCCAGAAAAAGTTTTGAAATTATAATCTTACTGAAAAAAATACGACAATATGAAATTATCTATGTATTATCCGTCACTTTTGCATCACAGTTTCGCGAGCCCCATAGATCACTCTCAAGGACCGCATGCGGTCCGCTGGTAATACGTTCCCGATCCCCTTTTCTATTACATATCTCGCCACTGTGTTTGAGATGAGTTTTTCGTCATTTCTGTTTGTCCCATGGAAATAATGCTTAATTGAGTACATAGGCAGTGGCGGATCTAAATGGATATCCTTTAGGGGTAGCAAAGGGGGATGCCGAGAGGGTTGTCATTCACATTAACAAATTTTAGTTTTATTTATTCATTGCAGACATTTTCTTCATTTTATGTTACGGGAAAAAAATCAAAGCACCAAGTAAGTCATACTCATTTATACGTTATGATCAAGGAATCAAAGTGTTTTTTGAGCATTATATGTTAAATTTGTACTTTTGTTATAATTATCATACTGTTCTAACGTGTTCCATAGTTTATTAATAAAAAGTAAGCAATAAAAAAATAATACAATAGTTTGACAAGAATTTAGTGCACAAATTAAAAACGTTTCCCACCCCCATGAGAAAATAGTCGGTAATCGCCTCCCTCCCTCCCTCCCTTGGGAAATTTCTAGACCCGCCCTTGTGTACAGGAAAATTTTTGAGAAAACACCGAAAATATTGTGAAAGAACCAGGTCTTTCTAAAACTTCAGAAGCAGTTGCGTGAAAATTACTTTATTCCTGATTTCAAGAGGAATTGTCTCATTCGCTAACTTGTCGGAAAAAAACTAGATATAGAGGGTTTTCGTAACCTGAGCCTCGACGTTGGCCGAAAATTTGGCGCTTCGTTCTTTCCCTAAGGCCTTCCCCCTCCTAAACTACGAGCGTGACATCTGGGTGGCGTTCCTTGTCAGCGCATGATAGATTTATGGACACAATGGATTTTGAACCGGTTTTGAAGTGTGTGGTTCCACGACATGTAAAACTACGCAAAAAAAAGGGGCTCCACGGACACGGAAAGTTGAAAAAAACTATAAATGTGTGGGAATGCGGGAAATTGCCACGTCTTCCGAGTTATCTCGACTGGAAACGCAGATCTTATCACGTTATGTTGGCGATTCTGAACAAAATACGCGCAAACGAGCCGCTGTTTTTATGTTACCGCGTCGCTGAAAAAGTGAACTGGAAATCCTTATCAGTTGGTGGCGGTGTTTTGCCGCTACTTGGCTGATTTAATTACTTTTTTATCGGAAGTAGGTAAGATCGATTTCTCGTTGTGAAGCTACTGTAATTATTTGTCAGACATTTTCTACGCCTCACTTGGACGTTTTTTTTTCGTCCAGCATTTTTAAACGTAATATTGTTGTTCTTCAATCGTTGGCAATCGCCGTACGAAACTGCTTTCATTATTGCTAGAGCGCGTTGTGCCGACTAATTAAGTGCGACGCGATGGAGGTGAATTATTGGGGCTGGTACACAAGGTGACGATTTTATTAAATTACAAGAGATAACTCCTAAATAATAAATTTCGTTTTATTATTTAAACCTTTCGGTTCTGATGGTTCCTATCGTGTTAATAAAATTGATTTGAACTTTGTATTGATTTAGAACATTTTTAGACCTGTTATAAACCATTTCATATATGAAATGAGCTCTATGGTGTCATTCCTGTCAGCGGAACTGTTGACCAAAATGTAATGACGTTCATAACTTTTTAAAATTTGTCCATAAAACGGGCCGATATGGTTGAAATTCAGAATAGCTGTTAGATTTTACGAGAATAACAATGGAACTCGACATAAATCGATAATTAAATCGATTGCGTTGAAAAATTTAAAACTGAAGCATTGCCGACATTGTTACATATAACGAGAAGGAAGAGGAAACCAGAACGACATTTTATACCGTTTAATACCCGTTGGGGATGTTTTCATATGCTTTAAGCTCCATACGAGTCGCATTCTTTGAAAATAAGCGAACGAGGCGGAATTAAGTAGAATCGTGGCTCGCATTTCAGTCGAATGAAATCGGAGCGCGGGTTTCTTTTATGACCCCAAACAAAAGAAGAATAAATTTCGAAATTAAAGGCATAATCACCAAGACGATTTGAAATAAAGTCTTTAATCGGAATCTTATAGGACCTTTTTTTTCGCTTCGGAAGATCTTGCGCGTAGTGAGACAGGGACGGAGCGGGGAGAATTTTATGTGCCGTTGGAGGTTGGTTGGAGCTTAGTTTTAAAGGTAAAAGGTAGGATCTGCTATCAATGGAACGTTCTTCTTGATGAACGATGAAGATTGCCTCTTTTATCTCATTCTCGTTTCCTCAAAATCCCTCCCCACTTTCTCTTTCGCTGTAGGTGTCAATCTCCAATCTATTTCTTTCCGTCTCTCTCACCGAATAAGCCCGTCTTCCGCTCTCTCTCTCTGCTAAGGAAACGTTTCCATCATTTCTACTTCTAATGACGGAGGGTAGTCATTTGACGCGATTTGGGAATTATATCTAGCGCTCGAAATCACTTCGAAAATGCGATTACGCGAGCAAGGAGTAGTTTCCACGTTGTCGACAAAGGCGTGGTTCGTGACGGATGAATTCAGCATTCTTTAAGGCGTTACGTGATGATCTGGAAACTATTTCCAAAATCTAGGTGCCAGGGTGGATTTCAGTGCGATGCTGTTTAGAATCTGGGTTTTATAAATTTGTTTGCATCATGTATAAACTACGAATACGACGTAAAAATATTGCCTTGTCAGTTTACCGAAACTGATAAAAAATAACAGAAAATGCAGTCCCCAATGGCGACCAGGAGCCTGGATTTACCTGCAGATTTCTGGCGGTGTCGCAAAAAATTAAAAGCTTTTTAGAGGAGAAAAAAGATGTGCAATGGAAGAAAGCTTCGGCTTGCAGAGACTAGAAGGCGCATTTTCCTGATTTACTAGTATACATATTTTATGATCAGATCAGAAACATCATTTGCGATTTTTACTTTCTTATGTATGAAGTAAATAGAGAAGGTATTGTGAACTTCGTAAAATCAGCGTCAGACTTAAGAATTGAAGTAAGTTATGTCAACATTTTTACATCTTTTTCCGAAAACTTTTGGTCCATCAATGTACATATTATTATTAACATGCGATATTGAAAAAATGAACTTAAACATGTTGAGACCTGTCGCCAGGCGTATTAGGTGTCCACTCGACAACGTCGGAGTCTGTGCCAAAACGTTTCTGCAATTTCACCACAAAATATAGTTTAAGGCACAGATGAGCAACTATGATAACTATTTTGTGTTAAATAGTCATTACCAATTTATGCTCTTTGTGCATATAAAATTCTGCAATTGAGTTAGGTCGCCTTAAATGTCAGAAAAAACTGCCAGGTATTCGTACATATAAATGACAAGAGTACGGAAGTGTTAATGACACTTGAGTTTACATTTATGACGCAATATTAACAGACGCTAAATGATAAAGCTACTTTAACTTTCTCGATAGGAGATACGTTTAAAATGCGGATCTGATGATGCAGTCAATGCGAAACTGGTCGCTTTGTATTAAAAGGAGGGAATTGTAAAAAATTGTGCTGTTTTGGGTTTTAATAAAATGCAATTCCACAAAGTTAACGCCTTAATAGTGAATTATTCAAGTGTGGAGTTTTCACTTTCACTTTCTCGATGCAATCGGCTTGTTGATCCAAAAAAGCGTCTTCACTTTCAGTAGTCATAGTTTGAAAACGTATGTAGAATGTTTATATACTTATATAAACGGAAGAGGAAAGGTAAATGAGGATATTTAGGGCAACTAGGTGTTGAAGGAAACCTAGTGAGCACTTACCGAAGGAGAGCCGCTGGGGTGTTGGAGAGAGACATTTGTAGAAGTTATTGAAGCTTTCGGGATAATCCCTTCGTCAGCACAAGAAAGACAACTGATTTGGCCTATATATACGCTTTTTTGGAACAACAAGCCGATTGCATCAAGAAAGTGAGTGAAAAAAAAAAATATATATATATACACACACACACTAATATAGGATGCATGGAAAGTTTATTTTGTGCAAAACACGTAGAAAACGCTGATTTTTCAAATATGCAATGGAAAATTCCTTACGATTCATGCGCCACTTATTTCGAGGGAATTTTTCGTTAAAAGGTGGCGGTATTTCGTGACCAATCGCGGGAATTTAGGCTAGTCTATTCTTGTCTCTTTTCCCAAAATTATGATTTAATCAAGAGTGGCTGAAAGTATGTTAAGTAAAATTCGTCTAGTTATGGAACATTACCGTGAAAGCTTTTTTTTTTCAAAGATATCTACAAAGCGTTCAGTGGCAATATAAAGTGTCGAATTTTACGTCAACGTACGCATACTACGATGTAAATCAGTGACATTATTGCAGGGAATGGAAGCGCGTGAAGGTCTGTGCAAGGTATGTTGCTCCGGCTTTTTATTTACAATTGTATATACAGCAAAACAGACGTGCATGTTCACAGCAATGCTCGAACTTAACTAACTCAGCATCGTGTGGCGGACACACCCCCAACTACACTCTTAACAATTGACGGTAGGCTGAAATCCACCCTCCAGCTCGCACGATGTCTTGGCCTCCCTCGCTCATAAGGACTTTCGTTATGTTGCGCGGTTTACGCACGCGATTCCGCGTGCTTCCATTAGGTCGAGGAAACACGCAGTATCGCGTGCGAAACCTCCACAATACGTTTCCGATGCCAGGGTTCTCTCGAAAGGATCCGATGCGAGAAACATGTGCTTCTATAGCCTTATTTCAACTCGCAATCTTCTCCTAACTTTAACAGCAGTCGTCAACGACGAAGGCGCATGGCCTTAAGGCGTTCCAATTTTGAAAGTCTCCCTCACGCCACCCTATCGTTGTGTGGATCTATCGAGTTTAGTGTGGAACCGATCGTTTGGAAGGATCCATCATCCCGAGGAAGATACGCGGATTCCGGAGGAGTGGCTTCGCTCTCACAGTTCCTCGAGGTTTACGCGTAGATATATCATACATTTTTCAACGTTGAACTATATAGTCGGTACCGCAATGT
This sequence comes from Uropetala carovei, assembly GCA_036926305.1. NCBI lineage: Eukaryota > Metazoa > Arthropoda > Insecta > Odonata > Petaluridae > Uropetala > Uropetala carovei. Next base: position 1,172,145 of record JAXCHB010000063.1, on the reverse strand, counting down.
GTTTAATTTACTCTCTCTCCAAATAATATTTTAAATTTTATTTTACACGAAACGGCATTCAGTTCTATTTGCTATGAGCTTATTAATAGTAAATAGGTGGCCCGTAAAAGCGTATTCCCTCTGTGGGATTCGAACCCACGCCCTAATGGCCAGAGAGCAGGTACTATCTGTCATTACGTCAAGGTTTGCTTTCATGTGCTAGATCACTTACTCTAACAAAGATTTTTTTTGAAAATGCGAAAATTTAAGAATGTTCTATATGAGTGCCAACAGGAGGGTCTTCTTCATAATTTTCCCAAGCGTGGAATTATGTCGTCGAATCGAGAAGTAAACCGTTTTAATTCGAAAGGTACATATCCATTCCCGACAGTAATATGCCCAGAAGAACCTCTAGGGCAGTGGTGCCACATCCGGCCCGCCATGACTTTGGCAATTAAAGAACATAGTGTAACAAAAAGAAAATTAAAAAAAAACAATATATATTTTGTGTTTACCTCTCTAATTCCATAATAGATAAATGCATTTAAAACAAGTCAGATAATTACGGCTCACAACTAAATCCTTAATTTCCGTAAGATGTTCTTAAACTCTATTTTCGACTGGGTGTGGCCCGCGAAGAGGGCGGAATCGAGATATGCGGCCCCTGATGTTTGCAGCAATGGGTCCTGTGGCCCTCGGGCCGAAAAGTTTGGGCACCATTGCTCTAGAACAGTGATGGCGAACCTTCTATAGTCCGCGTGCCAATATTACCGAAATTGTCGAATCTTTTCCGCCTCGCGTGCCACAAAAAGTCCTTGATTTTTTTGGGTGCCAACTAAATTAAATTCGTGATCAATAAATAAGATTGTAACCGTAAAACTAACGTTTACAATAGTTAACTAAATAAAACCAATGTTTTTGCGGTGTTAAATCAGTGCGATAAATGCTTTGTAGGATTTTCGCCTTTCGTCGGCGTGCCAACCAAAATCGTCTTGCGTGCCACTTATGGCTCGCGACAAATTCCGTATATGCCTATGTAGACATTGCAAACTTTTCGTTAAGTTGGTGCAGACAAATGCATTGCACCGAAAATACATATTTAATTTCTTCTTTCAATGTAACTTACTTAGAAGAATGTATCTTTACCGGAACTTGGTGTAGTTCTCTTGATGGAAACGGCTTCGTTGGGAAGAGGTTTATCATCACAGCCTCCAAGACTAAAGTTGCCAACCCTACTGATTTATTCAATACTATGTTGTACAGCGTAACTTTCTGTACTAATTTATGTGCTAGTTCACGAATATCACTATACCTTACCTCATAGATTTTCATCATGCGCTCTCAGATTACGTATTAAGACACTTCAGTGTGTGTACTTCTCATGTTAAATACAGTTTTTGTACATAGTTAATGTGTAAAATGTTCATCGATCAAATTTATGTCGTAAAATATTCGTAAAAAATATTAAAATATTTTATAACTTGTGAAATTGTAACTCAGAAGGTCTGTACGGATATTTTTTCAGTTTTCCATACCCTATTCCCGGATTTGTTGCTTTTTATGATAAATATGCCAATATGCCCAAGGCCATCCCTTGAGCAGGTGACTGTTAAGAATACAGTAGAGCTTCGATTATTCGAAATAATCGGGGACGGACCTAGTTAGGAGTGAAGATTTTAGATTTATTTGGATGATCTAACGATAATGTAAACAAGTAATAGTAGTTCTAGGTGCACTTAACCACCGTATTGCATTTTTGATATTGTCCCCGTTCCAAAAAAATCGAGTAGCAAAAATTAACCTGAAAGTGTTGATTTTTTGTTATTTATATTATTTACATTTGTTTTTTTATGGTTTATTTGGCTGTCGATTATTTACAATAATTAAAAACGTAATTATCACGGTCTCGTAAGTTTCTTTACCCCTTGATATAGTGAGTTGCGATTTGGCACGTATATTTATTTATTTCCTACTTTTTCAATGTGAAAATTTGTGACCGGCGTGCATTTAAATATAGGAGTTTGTTTTGTTTTTTCTAGTCAGTCTTAAATACTGGAGGATAATATGATTTTTGGGGCACATTTTACACTCACTTTTTGTGCTATAATACACTACATATGCATGAAATGTTTTGTTAGATTTAATTCAAAATAACGGTAGTAGTATTTACGTTGTGAAAAACTTGATGGTCTTCGTTGCTGCTGTATTTCGAAGTGTTTTTTTTAAAAGAGCATAATCTACTTTGGCTGCACATTTCGTTTTCTGTTTAGAGTACAAAACAGTTATTGCAAAGTTTTAAAAATATTTTTAAAACTGAGTTATGCTAGTATAATTGACGCATCTAACGAGTGACGTTCGGATAACCGACTCTCAGCTTTGTTTTCATCTCTCTTTTTATACAACGAAATGCTCAGTCAATAAGAAACAGGATGAGAGATAAATGAAGAACGATAAGCGTCCCACATTCTGCTTTCGAAGCGTCAGTCGTAGCTCTTATCGAAAGGCGTCCACTCCTACGACATGACTACCTCCTGAAGACTGAAAGAAAGGAACTGCTCTAGATCGACGGTTTTCGGGAGGACCCGAGGGCTGTTATTGTTTTCCCCCTCCGGCCAACCCTTCGACTCGTTTTTACCGAAACGACAAAAATACACTCCCCTTCCAAAGTGGTCCCTTGCATCCTCCCCATTTCCTGCTGCAGAGTTTTCATGGGCAAAGCCTGGAGTTCGGGATCCCTAACGGGCGACATGGTGGAAGAATACGCCGAAATGACGTACCTCAGCCGCGCGGAGATAGTGCAGTGAGTGAAACTGTGCTGCTATATCCCATCCCGTGAAGTGTATTTGGGTCACGGTGCATTGTGTACGCGATTCCTAAACGGTCTCGCTATCGCTCCTCGTTATTAATTGCCAAGGGAGTCCTGCTTGCGTCCGTACTCCAGTTCCGAGAGTGATGATGTCCGTGGCTCCCAAATCGGAAGATGTAACGTCTGTGGACGAAATAGGCAAAAACGAACGGAACGTTACATCGGAATGCTGCCATGCGCTATGCCAGGGAGGCATTCCGCCACTTAATTTCTTTTTTTTAACGAAAAAAAAGAATCCTTTTAGGAAATAAATCGTCCAAATCGCTGCTGAATGGTTGGATTGAAATAGATGACCACGAAAACTCTTTTATCCGCAAAATCATTGTGTGAATCAGATGTTCATTTCATCTGAAAATCAGCCGTCCTCGCTTTCGATTAAGCGTGATTGATCCGAAGAAATAGAATCGTTTAGATTCGACGTTGGGTGAATTACAGTGGGGAAGTATGGTTTGCATTCTGAATGCGCGTATAGCTAACTCGGCCGTTTTGTGACGGTAGGAGTTGTCTCTATAATTTGAAAATGAGGAATGAGAATGTTGAAATATCTTATTGTTAGTGCAGCGGTATAGCAGCTTCGTTCGCGTATATTCATAAACATCATGGAGAAAAACGTAGCACAATTCTACCACATAAGTTCGAATTAGTTAAATAGTTAAAATATAAATTACGTAGATAACGTTTAGTTTTATAAATAAGGAAAGAGGGCACCCAATGTTCAGATAACACGAACGCGATTAAGTTAGTTAAATAATTAAGATATAAATTGCATGGATAACGTTTCGTTTTATAGTTAAGAAAAGAGGGCACCCAATGGTCAAATAACACGAAATTACGTTCCTCTTTTAGTTGATTTAACTCAAAAGAATGGGATTGCTATCGGATGGCAAAGGATCTTTGATAGGACATATGACGTGAGACGAGCTTAAAACCTACACTTGTGAGAACGTCTATCACCTGTAAACGTAAACAGTTATGATGATTTTAAGAAGAGTATTTATTTACCATTTCGCTGTTGATAAACTCGTAGTTACAATAGCCGTCAAACAGCCGTCGCCAATGTTGATTCACCGATAATAGTTTCTAATAATCCAGCCATAAAGCGAGCTCGACAATTATTTTTACGATACCGACTTTCTTAGAATTGTTTTTGGCGTCTAAGATTTTAGGACAAATTAAGTCAATAGCGTAGGAGATGAAATAGCGCATTAACGGTATCCGCGCAAGCTTCATCTCCTACGACGGACGCAATTGACGTGACGAATTGCTTTCATAACGCTAGCATGATACTCTTGTCTCGCACGACCGACCAATAACCTTCATTTTTTTAAAGAGTAGATATCGAAATTTATCCGCGATTCCATCTAGATAACCTAGGTATTTCTCGCGTAATGCGCCAAAATCTCCGACTGTTGATAATATTTCGCAAATTTGTCGACGCTAACTACTAGAACACACTAGTTATTACATTACTTAAATGGCGATTAAATCGCCTTTTTATGTTTACTGTGAAAACTGTATTTAGTATTTTCCTGCTAAAATGGCGTTTCCATCGAACTGTCCGACCGAATCGCCCTCGGTCGGCGTTCAGGAAGTCTTTTTGTTTGTGGTGCAAATTGTTAAGAGTATGCCGGACGAAATGTCCATTTCAGATGACGTTGCCCAAAGAAAATAAATTAGTATAAATAATGAGGACGCCTAAACTGTCATCATATCTATATCTACTTTTTCATCATATCCAATATCTTATCTCTAATTTGGTTCGAGTTTCCCTTCAACGCTGTCGCGTCACCCCGTGTTTTCCAATCCAATATCTTATCTTCGATTTCGTTTGTTCCCTTATGGCTGCTGCATACGTGCAATAGCTATCAGCCCATAAATTAAAGCCCCCAAAACCTTATCGTATTCTCTCTCAAAAGCAAGCCCTATATTTCGGGGATCTAATACTCGTAAAGAGATACAGATAATTTTGGTTCTTTGGAGTCGCGGTGAAGTTGTAATGAGGAGCTCCATAAACATTCGGCCTTTAGTATGTAAAAATGTAAAAACTTGCATAATATTAAAAACACATCGAACCTGTGTTATAAAACGTATCTTTTCAGGAAAACAATATTTTTAATAAGGCGAAAATCCTTTTAGGTGATCATCTGTTTCGAAGAATAGTGGTCGCTTAGAGAAATAAGGCTGAAAATTACTTTGCTCTTATAGAGATCAGATCTGATGAGACAAATTGGTCGCAAAGAGGGGTGGTCGTTGAATGGGGGAAGGCACGAAGTTTCACTTAATTATATCTTCAATTTCCAGCGTTTACGAACAGATTCGAAAAAATTAATGTGTTTCGACTCTGAGGGAATGATTTCGTAGGAGATACCCCCTCGTAGTTTCCCCAAAGGTGATTTTCGGGTTGCCAGACGCCGCTTGTCGAATTTTACGACGGCGTTTCTCCGGCATTGCAGATGGGCGCGATGACGCCAACTGCACTGGCGGAGAATCGAAGACCCGCAATGCAACAAACACTTCGCGGCGATCCCGAAAGAATCACGACCTAGGTAACCGTTTTGACCTTCGGATGCGAACGACTTCGACGAGATTTTCCGACAAAGAATTTGGGAGACGATCCTCAGGGTCTCACCTATCGCCGCCTACGTAAGCCGGAGTGACGCAACCTTATCTCTATAATACCTCCTCCTTTATTGACTCGGGGATTATGGTTTTGCGTTAGGGAAGTTTAATTAGAGAAGGAAGGAGAGACGCACCCTCGTAAAAGAGACGGAAATGGTCGGCCGGGTGAAAGGGGCGAAGAGAATCGACGAACGGATAGGCCGACCTTTATTTCGCGTCGAGTACCCGGTCACATAATATTCATTTCATTTATTCACCACTCGGACGACAGGAACGGTTTTGGCCTGAATTATGACAATTCGTCTTCTTCGACACCAGTTATTTTGTTCTTCCTGGATCAAATTTTAAAAGTATTTCTCCGAAGATTCCTTCATACAATTTTGTGACGAAGAATGGCCTACACCAGGGGTGGGGAAACTTTGGACGAGGCATTAGCCATTGCGGTTGCTTATTTACAGATGAAAATGCTTCGGCGGGCCACATTAGGGTCCACATCGGAAGTTGAGAGAATGCGAAGGTTTCTGTGTGTGAACATTGAGTAATTAATATTATTTTATCGTCTAATCTTCACAAGAAAAGGCTTTTCGGCCATAATTTTTACCAAAAAAATACGAAATTATCCGTGTTATATTTCATGGTTAGTTTTCGTAATTCTATCGCGGACCGAATAAACTGCCCCCGCGGGCCGTAGTTTCCCCACTTATGGCATACACGATGCTGATATGGTTGTTTCTGCTAAGTGACCTTCATTCCCTTTCGTATATGTATTTTAGTGATAATTGCAATAGTCATCAAAATAATTTGGAATGATTTCTATCAAAATGAGACAAGAATTAATTAAAATTTATCGAAGCAAATGAAAGGCTGGTTTTGAAATGATGTATGATTGTTGTTTATAATGGAAGATCTTCTTATTATAAACAACGAAAATATCTCTGTTGTATTTTGTGATGAAGAGATTCATTACATTCCCTCCCGTCCGTGCTCACGTACGTTCAAGTCTAGTTATTAGATATATTTTGTCTTCTCCGTATGTTCCAGTTATCGGGTTATATGCACATATAAGCGTATGTTTTTTCTTTAATTTTTATACCTAATAACTATAATTATAAGTTGAAAATTTAAGTGAAGACGCGAAGGAAACTAGGCAGTACGGATACTTATCTTTGTTGCCAAGTAAACATCATCAATGTAAACGCAATATATATGTTGTTTATACCCAAATAAGGACGATCCGCTTTTTTATAACCGATTCTCGTATTTCTACCGATAGTGAGGCAATTTGAATACCACTATAAAGTGTAAAAGTGGTTTTCTCCCCCGAATAGCGCGAGCACCTTACATTCACATTTATCCTGATGATTGTTAATCGGTGATCGGAAAACCCTTTGCACTCTCCGGGTATTGATGGAGGAGTATTTAAATTCAAATCTCCATTCTTCATGCTTAGCCAATGGTGCTATCTCACACAGTTATGAAGAAAAGTTAGCCCGGTCGAGCGTCGAAAATCCGGAAATCCCTGAAATCCGAAATTCAACGTGGCTCATGAATTCTCTGTAAAGTCCTCGTTCACGCTCTATCCTGATATGGTTTGTTTATGCAGTACGTGTACATTTTACTTACCTCAGTACTGCAGCACGAATGTGCCTCAACTGTAGGGACTTCTAAACCATATTCATTTTTGTCATAATACGGCATACAAATTAATTAAATTAATTTTTATTATTTTATACCTTATTGCGTTTCACTTCTTTTAAACAACAGAAGGAAGATTATGAAGTGTACATTGTGTAAGCATCACTTCGAATTTAATGTTGAGTATAAAAAATACAGTTCCTGGATACCGGAAAATTCTGAAATCCTTAACGAGATCAGTTCCGAGATTTTAGAATCTAGATGATCGACTGTAACAACAGTAAGCGTGTTTCATTAGAAAATAAAAATCTGTCACCCTTCATAAATCTTCAAGTCGTTAAATTCTCAAGGCCACACCACAATGCGTGTTTATTTCTCAAGTGCCATCTTTTACTTCTCATTGACGTTTTTATTTAACTTTCTTGTTCGATGTTCATGATGGTCCACTCAAATACTCCTCTTCCTTTTGCCAGTATCTACAATCGCTTCAAGTCAGCAAATCCAGACGGCAGAGAACGATTGCCTATGCCAATAATCGTGGAAGAATTTCAGGAGTTGAAGGTTGGTGGATTAAGTTTTAATTTGTTTCCAAGCAGAGATTATTTCATCTTAAAATTGCTTTAACAATAAATAAGAATTCGCAAAACAAGAAAAATTATAGGTATTCTTAGACGAATATATTTCTCTTTCGGCGCTCTGCAATGTCTCTACCACAATCGAACGTATCATTTACATATTGCATTCAGATTGCCAAATAGGCCTAAAACAATTATAGCTTCTAGATGTACCTCTCTGACATTAATTTACAGGAAGTATTTTTTCTCATTTCTGAATGACGAGAGAAGCACCGGCTGAAAGATTATTTGCACTTTATTTTTAGATTAACGACCGAAAATACAATCACCCGAAAAACAGGCTGCTAACCAATTAAGGAATCGATGAATTCGCTCATAAGAATGAGAGGCAAAAATGACTCAAATTTGGCATAACGAGAAGAAATTCTTTGGTTTCAAGATGACAGGGAATAAATATGCCACGGCGAGCCAAAATTGAATTTCAGCCATAATTTTGATTTCAAGTAAGTCCTTCGGGTTAAATTAACTTTAAATTACCAATATTGGTATTAAAGATAATGAGCGACGGAAGGTTATATTTTGCTGGATAAATAACTCTTAATAGCAATAATTTATTTATCCCTTCAAATGAGTATACTACATTGTCTTGCGAAGTAGTGTGTCTCTCGGCTCTTGAATATCGGCTGATTCGGGGAGAAAGAAGAAGTATTGGAAAATAAATGCCAGCTGAAGAATTTACATGAATTCTTATGTAGTTGGAATAAAACTGATTGTAAAATAAAATGATTGAAATGTGTGAAGGACCCATTTTTCCTTCATGAAATAAGTATCGGTCAACGAGAGTTAGTTTTGAGATTCCAATTTGAATGTTAGTACGAATATAAAGGTAATATTTCTATGCGATACACATTCCCTCCTCTAGTTTCATAATGATTTTAGTGATTATTCAATTATAAATCACGTCGATTGCGGAGCACGTCAGCGGAATCGTTTTGATTGTGAGAAATTTCGTTTTAATTTCGTCGTCTAAAGCAGTGGTGTGCCGCGCACTCCGAAGATATTTAATTTTTAAATTATGCATGAATTTAATGTATAATAAAATTATACAATTATTCCTTTACCAATCTTAACAATCTAATATAACTGTGACTTTTACTTGTTACGCTAGTTTTTATCTTTAAAAATGTGTATTTACGCAGTGAAATTAATTAGGGATGGTTTGGTGTGTCGCGATGTTCTTAAGCATGCATGAAGGTGTGCCGTAGAGCAAAAAAGGTTGAGAAGCACCGCTCTAAAGCATAAGATATTTCAGTCCTACATCGGCACTTAGGCCCTCTTTAATGTAGACGTCCATTGGTATACAATTAGCAGTATATGAATTGCTTAAGCAGTAATGTCTTTCGGTTCAACACGATACAAGATTTTTAAAATTACGCTGGACTGACTTCTAAGAAACTTTTATCATCAAATAATAGCATTGGAAGGGCGAAAGATTCATGAATTTGTATGACACACTTTCAAACTTTTCAGAGCGTGTGCCAAATGGAAGGAAGTCGTTTTAATCTGCATTAAAATTACGTCCCCATTTATATTATCTGTCAAGTTCTCACGTTTGTCTACATTAACAGAAAGAATAATTTTGTCGCTGGGGTTTAGCAAACTTGAAAACTTCGATATTATGTATACTATACCGATATTTTTTGGGATTAATCATGTACCAGATTTATGTTATCATTTATGCGAATCTACGTTTATATCGCTTGCAGATGAATAAAAAACGTTTTATATCATTATTTTGAATTAATTCTACTACTAACTAAGTGTTTATAGTTTCCTGCGAATGACATATATGCTGTAAGACGGGTTCTCAAACATGGATCACTTACTTGAATACAAACTACTGCCCACACACCAGAACAGAATGCAGCCTTGGACAGTTCACTAGAGTAGAATGTTACTTTATCAATTACGTTTCTGTAGGTGTTTATTATAAGTTTAGAACTAAAAACCTCTATCTCATCTTCATTGCAATACCTTCTGGATATTAGGTACGTCTTTTAATCGACAAACACTGTAATTCCAAGGACAAAGAGTGGTCCTGGGACTAAAGTTTGTAACCCTATGCAGAAGGCATTGGATATGCATTGATAGACTCCGTCTTTTTCTCCGACAGTATAATCCCTTTCGCGATCGAGTCCTCTCCGTCTTCTCGTCGGAAAAAGACGGTTGCCTATCTTTCGAAGACGTCCTTGACATGGCCTCTGCTCTTTCGAAAAACGCACCACCCGAAGTCAAAGCTGCGTGGGCCTTTAAGATATTTGGTAAGTCATCGAACCAGTAGCGGAAAAAAGTAGATATGTACTATATCTTATATTATGCAATTCAAGCAACAAAACAGTATTTGGCGCCAAAAAAGATTCCTTAAGTCTGGTGTTGTTTTACAACGTAAAAATTTGGATATCGTCACTATAATTCGAGGACTTGTTGTGTCCTAAACTGGGAAATACAAAGTGGAAAATACATTATTACTCTATTGCGGTGAATAAGAAGATAACACGAAGAGCGAATCTTGTAATGCTTAAAATTAATTGTGAGAAAACTAGCACCAAATTACTCTTTTGCGTATTTTAATGTTGATAGTTTGTCATTATCTTCGATTTCTTCTATAGCTCCGTATGCCATTTTCATAAGACGGACAATACGGGTTTCTTTCTGATAATTAATGGTATCTCTTCTTCTGTACAAATGCTATTGTCCTTATAATAAAAAAATACAGCCAATACTTAACATCATCATATGGGCTTTCACTCACATAATGCTGCCATTTATATAAATTTGTTTGTTAAAGATATAGTAATTTTAATTGTCATCTAATTTTGTGAACTTAAAAGTTCCTAATATTCCTCCGTTTCTAAATAAAGCTGAAGCACTAAGTATCTAAATTGACTACGATGACTGTCTAACACGAATTTCACGTCACAGATGTAGATGAAGATCAGCAGTTGGGACCGGGAGACATCGAAAAGGTCATCAATATGCTAACTCGCGGAAATTTATCCAATGAACTAAATCTTTCGAGGGAAGATAAAGATGTCATTATAAAAGGCGTAAGTATTATTACTTGTTTCAATGTTCAACTGACAAATTTCCGTAATTAATATTTATGTTGTTTCGAAACTCATCTGATATTAATTTCAAAAGGTGTTTGACGAATTAGACCTGGACAAAACGATGACTATCACCCCCATGGAGTTCATCATTGCCATTTCAAAAGTTGGAGCCTTCTTAGAGAGTTTTCAACTGACTTTTTAACATTTAAGACTGAATTTACCAAGTTTTAAAACTTCCTCCAAGGACAGGATTATCTAATGTTACTTGCAATTAAAAACGCTAGTCTCTGCAAAAACTTAAGAATATATTGGATAGAACTATTGTGAAGCAAGTGAAGGCAACTTCCATGACTGTATTATACATCTCTGCAGGCTTCTTATACCTGCATTGGGTTGTATACGCTCCATTTCAGAGTGACTTGAACGAATATATTTATGGAATATTTATTACTATATTGTGATTGTGATCTTTATGGGTCGATATAAAATATTTTTGTATGATGTTTGTGAAGAATGCTTTAGAATTAGTTTCATAAACGTAATTTCCCGTCAGAAATGATGGGTTAATATCCATGTAAAGATTAGCAATTGTGTTTTCATAATTTCTTTTTAGATTTGCAAAAGTTTCGACATCCAAAGTCATTGTTTTTATCGTGACATTTCTAGTTTTAAATTACAGCTATTTACATTAAATTTATATACGGCAATATGTTTGTAATATAATTATTCATAATATTAAATAATAATAAATAACTTTCATTTTCTGTCTTCTCTAAAATTTCCACAAAATATGTGAACAAACAGGATCTAAGTTTAACTATTTACTTCTTTGGAATATTTGTACGAGAAAATATGATACTGTTTTAGTGAAAAGTAAATCCATTAAGAAGAATATATTAAAACCTGTAGTTTGACTTGAATCTTGAAACTATTATTGTCTTAATTATGACCTTTTATTTTCTCACATTTGAGGAGCTCCTCATTTGGCTTATCACTATATTATTATAATATTATTATACTGTGCGGATCTCTGCACGTGGCTCGTAGAGCCAATAACATTTTATTATCGACTCATTGTTTAATATGAAATCAAAACAAAATGTTGTCTAGCTACAAGAAGAAGAGATCGCACCTAAAAATTCACTCAGTGGCGTGCGCTACCGTAGTCGAGTAACATAATATCAATAGTTTAGGCATTTTTTAATGGACAAATTACCGCTCGAACTTAACGAAGAATTTTTCAGAATTATACACGTCACCATTGAAGGAAATTTAAAGCCAAACTTTGTCTGACGGATAATGCGTTTTTTGCTTTTTATTTAACCTCATTTGTTTATTTATTTTAGCTTCGAATAAAAGATGCGCGAAAGTTGGCGGCTAAAGAGGCCATAATGCGAGCGTAAAGAGGCAAGAGAATATTGGACAGGCTAGAGGGAAGGTGTAAGAGGGAGGGAGGGTGGAGGGAAAGAGTGATGAGGTGACCGGAGCAGGGAGGCGAGAGAGAGAGAGAGAAAAAAGGGATAAGGAATAGGGAAAGGATGAGGGTAGGAGGATGGAATGGAGGAGGAGAGAGAAGGGAGAGGCGAGAAGGGGAGGTGGTCTCGAGGCAAAGAGGAAGAAGGAGATTGGACGGAAGGGATATCGGTGGAGATGGGAAGAGGGATGGGAATAAAAGAGGAAGGAGAGAAAAGAATGAATGGGCGAGGAGAAGAAGGTGGGAGTAAAGAAGAGATAAGTCGGTATTTTGTTAAAGGCTCGATAGAGAATGTCGTGTCCTTTTATTTGACGTCTTAACTCGTGCCGGAAAAAAAGGTTTGGTTATGCGTGAAAATGCACGGGATTAAAAAAAAAAAGAACTAAGCGCATTGTCGATCCAAAAACGTATCGCCGTAATTGGATTACAAAAGCAGATGCGGTAAGACGAACGCTGTGGGCTGGAAGTAAGAGTGATCATCTTGAGAAAATTGGCTGTGGAAAAATGGCCGCTGAAGGAATGATGAGTAACAATCGCGTTTGCTGGCGAGTTTAAGCTGTTCATTGAACGTAAAACTTTAACGTGATTTTTCAAACAAGAATGATCTGCTCAAGGAAGGCGTGCAAGGCATTAGAAATGAGATCGTCGTCGTGTGTTATTCATCAGTAAAATCGTCGACACGGCTACATTGTTTAGCATAAAAGGGGTTTCTTTCCCGGCGTCCTTGCGATACTTGAGGCAAAATAAGAATAACAGGCAAACTTAACCGCGCATTTTTCGAGAAACGAAAACCGATTTCCTAACAAGTAAAGAGCCGCGCTTTACCCAGGGAACGACACTAATAAATCGCAAGATATGTTCGAACTAAAATAAAGAAGAAAGCAGAAGCGATATCAGCGTGCCGGAATGGGAAGGATTGTAAACGAGAAGCATCTTTCCCTTAGCGTACGCGATTAATTGATGGCCTAATTTGAATTTTTGGAGGGTGTTCATTAGGCGACTTTAGACCATCTCTCTTTCTCTATCTCTCTCTGAAGCGCGAGAATGCATGACATCGCTATTGGTTCTACGGCGCGAAATTAAAAGCCTACTTGGCGTAGAGGAGCGGAAGGAGGATAGAAAGAGAGAGAGCGAGAGAGGAACAGATGGAGAGAGAAAGAGGAGTTTTAGTAGAGAAGGGAAGAGATTAGGAGAGAGGCGAGGTATTGCGGAGACCTCCGGGCGTCATAACGCGATGAAGTAGCGTGGAAGAGAGAGAGAGTGGTGGCGCGGTGGGGGCGAAATGGGTTATGAAAGAGGCGGGCAAAGGTGGGAAGATAGAATTGGATGCGGGAGGGGAAATAGGTGTGGGGGAGAGGAGGAGGGGGGAGAGAGAGAAAGGGGAGGGGGGGGATCGGGGAGGCGAAACAACTCTCCATTTCTCATAAACCCTCAAAACATTACCCCGTTTCGTATTTTGGCGGAAATACCTTCCGCCCACGGCCTAATACACTTTATTTTTTGTTTTTAGCGTATTTTTATATTTAAAAAAATAAATAAATTTCGCTCGAAGATCTTTGAGTCGGTGTTTGTTTGCGATTACTTGGTTTGGGCGTTTCCGGAGGAATCTATTCCTCCGAAGGGGTATCAATACCCCGTGCTACTACACCCCTCGGACCGCCCCTCCTCCCTCCCTCCCTCACTCCGTCGCGCCCTCTCTTTATACGGAGCCCAATCACTAGACGCCCTCCCCCTCTAACTTTCCCACTGGGCCGTGTCCAGGCGACGTCCTATACTCTTTCCACCTCCTCCTACCCTCACCTCCCTTATCCTCCCTCCTATTCCCCCGAGGGTATCCAAGGAGACCCTTTTTATTTCTCTCTCGCCTCGCCTTCCGCTCTATTTCTCTCTCTCTCTCTGCCCATTCTCTCTCTCTCTCCCTCTCCCTGAATACTATTCAGCGGGGATGGTCGTCGCTATAGTAAGGGAAGTTGGAGAGTGAGGAAGAGGTCGAAAGGAGGGAAGAGAGGAGGCTGTCCCTTTTATTTTTACGGCTCTCCTTCCCTTCTCCCTACTCTCGCCCACGGCCGCAATCTCTGGTTGGCGAAATGGAATGAGGGAAGGACGGGAAAGATAAATAGGGACAGATAGGGGGGAGAGGGTCGAGAGGGGTGAGGGGGGGGGGGAGAGAGGCGGGCAGTGGACGAAAGGGAGGAAAGGAGAGAGAGAGGGGAAGAGAGTAAGGAGTTAAAGGAGGAAAGGTATAGAGTAAGATGTTGGAGGGAGGAAAGTGATCGGGACAGGAAGGGGCAAGTTGTATTGTTAGGAGGGTGTTTGAGACTTAAGTGGACGGTGAAGCGGAGGAGCCGTAGATGTGAGATATTGCGCGACGGTGAAGTTTTCGGAGGGAGAAAGGAGAATCATCTCGGAGATGGAGAGAGAGAAAGAGGGGAGAGGGGGGGGGGGGGGGGAGAGGAGAAATAGCTAGTAGGAGAGAGGAGAAAATTGGTCGGAAACGCGATCCGCGGGGGTGAAAAGGGAGAGAGGGACTCTTTGCCTGTACATAATTTTCAACGGGGGAAACGTCCCTTTAATCGGATTGTACGCATAATAAGCCAGTTTCGAATGATATTTTCAACCGTTTTCTCTAAATCCGAATTTATTGCGGGGTGGAACGAAGTTTTTACGAGCGATGCTCTTCCCTCCTCTCCTTCTCCTCTCGCTCTCTTTTTTTTTTTTTAAAAAAAAAGGAGGGGGAGACAAAAGAGCGAGGCGAGAAATGAGAGCGGCAAGATGGGAGGAAGAGCGCCTTTAAGGAGACAGCCCTACGAGGAGTTATTGATGGAGGGAGATTGCGAACGGTGCGCGGTCGCGCGGAGCGAATTTAACCGGAACGGAATCCACGGAGATATTTTAATGTCGAAATGTGGGCGGGGGAAGGAAAAAAAAGACACGTCGCTTCTACGGAATAAAGCGGAGGAATTGATTTTATTGATGTTTTTTTTTTTTTTTTTTAAGGGTTATTTTCCTCGAATGAGACGGAATACATTTACGCGAGCGTGGTTGCGCGTGCTAAAATGTCTCCGCACGCAGAAAGGATTCCAAAAAAAAAAATGTACGCCACCGTTTTTCTTTTATTTTGGGGGAAAAATAATACGAAAGGAGTGGGAAAATGACGGGAGGATAAAAAACGTTATTCGTACCGACGCGTGCGTGCGTGCATTATTTATTTATTATTTATTTCGACGGTGGGTCTCTTGAATTAATTCGCGACCAACATGGACTGCAATAACCCAAACTTTTGGCGGCGAAATTTTTCGATGTTTATTTACTCAGCCGGGATATTTGTTTGCATATCGGAGCGATGATGTAATTTCGAATTCGGTTTTCGCAAACGAATGTCAAAAAAAAAATAACTTCGACCCTCGACGGAAATGGATGAATCGAGCTGATCATTTTGAGAGGGTTAAAAGCGTTTTGCGATCCTTTTCTGCGAGATCCCGGTATACGTAAAAAAAAAAAAAAAGATTACTCTGTTTATATATTTTGCGCCGCGTTTGGAAAAATTAAAAACGGCGTGAAATGTGGGAAGACATCAAGTGTAAGGATGTAGAGAGAGAGAGAGGACGAAAGAGTAATCAACGAGAAGAGGCCACCGCCTCCATAACTCTCACTAACGCCTCTCTCTCTCTCTCTGTCTTTCTCTCGCTCTCTCTTTTCCCTCTTTATGCGGACCTCTCTCTTTTCCTTTATCTCTCTCTCTCTCTCCTCTCTCGCGTTTCCTCCACAAATTCACTCTTTATTTCAACCTTGAAAAATATCTTTTTCTTTATTCGTTTTTGTTTACCGTTTGTTATTACGATCATTGTTATTTTTTTAAATTAAATTTATACCGCGACGAGATGAATCAAAACGGTCGGCAATTCTAACCACTCCTGAACAAGGTCCATTTTCTTAAAGTCTCTCCGCCATCCTTTATCTCTATCTCATTCTCTCCTTTCTTTTTCTTCTGTGGCTCTCTCTGTATCTTAACCGCGATATCTTTCCTTTTTTATTTTCCTCCATTTCTTTGGCCCGTGCATGTCATTACATTTATTCAGCTGGATTTCATCTAGCTGCGTTTCTTTTTGCCGTCGACTTTTATTCATTTCGACCGCGCGTTTTAAATCTTAATTTTGGTTCTGTTGCTTCAGTACCTGCACATAGTATTCTGTCCACTGTTTCGGTAAAAACTAAACTCTAAAATTGGGGAATAAAGTATTTAAATTCATATTCGTGGGAGTATATACACTACGACAAAACCAAAGCGATAGTAAGAAGAAAGCTTCACAACTCAGATAATCCTTTCACAAACAAAAATATCCCTTAATTTCAGCGCGGAGAATGAATATAACTCGGTAGCTCACATGAGAGAGCTATCCGTCCAGCAAGTGCAAGAACCGGATTTGTTTCCCGGTATAGGTGTGAATCAAGTTGTAAAGGTCAGGTTGGAGAATGCGGACACCAGCGGAGTACATATCGGTAGAGGAGTAAGACAGGGCTGCTGTCTATCGCCGATTCTATTCAATATATATGGAGAGAGGCTAATGTAGGAAGCGTTAGAAGGTACGGGAGATTTCGAAATCGGAGGAAGGATTATAAGAACAGTGAAATACGCGGATGATCAAGTACTTCTAGCAAGAAAGGAAAAGGAACTCCGGAAAATGATAAATAGACTAGTGATAACAGGTAGAAAATACGGTATGGAAATTAATACAGAAAAATCCAAGGTTATGCGAATATCAAGTAAAGAAGAAGAAAATTTGAACATAAGTATTGGAGGAAAGCCATTAGAGCAAGTTTCAGATTATAAATACCTTGGAAGCATCATAACGAGAGAAGCAAAATGTACCGAGGAAATCAGGACTAGAATAACAGAAGCAAAAGCCGCTTTCGGAAAAAGAAACTTCTACTAACGGGAAATATAAAGCAGGAAATCCGCAAGAGGTTGATAAAATGCTATGTATGGAGTATAGCTTTGTATGGGGCAGAAACATGGACGTTAAGGAAAACTGATATTAAATACTTGGAAAGCTTCGAAATGTGGACATGGAGAAGAATGCTGAAGATAAAATGGACAGATAGGGTGAAAAATGAGGAAGTACTACGAAGAATAGGAGAGAAGCGAACGATTATACAGACTATCAGAAAGAGGAAGGCGAACTAGATTGGGCATTACCTCTCTCTCTCTATCTCACACACTCTAGTGCATGATTAAAGAAGTGCAAGAAGGAAAACTGGATGGAAAAAGAGAAAGAGGTAGGAAAAGGTTTCAGCTGGTAGACGACTTGAAAGGGAAAGAGAGCCATCAAGACATGAAGAAAACTGCGGAAAATAGGAGTATATGGAGACTCAAGTTTAACCATGAATAATCACGGACCTGTCAACGGACCGACTACCTATGATGATGATGATAGGTGTCACAATTCTCTCCTATTTTCACCTATTTCATTTTAAAAAATAATATCTTCTATCCGGCCAACGTTTAATCCCCTTCCGACCACTCGGTTATTCCGTTAAGTTGCACCGTTAAATGCGCGACAATCCGCGAATCATTGTCGCTGCGGCAAAACTTCGCCTCTCCTTTCTTCGCGTTCCCTCCCCTTTCTCTCCTTTCTCCCCGAGAGAACGCCCTTTTCCCTACTCCTTCGGCGAGCTCTCGTCATCCAATTCGGCGTATCTCTCTATGAAACTCGGGAGCACCCGAAACGCGAGCATTGTATCCGCGTTTAATCTTAGGAATCGCCGCCGACGACTCTCTTCGCGAATCGTTTCGAAGGGCTAACCATACACACACACTCACACATAATCTCATTCTGCTCCGAGGTGTGTGTGTGTGTGTATATATATATATAATTATATAATTATATATTTATATGTATGTATGCATGCATGCATGTCTGTATGTTTATCCCGCGACCCAGTATTTTTTTCTCTCCCTATATAATGGTCACGTTGCCCCGTTCGTGGCAATTTGAAAAAAACAAAATGTCTCATCTCATTTTCATTCTCGGGCTCAATTACTTTAACTAAAAAGAAAAAAAATCCGTCGAGCGCGATTGTCACTTTTATATCGACGGCGGTTTAGATCTAACAATCTTCCCCGAAACGAGGATAGTTTTCTATCTCCTCCTCCACTTCCGTTTCCGCTCCCCATTTCCCCTCCCCTCTTTCCCTATCTTTCCCTCCCCCCCCCCCCCCCCCCACCACTCCCTTCTTCCGTCCAATTCCCCTTTCTGCCCCGAGGCCAACGCTCCGATTCTCCAATTCCATTTCTCCCCGTCCACGCTCAAAGTATCTCTCTCTCTTCCTCACGCCCCCTCATCTTCTCTCACGGCCACCTCCGACCCGTGTACTCCGCCGCCGCCACCTCCCTTCCTTCCTCCCTCCCTCCCAGAGGACCCCTCCCTTATTTCCCGCCTCCTATTCTCCCTCCCTCTCTCCCTCCATCCCTCCTAAAAACGTCCCTCTCGTCAACGCCCACTCTTCCTCAGCTCTCCGAGGATCATCTCGACGCCTTCTCTCGATGGACCACACTTTGAACGAAGGGTTTTACAGTTGGACATCTGGAGTTTTCTCCTACGTACCACATCTCGGAGGAAACCGAAGACGAATTTCTCTGTTGTCGTCTTCTACATCTGTAACCTTAAAAAAGAAAAGGGGAGGAGTAAAAGACCGCCAAATACCTCTGAAGTAGAGAGAGGTTTTTTCGAGGGGGGGGGGGGGGGAGATTGGAGGGAAAAGGAAGAGGTAGGGGAGAGATTTGGAGGAAGGTATCAGGAGAAAAGGAAAGACGTGGTGCCCACATAACCGACCACGCTTTACACCTCTCTCCTCTCATAAAAAAATCTGATGTGGCCAACACATGACTTTATCCATATTTGGGGTATAGATATTTAAATTATTATGAATAGCATTATGAGGCAAAATTATCATTTCGTATCGTAAATGAATACAGTCGTCCTTATTGCCGTAAATTATATTTTGAATATGTTTACAGAATTCACCGCTACGTGGTGGTGCGCTGTATACAGGAAATTACGAAAAAGTTAAATATCTCCGAAATGGATGGTTCTACGAAAATTTGTTACAAACAAAACTTGGAAGAAATATTAATCTTTACAACTTTGGTCCTCACGAAGATGACCAATTAGGACATTTTTAAGGAGATATTTGACGGAAACCGAAAAAACCGATTATCTATATATATAAAACGCTAAGGCAATACGTGGCACACAATAACATCGTATTACTAAGCAACAGGATATATAAACAGCTGTCACTGAAACATATCAGATCTTTGTATCATAATGTTAGTATTGTATTGTAAATTCTGTATTAAAGATTATTATTATTAAGTATATATTACTTTTAAAAATTAAATTGCATACAATCTTATATGGTACATTTATATCATTACGATTTATAAGCCCGTAAAAAATTACGGAACTTAAATGATTAAGCGTTTTCATCTATTTAATAACCCGAATCCCTCTTGGTTGATCAGAGACATTTTTGTTCAATGCGAATTTATAACACATAAATAAATTATATCATTTAGCATTTCAAGAGATACAGAATTTTTCTTACCATTGTAAAGTACTTAATGAATAAGCGGCATTGAACGCTATCATTACTTTTCTTCTACAAAACAAATTATCAGTAACTATATCAATTTAAATAACCACAATGACCACACTATACTTACCATTTCGGCAGAGGTACACCAGAATGTATCACATTTAGCCAAATCTTACCTGTTAAATTATTAATAACAGTAATTATTTATTTTAAAATGATATCATTATATATATATATATATATATATAGGTACATAACAACTAAGTAGAACTACGTCAATTTAAATAAAAACAAAATATTTATCATTTTAGATGTAGGTAATACATGATAATACTTTTCCGTATTAATATCGCAACCAAATAAACAATGTCTAATGTTTATTTACTCAGTGTGTCTAGCAACGTGATAAACAGCTTATGTATATCGCATTGAAATACAATATAAAGTTAAAACCATTTAGATACTGTTTATATGCAATTATATTAATTAATTTAATTAATATTTCAATTGTTTGCTCAGAATAAAAGTAATGGCTTCAAGAGACACACGTTACGCTAATTATAATGCGAGAAGAAGAGCGGAACGAGCCAATCAATCTGTTGAAGTAGCAAATCTAAGAAGAATTGAAAGAAATCAAGCCGACAGAGATCGAAGAGCCATTGAAGATGAACAACAACGTAATCAAAAACAAAGAAGAAGACGGTCTGATCTGAGTTTGGAATCGAGAGAAAATCGACTGCGCAAGAGAAGGCAAGCTAAACGACGTAGATGAAATGAACGTGCACCTGATGCAGACAATTCTCAACTTGAAGTTGCCAATGAAGAACATAACTGTAGAAATGTGACTCACTGTCAGACTTGCAATTACCGTGGTGTGCTTTACTGGCCGAATAAACTCAACACTTCTAAAAAATACACCACATGCTGTCACGACGAAAAAGTTTTCCTCGGAGATTTATCTGAAACGCCCGATTTACTAAAAGAATTATTAACAACAAACTCACCTGAAGCTAAAAATTATCGAGAACATATCAGAGAATACAACGCTGCTTTAGCTTTCGATTCAATGGGTGCCGAAATAGGACGGGAATAGGACTCTACTGTTTTCGTATTCATGGAGAAATTTACCATTAGGTTTCTCCACTGTTCACGAACGAACAGAAAAAACCAAGGTATGGACAACTGTATAGATTTGATTCGGGTGAAGCAACAAACAAACGTATGGATAATAACCAAGGCTGTTTACGAATTGTAATGGAGAGATTAGATACGATGTTACGACAAATAAATCCGTTTGCTGAGTCTTCTTACAATCAAATGCATAGGGTAACACAATCTAATCCAACAGTAAAAGTTAGAATGGTTTTTATGGAATATGGAGATGAGGTAGTTTACGAAAGTGTAGAGATTATCGTGAGTGAACATTCTGAAGATCAACTTGCATACCCTGAGGAATTTTTGAACGGTCTAACGCCAACTGCAATGCCACCTCACAAACTGAGATTGAAACCAGGAACTGTGATCATGTTACTTAGAAATTTAGTACCCTCTAAAGGTCTGCGCAATGGGACGCGACTCACAGTTTTACGATTGCAACGTAACATAATCGAAGCATCAGTTATAGAATCAGTTAATACAGAAACTGTTCTAATACCCCGAATACCACTTATCCCATCAGACACTAACATGCCTTTTAAATTTAAACGTAAGCAATTCCCTATACGATTAGCTTTTTCTATGACTATCAACAATTCGCAGGGTCAGACTTTTGACAAAATCTGTCTTTCCTTTCCAAAACCAGTTTTTAGTCAACTTTACGTAGGTCTCTCATGAGTAAGATCATTTGACTATATAATTATTGTATCAGCAAATCAAGAGATCGCAAATTGTGTATAAAGAAATTTTTGATACTGAGCAATAAAGTTAGACTAGCGCGCAGATGCTCTGCGCGGGTAAAGTTAGTTTATAAATAATTCCTAAACAATAACTGTTATGGAAAATTGTTTCAAATTAAAGTTGTAGGAAATTACATTCTCTATAACTTTTGCATAGAATTGTATATACAATAATGATGTTTTAACGAAGAAATATCGCAAAAACCGAATCGGTTCCAAATAAACCTCGACTTCTGATTACCCGTTATTGTCCAAAAACTAATCAGTTCTTTATGCTCATGTTAAAGTGTTATATATGAAGTTTGGTAACGATATGGCACGTACTTTTTGAGTTAAAGCGCCCACAATCACATGCACGCACACACACAGACATCATTCCGAAAATAGTCTAAACGTGTTCTAGGGACCTCAAAACGTGTATTTCCGTTAAAATTTCGAAGTCGATTTTTTTCGTGATCACAATACTTTCCCATACCACGTATGGAGAAAGTAAAAATGGAAGAAAATGTTTTAAGAGTTTGCGCCGAATTTTCTGAATGCCTTGAGTGAATGCGGGTAAATATAAACGAGACATTCTCCATCTGAATTTCCGCTTTTGAGAATATTTTCTATTGTTCGGAGCGAAAAAGTTATTGTTGAATAGTAGTGGTAGTGAGGATGTGTGTTCTAGATATATACGAAATTGAATGTTCTACTTAACCGAAATTTTGATAGTTTTGAAATTAGTATATCATATAAATGGTTAATATTATTAATTGACGGCATGAATTACCAGAAATAATTTCTCTGGAAATTTAGTATCTTTGTCTCAACGCTTTTATTCATTATTCGTTACACGAAATATTTTACACCGACATAGTTCGTCGAAATTTTTGAATTTCATGTTAAGCTGTAATCTAACGTATTTATATGATAAAAATTACGTAGATACCTCAATAATTTTTGAAGACCTTTAAAAGGGCAAAAATGAAATATTTATACTAAATTTTTTATAGTTCATAGGGAGAAAGTTCTATAACATGATTAAGCCATAATTTACTAATCACTTAAATAACTCCTGACGATAAAAGTTTATTATTAGTTACTTTTTATGGTAATAGCTAAAAACGGAGTACCAATTATTATTTATATAAAAATATTGGTACATTTTCATATTAATCTTCTTTCTTTTTATCGTACATTTTTATTTACTAGCATTCGAATAAAATACATTTGTTTTCATTTGCTTACATATGTTATCGTTCTTTATTTCACTTTTTGAAATTTGTTTGGAAATTACTGCATGCATTTTAGTTTAATTGAAGAGCTCCACTCGTTTCAAGTCCCTAGTGTTCATAAATGTGTACTTTCTCCTCTCCGAGTTCTTTAGTATACATTTTTTAAATTGGCGAGTGAAGAGTTACTCATAAAGTGTTTTAAAGTCCTTGTGCAAATTTAACCTTTTAAAAAAAACTCATATACGGTTATATAGAAGAAAACCGTAAAAAGCACGGTGGAGCGCTTTTGGTGAATGTTAAACAGAAAAGTTTAAATAATGACTGACGTACGTGAGTTGTCTTCCCAAGTGTCTCTTCCGGTTTTAGGCCCTTCGTATATATTATCTCTTCGCGTTTTCTTTAAAAAACATTTTCCCACAAAATAATCGAAGACTTTGTATGAGCTTATCCCTTTCTTGGACGGTGGGAAGCATACATACTTTCCACAAAATATTTTCTTCAACTGGGTCCGTGGGATGCTTGTTTCTCGCTATTTTTTACTGGTGCCATTTACGATATACTATCCTAACTTCATAAAAATATATAGATTTCTGCCATATTGGTGCGATTGAGTAGGCCTTCAATACATTCTCCTAAAGCCCGAAAAAATGGGGGTTAGAAGGTATGATGCCAAGAAGATTCCAAAACAGGATGCATTGTAAAATTTACTTGTTAGTTTATTTCATTCCTGGAGATATTATATGATAGTAGGTGTATATTGAATGCTCTGGTTATTCTGAACTGTATGTTGCCTAACCGGGCGTGGGAAACATACCACGTAATTGTTACTGATTAATGGAAGTTTAAAAATTAGATCGATGTAAAAATAATTATACCGATCGTCGTTTTTATTAAAATAAACTGAAAGCCACGATCGTAGAACTTCTGGAAGTAATTTTCCCGCGAAATGGTCAAATCAAAGAGAAAAAAACAAAGCATTTCAATTAACCACTCGGCGGCGAAGGTTTACAAAGAACGCTCTTCGGAAGATTCCGGTAGCGTCGATTCCTGGAAATTTTAAACGAAACCGGTTCCGGAAAGTAAAATCCGATTCCGTTCCAGCAGTGGAACCGGTGTTCTTCGGACGACATAAAAAAAACTTTGGGACTCTGAAAAGGTTTTTTGTGGAACCGGAAGAAAAGATGTGCTGTTTCTCGTGGAATGATAGGAGATGGGAAAGTAGAATTGTTATGGATATGGGTAGAGAGGGAGTTGGCGATGTATGGTCGGCGGTCGGATTCAGTGCAGTCGGTAGTAATGGCAGGAGTTATCGGTCGGGCAAGTTATTGGCAATTCGTGGCAACGGGATCGGAATGTGGGGGAGGAATGAAATATGGGAGGAGTGGAAGTCAAGAGAGGAGAGATACAGAAGGGAGCGGGAGGGAGGTAGGGAAGAGTGCGTTACATCTCCGCCTTCTTCTCCATTTGCGTTTTTATTTGGGGTCTGAGAGAGGTGATTCTCGCACCTCTCGTCCTCGCCGTTTAACGCCAAAACCGTTCTAAATAACTCGAATGTAAACCTTTGGAGCAAACTCGTTGAATCGTCCCTCGCGAGCTCGCTTCGCTTTAATCCTTTGTTTTTTTTTAGAATCGTACAGTAATTAAAGAAAGGGAAGAGTTGGCGGATAGGATAAAGCGTCGGACATACTTCCATCCTAGCCTGGTCTAAGCCATAGAGGTTTACAGGAGGTTGTCATTTTCGTCGTGGATGCGTTTCCGGAAAACAAGAATTAAATGACGCAGACCCCGTAGATTCAGTTGTATTCGCATATGACGATACGATTCTGAGGGTGTATTTTATTTTGTAATTTACAGCAAAAATATTTCATGGTTACCAGAAGACACTAAATAGAGAATTGTGCAGCTCGTTTTATGGCTAAAGTCAAATATGTACCTACATGTAATTAAGTCGAAATAAGCACTTAGTCATGTATCTCTATTAGCTATAAAAAACTAAGAAAACAATATACGCATTTCGGCTACCAGGTAGTCGTCGTCAGTGGTGAAGCAGAATTTACAATCGGCGAATAGCACTGATTACGACTGCCCGGAAGCTAAATATAACCCTTTTATTGCTGATAAAAGTAATTATCTTGTCTATTTCATTTTAAAGTACTTGTAATATACTACCAAAAGACATTTAATACTATAATAGCCCAGGTCTGTTGGTTGGTCACGCTTTCACGATGGCCGATATAGAGCGTTTTAACAAACTTCCTGAATAGTTAGAAGATTAAAATTTGGCAATGAATGCTTGAATAACCTATTTTAAGGTAATGACGAAAATAAATCTCCAAAAAAGTCCTCGGTTCGACTCCAAGGAAGACATTTCCATTTCCCGTATGGTAACGTGAAAATCAATTTTTTGACGTGCAGACTTTTATAGTTTTGGAAATTAAAAGTAGAAGGAATTAACCTACGATCTTCGGATTGGAAATATTTTGAAGAAAAAATTACAAAGTTTCTTATTCTGTTCATCTTTTTCCGCATACAATTCGAAATCGCTCATGTTATACTTTTAATTCACATATTTTGTGGAAATATTGCCATTTTAACGGAATGTTGCCTTGGCTACCAATTATATTGTTAGATCTTAAAATCATATTGTTGTATCAATCCTTATGGGTGTAAGCGTGCTTTGTATGCTTTTAATACGAGAGAGAGAGGGGGAGAGAGAGGTAGAGAGGGGAGCGAGAGGGAGGGGGAGAGAGGGAAGTAGAGGAGAAGGGGGAAAGAGGGGGAGAAGGGAGAGGGGAGGGGGAGAAATGAGGAGAGGAAGGGAGATAGAGGGTCGGAGAGGGTGTGAAAGGGGGGAGAAAGGGAGGGAAAGAGAGGCAACTATTTTAAGTTTAACTAAAGATAGCCCATCAACAACAGAATATTCACTAGATATGTTGTATATGACAAAATATTTCATATGTGAAAGTGGGATATTAATTATTTTAAATGAAAATAATGATAAGCTATCTATCTATCTATAATTCTTCCATTGATATTTCATCAGGCATTACACTAGTTTAATTATAACGACAGTAAAATTAATTTAAACTAGCCAGGGATTTGTGAAGACCAGGAGGGATAAAGGATGAGGGTGGAAGGGATTACTTGAACAAAGAATCAGGTTTGTATGCCTCTTCCTATTTAAGATGGCTGACAAGTTCCTTTCTTTCTTGTCTTAAAAACTAATTAAGAAACGTGGATATTTTTTTAAAAATTAGGTTACATTGAGAGGAAGTAACTCATATGGACAGTCCTTCCCTAATATTTAACGACGTCATATCGAAACGACGTATGGACAAAGTAAATGGAACACTTCCTGTACTCAGGGGGACTATCTCATTCCTTCTCTCTTGCCGCCGCGGGGAGTTTTCCGGAACGCATTTTCATTTCGGTGAGGTTTTAATTCCAAAATTTTAAGTGGCGCGGTGCTACGAAAAAGGACAGTGGACAGGCCATCTGCGAGCGATTGGGTGCGGTTGAAGCGATCGCACGCCCCCGAAATCCCTCGCTCCAAGTCACGATTGACGTCACGGCCCGAATAAATAATGCTCGATTTTTTTTTACATGGTAGGCGAATCGCTCCTCGTTCTTCGGGTTTATTTTTTTTTTACTATGTTGAGTAAATAACTGCCAGTTTCCCTTATCAAGACTCCGAGGCGATGCGATTTAGCCGTGCCCCGTATTCCAAATCGCCGTTCCTTTTCATTCGTTTCAAAGGGAGATCGCGTCCGATCGTGTAAATCCGCGGGTTCCGAGGCATCGGTAATGGTTCTTCGTCGTGATTTTTTTGGGTTTTTTTTGCTGGGTTGGGTTGGGTGTGACCCTCCCTCCCTCCCTCCCCGTTCCCTCCCCCCACTCCCACCAAAACCAGCCGCCGCCGTCTCCTCCTCCTCCTCCACCTCCCCTCAGTCTCCTCGCTCCTTTTCTATTGATCCTGAGCCCTAGGACGCCGCCGAATCGCCAAAAATTATATCGAACCGATGGTTCCCAATCGTCGCGTAATTTGAATCTGGATAATTTTTTTTAAAATCACCGGACAAATACCAATTTTCGGAGAAGGGATGAAAATAAATCCTTTATCTGGAAATACCTTCTCGAAAAATAACTATAAAAGTCAACCTCGTGTTTGTTTTTATTGCTTAAATGGTGTTTTACCGTAATGAAATGTATAACGGGAAAATATTCTGCTAAAGAGCTTGGCATGTTTAATTTCGTAGGAAACTGCAAAAATCTAATTAGTTATTTAATTATAATAATTTATTTTACAATGTACCCTGTTTCGGAGTCTGCGTGGCAACACACCTTGTAACCCTTTTTTCAGACTTTAGGGGCCTGTATTGTTTTATAGAAGATATACCCAATCGAACCAATACGGCAGAAAAATATGAATTTTTTTATGAAGTTGGAATAGAATATCGTAAATGGTACCAGAAACTAATAGTGGGAAGCAAGCATATACCCTTTCTTAGCTTCCAGATCAGCGTTTTACGTTATAAAAAAAATATATTTTTATACTTTATAATATTACGAGGAATATGTAAACATCGATAAGCAATATTTCTGAAACTATAACCTTTAAATCGCGTTTAACTACCGTACTATAGTATTAAAAATGCCCAATGAATGGCATTTATAAGTGATTTGCATCCTAACGTCATGGCTCCTTTCATTTCAGTTCACTAGACCGAACAGTTATCCTTAAACGAGCCCACGAGCGTGTGAATTAGTTATTTTGTTATGACGCTAAAGGGTGATTGGCTTTGAGAGATTCTCGCAAAGAATTTAAAATATACTCTTGTGAATTCACATTAGTTTAAAAGTGAACCGCCATGACTCATTATATCTCAACCATACACGGACTTACTCTATTCTGTTCAGCATTATGAGAGATTAAGTACGGTAGCGCAGCGTACCTCCACAACTTCTACTTCCATGAATCTAGTCCCATTTTTTCCGGTGGAATTTAAAAAAAATGCCAGTCCGGCCAATAATAATTATTATTCTCCTCTTTCTTTCTATTCACAAATATCTATACCTTCTTTTATATATTTCCTCGGTCTTTATGACAAGTTGTTCGTAGCAAAAAGGCTAAATCGCGAAAGTGACTTTGACCGGCGTGGTGGTGTTGGAGGATGGTGGTAGGGGGGGAGAGGGGGGGAGGAGAAGAGTTTATTAAATTTTGTCCGCTCTCGCTCGTTATATTAGCTTAATGCAGCCGTGCGCCGTGTCGTGCAATGGGCGCGACACGCCCTGCACACCATCCTCACACAGCCCCTCGAACAGGACGCGGCCAGCCGTGCGGTTACCGCCGCTTACGTCCATCCCACCCTCTCTCTCTCTCGCGCCGACTCTCCCATGGGTTTGGGCGGTGCGGGGGAGGGCGTGACGGTGCAGCGGATAGAGAACCGTCCCCGGGGTCAGGAAAGGAGGGGTGAGAAAGGGGAAGGGTCGATTTCCCTTGAAAAACGGAGTTCATTATGGCACACGTGGAAAATACGGCTTTATTAAGCACAGCTTCGGTGACAGAGTATCGGTGGTTGAAAGTGTAAGGGAGTGCAGTTGCGGAGTGGTTTAGGTTGGCTAGCCGGAGTGGGCGGGGTGGGGGGAAGTGGAGTGAGAGAGATAGAGAGAGAGAGAAGGGGGAGGAGGGATTTGAAGGAGGGAATGGGATAAGGGGGAGAGAGAGGAAGAGGAAGGAACGGGATGCGTGGTTATGGTATAGCAGATGAAAGAGGAGAGAATAGCGAAGGGCTGAGGACGGTTGTGGAGAGGGTGGAGAACGAGAGAGAGAGAGAGAGAGAGGGAGGGAGGAGGAAGGGATTGGACGGAGGACATGATGCAGTGGGAGAGGGATGGGAGGGGAAGGAGGGAAATATGGAACGGGGCAATGGAGGGTAATGGAGAGAGGAAGAGAGGCCCTGTGGGGGAAGGAGAATGAAAGGGAAAGATGAGGAAGGGGAGGAGAGGGAAGGAAGGTGATCGAGAGAAGGACTGCTGGGAGACAGAGGAGGGTGTCAAGAGGGTTGGGAGGGGAGGGGAGGAAGGTGTGGGACACGGAATAGAGGTTGGAGGAGAGTGATGAAATAAGAATGGGGGAGAGAAACCTAATGTCTCGGATAAATAGGTTTTTCTCCGCGATGGATGATTCGTACGTCACTTCCAACCTCGGAACGATTTAATCAGAACATAGGTGCTCGTATAATTACTTCGTTTTCGTCGCGAGTGAGAAATATCACTCTCAGGATTTTATTTTTGGGGAAAGTTACGATTCCAGGTTTTTTGAAATTAAGTTTTATTAAAAATGAGAACTTAATTTTATTTCAAATGCGCGCATGAATATGCCACGAAAGAGGTGAAGCAGAATGTGAATTCTCAATCTCTCCAGCCGTTCTTCCTTTCGCCACTTATTTAGTTTTCTCTTCCACGTAAATCTGAAGTTGGGTCAATGTCACTTTTATCAACTCAACCATGAGATAACTCTTATGTTTGTAAAATATGATTGTCGCAGTAAAAACAAATAAGAAGCACTTTCGCTCTGTGACGTACTTTATAAAACCTTATAAAATTCATTGCGGCAATCATTGAAAATCGATACTTATTCATCAACTTTCAAGTTGCCGCTCATCTTGACATTTTTTGACTTTGTTATTAGGATCCGTATTCAAATATTGTACCTCGCTACAAGTGTTTGTGATTTTACATAAGTATATGAATAAATATACAACAGCAATAAATGATTCAATGAACCGTAGTCCAATGTGCAAAATGCATATTCACAAATTTCGCAAATGCAAAAATTGATAGGTGGTATTAAAGGAGTAAGGATATTTGAAATTTCAAATTATGCGAGGCACTTTTTCAGTAATTTATGCGATGACCTATAGACTTTTTTTATAATTTTATCGGTAATATGAATTTTAAAATAAGGAGTTCCAAAATCTGGTAATTATTTTCCCATTTTGTTTGCAAAATTAAAAATGCATGCATGCGACTAATATGGGGTTTTCAAGAAGTCCATAACCTTTCTGTTAATATAGAAACCTAAAATTTGTAGTAAAAAAGTTAGATTCTATTGTAAGCATCTATTTTTATCATTGCTGCTGATATAATACGAAGAAATATCCTACACAATTACAGAAATTTCTACCACCAACTGAAAAGAACCATTTGTATTTTTATGCTATATGTGTAAAGAGATATTCGACTCCTTCGAGAAAACTAGGGAGGAGTACCTTTGTGGCAATATGGCGGGCAATTGAAGATATGTTACTTGTGGGGATGATCCCTTTGAGCAGATCCGGTCTTATGAGCGGGCGAGCCGGGCGGTCGCCCGGGGCCGCCGAAAAGAGACGCGGTATGAACAGTGGGGAAAATCACATGATTTTTGGCTACATACTGCCTCCGGCTGCTTTTGGAAGATTCAATAGAAAAACAATTATACCAGTTAGTAATGTTTGCACGCATGCTTGGTTGTCTCAATAAACAATTATTTTTCACAATACTTAGGATTATAATGTTAAAGGGGCCGCTAAAATAAACTTGCCCATGGCCGCCAATTGTTTCAGACGGACCCTGCCTTCGAGGCACTTTCCAAAAAGAAAATATACATTTAGTCGTGCCGCTCTTCATTTCTTTATTTTTACCTATTTCACTCAATGAAATTTCCATTCGTATGTAACAGCGTAAGGTTAGGCAATACTTCAGTTCGTTTTCAGATTAAAAGCCACACCAGAGTTTTTGGATCGTACAAAATAAATGAAGTTGTCATCTCCTTCGGCAGTTGAAAGGTTTAGAAGATTAAATCCCATATCGTTGACGCTTTAATGTTAGGAATAATAATAATTATAATACACCATTAAAGAAGACTAATTTTTTTGTTGGAAAAGACAATGATTTACTACACCACTGTATGTCTATATGAATTATCTCTAACTATATAACTTACACTATTGTCAGATAAATAAGTCTAGCGGGAGGATTATTTGTCATACAATTAGAGAAAAACAATATAAAATACAATTACTACACTTTTCCTAATATCTTATACTATGAAACACAATTAAGCAGTCACTGAGAATTAATAGATTTTGAAGGCAATGGCGGTAAATCAAAAATGTATGTGCCAATGCTAGTTACCTGCCTAGGGAGAAACACGCTTAGGTGCGCAACGATTGAAAATTTGGACTTAAAAGTGTAACGTTTTATATTAATAAATATTTTTTATTTTACTTTGCATTGTTAATAAACTACCGCTTTGAGAGATGAAATTTCATTATGAGAGAGGCGTAATTTTCAAACCTTGCCTAGGGCGCAAAAAATCTTGTCTCGGCTCTACTCGTGAGGAAAGATGAAGTAATTACTTTTATCATATGTTGTTATGGTCCCATGTTTAGTTATGCATTGGAAGTTTTTATTTGGTTAATCCTTAGCCAAAGCACGCACAAATAAAAATTACGTGCTTTTCTTAATCGGCCAATAAGAAGTTGCAAGATGAATGTGTGGCAGTTGGAAGTTTTCTCGGGAATTTAGAACAGAAGTTTAAAGTTTTGGGTTTCTGGGCTTCTCTGCAATCACGCTAGGAAACACGCGCCCGCATATTCTGGCGAAATACACCGCTCGTTCTGCTAAGCGTCATTTCAGAGAAGCGCTTGCTCGTATACTTCGTTCTCTCGGAGGGAAAAGGCTCGGTTGCTTCTTCTGGCCTCAGCTTTGCTGCTCTCTTGCTTGTGTCAAATTCTTGTATTACGGAGGTGCGCTCGAAAATTCTTCACAAATTACGAACGTTAACCTAGATTAAGCGCTCGCGATATCTTTGCATTAACCTGACTAATATGAGTAAATGATGTAGGCAAAGCATATAGTAATGAAGTAGTAACCAAATGAGCATCTCCTCCACAAAGGCTTTAGTCTGGATCAATTTCCGCTCAAATTTTTTTTATTTAAATTTTATAAATGTTCCAAAGAGTTATCTAGCTCATAAATAGGAACTGTATACATTTAAAAATACAATACAATGATTACACCAACAAAATCAAAATTATGTAACAAGAATTTACCAAAATAATGATAATAAATAATATACATAGTATAAAAAATACATATATTTATAATAAAGACAAAAAGTTAAAAAAGACAATACAAACTACAAATCGATAAACACGACATTAAAGGTTCCCTTTATGTCAACTTAGCTTGGGTTATGTTTATTTATCTGGTTCCACAAGAATTTTTTTAGTCTTTTCTTAAAAATTATTAAAGATTCGGTTCCTCTGATATGTGCAGGGATATTATTATATACCTGAATAGATTGATGCAATATTGATTTCATGCCATACCTGGAAGAATTAACGTGATTTATGTGAATTCTATTGTATCCTCTTGTTTGATAAGTATATAATTGCGAATTTAGAGTGATCGTGGAGTTATTAAGAGACAGGTTATTTTTTTTATTTTAAATATATGTACAACGAAGATGGTCGCATCATAGTTTAAATTCGCGCATGGTTCGATTAAGCTTTTTTTACCAATGTTGAATTCCTTTAATTTATGTAATAGCTGTAGCTCGCTAAATTATTTTTGAAACTGTACACTTGAATCTAAGCTAAAAGCTGACAAATATAAAAAACCGTCTCATCCTCATTTCTAAACCCATCAGCATAGATTTCGATTCTTATTTTGGGTGGTTTTCAAGTAATCGACCAAGAAAGCATGCGATGATTCCGGAAGGTATATATAGAAGAGAAATGCTGAAAATAGGAATTAAATTAATATTAATTCCATTTTTATTCAACTATCGATTAAACTCTGTATAGGCGAATGAAAGGAAATATTAAGCTTTCGAAGTACTACGCAAAAAAGGTTATGTAATGGAAGTAGAAAGAAGAACAAAATTGTTCGTATATGGGAATGGTAAAGAGGAAGAAGAACATGAGCTGGCGGAGTAATGAGGAGGGGAGATGGGAGGAGGAGATATGAAGTAGGGAAGAGGGAGTGCGATATTACGGAAGTAGGGAAGAGGGAGTGCGATATTACGGAAGGAATGGCAGAAGAGGACGGTGGGATAGTTGTTGTCGGAGAAGAGGGGGGAGGGGAGGGGACGAGGAAGGGGAGGAAAAAGACAAACAGAGGCGGTGAGCAGGAGTAAATGCAGCCATAGAGACATGAAGGAAGCCAGAATGTCCTTTAGGCCGCGTACTAATGATAATTAGGGCGGCAGGAGGCGGTTGGTGGAGTGCGTGGAAGCGAGAACGGAGTGGAGATAAGCATGCGAAAGGAGCAGTTCCCTTCGGGGCGTCGAAAAAAATCCAGGGAACAAACTAGAGAGAGAGAGGCTGAGAAATATACAATTACTTCTTTTCCCACGGAAGAGGCGGTGGGAGTGGGAATTGGTGGCGTCGGCGGCGTAAGAATAAAGGTAAAAAGGAATGGAAGCGGAACGATAAAGGGCGCGGAGAGGAGGTGGAAGAGGGGCGGAAGAAAGAGAGACCTAAATTTTGATCGCTTCACTTAGCGTTTTATGCGTTTTTAGAAATCCATTTTTCGCAGTTAAAATGTAAGTGCTATTTTCCTTTTTTATAAAAGATTATTACGAACGTAAAACTTAAAAAAGAAAAAAAAAGGAAAATTTCAGTTATTTATAGAGCGTTCCATCTTTAAGTGTCAGTATTGGGTAAATGGCGCGCGGTGTTGCCACGTCTCACCACCCTAACGCCAGCAAAAGTCTGGTAATTTAAAATTTCCTTTATGTAACTTATTAAGTAAATGCTATTGTTACAATTTTTGCCGTAATACACGATTTTATAAACCGAAACAAAAATACCGCATAGTAAAATTTCTCTCGCTACGTACCGCAAGCGTGTTGTACACTTGGCTGCTATAGTGCCCCAAACACTCCGGCGGTCCCAAAACCCTCATAAAAGTGAAAAAAGGAGCTGAAAAGAATAGAATCCCTTTGAAGTGCCCTTGTTTTCCCTATGCGCTCAGATTTATTTTCTGTGTTAGCGTTCAATTGTCTAAACCAGTCTTAGGTAGTCTTTTATCTTGTGATGTAAAGTTACCTACCCTTGCGAAAATGTCAAAACAGTAGAAAAATTAAAAAATATTTTTAATGTTTTATAATGGGAAAAATCACTAATGATAAAAATGTGATAATTTCTGAACAAATAATTAATTAAATAAAATAATTGAAATTTTGTAAATTTCAAATGGTGTAATTTCGTTAATATTGTAACATATCCATTACCAACTTCACAGAACATCATATCATAACAAATAGATTAAGAAAAAGTCAAATTCAAATTATTTGAAAGAAAGGAATAATTCCCCACCAGCTGAAAGATAAGAAAATTAATTCTCCAATTACTTTGATTTAAATGTGTTACGTGATTGAGTGGTTTATTATGTTAAATAAGGTTTCCTAAACAACAGCAAGATATATTATGCCGTAAACTGCCTAAAAATTAAAAATATATTTTCCCAATCAAAAGTTATTTCATTTGAAAGGCTATTGAAATCATAAATAAAAGTTTAAATAGTACATATTTAAAATGCACAGTTTACTTTGTAAATAATAAATTAGCGTTGTAGTTGCCATTTGCATTTTTGTGCATAACTCGATAAATATTTCGTTTAGAGAAAAATGTATAGACAAAAGTTGTAGGGCGTTTTAAAATAGGTACTCATTTTATGTTATAAGCTAATTCGCGGAAAAAGCACCCAAACGATGTAAATTGGTGATATTGTCAGCATTCGGTTTCAGCTACATTCGGAACATGATGGAACCGACGACACTTTTTGGCTATATATACGTGGCCAAATTCTTGCAAATTCACTTCGCCCTGAAGAAGCTACCTGCAACGGTCGCGAAACGTCGGTTCCATCATGTTCCGAATGCAGCTGAAACCGAAAGATGACAATATCATCGAACAACCACGCTGCGAAAATTTCGATCAAAATTGATGTAAAGGGGTATTTAACAAAATTGTAGCATAGTTCATTGGATAAATGCGAGTTCGGAGGTTCACTGTGTTCACATCTTATTTTTGGATTAACCTCCTCGCATATACTAAGATTGGATGTAATGTGATCAGAGGAAAATAGTTAAGCATGTTTGTACGAGAATGATTGCTCACAAAATCCCTAAGTAAAAACAAGAACTGGATTATTTTATGCTGATCACTATATATAACGGAAATTAAGTTGCAATTGAGGAAATTTTTTCCTGCCCGACATTACAAATTCATTTGCTTCTTTTTTAATCTTGTAAATTGTCCTCTGAGACACCACATAGCTTGCTCGCCCTACTAACAGCAGATGACAGGCTTTCATTAGACTCATTGAGGCAACTACTAAGGACATTCAGTACTGTTTGTTTTTCCGTACTCACCTTCCTTTCTTTTCCTCGTTGAGACGTCCATTTTCTCACAAAAACTGCAATATCAATATGAAAATACGTTCGGGGATAATCAACGTGTGATGTACATACACAATATTTTTAAAAAGGGGACACAATAAACATAAAACCTGCAAACACAACGTATCTCTGCATTTGAACCGTATTACACACTTCTGTTTGAAAACGTTTTGAAGAATTGTTAAAACAACTAATTTGCAATACACAATAAAACTGTCAAAATTTTTAAGTACCACAAACTTATAAGCAGACAAAACGACGAAAGCACAAGATAGTCCAACTGCTGAGTCGTAACTGGTCGTAACTGAGGGAAGAGCGGGCCGCAATAAAACTTTCGCATTGTTCACCCTACCCTTGGCGACCCAACCCCACATCTGGGTGCACCAAAAATAACTCCAAACATTTACCTACAACTTTCTCGCTTAGATCATGAAAGTATCTTTATAAATAAAAAGTTTCTCACAGACAAACTTTTTCAAGTTAGGCTGGAACACGCAAAAGGAACTTTTAAAATTAAATGCAGAAAACAAATATTTAAAATCAATTTATTAAACTTTCAGTAGCACCATTACGATCCTTAAACGTTCCTGAACCTAATTCAAAAAACTCCGTTACATTATTTTAAAACAGAACGTATATATCATCGATTGAAACAAACGTGACCGTAAAATGTCCATTTCAGGTCAAATACTGTTTATTGCATTTTGTATAGATATAATTTTTAGTTTTCATTTAAAAGTATATCATCAGATTCTGCGTTAAAAATAGCGCAATTAGAAATTTTGAATTTTTAATTTAATGCTACTTTAAATTATTAGTGAGATTTGGCAATCCCGGTGTCGTAGAGAAGGAGGGGGCGATTGGATTTTTAAGCCTGCAGGAGAGGGGAGAAACGATGTCGTTTGAAACCGTACTAAAACTTTAAGACGGAACGCTCTATAGAAATGTTATAATCTAGGCATACCAGCGTGAGCTCTGAGAACCGAGGAAAAGCAAGTTAGGAAAGTGTACAGCGTATCACAAATGGGCGCGTTTCGTGCAATGGAGCATTAGAAAAAATGATACATCTGTACGTAAGGGAAATAGCGTTTTAAAGTTCTTTTCTTCACCATAAATAATCCATTTTCTTCCTATTTAAAAATAGTGCATGCACACGTAAGGAAATTAAACGTTTGTTTGTGAGATTGTTTATGTTTGCAACAATTAAGAAGTAACCGTGCAAGAAATTTTCTAAGTTAAACTTGATTTAAGACTTTCTTGTTCGATTTTCTTGATAACGGATACTCCTACGATAAAAATGTATAGGGAAAGAAATACTCTAATTTACCAGTTCTACAACTTATTTGAAAAATATTTTGATATGAGCAATACTTTACGAGATATGACAGAAAGTTCATTTTTTGTCTCCAGTAAAGTGGTACCCCTGATTGGCGTACGTGATTCATTTCTGCGATTTTCTTATTATCTTTGATCGTAAGCCCTTAATATCAAATTTCGGTAGAAGGCGGGAACGAACATGCGGACAGACGGACGGACAGACCGACCGACGACAATATGCGCTCACGCTGGAAGCGAAACGCTCCTAAAAAGTGGGTGAGCTTTCAAAAAGGGGTCCAATGAATCGCTGAATAGCAACCTTGCCACTTTGCCCAAAAACACCGTCACCTAGGTCCCTTCTTGTGAGAGATTTGGCAACGTTACCCTCTCATCTGTTGTCAGGACTCAAGTTATACTGCGACGACAATAGTTTCTTCTAAAGATGACGTCGCAACGCCGAAACCCGGGTATTTTATAAATAAACAAATAAATAATCAATCAAACAAATAAATAATTAAGTGGAATATGTAGTGTGTTTTTTGTTGTTTCGCCTTGCTGAAATGGATTTCCACATAGATAAAACTCTTATTTGTTTTAGTGAAAAAATCTTAAATAAAAATGAAACAGGTATTAACAATATGATCATATTTACCTATTAAAGGATGAAACCAGATGGCGTCCGCTTCTTAGCCCATGTTCGTTTCCCGCCTCGTATTCCTTGCGCAGCCACACTCCTCGTTGACGAAGTGGTGGTCATCAGCGTAAACGAAGATGCATTCCAGACACAGGGTTTCTTGGGAATTAAATCTTTGCCATGTCGCTGTCGAAGCGGTCACATTCCAAGCGTTGATGTCCACACACAGTTCTTGATTTTCGTGAGCACAAGAATTGCGTTTGGACAATCACAGCCTGGAATTATCATTTGCAGAGATTCGGTCGTACTAACGCATCGCGTTATTATCCAAGCTCTGCAAAGAATAAAATGTTGAAATTAAAATGAGCTTAAAACGCATGGTTGGAATAATCACATCCACTGAAAAAAATTAATTCCCCTATGCCAGGGATGGCGAACCATTGACACGCCAAGGACTTGAGCCTGACACGGTAGAGAAATTTAAGTTATAAGCTCTAAAATTTAGCCCGTGCACGGAAATGAATGGAGGTCTGCGGGGAAACCAGGAAAACCCAAAAATGTACCCCTGATCACCCGCTGGCATGGGTTTATGGGTTTCTCCCAAGTGTTCCACTCTTGTCCCGAAAACGGTTCCAACGGGGACGTGCAATATACAGTTCAGCATCGAATTTTAAATAAATAATATTAAGGGGGTGCCGTGGCGTAGTACTGCTGAGCATAACCGGTGCGAACCGGGTACGAATCCTGCAAAAGTAGGACTTTTTCAGAGGTTTAGCGCTCCCCTATTTTGCGTATTTAGAGAAGAACACGCGCTCCGTCCTAGGTAAGGGACGAAAAGCCGTTGGCCCCCTTGGTGCTTCTCGATAAGAGTAGGCTAATGCCGGCACCGGGTTCCTTTCCTCCCTCGCTTTGTGATTTATACTGAAAAACCTACTAGCGCTGGAGTCACAAGGTCCCACAAATCACAAATAATATTTAAAATTATTTTCGTGAAAAGTGTCCATATTGAGATGTCAGCGAAAAAACAGAAACTTAGCAACGTGCCTAGAGGAAGTGGGAGATTGTTTCACGAAGGATGGACTGGTAACATTTGTCTTATTGAACAACCTAGTAAAGCGTTTAATATTATTTGTAACGAATCACTTTCGCGTCGCGTCAAACATTTTGAATCTAAACGAGTGAAGAAAAAAGTGAATATTGCATGCTGCTATTGAAACAATATCAGGAAAAATCTGTGGGTTTGAAGCAACGTTTAGCCCAAAAATTAATATAATAGCTGATAGTTTTCGTTTATCATATTGTATTGCACAACATGCGAAACCACTTTCTTGAAAGAAGCTTTCTTAGCCTGTTCAGATTCGCTATTTGAGGATTTTCGCAGTAAAGCGTTGATCACGAATCGTATTAAATAATTGCAATACCGAATGTTGTCTTTAAACAATGATGTTTCAAATCAACTACTAATTCATTTAAAACCTGCAGAAATGTTTTCACTTTGGATGAAAGTACAGATGTAACAGCATAAATACGACGCAGTTATTGTCAGATTCTTTTCTAAAAATACACTGAGCGAGGAATTAGTTAAATTAATGATTTGCCTGAAAAAATAACAGGGGGCGATATTATGAAAGAATTTTTAAAAAAGACACAAATGGGCATCAACTTAAATAATATATTATCGGTAACAACCTATAGAGTCCCGAGTATGGTTGGGAAACATGTTGGATTTGTCCGATTTCTTTCAAAAGAAATTCAAGGCACTTTGCTTCAGTTTCATTACATAATTCGCCAAGAAGCACTTTGTGCGAAATAAATTTTAAAGACACTTGAAAATGTCGTTACAAAAATGGTGTTTTATAACTGCTCGCGCTCCTTATAAACGAGAGTTTGCAAATTTTCTAGATGTGGTTCAGGTTTACTTATGTACGATAGTTCCCGATGGTTGAGTCGCGGTCAAGTTTTGAACCGTTTGTTAGTATTTTAGAGCAGTGTTTCTCAACCGGTTGGATGTGCTTCACTGATGGGACGCAGAGGTCGTCTAGGTGGGACGCGAAGTTTTAAAAATAACTTTTACGAAAGTTTTTCTCAAGAAAATTATTGTAAAATGTAAGGCCCTTAAAATTCCCATCAATGACTAACGTAATTCCAAAATGTACAAAATCTGCTCCTTGGAAAACGTGGGGTTTTGTGTTTATCATGGTTGGACCCGAGTATTTTTTAAAATATGGTTGGTGGGACGCAAGATGCAAAAGGTTGAGAGTTTACAGGTACGTTTTGATTAAATGGCTTATTTTTTTGCGATTTTGTGCAACATTTCAATGAACTAAATATAAAAATTCAAGGCTGTGGTCATGTCGTATTAATAATATACCAGCATATTAAAACTTTTGAGAATATGCTTTAAGTATTCGGAAACGATTTGATGCCTGTAAAAAATTGAAATATTTTCCAGGGAGGGGAGGAAAGGGAGGGGGGGGGGGGGCGAGGCCGTGAGAAAAAAATCAATTTTTTTAGTCAAATTCAGCTGAAATAGTTTAAACGTATTTTTTCAAACTTCACAATATGTACCAGATACATGGGGAAACTAATTACGAGTTAGTTGATCATGAATAACGATGTAAATAGTTTGCAGAGGGTTACATTTATTTAAATCGAAAACATGGTGGAGCATGACGTCTTACAATTAGTGAAAACCAAAATGGAGGCGTCACGTCAAAAAATTTGTGAACCACTACACTATATTATCCTCTATTCGAATATTCCAGACATCTGGGTTGGGATATGGGTTTTGTCTGGTGTGAGGAGATTAGAGGCGGCAATGTGGAACGCAGATTGTAAAGATATTTCATCCCGTTATCTCCCAAATGGCTATGAAATTCACAAACCAAATATTTAAAGAACTTTACTGCTGAAATATTTTCATTTATTATCACAAAAATGTATTCCTACCTCACCATATGGTTTGGATCCATTTTATGTTGCAGAGAACTCTTTTGGCTACGCAGTATACCTTTATCGTCAACTCCGTAGTAAATGGACTAATTAAAGTAAAATACAGCTCATGGAAAGTCCTAATCCTTGTTTTATGGACCATGGTTAAAACATACTCAAAAGCTTAAATGTTACCCTCAAGCATATGATGTGTGTTTTAATGCATCCCTGCTTATAGGTGCGACGGAGAGCGAAAGTTAAAAATATTAGTTACCATGTATTGATACGATATATAGCAAATTCGTTTTTTTTTAAAACGTTCATGCTCAGAGATTAAATTTTATGTTTTCTCGTGTTGCTGAAGCCCATTGGAGATTCGAATTAAGTTCTCTTCTTCATTAAACCCGATGGTTTACATAATAAATTAAATGAAATATTTTGGAGT
Source organism: Uropetala carovei (assembly GCA_036926305.1). NCBI lineage: Eukaryota > Metazoa > Arthropoda > Insecta > Odonata > Petaluridae > Uropetala > Uropetala carovei. The sequence continues at coordinate 1,131,398 of JAXCHB010000063.1, read as the reverse complement.
ATGTCCGCTTGAAAGTCACATCTATTTTACTTAAGAAGTAGTATCATCCATTGTTTTATTTGAATTTCACAAAAGCGTAGATATTTGCCAATTAAGAGGCACATTGGAATCAGAGGAACTGATTGGAAAGTTGCCAATATTTTTAAGCGCTTGAACTATCGCTATCTTACTAAAAATCCAATAATTTAGCGATGGTTAAGACCAGAGTTGTCCAAAAGGATTTAGAGATTAGCCAAACTTGTGGCGAACGGATCAACATATGCGCCTGAATCAAAAGTCAATCACATCGATGAATTAATAAAGGTTAACCGTCCTATCAGTATATACAACGGATACCACCCAACTTGCACAGAATCCCTAACTTATGCAACTCAATTTACGCTACAAATGCCCCTGCGGCGTATACCACCAAAATACACAAGGCGCCTCTGAATGTTATGCTACCCCAACGTACACTAAACTGCCCCTACGACGTATGCCACCCAAAATACACCAAATTTCCCGTGCTTTTATGCCACCCAGTTTATATTAGTTTGTCCCTGTATCACATCGTGCCGTCATTCATACGCCTACAGACCCTACCTATTTGGAATTCCTTGCATTATATGCAAAAACAATAACACCTGTAAGTAAGACTTCTTCGAGATCCAAAGTATTTCGACAAAGTTGGCATTCCTTTCTTAAGTGCTAATGTTTCCATTGGAAGCACCAGAAACACTCTGAAAGGACGAAAGTTAGACAATGTGCCGGAAAAATGAATAATTTTTAAGCTTTGACAAAATCTATGTCATTTACGGCTACCTTGTTCCAAGAGGTCAAGGAGTATGTGGAATGCATGTTTCAACGCGCTGAGAGGTCCGCTATTAGGATAACTCAAGAAAACACGTCCGCATCTCGTTGAACACGGTTGTATCTTGCGCCACGATAAGACATCTTCGCATGGCTCTAAAACTTGCGTACAAACCACCAAACAATTGAGGTCCAAGATAATGGTTCATCCATTATTTTTACCAGAACGATTTTTTTCTTTTATCAGAAGTTAAAATGATATTGAGATGTGACAGTTTTCATTTCGATAATGAGCTGTTGCAGTTATATTCAATTAACTGTCAAACAATGGTTTTTAACGTCTTTGATAAATGGAAAATTAGACGGAATAATTGCATTAACGTGAAAAGAGAATATTAGAATGGCAATAAGTTTTAAAATAGCGTTTGAATTGCCGTATTACTGTCAGAAAAAGCGCCAATAATTCTTTCTTCTGCTTCTGGAGATTGTAAACAGTTGAGTTGTCAACACCATACTCACTACACGATTACGAGCAGAATTAATAAATAGTTGAGCTTCTCGTGTCATATCTTTAGCCTTTTTGTGGGAATTCTTGTGATAATCTTCGACACGTGCGACAATAGGCTTATCGTTTCGAATACTTTACAATGCATTGCCTTCCTTACAGAGATTATTATAATTTATATAAAATCCTGATGTCACTCTAATACAGATAAAGTTGATATATGTCCGATGAAGGAATCGATTCGCCAAAGGTTTGCGGCCAATTCGCCACATGTGGCCAGTGGAAAAGGGGGTGGACAACGGTGGTTTAGACTTGCATGTTATTTTTAGTTTTGAGTTCCAAAGAAAATTTTCGCCGTCAGTATGTTATAATGTGACATTTGGATTTTAAGTTAGAGGAACTAGACAAATAATGGATGGTTTCGCTGGCTGGTGATGAAATAAAAACTTAAGTGGAAAGAATAATATGCTAGTGACTAAGGAAATAGTTGGAAGGAGTCCGTAGACGAGATGACGCAAGGGTTTGATCTACGGGTGCATATTGCGATAGCGGGCAACGTATGCCCTCGAGAGAGAATTTTGCAGGGAAAAATAGATTTCCTGGGCCTGGGTGATTTGTGAGATTTACAGAAGTTAGATAGGGAGGAACACGTAGATAAGGATGGGAGATAAGAAAGTATTCATACACAGGGTAAAAATGGAATGAAAGATTATGAATAAGAAAACGTTTAGCGAACAATGCAAAACTGGTCTGCTCGTTGCAGCAATTTTTATGCAACGTTGACAGGAGATAATGAAAGGGATTAAATAAAATTAATTTTTACAGGTAATGTTTGTTAAAATTAAGTTTAAAATCTTATTGCATTTTTGATAGTTAAATAATCGAGTCATATTCTAAAATCGAAATAAAAATAGCTTTCCATCTTTCTTTTCGTATCTTCATTTAACGAAATAAATACGATGTTTTTATTTTCATCCTCCCTATCTATCTCTCCTCTCCCATTTTTCATTTCAAAGCATTGCAATCGTTGCCGTGGCATAACAATTCCTTATTGAAATCACTAAAAATACCCGTTTCTTGGTATCAGTTATTAAGTTATTTTGTCATAGATTCGGATTCTCTCTCAAGTTCGTATCTTAATTCGAATTAATTTAACAAAGGAAATTTATGGACATAAAGGGCGATGCAATACCTCACGGGCAAATTGTTATTTTTAAAATTAATTACTTCGTAGCTGTTCCACATTTCGAAGTTTTCAGATTTTTTCTTTATGCTTTCCCGTAGGGTACGTCCGTAGGATGATGAGACATTAGCTAACCTCAATAGAATCACGTCTGCCAGTTGCAGCGTTGATTTCAATTTAAATATGTACGGAGATAGTAAAAAAGAGTTAAACAGCTTTAATTTTTGCAGGTAATTAATCCACGCCAAGATCTTGGCAACTGAGTTGAGGTTTTTATAGTATCAGACCTTGACCCTTCAGATATAAGTATCAAAGTTTGTTTTTTTTTATCTTAAATTAGTTTTTTGGCGGCTACCAATAATTACTCCTTCCTTCTCCTATACGCACACCTCAACCATCTCATTCTCTCTCCCTTCCCTCCCCCCTGCATGATAAATGTTATCAACGGGGCACACCAGTGAATTTTATTTTTTTATATTGACTGCAATTTTAAAATGTTGCAATCAACTTTGTACTATGTTTTGAGTACAGTATTATCTATGTGGCAACCCATGGGGGTAGACATGGATTTATTGGTATTAGAGAAAGATATAAATTAAAGCAACACTTGCAATTACAGAAACGCTTCCGGAAGACAGAATTTCTGGATTTTTTGTTAGAGTCATAGCAAAAAGGAAGTGAAATACATGTGAAACTTTGCCATCGAGTTAAACCATACATCGACTTCCTTTACAAATCTCATAAATGCACTCCTTGTTGTAATATTTTTGTCATGTTTTTGTCTCACTTGGTTCTAGTTTTATGTTTTTCTTCGACTGTATCGCACTACGAGAATATGTCTGTAAAATCGTCACCTAGGTTTCATCCTGCTTTAACGTACTACTTACATATTAATGAATTTGTGTAATGATAATAAAAGGAGCAATACCGTTGACAGCCATGAAAATGCCGTAAAATTAGTTCAAATTTCACCTTGTTCTTTGAATGGACATAAATAAAATGTGAATTATAATTTATTTATTCAAGAAGACTACTCGCATGAACACAAGGGTAAAAATAATTTCAGTTTTGTCTTCAGAGGAGAATACTAAACCAGAAAAGTCAATATTTTCTATAATTTTACAATTTATAATTTAATTTTAACTTTAGTACTCTGTACCTGCAACAATTTTCATATCCTCGATATCCACGACTTACCTTCTGTTATGGCTCTTGCGTATAATCTGCAGATTTTCGCGTCGTTTCGTAGGAAGAGGAGGAGAATAAGTTTTTCGCCGATTAGTCCGCGGATAAATCCAAAACTGAATTATGTAATTTTGAGCGAAACCAAACCAAGCGAAACTATGTCATCTTCCTTCCATTAATAACCAACCTGATAGCGCATTCGAGAAAAATAGTTTCGTCCCGAGAAATATGGGTTTCGTTTTTTTCCAAGCGCCCATTCGGCACAAAGAGAAGAAGAGGGTGGAGGGTGGGAGGGAGAGAGAAATTGTGTGTGAGGGAGAAAGGGATGGAGATAGTGCCTGCCGAAGGGAGCATTTAAGAACCCTCTTACCACCATTCACTCCAACGCTTATCGTCCTCCTACGCGGGACACTGTACCTCGGGGACAAGTTTCGCCGTTCCCCCTCTGTCTCTCTCCCTCCCTCCCGCCATCCCTTTCGCCTCCGATACCGCCTCTCGCTGCATTTTCCCACCATGCCGCCTCCTTTGCTCTTCCTTTTTCCTGACCCTCATCCGTAGCGCCACGCTTTAGTCCGCGATACTCGAACTACAACTTCTCTTCCCCACATAACTCCACGCAGATTTCCTCCCGATGGATTTTTTTATTTTCGACTACATAGCCACTATCCTCCTCTTCGCCGCTTACTGAGCCCCACTCTTCCATCCAGATTCAACTCCTCACCCTACTCCTCCCCTTCTCCCACTCATTTCCCCCTCTTACTTCTCACCCCACTCTCCCCACCCTACTCTCCTCACCCCTCTCCCCACCCCACTCTCCCCACCCCACTCTTCCCACCCCACTCTCCCCACCCCTCTCTTCCCACCCCTCTCTTCCCACCCCTCTCCCCACCCCACTCTTCTCATCCCACTCTCCCCACCCCTCTCCCCATCCCACTCTTCCCACCCCACTCTCCCCACCTCTCTCCCCACCCCACTCTCCCCACCTCTCTCCCCACTCCACTCTTCCCACCCCACTCTCCCCACCCCACTTTTCTCATCCCACTCTCCCCACCCCACTCTCAGCCCCATTCTTCCCACCCCTCTCTTCCCACACCTCTCTTCACACCCACACCTCCTACTCACATCTCTCACCCACGCCTCCCATCCACCCACTTCTCTCACCCACTCTTCCCACCCCACTCCCAAACCTTCCACTCGCACGGTCCACTCTCATTTCTCTATCTACCTCTCTTCCCTCCTCCCTCTTTAACCTCTCCTACTTAAAGATCTCTCTCTCTCTCTCTCTCTCTCACTTTTCCCCTCTGCTCCACGCTCCGTCTCATCTCGAGCTTCTTTCTTCTCTGTTTCGTAAATTCTTGCTCTACTCCATTTATCCCTTTCTCGGAACTCTCACCTTCTCCACTACACTCGACCATATTTCTTTATCTCTGCTTCTCATCAATTCTCTTCTTCTCTCTAAACGTTTTCCTCCTCTCTTCCGTCCCTTCTTTAAAGCTGTAATTTCTTTCCTCTCTTCTGCGTTTTTATTGCAAATGCATTGCTGTAAATCATGTTGTAAACTTAACAAATTTTAAATTCTATTTATGACCTGAATCATTGTTTTAATATTTCTACATGGTTATATAATTTTGTAATCAATGTTTTTATTTAATATATTTTGTTTTCAATTCATTTAGTAAACTTTTAAAAAAATTACGCATTTTTTCATAATTTCAGAAATAATCAACTAAATTTCGTAGTCGTGATCATAATTATAAATTTTATTCCTTAAAATAATGCTGAAAATGACGAAAAATTAGAAAATTGTTGTGTGGAGAAGGTGTCATATTTCTTTAACCTCGTCGATAAAGACATTTTCTTTCCTCTTTCTTTCCATTCTCATTTATTCCTTCTCTTATTCTGTTTCTGTACTCTTCTTCTCCCTCGTCGTGTCCGCTCTTGTTTTTCTCTTCGACTCTCCTTAACCTCCACTTTTCTCTATCCTCATTCCAATCGTATCACATTTCAATTTCTTCTCGCTGTATCTCGCAGCCTCTTTCTATCCTCCATCTCCCATCCTATCTCCTCTCTTAAACCGTTATTTCTCCTTTTCGCCTCCTACCATTCGCATTTCTCCATTCCATCCTCTCGCCTAAAGTATCCCGTTTTTACGAATCTTTGTCAACCTCCTCCTGCTTATCCTATCCATAAAACATCACCCAAATCAAAATAACACACATTTCCACTCTTCTCCGCCTAACCTTTAATGCGCGGACGTATTTTTCCGACCCATTCGTGTTTCCCATCTTCTCTTCATCCTTCGCGAATCGAATACCCATCTATGGCGCCATTTCGCATTTCGACGCTCGTTTTTATTATTATTATTATTTTTTTTTAAACAGACACATTCTTTCGATTCATCTTCCGGAGGTCGCGCCCTCTTCGAATCTCACGGTTGGCTTTACGACGCGTCACTTTTTGATGCGCCGACAGGCCCTTGAGACCGCGTCACGTCTCATTCGCCGCGGGACTTGGAGAGTCGAGGATGTTTCGAGGTCGGAAGAAAAAAAGAGAGAAAAGAAAGAGAAACGATAACCCTCTTGCCGGAAAAAAATAATAAAATGGCACGGGTGCATTTACCCGGAGACGTGATTGTGCGGTCCGAGCGCAAAGATACGAGTCCGCGTTTTTAGTCGGAAGCGAAATGGCGTCTGTCCTCCGGGGGATTGCTCCCGTTCTTCGCGAGGCTTTATCCATTACGCGGCGCCGTTATTTCGTTTTGCTGTATATATGTATATAAATATATGTATGTGTATATATATATATATATGTATATATATACGTGTGTGTGTATGTATATATACGTATAGAAAAATAATTTATTCGCCCCGATGGGCCCCGCGGTCTTGTTGCGGATGGTAACTCTTGCCCGCCGCTATGACCTTTAAGAGAGTTATTGTCGTCGGGGACTCTTAACTCTCGCCGGGTTGCAAACTACGCTGCACTCGTGTATTTATGGGCGGAGGTCAGACGGAGGCGGGAGTATAACGGCGGGGGAAAAAAAACTGAAAACGGTTTTGAGTTTTTATTTTATTTTTTCAAAATTGACGATTCGGGAGTGATTCTTTTTTTTTTTTAACGATTGAGACATACGCTTCGAAAGCGATCCGTGAATAGCGGGAGACGAAGAAGATATCGGATACTTTTGAGCTATAAAGAAAGAGACGATTTCTGGAATTGAAAATGATGAACGTTGCGATGAAGTGTTTCCTGTTAAGACGAAACGGCGACGAAAATGAAGTTGTGAAAAAAATGAGTTGTCAAACAACTTCGAGAACTTTGGAAAGGGAAGGAAATGTCGAATAATGAAGAAATTCTAGATGGAGGCAGCTTTTCTTCGTGTTCGTTTTTATGTGTGTTGAACTCGATATAAGACTAGATACAAATTATTTTGTCGAATTTATTTATTCTTATACGTGTCATTGACTACGTATCTGATTTGATTACATGTCATTTCGAATTAAAGGAATAACGACTGAGAGAGCGAGCACAGTTCAACTGGATCAGAATTTTAAGTCAACAAAAAAAGAACGACGATTTAGAATTTTTGAGTGTAGTATTACTCGCCGTCGTCGAATTAAAAGGGGTACATTCCCTCGCGTGAATAAAAACGAAAAAATTTAATTAGTAATGAGACTATTTTAACTATATGGTGACGACGAATGATTCATGAACCATCAAAAAAAAATACCCGTTATAAAAGGTAATGGGGTGGCAGAAAGAAGTATGGTTGCCGGAAATGATGCAGGGTGCGTCCGTGAAAGATTGAGTTGACGACATTAAGAGTTCCGACGGAGGAGCAGTTTCGACTCGATGGTACTTCATTCCATTCGTCTTTACCTAGTTCCAGGATACATTTGCGTGAATAAGTATCTTCATCTGCTATGGAAATTTTTACGGGAAACTTTCGCGTGGAGCCATAAATTAGTTCCGAAGTTTTTGTTACTGCTCCGATGTCAGGAGAGTTTCAGATACCCTTCGAAGACGTGCAGCAACGTTAATGCAAAGCTCTCCGAAAGAAACTTTTTCGAAAATTTACTCCCGTTCTTAGGAATCTAAGAATACTGCCTCGTTGACTCCTTTTATTTTTCCCGTCTGGGGAGTTAAGATGTGAAACAAAGATGGGAGATATCGTTCCGCCCTAAACACTTCGCCTCTTTGTTTTTTTTTGTCTGTCTCGAGGAAATGGCTGAAATGTTAGCCTTACATCCGTACAGAAATAGTGTATTATATTTTATCGTTCTTTTAGTTAATTTTTGGTCGTTTATGTGGCAGGCAAACGTAGTTCACAAACTCTTGTTTTATTGTGATTTCAAATCAAAATGTGTATCTTAACATCTCGATTAATGGATATTTCTTCGCCACGATACGGAGAAGATGACTTGTTGCTATAGTTGTAGTTGTTAATTTAATATCGACGTTTAATGCGCTTTTAGATTCGAATGATGCGTCAGGAGATATCACAGTTGACACGGAACGAAAATAATGCAACTTATGTTTTATTAAAGGAAATGTTAATTTTTACTTTTTGAGAATTTCGTGAGGGAATGGGGAGGAAGGCCGTTTCGAATCATTATCGTTATATTATTTATATTATCAGGTATTTTTACCCCTGAAAAAGTAAGATGGCATATATTGAAAACATTTTAAACTTGAATAATGACTCAACGTAAAAATAACTTTCGATGAAAATCTATATTCATATTGAAAATCGAACAGAGGTATTGCATTAAATAAAATACTTTCTTGAATATGTATATAGATGAAATTTCTATTTCAATAAGGCTAAACAGTGGGATGCTTCGTTTTCGATTCCGTCTACTTCGATATTTTATTTTTCATCCCTCTCTGCCGCAGTATCAATTTCTCTCAAAAAAATCGCTTTTACTATCATAATCAAATAATTGCGTTCTATAGGATTGTTGAAGTAAAAAAGGACCAAAGCGGATAGGTAAATCATTCAGCTATTACCTTATTTACTCATCTTGCTGCACGGACATAATCTTTCGTCCCGTTAATTTCCTCTAACTCCGATTTCAGCGAGACATTAAAATTACGACGGAGAAAAACTCGTAAAATTATGATCCCTCGCCTGCAAATGGCAGTTAAGAACCTGAGAATCGTACCGAGAAACGTTTAGGAACAAATATTACAAAGGAACACGCGGATAAATTCACTGCGGACGTTTAACTTTTAGCATATCTAAATATTTGCTAAGGGGAAATGTGTTAAAGTGGGAAAGGTCACAAGAGACATAAAAAGATCTAACGTTTTAGTTTGTGTTTTAAATAGAAATACTAGAGAAAAGTGGGAGAGAAAGTCGGGAGGAGAGATTCTAAGCGAGGAGATAAGGAAGGATGCAAGAATGAGTGAAATACGATGAGATAAGAGGGGAGTGACGTGTCTGAGGAGGAGAAAACGATAGCACTCGGAGGAGAAGTTCGAGGAAGAGGAGAGAGAGAGAAAAAAAGGTCGTAGTATTTGGTTAGGATTTGTCCAATCGTAGAAGAGTCCCTTTGGGATCGGGAGGGACGCCATCGGAACTATTCGTCTGATGAGTTCAGTTCAGAATTCGGATTAACCCTTTACGTACCGACGGCACTTTGAAGTTCCTCTCCCTAGAAAGCATGTAATCCTCGATCGAATGCTAAGGAAGTAGTGGCACTTAAATCTCTTCATTTCCTCTAGTGCTATCAAGGGAAAGAAACTCCTAGCGCCTACATTTTCGGCCTTTTCTTTTACCAATGCGCTTTTAACAGATACAGGAGATGGCGTAGTTTGTTTTTTCTTGATATTTTTGCGTGTTATGCGTTTTGTGAAACTTATAATTATAAGTACGTCCATTGAATGGGATAGTATCGACATTTTTTTATAGCAATGAGAAAAAAATGGCTCTACTTTTCAGCAAAAGTAACCTTTCCTGAGTCTGCGACAAACTTAACTTGCGGTAATATTTTAAAACGTTAATTTATGGCATAATGGAATAAGAAAATACAATAGAATTCCGCACAAAATGCCATCATCGAGGGGATTTTACGTCATTTGCGAACATGTGGTGACTATTTATTGCTTGGTTTTCATCGGTGCTCATATGTAAGAGCGTAAGTTTTAATAGATAATGGATCCTTCACAGTAGGAACCTGATCCAGAGAATGACGTCTGAATGAGGCTGTCCTAGTCGCACGAGCGATCAAATCAGAGATCGTGGAAACTGGAGGAAGAGGGTTTCATCCCTCATTAATGGTAGATTTTCGTCGTTTTAAAGGTATCAAATGGATGGTTTAACCTACGGAAATATTTCATCGAAATTTTTCTCGGCAGTAACCTAAAAGGTGTAAGATGGCGGTTCTCAAAATAATAGTGGATTTTAAGAAAAACCTCACCCTAGGATTTGTCTCAGGAACTCAATTAGGATGCGGGCGAATTAAAATTTTTTGAAGTCACTCCCAGGTGGCCTGTGGGAATCGGCATTAAGTGCCTTCTCACCTTTGACCTATTTAGTGTTTCCCGAGCCTCTCCTTGGCGAATTCCCGCGGCAATCCAAGTTACGAGAGAAGTTTTGAAAACTTATAAAACATCCTGACTCCAGGAAGAATATATATTTGTTGGAAAAAGGATTCTTCTTACCGGATTTTTAAAAAAGCGAGAAATGGGGAAGAGCAAGAGAGCGAAAAATAAGAGATTAATGCGATTTTTGCGACACGAATTTAATGTAATTATATCTACTGGGTATTCGGAGGAATATTTTGGAGAAAAATTGTTGCAGCCATTTTTGAAGTAACATTGAAAATTCTAATGAGCTAACGCTGACTTTTCTGAAGAAAAACCGACCGTTTAAGCGGAATGTTTCTTGAATAGGGTGAAAGATTACATTGCCCCTTATAGAATCCATCCCGAGAAAAGTTTGTCGCTAAGAGGGATCGTCGCTGAGTAGGTAGCTTAGAGAAGTTTCAGGGCGACAAATTGCATGGTTCTTTTCCAACCATTTTGTAATTCCAAATTGCCTTACTGTTAATTTAAGGAAATATGTCAATTGATTCGCGAGCATTTACACTTTAAAATCTTCTGAATCTTATGTTATTGAAAACATTACTATAATAGGGTTATGTAACGTAGTAACGTTTTCGTCCATCTTCTCTATGTAGAAAAGGACCGCTGATATCATCTTTGCATGTCTTGAAAAGTGAATAAGCGTATCCTAGGAGACTCACACGAAAAATTTTAGTTTTACTAAAATCCACAATCCTTCAAAGATCTACATAAACTATTCCGAGACAAAAATGTCTAGAAAAATTTCAAAAGCTCATTGATACACTATATAGTATATAATATCCGAATAAAAGGCGTCGCAGCAACAAGAGGAAACCGCAGAAAACTATCAACTGTACAGACGTTAACAATCAAATCGAGGCCAAGGATATAATATTTTACTCCTTAAAATCGAATCGCCTCTCGACCGATCGACTTCTACTCGACATGAGAGAGTTCGGAACGTTACGATAACCGATGATGTTGGATATCTTCAGTTTCCTCCTTCTTTATTGTAGAAAAGTACGGCATAAAAAAAAAAAGAGTCGAAGGAAATTCTGTGGGAAGCCGTTCTATGTTTTCGGTTTTGGTTTAAAGGGGGAGAAAACCTCTATCATCCCTCGATTCCTCTCTCTCTCTTCTCCCTCCACCCCTCTCCGTTCCTTCAGTCATCTATCCATCCTCCTTAACTCTTCTCGCTTCCTCTCGTTTTTTTCCCTTTTCTCCTCCTTTCTCCCTCTTTATTTCCTTTATTTTTTTGGTCCGAAAACTTCTCTCCCGCCCTTCCATTTCCTATTCTTCCACTCTGTCATCCATCCATTTCCGTCCTTCCCATCTGTCACTCTTTCTTCCGCACTTCTTCTCTTATTACCCGTCTTGTTTTTTTTTCTCTCCTCCTCCCTCGTCATCTCTCTCTCTTCTGAAACCTTTTTTTTTCCAGTGTCATATTACTCTTTCTCTCTTCTTTCTCTTCCACCTCTCTCGACCTCTCCTTTTTACGTCATCTTTAACTCTCAGTGTCTTCTGCCAAACTTTCGATCACTCCATCTTCTCATAGGCCGGGACCGAAAATGGAAAATCGCAAGAGTGCGTCGAGAGAGAGTTTTGAACGGACGCACCTTTTTTTACTTTCTCCATATACGTAGTATGGAGAAAGTATTGTTTTAAAAGTGCGACGGCGTGACGCGCGAAAAATCGGTTCGACACGCCACAAATTTCTGACGGAAAACCTAAAAAAAAAAAAAATAAATAAAAAAGGGAAAATGTTTGTTTAAAAAAAATGACCGTGGAATTTTTCGCTTTTATATTTATTTTCGTGACGGGTGCGAAGCGAAAGCGACGGATAAAGACAGAACAAGTAAGGAAAGGGCTGTCAAAGTAGACAGTAAACGGCGGTTTTCTTTTCAATAAACAATTTAGACAGACGGGCAGACCAAGAAAACTTGCACAATGGGACAGGATACTGAATCGATTGGAGGAAAACGAAGCCTCTAACTGTTTTCTTTTATGAATGAAGCGTGTGACAGACGTTCCAGAAAAACACGTGCGCAACGAGATAGAATACTAAATGGATTGGCGAAAGAACAGTCTCTATCTATATTTTCGTTTAGGGGTTAACGCGACAGAAGGACAAACCGAACGCATTAGCGATGTTTTTCTAATCGCTAAATATCCAAAGGATCAAGTTGGGAACATTAATCTGCAAAAAAAAAATATACTGACTTAATTAGGACGGAATTTTTTTTTAAATTTCGGAAGCCATCGAGAAATGACCAATAATTCTTTAATTTGACGAAAAATCCGAATGTTTCGAGGGTGTGTCGAGAGAGAATACCGAAAAGGCGAACCGGATAGTACCGTACGTTAAATTGGTCTCCCGCTAGGAAACCTAAAGGGAGGAAGTTTTCCACGCATGCCGTAAAATTGATTCAGTCCCTCCGGGATTACATAAAGCGGCGATGGAGAGGCCCGTGAAAATTGCTCCTTAATTACGTCGACTTAAACTTTATACGCGGAGTCGTAGTTCGTAATAAATATTTTAAATTCCGCCTAAATTTTTCGCTAGGAGCGTGACGATGCGAATGCTTCTCTCTGCGCCCCGCTGAGATCGGGTAATTAAGTTGATGTTTGTCAGCGCACCGGGCGGATACATCAAAGCTAAAATCATACCCTATTATGAGGCTTTGTATTGATAATCATCCTAAATCGCGATCTGTTTTTTGGATTGATAAGTAGTTTCTGTACTACGCGGAATCGACGAGTAAAATTTAACTTCGGGAATCTGATTGGCGCAACATGACCCGGCACGTCACGCGTGTATTGTCGCGTTGTTAATTTAAATTGGGAACGGTTCAAAGATATTTCGATCTTGTTTCATAATGACTTCCGTCACAGAATGTCCGTTTCCGCCACTGCTCTTATTCCGCGTGTCACGTGCTGACGTTTCGAGAATCGCTTCTTTAATTCGGTTCTTTTATTTTAAGCGTCAACCGTTCGCATTTTCTCGAACGAGCGTCGCGAGTCAGAATTTATATAGACGCTTTGGGAGAAACTCCGGCAGTAATTGGAAATGTGAAAACGTTACGTAGAGAGAATTTCTGGCATGTTAAACCGGGAAAAGTTGGAATTGACGCACTTCTAATTAGAATTCCTACCGTTAAAAAAAAATGCGAAGAGTCCGCAACGAAATCCAAAATTTGTAGCGCAGTCATACGTTTCTCGAATCGAAAAATAAGTACGCATGAACCGTCGCGTTTCGATCGTCTTTTTATTTTCGTTACCCGTCAAACTTTTCTCGAGCGAGTCCAATTTACTTTTGGCACTTTCAGCCGCCGTCAGGCAAAGGAGAGTGCCCTAAATCTGGAGCAATAGGTTTAGAGGAATAATTTCGTCAGTGTATTCGAGAGAGCTTGGTTAGGAGCATGAAGAGCTCGAAAATTATTGCGAAGTAACATTCACTTCGAGGCCAAGTATTATTTTCCGATAATAATAAATAACCTGGAAAGTTTTTCCTATGTCGACCAAGGAAAAACTAGACGAACGTTGAACGCAAAAGCATTCTAGTCATAATTTACATTTAAAAAATAAGATTTTTATCTTGCCAAATCTTATATCCCAAACCATCTAGAGTATATGGGTTTTCAACCTTTTTTTTACTGGCGTATGTACCTCTAAAAGTTTTTTTTTGATGGTCGCGTACCTCTTAGAGCTGTTTTTTATCGTCGCTTACTCCAAGTACATTTAAAGTGATACCTACCTTGTATTAAGATAGATAACTCATGTCTATAACGTTAAAATTTTGGTGTATTTTTCAGTGTTGTGGTTATTATTAGTTACACTAGTATGAAAACCCGTCAGTGTGATGGGCTATCTTTAGTTAAATTGCAATAGTTGCCTTTGTCCCACCCTTCCTCTCCCTCCCTCCTTCCCCCTCCCTCCCCATATCTCCCTCCCTGTTACCCCCTCCCTTCCTTCCTCTCCCTCTCTCTCTCTCTCATATTAAAAGCATTCAAAGCACGCTTACACCCATAAGGATTGAAATAACAATAGGATTTCGAGGTCTAACAATGTAATTAGAAGGCAAGGCAACATTCCTTTAAAATGGCAAGATTTCTCCAAACTATTTGAATTAAACGTTTAACACGAACGATTTGGAACTGTATGCGGAACAAGATGGACATAATAAGAAACTTTATAATATTTTCTTCAAAACGGTTCAGATCTGAAGATCGCCGGTCAATTATTTCTAATTTACAACTAAAAAAGGAAAGCCTGCACGTCGAAAAGTCGATTTTTACTTGTTATTTTTATGGGAAATTAAATGTCTTCGTTAGAGCCAAACTCCGGACGTTTTTAGATGTTTCTTTTCGTCATCACCTTAAAATATGTGAATCGAGCGTTCCTGCCAAATTTAGAGTTTCTATCTCGATTCTTTCTCGAGTTACTCGCATTAAACCATAATTCGTCACCAGACGCTCGGCCTATTCAATAGCGTGACCAACCAACGGGTCAACGGACGGACATATGTGGGCTATTATTTGTATTAATTGCAACTCTTGATTCCGAAGTCATGCACGAAAGATAAAGTAAGAAGAAAAATTATAATCTTAAACGCTTTCGTGTATATACCCCTTCAAAACTCTTGACCTATCCTAAGGGTGCAAGTAACACCGGTTGAAAACCCTTGGTCTAGACTTTCTTAAATCAAACAATCGAGAACGAGCAAGAAAATATCTTCATATCCTCTTCCGTTGATAGAAATCAATTCTAAAGGGAGGAATGAAAAATAGTAAATACTTTGTAAAGAAATGAAACGGAAACGGATCTATAGAGTCCTTAAAATTAAGCCCACAAAAAGGAGATTAACATCGAAAGTGATGAATATATTTTTCTTTTGAACATCCATCTACGTTGCCCAACTAAAATTAAAATAGCAAGTTAATGCGTGTCTTGCGTGGCCACTAATTGGCTGAAAATTAAGGAGATTAAAAAAAATAAATCGCATTGAGAAAAAAATGCTCTCCAATTAATTCAACTTTTATTCTTTCTGGATAAAAAAAAAGGATGTTTGGATCTTTTTAATGGGTTGAGTCACTGCTTCAATTAAATTGCACTCCAAGGAGAGAGTATTAATGCCTAATTTGTAAAAGGAAGTGGAAATTATTCGCGAGTGAAAAACATTTTGTTCGCATCTACGTATCTAAACGAAATAAGTGCCGCTTATTGTTACCACTGGTTATTTTTGTCGGCCATTTATTGTATTCAACCGCGGAATTTCAAAAATCAGATATATACTAGTTTAAGAAAATCTGTCGTTAATTTTTAGCTGCCGCTAAACGTAATAATTCAATTTTAACCCAATATGACCACATTAAGCCGCATCTACAGAAGCATCATTTCCAAGGAGTTAATTCAGTTTTCACTGTAAGCATTATACGTATGTAAGCAGTTGATTCAATTTATGAAACGATCAATTTTGAACCGGGAAGGCAGATGACGGATAAATTTATTATTGAAAATGTAAATTCTTTAAAATTTATGAAAATAAATGTTTTTGTAGTAAGACTTCACTCATCAAATGGATCTTTGTCTTCTCATTTCTGCCCTCTTTGCCTTTGAAGTTATTTTCAAACATGCCGGCGTATTTTGTCGCCCGATTTTAATAAATAGCAGTGATTATCATTCTGAATACTTTTTTAAAATTAAAAATTTTAACGTTCTCTCCAATGTAAGTAGTAATGGAAAAAAGACACTAAAAAATATTTCTGAAATGTTTTCCTCGTACGATGTTCTAAATGCGAACAAAAGATTCAAACCAGAGATTAACAGAGAACCCGAAAGCAATAAAAAACGGAATTTTTAAACGGTAAGTTTTCAAGTTTTTTTTATCATATCGCAGGAATTTATTCCCCCACGTTGGACTTCGCAATATAAGTTATAACGTAATGCCTTCTGTTTTTGAAGAAGTTATCAAGAGTGAACTCGAAACTTATTTCTTATCGCTTAATAAGCCTGTTTGTATCTTTTAATCGTCTTGGATACCATTGCACGCAGTTATTTTCTTTTAACGGTTGCAGTGCTCAAGAGAAAGCATCATCGAAGATAAGTGGGCTTTTTCGTATGAGATAAAATTATGTATTTATCTCACTTCCTTTTGGGATGGAAACATATTCTGAGGAGAAGATATGAAGTTGGGAAAAACCAAAAATTCCCGAGTAAAAGAAAGGAAATGGTACCGTTACTTTCGGTAATTTCCTAGCATTGAAATGGCGCAACTATACGTCCATTAATCTACAGAAAAACATTTTCCTTGTTTTACAAATGTTTCAGTACCCTCAAATTTCTTGTTATGTTTTTATCATTAGAACAAAAGAATTGGAGAGTGATATCATTTTTATCAGGTATTACTGATGAGTAGCTTCAAAGCGGGATTACCTTTGTTACGGGGTTGCCAACTTTTTCCATACAGCGAGCAGCAAGTTATTTTCTAAAATTGCTAACGATCCTCTCTCTGTATTTTTTCTTCAAAAATTATGAGTAATCGCAAATGAGAACAAACCGGCGTCATGTTTACTGCTAATGCTTGTTTAATACATTTAGAAAGAAGGCTTAACAAACTAAACGTCCAGAGCTCTCTGGCCAGAGTCAGACTGACCAAGACCACGACGGTTGAGACCGGGTTGGGAACTCCATGCCTTAGATATAAATAAATGTTTCACATATCTAACGGATTAAAATTAAATCGTAAATCGCGGCCCTTCAACGAAAATAATTCGAGCCGGATGAACTCGGTTATAAATGCGATGTAACAAATTCATTCGATTCACACAAACGTTCGCGAGACACTGCCGCAATAGTTTCAAACCTTAACTGACCGATCTGATTTATAGTATTAACGAACGTTGTATCTGTTTACCTTTAAAGCGGAAAAGCTAGAAAAAATTACTAATTGGCTAAAAGAATTCTTCACAGGGCCATCCTCTTTCTCGACATTCTAGTTATCCAGGTGGAACATGATTCAGCAAACTACAGAGAGCATTCCGAGTGCG
This sequence comes from Uropetala carovei, assembly GCA_036926305.1. Taxonomy (NCBI): domain Eukaryota; kingdom Metazoa; phylum Arthropoda; class Insecta; order Odonata; family Petaluridae; genus Uropetala; species Uropetala carovei. The sequence continues at coordinate 1,114,120 of JAXCHB010000063.1, read as the reverse complement.
CGAAGCCTACATTTTGTACCAATCGCCGTGGGCAAAAGGAAAAAGGAACGCAATAATGGGACACAACGTGTTTCCGCATCTTAATTTAGCTCCGCTATGACCGCAACGCAGACATTAACATGTGCACTACGTGACCTAGAAAGTCCGGGGTAATTTCCTTGCTTTGGTGACCTGCACGTAACGAGTGGGAAGCCATGTCGTTTTCTATCAACGAGACCGCGCTTTTAAAGCGCGAATAAAATTATATCGTGGAAGTCACGGATGAAGAAACAAAAACGCAGCGAGAGGGAGAATTCCACGGCGAACTCTGCCATTTTGTGGAAGTTGTGCCGTCTAAAAAAAATTATGTCCTCTCGAATAAAAGAATGGCGCAAAAATTGTTTAAACGAATTCATTTGATTAGAATTGCCATTATTTTTTTTCCGAGGTACTTTAAAAAATATTTTTCTCGAATGCGATATTTGAAATTCCACGCGAGTGTTGCATCGTTACTATTTCTATTCACCTTGTTTATATTTATATCCTTTGATGTGCAGTTGACGGCATCTATATAGCTCCTGTATATGTTTCATTGTTTCATTTTGGTGTGTTTAAATCGAAAAAAAAATAATTTTTTGTTTGTTCAGCACGGAATATGTTTCACGTGCGTGATTTTATTCTGGATTTTCCACAATTCCGCGTTTTATTCATAGTTGCCAAAATAAATTTGAAAATGTCGCAAAATCCACCCTAAAAAGTAACTAAAAAGTCGCTAAACTCAAAGAAAATGTCGCTAAAACGTCTTTAAAAATGAAATAGTACATAAATACATCGAATGATCTTATTCACCTAATTAGTAAACTTTTTATCTCGTTTATAAATGAATATCAATATAGGTATTTAATTGTTTGTATTAAATAAAGGAGAGTTTTTGAAAGTCTTTTATTAATAAAAATGGAATAGATATTAACATTTATAGGTCAAGATTATTTTATAAGTAGAAAAGTAAAATATCGTAAATACCCGCGTATAACACGCAAGGAGGTTTTCCGCCTCATATTCATTTTTTTTATATATCCGCGTATAGCAAGCATTCGTTCCTAGAATTTTTAATAAGGGGAATATAACTTTTGGGGGTTTGGAATTACTTAAAACGCAAATGATTGAGGGTCAATGAACCACCTTCAAATGCTCTGACATACACGCATAAGAAGCGCTCATCAACTTATGACAACAGTCTCCATACTTTGTAACACATTGCGAGTCACAATTTGTGACAGTAATCTTGCTAGCTTTCCATTCTAAAATTCGAAACAACATGGTAAGCTTCATTTATGACGTTCAATTATCATAATAAAAATCGATGTCTAATTTCTACATCGAGAAGAATACCATCTTTAATTTTTAATGGAAATAATTTTTTCGGTAATTTTACTGCGTTTTATAATGCGTAAATTATAATGAGGACTTGCAAAATTAGTAACTGTAGAAATATTTTAAGGTTTATTAAAACTTATCTAGATTTTAATAAAGCAATCATAAAATTAAATTGTTTGGTTTATGTTGTATATTTCATGTATTTATGCTTTATAAAGGAATATTTAAATATGTCGCTAGAATATCAGCAAATCGCAAAGTTAGTGACATGTCGCTAAACACTAAGAAAAGTCGCTGAAGGAAGGAAAAAGTCGCAAAATCTAGCAACAAAATCGCCAAATTGGCAACTATGGTTTTATTCCTTTTTCTATTGTTTAATTAACATTCAAACGAGAGCTTTTATATGTATGCGTATAACATATGCCAGCACGCGCAAGAATTCCCGCTAATCCGACCCTTTTACTCTGAATCTGACCATACGATATGTACTTCTATCAGAACGGATTCTGAGACGTATCGAAGACTTATGACACTTCTGATTGAGAATTAGAATGTTAGGTCAGGAAAATGCTTTGACGCCAAAAAAGGAATCAAAGAAAGTCAGGACGCAGAAAGATGTGCTCAGGGGCAGCCCGAGTTATTTGGCCGCCCCGGGCGAGAGATCGCTCTAGCGTTCCCTTCTGTAACTTTTTTGTTAAGATATTTTAAAAAGAACTTGTTCATTTATTCAATGCTTCGTACAATAATTGATAATGAAAAGTAAAAATAATTTTATCTGGAATACCGACTGTCCCTCGACATAAATTTGTATCCAGTATTTATTCATTTTTAAGTAGTGATGGTCAGGTTATCGCCCCAATGCTTTGACGTCCCTGGTCGCACGCACCTCGAGCTGGCCCCGGATGTACTTCGTCTCATACATCGGCGAGATTTGGCGACAAGCTTAGAGATTTGATCTGACGAAGCAACCGAATCTTAGTAGTTTAAATAAAAAACTGATCCGTATTATAATACGTTCTAATTGTGATGTTTTGCACGCTGTAGTTTGGCACTACACTACCACTAACCTTTGTATATCCATCAAGAGGATAAAAAGTTATTGGATTTTATATGAAATATTTTCGCTTTTATAGTAAGAAGTTCTCATGCCGTTTTTTTTCTTATATCCGGATCGTGTCCGGTATTTTGTACTTCAGATGAACGATTTTCAACTGTGAGCACACACGCTCACGCTCACGCACGCATACGAGCTCAACGTAGCGGGCCTGGGTTTCGAATCCTAGCGAATGCTGGCTTTTTCAACATGGGCTTGCCTCGACTTGTATGATGTGAGGAGGACACGCAAAATTAGCGCTTTGGACTTCGAAAGGGGCATTTATCTGTGATTTTCCTTGGTTTTTGTCGTTAACATTAGCCTTAATGCCCTCATTCCTTCTGTGTGTCTAACGTGCCTTCCACTGTAAAAATCTAGAGAAGCAACCATAAAAATCGTTTGATAAATAAATAAATAAATATAGGGCAACTAGATGTTGAAGGAAACCCAGTGAGCAGTTACCGGAAGGAGAGCCGCTAGGGTGTTGGAGAGACACATATGTAGAAGTTATTGGAGCTTTCGGGATGATCCCTTCGTCAGCACAAGAGAGAGACTCGTACAACAATGTCAATATCTACCCTGGAGTAGAATGATAAAAGGCTTTTTAATGCAGATATTGAATAAGAAATAGGCACTTGCATTCTCAAGACATGTCAGCTTTGTAACTTCTTCAGCAGGCCCAGCAAATTATGTAACCGTTATCTCTGAAAGTAACTATTTGTGGTTTGTGAGTTCGTTTATATTGACATTGTTATTTGCAAAGTACAGGATGATGGCTTTCTTTTTCTCAGGCAACTTTTTAACATGTAGTAGCTGCTGTTCCATCTTGTTTGAACATTTTGTATAAGTTCATGATGGGGAGGTTCCAACTTCTCTTGTATCTTGCGTAGTTTGTCTTTTGCAAGGAAAGAATTATGAAAGTGTCCCACAATCTTTCTGTTTACAGTCAGTAACTCGACTACATTACGCTGTGCTATAATTGCTTTCTGCACACATAACTGAAGTAAAGCATCTTATAATTGTGATTCCTAGATTTCTCATTGCCTTCATCATGTTTGTTCCAGGTATTTACAGTTTTGTATTGCTTTAATTTACAATAATTTTTAATTAGGCGATTCGGAAATAACAGAAAACTTGTGAAAAGCGAATAAACAGGGTTTCCTCCAAAGTCTCCGGGTTTCAGATCAAAATCTCTGGGTCGTGAAGATCTATAACCAAAGCTTTTAATGTTTAAATTTGCACAAGCACTTTATAAACACCCCAATTATTGTTAAATAATTATAAATATTTTATATTTCTCCATTCATTTTTAAAAAAAGTAAAAATATGGAAATAATTTGGTATTTGGATAATATTCGGTTATTCGACCTTAAGTACACCGACGCTAAAGCCGAAGCCGAATAGTGGATTTAGTAGATATTCGGCCGAACGCCGAAGCCGAATCCGAACTTTGGTGCATCTCTAGTATACATATGTATTTATGTACGTGTGTCTATATGTATGTATGTGTGTATATATACGTATATATCCGTGTATGTATATACACAAACTGATATGCTGTCACAGCGATTCTTCGATTGTTTCCACGCCATTCTTTTAGGTGGATATTTTGAGGGCTCAGGTCAAGTAGTCGAACACTCGTTAAACTCGAGGGTCGCGATGGCAGTCATTTCGAGCCTCGTGTAAGAACAGTTGGGCTGCTTCATCGTAACAAAAATCAAAGGACGAGGGAGAGTGAGTGAGGGAGGGAGAGGAGGGGTCGGGCCTCGTTTTTTTTCTCTCTCTCTCTCTTTTGTCATTCTCTCCCGGCGGCACTATCGGGAGATCGATTGGATGACTGACGCCCACGCTCCTTCGTGTTGCCACCCCCGCGATCGGAACAATTCGTATCCGTGGTGATACGCGGCCTTACCCACAACGACAACAGCGGAAGTATCGCAAAGTGCGTGTTCACCCCCAAGGGAATGGTCGAGCTTTCTGGCGGATCGTTTTTTTTTCTCTGTTCTCCTTATTGGAACTCCAATTTTGGGAAAATACGTCTACTGATCTAGGAGAGTTGGTTTTTTTTTTTACTCCCGCCCTACTTACGGGTCGCCGCGTTTTTCCACGGAACGTTTTAAAAAATTTCTTCAACGTTTCGATCCGTCAATGAAATGAGGTTGAGGTGTTCCTTCGAATATATAAATTTTCATTTAAGAATGTTATATATATATTTCTGTTTACATATATGTATATAATGTTTCTTTAAAATGAAAACATTTACGACAAAAAATTGGAAGTATTGTGGTTGATAATGTCTTTTCCTCCATATTTATTGCCAGCTGACGCTTGTCTACTAGCAAATGGCGTGTGTGTGTATACACACAAACACACAGATCTAGACAAGTCTGGTCCAAATCTTGGAGCCATTTACAAAATCCAGAGATCCTTTTGCGATCTCTTAGGGTGATCCCTAACATGCATCTCTCCATTCTCATTTGTGTTGTTTGCAGGCGCTGTATCATTCTGGCGTTCATGGTCCATGTTTCACATCCATATGTAAAAACAGGTAGAACACATTGGTCATACAATCTCCTTTTTAGGAAGACTGGAATGTTTGATTTAAAGTTGTTTGCATTCTTGCCAAAAGCACTTCATGCCATCTTGACTCTTCGGTTGATTTCTCCAAGAAGCGATCCATCAGTAGTGATGAGTCGACCTAAGTAAACATAGCTGGTTACTTCTCCGAGTTCTGCTCCGTTGATATGTATCTTCTCAGAATTTGTGAAGGAGTTGTACATAACCTTTGTTTTATTAAGATTCATATTAAGTCCAGCTTCTCGGCTTGCTTGCTCAAGCTCTTCAGTTCTTCTACGGAGCTCTTCTGGGCTTCCTGCGAACAGTATGTCATCTGCAAAGCGCAGGTGACTCAGATGTTCTCCATTTAACTTGATGCATTTTTCTTCCCAGTCTAACGTTTTGAACACTTCCTCTAAAGCTGCCGTGAATAATTTAGGGAGCATAGTATCTCCTTGTCTCACTTCCTTTTCGGTCTTAAAGGCACTCGTTTCTTCATGCTGCTGGAGTGAAGTTGTTGCATTTTCGTAGATATTCTTTATCAAGGTTATTTATGTTTCTTCTATTCCTTGTTTGTTATACGCGCTGCGAAATCCAGCTTGCTCGCTGGGTTGGGCAGAATCGAGATGGTTTTGAAGGCGCATACTGAGTATTTTCGTAAATATTTTGTAGGCTGATCGGTCCATAGTTATTCAGGTCTTCTTTGGAACATTTCTTTTGTGAAAGGATGATGCATGCGTGGTTCCACGTTTCTGGTATCTTTTTCTTTTTCAGACACGAAGTAAAAATCTTAGCGAGAATTTTTTCCATATAATTACCCTTTGCTTTGAATACTTCCGCTGTGATACCATCATCTCCAGATGCTTTTCTATTTTTCATACTTCTGATTGCATGTCACACCTCCTCCGGAAGGATATCTGGAGCCTCTTCGGTGGACATATTTCCTTCTTCATTTACTTCATCATTTGCTAGAGGATCCTCATACAACTTGGAGTAAAATTCTTGCCTCCTTTTTAGGATTAATTTCCTTCTATGAGTTATGGATCCATCTTCTAGCATCAAGGCCACCAGCTGTCTCTTTCCGATCGAGAGATGTTGTTTCATTTTCTTGTAGTTTATATTGTTTTGTATCATTTTCTTGATTAGCCCATAATTATATTTATTCACATCTTCTTTGATGCATTTTCTTATAGTTTTCTTTACTTCTGCAAAATGAATCATTTCTTTAGAATCATTAATAATTTTCATTTTCCTTCTTTTTTTCATCAGCAGTCTTGTTTTTTTTTAGGTTAACCTTTTCTCTGGCTTTGTTTTAACTGTTCCGCCTATTTCTTGAGCGGTTTCCTTGAGTATCTCTATTAATTGTGATTCAACTTCTTGGTCTTCCAGCGCACTAAATAGATTTTTCAGTTGGGGTTGAAATTCTTCTTTTGTTCTTTTAGTACATGCGTGTTGATAATAGACTTAGGCTTCTTTATGAGCTTCTGTCTTTCCAACTCTGAGTTGAACTTTATTCTGCATCTTACTAATCGATGGTCGCTTCCAGTTTTAAACGGGTTGAGAACGGAACAGTCTTCAGGCAAGTGCTTCTTATTGACTAGTATGTAGTGAATATCGTTTTGATACCATTGGGTCCTTAACAGGTCTATTTTCTATTGTGGCTCTTTATGATGAATGTATTCATCGTATATAGACTAGTACATTCAGCAAAGTCTACAAGTATGTCTCTTCGTTCGTTTCTGTCTCCATATCCGCATTTTCCAATTACGCTGTCGTCTTCCATTTGTTCTCCTACCTTGGCATTAAAATCACTCATGACGACTTTTAGATGACAGCTTCCTCTGTCGTGCAGTTCTTCAACGTCTTGGTAGAAATCTTCCACTTCCTCTTCCGAGTATGATGAAGTTGGCGCGTAGACTTGGACTATTTGAAGTTGATATCTTTTATTTATTTGAAGCACTTGTCTAACTGCCCGCTCGGATGAACTTTCCATTTCCACGATATTATTCTTCAATTTTTTGTTGACGATGAATCCAACACCTCCTGTTCTTCCTGTGTCAGTTCCCCTGTAATATAAAAGATTCCCACTTTTCAACTCCAATAGGCCTTCACCTTTTCTTCTCACCTCACTAAGCCCTAAAATGTTCCACTTGATCTTCGCTAGTTGTTATTGGAGCTCTTGAAGTCTTATCTTCGCTGGACAAAATCCGGCAGTTAAAGGTAGGAATTGGGTAAGGATGAGAAACAATGGCAGTAGGTTTTTAACCTCCTGGGATTCGTAGCACCTTCTGCCTTCATGCCTTGTTCCTGACCACTGCCACGGTCAGAGGAAATCCAGCCTCCGGGGAATGAGGGCCGTTTTTATGGGTGTATATGTCATGGGGGGATTGTGGGCCTTAAAACACCACGCTGGTCCAGAGCCGGTTGGTGAGTACCTCTTTCACTTTGGCCGGAGATATTGCAGAAAGACTTCACAGCGTGATTTGAACCTACCGGTGTCCGAGGACACTACTGTGCTTCGCCCTTTAGCCTCCGTTTACACCTTTTCGCCGACTTTGAAGAAGGGAACTGAGGCAGTTGGAAGGGATATATATATATATATATATATATATATATATATATATATATATATATAAATATATATATATAAACACACACACACTATAAACATCTGAGGCTCGGAAAAAAAGAAAGGCGACGGATTCGTCGGCTTGGTCGGACGTCTCATCACTTGTTTTTTTTTTTTTTAAAGGATTCCTCCATCTAAACCAGCGTACTTTATTTTCCCGACTGCTCTTCTTCTTTGCTCTTCTGTCCTTCCAGCGCATACCCTCACACACTCGACCTCCTTGCCGGAATTACCTTCAATCCCCGCTACACCCCCCTTTTTTTAGCTCGCCCACCAACCCAACCCACACCCCCCCTCCCCCTCCTTTACCCTTCTCTCGCAGAAGATCACCCCGCATCGGGCAACTTATTCCATCCCCCGTGCCGAACATCATTTTTTCTTCTTCTCTCAAAAAAAAAATCTCCCTTTTCTCTCTCACATCAACTGCCAAAGCAAAAATCACGCTTGCCGCTCGTATCCACCGCTCGCCGAATGGACGCCGCCCTTCCCGCTCAATCCTTTTCCCGCTTTCCCCCCCTCCGCCGCCGCGCCTTTTCCCGCCGCCTTTTTCTTTTTATTGCCCCGCTCGCTTAACGCGTGATCTTCCACCTATCCGCCGAATTCGGCATCGCTGCGCGCGCTCTTGACCTTTTCGCCTCCCTTCTTTCTCTCTCTCTCTTCCTGCTACGCTTTCCTTAAGGCGCTCTTATAATTCATCCCTTGACATTCCCTCCTCGCCCCCTCTATTTCCCTCGGCCGCTCCCTAAATGTTAAATACTTTACTTTTTTTATATATGTATATACTCCCTTATTCATCCTTTTCTTCCTCATCCGCTTTCATTCTTTTATATCACTCGCGTTCCGCCGGCGTTAAATATTTTTCTTTTTTTTTTCCTAAAATTTATTCATCGAGTTCTATAGGGTGTCCCAAAAGTTCGAGTACATAGGACATCTTTGTTATTTTGCAGAAAAACGAAAAAGTGTAAGAGACCAAAGTTATTTGCGGTAAGCTACTTTTCGGCTGAAATGTTGACATTTTTCGTCTAGGACCTTCCTTTCGGCCACTACACTCTTGGCTCATCAGTGGTAAAGTGACTGTGTGGGTGTGGAAATTGACCCAAAAGTTCGAGTACATAGAACATCTTTGTTATTTTGCAGAAAAACGAAAAAGTGTAAGAGACCAAAGTTGTTTGAAATAGGCTACTTTTTGGCTGAAATGTTGAAATTTTTCGTCTAGGACCTTCCTTTCGGCCGCTACACTCTTGGCTCATCAGTGGTAAAGTGGCTGTGCGGGTATGGAACATAACGGAGCCAGGAGAGGGCTGTGTGAAGAGGAGATGCAACACAGAAGAATAAAAGACCGATAACTGCTGCAGCAGTGTTTATTGCACATTGTTATTATTGTTGTTTTTGTTATTGTTGTTGTTGTTCTTGTCATTGTTGTTATTATTGTTGTTATTGTTGTTGTTATTATAAGATAAAGAAACCGACACAGACCGAAAAAATGCAGTTTTAAAGCGGCGGTTCGCGAGTGCAGGTGAGGAAATGTACACCGCGCGTGATAAAACTGAAATGGTTATTCTCTACGCGTCTGGCATGAGTCTTCGCGGAGCAGCAAAGGAGTATCACCGTCGCCATCCGGAGCAGCCGCGCCCATCAGTGAACATGATACGCAATGCTTTCAGTCGCTTCAGGGAAACTGGAAGCGTGAATGACAGGCCTCGTGCGGGGCGGACGCTACTGGGGTTGACGACACACTGGCTGTTCTCGCGAAAGTTTCCGCCAGTCCTCGACGATCCACCCGTAAAATTGCCCATGAAATTGGGGTCAGCAAAAGTTCTGTCCACACGGAGACGATGCAGACAGACGGGTGGAATTTTGTGAGTGGTTTCAGCGGACCCGGCAAGTGATGAGAAACCAGGAGGGGGATATTCTGTTCAGCGATGAAGCGTTCTTCCACCTTAATGGTTCCGTGAACAGAGACAACTTCGTGTACTGGTTGGATACCAATCCCCACGCAGTTCAAGAAGGTCACTATCAAACTGATCCACGGATCAACGTGTGGTGCAGAATTTTTGGTGTCAAAATCTTGGGGCCTGTCATTTTAGATGAACGACTGACAGGTGACGGCTACCTTCGTCTCCTGGTAAGCAATTTGCTGCCTTTCTTGGATGAAATGCCACTAGACAAGTGTCGGAAATTTTACTTCCAACAGGATGGCGCTCCTTCTCATTTCACCCACGCGGTGCGCACATGGTTAGATTCGTTTCTGCCGGGAAAATGGATCGGACGAAGGGGCCCAGTGGAGTGGCCGCCACGTTCTCCTGACCTTACGCCCCTTGATTTCTTCCTTTGGGGCCACTTGAAATCAGTGGTTTACCGCAACAGGCCCAGAAGCCTTGAAGAACTTCAGGAGAACATCCGCACAGCATGCGCAGAAATTACTCCGGAAACATTGCAAAGTGTCCGGAAAAGTTTGAGGAAACGAATCAAAATGTGTTCACGCCAGCGTGGCTACCAGTTTCAACATTTATTGTAAATGTGCAATAAACATTACTGCAGGAGATATCGGTCTTTTATTCTTCTGTGTTGCATCTCCTCTTCACACAGCCCACTCCTCGCTCCGTTATGTTCCATACCCACACAGCCACTTTACCACTGATGAGCCAAGAGTATATCGGCCGAAAGGAAGGTCCTAGATGAAAAATTTCAACATTTCAGCCAAAAAGTAGCCTATTGCAAACAACTTTGGTCTCTTACACTTTTTCGTTTTTCTGCAAAATAACAAAGATGTCCTATGTACTCGAACTTTTGGGACACCCTATATATATATATATATATAATATATATATAAAACCATTTTCTGTTTATTTTCGCTCGTAAAATGTCTACGGGGTGTCGGTGACGGTTTAATTTTTTTGAATGAAGAAGATAATTCGTTTTCCGCGGAAGGTAACGCGTTCAATTTTCTTGTTTATTTGCGCGACGCAGCTCGTTAGAAGTTGCGCTCTTTTCTGTCGTTCTGCCGCTGTCTTTTTCCTCTCTTTGTATTGTTGATTTTTCTTCTTCTTAATTTGCGGTTTTAAAAAGAAAAAATATCAGCTTATGCGTTTGGCTCGCCCGTCTATCTGTCCGTCTGTCGCGCCTAATCCTTCTAAACGAAAACAGATCTAGACTTATCTTTTTCGCCAATCGATCCAGTATTCTCTCTCGTAGCTCACGCTTTTTCTGTTTGTCCGCGTTTGTGTATTTTCTTTTGAAAAACCCGGTATTTTTTGTCCGCTTTAGAAACTCTTCCTTTTCTTGTTTTTTTAGCGTTGAGACAATGTATTCCGGATGCTGCGATATCTCGCTTTCCTCCTCTCGTTTCTTCCTTTCCGATCCGATTGTAATTTTTTTCTCTGTGGCTATTACGATCTGAAAGGGTTTCCTCCGTCATTAGGAGGGAATGAATTTATTGGCTAGTATGGACCTCTGTTGAAACGCCATAGGAATATGGTTGATTAATACTCGACGATAGAAACGAACACGGCATCTGGGAACGTCCATAAAACAAATAATTTGGGAGTGATCTAACGTAAGACGTTGTCTCATCAATTTCCTCGAAGGAAGATGGATGAAAATTTAATGAGGCGTTGAGGTTATGCCTGTCATTTCGAGAAAAGCTTCTTGTTCTGGGAATTCGGGATGATAATTTTATTGCTTTGGGAATTCTCCGCCCATGGAAGTACTGTTCTGCAGAAACGAGGCCGACTCTTTCGCATGCAACCTTTTTATCATTCACCGAGAGAAAAACTTTTAATTATTAAGGTTTATTTTTTCCGTTTCCTTTTTGGCAAAAACGAATTATGTTTTTAAAGGAGTTTTACCGCTTCTTCCCGAGAGCAGCAATGGCGAATTCCAGCCGAGCGAATTGGAGCGAAAGGAAATTACCTTTTGTTATCAATCCAATAGTAAATTCGCCGAACTCGAAATTTGAAAAAAGTAGACATTTTCACGAATAGCGCCGACACGTAACGGATAAAGACGAATAATTCGTCGGGCGGTTTATATATATATATATATATTTTTTTTTTTTTTAACGTCGGCGATGAAGAATATTATACTTAACGAGTTAGATCGCTCTACGTGCCGGTATGAGAGACGCGATGGAAGATTTTCAAAAATAAAAAAGGAAAATAAAACAAAAAAAGAGGATCGATAAATTCGAGCGAGCATTAGGGCGAGGCGACCAACATCGGGGAGTCGAGATAGTTTCGAACGAGCCGCAGAAACATGGAGAGACACGTGCTCGGAATTGCCAGAGGAGAGACAGAGAGAGAGAGAGAGAAATGAAGAGGAAGGCCGTAGGATCTGCGACTATGCCGAAACGCCGAATGAGAGGAAAAACGAATATATATATATATATATGTATGTATTTGTTTCTCCGTCGCTGAAGAAGGGCGTCAGCCCGAAAGCTCCATTTTTGTGTCGTTTTTGTTCTTTTGTGTTTTTCGTGTGTCCTCAGCACCCCCAGCGGCTCTTCGATCTAGGTAATTGTCCACTGGGCTTCCTCCAACACCTCGTTATTACCTTTCCTTTTCCTTAAGCATTTATATCTCTGTCTTATATATATATATAAGACAGGATCTAACAACGGCGATTGATCGGACTCGTTGGATAAAGATATAAGTAGCCGAGCGAAAGATCCAGCCGAAGAAACTCTTCCCTGTATCATAGTCTCTCGAAATAAATCTCTCTCTCTCTATGATAAGCATTAAATCAATCTTTCCTCTCTCCGGATCGTATCGAATTTCCGGTAAGCGGCTACAGAGATTTGTGTCTCCCTCTTCTATCCCCTCATACCCTTTCAAAAAAATTATAGCGATAATGCAAGCCCCCCCCCTCTCTCTCTCTCTCTCTCTCTCTCTCTCTCTCTCTCTCTCTATATATATATATATATATATATATATAAAGAAGGATTCCGAGGAAGGAGCGAGAGGTGGGAGAGATGGGAAGGAGAGAGAGAGAGAGAAACGGTGGGAAGAAAAGGGGAGTGGACTGTTTGAGACAAGAGGAAGAGGAGAAGAGGAGGAAGACATTAAACCTCGAAGGAACACTTTCGAAGGAAATGAGGCCGGGGACTCCGAACACTCCCTCCCCAACTACTACCCTCTTTCGCCGCGCAAAACGAATTTGGTATGTTTTACTACTTTGGTATTCATCCGCCACTGGTAAAAAAAAAAAAGGAATGGGTGATGGGGAGGGGGAGGATAAAGAGGGAGGGGTTAGGAGGAGGAGACCCTTTTCTCCCAAATCTTTTACACTCAGATTATGGTGGAGTTGTCGCTCGAATGACGACTCGCATTATTACTCGAGCACCCCTGTTCCTTACTCACTTGCCATAGAGAGAGAGAGAGGGAAGTCTAATGAGCCAGAGGTAATGAGAGAAAGTGTATGTATGTGTGTATGCATATAATCTTATATACACCTATTTATGTATGTGTATATAAATATAGTTATTTATAAGAGAGAGATGGGAGGAGTAGTAAGAGATCGCGGTCACTGAGCACTTCAATCAGCTCCCGTATCCTCCCTCTCTCTCCCTCTCTCTCTGTCCCTCTCTCTCTCTGTCCCTCTCTCTCTCTGTCCCTCTCTCTCTCTCTCTGTCCCTCTCTCTCTCTGTCCCTCTCTCTCTCTGTCCCTCTCTCTCTGTCCCTCTCTCTCCCTCTCTCTCTCCCTCTCTCACTCTCCCTCTCTCACTCTCCCTCTCTCCATTCCATCCTTCCCTCGTCCATATTCCCTCTTTACGCATAAACTCCCTCTTAAACTCTTCCTCCTCGCATAAGCCTACTTTTTTATCCCGGTGACACCCCTCTCTTCTCTTCGTCTCTCTCTCTCTCCCTCCTGTTAAAATGTGCCATTAGCTCAGACATCCGTTTAATGATATTCGTAATAAAGGAAAGGGGATGAAGGGGTAATCGTGCGGTCGGAAGGAGCTTAGAGTGAGACTCGAGTAGAGTGATAGAGAGAGATAGAAAGAGAGGGAGGGAGAGTTTAGGGGGGGAGAGGGAGAGTTTAGAGGGAAAGAGAGACAGAAGTGGCTGAAAATTAAGAAGAGAGTTAGAGAGAAGGGATAAGTGGAGGGAAGAGAAGAGAGCGATAAGGAGAGGTGAGAGAGTTAATTCCTGTGGGAGAAAGGTGATAGTATGAGTGGAGAAGAGTATGATGAAAGAAAAGTAAAAATGACAAAGGTTGATGAGGTGGGGATGGGGGGGAGAGAATTGGGTTGTGAATGGAAAAGAGAAGAAGGAACGAAAAAGAGAGAGGGGGGGTGGGAAGAATGAGGAAGGGGGAGGGGGATGTTAAGAGTGGAGATAGAGAGACATAATGGAAATAGGAAATCCAGTGAGGGGGAAAGTTGATACGGTGAGAGAAGAGAGGGAGAGGTGGAAGAGAGTTGATTCGTGGGAGAAAGGTGAGAGGATGGGAGGAGAGGAAGTATGATGAAAGAAAGGGAAAAATGACAAAGGTTGATTATGTGGGGAGAATTGGGAGTTCAGAATGAAAAAAATCTGATGTGGCCAACACATGGCTTTCTCCATATTTCGGGTATAGTTATTTAAATTATTATTAATGGCATTACAAGGCAAAATTATTATTTCGTATCGTAAAAGAATACAGTCGTCCTTATTGACGTAAATTAGGTATATTTTGAATATGTTTACAGAATTCACCGCTACATGGTGGTGGCGCTGTGTACTGGAAATTACGAAAAAGTTGAATATCTCCGAAAAGGATGGTACTACGAAAATTTGTTTCAAACAAAACCTGGAAGAAATATTATTCTCTACAAGTTTGATCCTTACGAAGATTACCAATAACGACGTTTTTAGGGAGATATTTGACGGAAACCGAAAAAACCGATTATTTATAAATAATTCCTAAACAATAACTGCTATGGAAAATTGTTTCAAATAGAAGTTGTAGGAAATTACATTCTCTATTACCTTGGTATAGAATTGTATATACAATAATAATGTTTTAACGGAGAAATATCGCAAAAACCGAATCTGGTTTCGAATAAACCTCGACTTCCGTTTAAGCGGTGTTGTCCAAAAACTAATCAGTTCTTTGTGCTCATGCTAATGTGTTATATATGAAGTTTGATAAGGATATGGCAAGTAATTTTTGAGTTAGAGCGCCCACAATCACATACACACACAACATCTTTCCGAAAATAGTCTAAACGTGTTATAGGGACCTCAAAACGTGTATTTCCGTTGAAATCTCGAAGTCGATTTTTTTCGTGATCACAATATTTTCCCATTACTACGTATAGAGAAAGTAAAAAAAAGGAGGAGGAGGAGCGCGAGAGAGAGAGGGAGATATAAGAAAGGAGAGAAGGGGTGTGAGATAGAGAAATATAGTCGTCGGAATAAGAAAGTTAGAGATGGAAATGGTAGAAAGGAGAGAGAATATGGAGGGAGAATGGAGAGAGGAGAAGAGGGGTAGTATGGGAGGGAGAAATAAGAAGTAAGAGGGAAAGATTATAGGTAAAGGAAATCCAGGGACGAGAAAGCGGGGAGTGATAGAGAGAGAGAGGAGGATAGATGAAGGAAGATAAGGAGGAGAGAGAGAGGGAGAAAAAGGGGGATGGTAAATGGAGAGATTGGAATGGGTTAAAAGTTCATAAAAAGAGGATGGAGAATTGAAGGATAAAAAAGATGTAGGAGGGGGGGAGAGTTAAGTAACAGGAGGCAAGATTGAGGCGAATGGAAGAAAAAAGGGAGAGAGAGAGGAATAGGGAGGAGGAGGATTCGCTTTGCATGTTGATAAGAAAAATATTGATTTTTCAAAAGATAAAAAAAATGTGGAGGGAAAAGGCCTGATAACTGAGAAAATATCAGCGACGCTTTGTTTAATGTCAGTAAACAGAGATCCCAGAGCACGCCGAAATGGTCGACTTTTTGTTTGGGCCCGTAATTACAATTGCAAATCGGTATCGTTTCGAAATATCGCTGTCTTTCTGTCTCTCTTCTGTTCCTCTCTCCGTTTCTCTTGATAAGTCAAGTAGCGACTTCCACGAGCTTACTCAGATGACAAACTTAATTAAGGTAGTGTACGCTTAAGTTCGCTGTAAAAGTTTACTGTGAAAGTTACCTGTTTGCCTTTTAGATCTTGCGAAAATAAATAACAACTTGTAAATAACCCGCGTATCATCGGGCCTTTCATCACCGGGTTACAAACTAAGAGAGGATATTCCCCCAAAGGCGAATCCATCTTATGAAATGGATCGGGTGAGAGATGGAGAGAAAGGGAGGGAGGGAAGATGGAGGGAGGGGGGGGGGGAAATTTGAGCAAGACATAGGAATGATGTATACAAAGAGACAGAGATAAGGGCGGGAGATATACGATATACATAAGTAAATAAATATACATACATTGTGTATTAAATCCTTATTTTCCGAGTCGCAAGAAAAAAAATTGACCTTTAAGAGTCCATAACGCGGGAAGGAGATAAATCCACTCCATCTTACAAAGCAAAGGTACACAAATTTAGACATGAAAAGGACTTTTACAACTTTGACACTGAAAGACACCGCAGGATGTTTAGTCGCGGAATTAGATTGTCCCAAGCTTACATACTCATCCTCAAGTTTATTCTAATTTCGTTGACCTTGTAACCGGAGTCTCATTTTGAATTCCTGTTTACAATCATAAACCCTTCAAAGGAGAGAATTATTTGCAGAGAAACTGAGCGGTAAACTTCCCTTTGTCTCTGATCTTTCGTTGCCTTACGCAATTTATCTAAATCCCTCGCGTTGCTCCTTTGATTGGCAGAAAGGAATCGTATCCATTTGCATCTGGACGATTGGCTGAGGGAGTGAAGTCTTTTTTTTTAAATATCGCGTCGAAGCGATTGATCTGGAGAACTACATTTCCTATCGTCTGCCGATTCTCTTCGGATCGTAAAAAATCTTCTTGACTCCGTGCCTTCATGAATCAGGCTCGTGTGGAAATACTGTTCCCCTTTCATCGATTAAATTCCCCTTTTTTGTCTTACAAAGTTCCTGCCGTCTTCATTTGAGCACTGAAATTAAATCTAGATGCTCCGCTTTTTTTCTTTTACACTCTTGAATCATACCCAAGTTTCTTACCCAATGTCATCTTTCTACTCAACGTTTGAGGGCGTTCTAATTACTCATAAATCCATCGACCTCATCTCCATCGGGAGATTTCGCCGAATTGTATCAGTATCTGATAACCTTATCGCTTTCTTATTGTATTTAACTTCGCAGTTCCTCAAAAGCGGAATTATTTCAATATTAGTCTGTGACGAGAGATGAGTTTAAATATGTAACAGTGAAATTCATATTGCGCACGTGTAATTTTTCAGGAAAGAGACATTCTTCTCCATTCTCTTTGAACGAAATAGTTCTGAGTCATTAGTTTTCCCATTCCTTTTTAATGATTATAGGTTATTGATGCTAATGTTAATCTTTCTGCCTACTAAATTAAGCTACGATTATTTATCTGTTTGATTTATGTTTCACGAACCTATCTTTTTATGCAACCTTTGCTTAATATTTTACTTTTAACCATTGCTCAACGTTACACACACGCTCATTTCAACTGACAGTCAAATCAAAGGAAAATAGCCATTTCCACATCCTCTCTCAGTTCACCGATGATTGAAAGTGTCATTTCCATCAGTTTCGTTTTCGCCGCTGCAAAATTCTATCATCCGAATTCCTCCGATGAATTCTCACGCTTCTCTTGTTTCCATACCGTTTGGTCGGTTGCCTATGTTTTCGGGATTTCCGAGAATCCACATCACTCGCGTCCTATTTTTCCCTATTCGCGAGTCAAACGGTCCGTAACGATTTCGTATCTTCCGTTCTGTCAATATCCTTGTAACTCTTTATTTTATCTGCGGGGGTTTACGACCTTTGAAATCAGTTCCGCGTCTCTCCACATCGTTCACAGGAGCTGGATGGTTCTAAGTGCCCACCATTCACGCTTAAAATATACACGTTAGAAAGGACGGGATGTCGACTCTTTCATCTTGAGTGACCGAGTGCCGACATGAATGTACGCATAAGGACAACTCTTAAGTGTTGCGCTCCGTTGATTTCGGTCTTCTTGGGTGAATGGTGAACATGCTTTAGGCACATATTTCTTTCTTTTGAAGTCCTGCTTCTTTGTGCGTGTGTGTGTGTATACGTATATTTGAGTAAAAATGTCGAAGAAGATCGACGAGATCTAGAAAACTCTTGGCAAACATCGAGAGGAGAGCTCTTGGATATATATATATATATATATATATATATATATATATATATATATATATAACAGATAAATTCCACGAATGTCGAGTCTTCTCTGTTCTCCGACGGGTAAAGTCAGTAAAAATACACGCTCTAGGTGAATTCGTCGAAAACGAAAGAATTAATAGTATATAATAATACTAAAAGCCATAAACAATTGTGTATAAGAACTACTATTGAAATAAAAGACTAAAATTTATCAAATAATTTTTAAAATTGTAATGCCGTTTTAAAAGAACTTTTAAATTTACCGCCGAGAGAACACATACTAGCAATCTGAACCATTAGTCGTAAATCTCAAGTTATTTCCCTCCATTTAAACTCGATTGTATCGTTCAGTCTGAACGCCAATTGTTTTTGTAAAAATTCTCCTTTTAAATAATGACAAACTGATTTTCGACTAATTAGCTTTCGACGAATTCGTTTTCGATTAATTTATTTTCGATGAATGTCTGTTACCAAAATGCAGTATATGCTTGTACGCGCGCCCAAGCATACATGTTCATATCGACATATAAACTAAAATCGCGACTAGGTACCTACAATTCCGATAGCACGTGCATTGGTTAAAAATTTCAGCATATATTTATGCGTTGTTCTCTAAACAATCGAATTTTTTGACAATATATGCAATGCAAAATTATTTCAATTGTCATTAAAAGTGATACTTAGCCGTTTTCCTTCAGAATCGAACCAAAACAAAGAATAATCAGAGAGCACAGTATTCTTTGCCCGGGAAAAAACTCGGTCCTTGGAAGTAATAACACCATATTATTTAGGATATTGAATTTTGAAAGTGAAATTTTATATTGGTTTGTCAAATTCGCTGGCTTTTGTTGCAAATCCGTATACCCGTCATAGGCAAACTACAACGCGTTATGGGGTAACGGTGCCCTGATTACGCATACCGAGAATAAGCAAATAATTTTAATATTATTAATTCTCCCCAGATATTTTAAATATTATTATGAGGTATATTTATAAATTTTATCGATTACGTACCTTAACTACATAAGCTTTAACTGTGGCGAAAATGAGGCCCGAGGGCTAAATCTCTGATACTCTTTATCTACCTACATGTAGGTGTTCTCAACTCATGGATAAAAGCCAGAAAAGGGATTTCTCTAGGCGAAATGAAACACAGAACTGATTTGAAATCAGTCAATTTTATCACAGTTTAAAAATGGGAAACAACAACATTTTCCAAAACCGACATTACGGCGCGAAAGGAACGGATTTGAGCCTTTTTGCAACAGTTATATGTCATGCGCCTGATTTCCGAATATTAAACTCAAACCTAGACATTATGAAAGTGATGCTCTCCAATGCCCTTCACTGACTTCCACGCAATTCTAAGGAGAGAGAGGAATAAATAAAGGGATGGAGAATCTCAAGAGTTTTTTTACGTCGGTTTTTTGCAATCTTAATTCTTAATAGCATACTTGTAGCTCCTTTTGAATTACCTCAAAAATATCTATGGGCGTGAGTCAGTATGCGATTGAATCTCAAGTAGCCAGTTTGCGCCAAATTTGAGTCATCTTGTTTCTATCGTAAGTAGAACTTGTAGAACACAAATAAGATAATACAACCAGATTTATTTACTAGTCTGAGCTAAAGCAGCTACTTTAAGTCGATTCGTTGTAAAAATGAAAACTTGTAGATTTAAGAAGAAAACAATGTTAATTTTTGAAACAGTATAAAAACGTAATACTTATGACCTGACCAACTCAAATTTAATTTATATATATATATTTATACATATGTCAGCCTAAAAAAAGTAAAAATTATGCTTAATTTATTTTAATGTTATTAACTGTTTTAACGCTGATTTTGTGTTTTTAAAATTATCCACTTATTTTTCTTGGGTATGCAGCTACCAATTTTGATGAAATTCATATAAAAATTGCCTCATTAATTGGAAGTACATCGTGCGTGTTTGTCAATAGTGTTTAGTTGTTTTCATTTCAGTTTGTAATCCCTTCCATTATTTAATCGCCGCTTTGCTCTGCGTTTTGCTCTTTCTGTTTCCACTTCGACTTGGGCTCACAGCTTAAAACAGTTTCTGCGGTGGTTTGAAGCGGTTTAATCCGTGAGTCGTTTACGCATTAACGCCTTAGTAGGCATATTTGCGGAATTATAAATGAAAACGGAGGTTTATTATTAATCTAGCAGCAAAATACAGCGCACTGAAATCATTTTCAATCTTACCAAAACTTAGCTTAGCTTATCTCTCGTTGATGGAACATTCGAATATTTCTGCGAATACTTAATTTTCATAAAATTAATAGTTAAATCTTGTTTCCAGAAACGGTACCGAATAATTCGAAACATCTCGAAATAAATTTGGAAGATATTTTTAAATCAACGAGTAGTACTATATATTTGGAAAAAAAGGAGAATGAATCTCTACTAGAAGCGAATTTAAAATTATTTATTCTTAACAATTTTCAAACTTAGTGTAAAACACGCAACGAAATAGGTCTCGCTTTTTTCAAAGCGGTGAAGTGAAAAATTACATAAATTTATTTGTATTTATTATCCTATAATTCCAAAAATCGTCCCCTTACGATACTCCCATGGACTTATTTCGTCATTACGCATACACTTTTTCGTGCAAATTATGTACATACTCGTACATAAGATCAATCGAGCACAATTTTCTCCCGCACTCATTGTTTTACTTGATTGTTTTTGCTTATCCTTGGCGACCGCGACATAATTATCGCAATAAATCTCTCCGGTCTGTCACGTTCCCAGATTCGCCCTTAAATTACGATTCTCCGCCCCGAAAAAAAATCCTCGCTTCGATCAACTCCGCCGACGCACCCTATCGCCCGATGCGTGAACTAAACGCTCTTCCTCCCGTTTTCGTTCACACGGAGAGAGTGAGTGATATATATATATATATATATATATATATATATATATATATATATATACACATATACATATATTTAAAAATAAAGAACGAGGAAATACGGTGAAATATGTAATAGAATATGAATCGTGAGGAGGAACGGAGTTGTCTAGCTTATGGAGTGAGACAAGGGCGGCGTTGGCGGCGAGAGGAAGAAGAGAGGGTGTTGGGTGTTTTTGGAAAGAGAGAGAGCGAGCGAGAGAGGAAGTGTGGATTGATAAAGAGGGTAGAGAGAGAAAGGGAGGAAGGAGGGAGAGGAGGCGGATAGTAAAGCGGCAGTGAAATGAGGGAGGGTGAGATGGGATGGAGAAAAGGGGAGGGATCGTGTGGGTGGGATGAGAGAGAGAGAGAGAAGGAGAGATATAGGGAGTGAGAGCAGAGATGAGATCTCGTTCTTGTCGCGCTCCATGGAAACTAGAAACCATGGCAACCACCTAAAGTCGATAGCTCTTCTTCTTGGGCGTGGACCCACTCGCATCTGTACGCAGTGTGGAGGGCGAGGTAGGTGAAGAGGCGAGGGCGGGAAGAGAGAGAGAGATGGCGTGGAGGAGAGAGAGAGAGAGGAAAAGAGTGCCGAATCTCTCCCTTCTCTCCTTTCTTCATTCTCCCATTGCGCACCCTTTCCATTTCGCGGCAGTCTCTCAAAATTCTGGATCCGAAATCATTGCGGAATTCGAAATATCCATCAGAAACGCGCAGATGCTGGTTCCGTTAGTAATGCTAAAGCTGCTGTTTGTTTTTCGGGTGTTAATTTCAGGTATACTATGCTGACCGAGATGGTAGTTAGGAATGTTGACATCATTGTACGTATATGTATTTATTTATTTATAAATATATACATACGCTGAGATGTTTTGTTAATTATAAGCAATATCCTTTGAGAATGAGCCAAATATTTAAAAGATGGCAAATAATCGTGAAAAAGACAACAAATTATTCACGATAATCCCCGCTTTATGGCTTATTTCGTTTGTTCATTTTTAGTTTAGTATTACGTGAATTTCCACTTAATTTCCTGTCTTTTTTATAATGTTGTTTCGTTTGCATTTTCATATCAGTATAATGTGCATCTATAAAAAAAACATTTAAGGAAAGGAAATTTAGAATTAATTGTTTAGATAACGTAAATAAAATCTCAACAAAAATTTTTAAAATAATTGTCTTGAGTTTTGAAATTTTGGTATGAATAATTTCTTTTTGAAAACTAATGCCTTATATATTTTTAACTTTACTTACAATTAATAAAAACTTTTAAAATTCCAACGTTAATAAAAAGAGAAAAGAAGCGCTCCTTGAATCGAACACACGTTATCTAAGATAAATTTATAGAAAAAAGTATTTAAAATTTAATAATTTTTATTGCTGATTCACGCCATAGACAAAGAAGACTTAAAATGCACATAATATTGTTTTATAAAATATAATTTTTTAAAATATGAACAAATTCAATGAAGCCTAATTTATCTGCAAGTAATCGTTCTACTCGGTCGATAAAATGCCACCACCGTTCGCTTTTTCTCACATTCTTTCACTTTTCATCTGTGTTCATTTTTCAAAGTAATTAACACACATATTTTCCTACATCGGCAATTTTAACCAAGTCCCAAAAATACAAAAAAGTTTCCACTTTTGTATTGTATAAGGTAATTTAAATCTAGTTACTCAATTACTCTTTTCCTCTATGGTGGTATTAGGTAAACGAAGTTATTTGAGGCGAGCTTTTCGTTCCACTCCTCCTGAGACCTAACACGCCTGCATCAATGCCTTCGACCAAATGTGATACAGAGCGAAAGAATCTCTTCGGCAGATTTGTTTTATTCCCATCATCTGCACGCTTTTCCCATCTCTTTTTCGTCAATTTTTAATTACCCTTGGCAAACCTTGCTTTTTTTTTTTTTGGACCATTTTACATTTTTACCCTTTAAATTGCGCCGCGGTCCCTCGTATTTACTGGTATAAATTTCTTCCTCTCTTTGAGTAGTTCTCGGCGGATCTCATTCCCCAAAACTCTTTGAGTAATTTGTACATGATTTATTCAGTATTTGGGTTCGTGCTTCTTGAGTCAGGGGAAGAAGTAAGATTTGAACATATTGCCTTCCAAGTTTGCATTATTCCTTACGGATCTCATCCTATCCAATCTGTGGCTCAAGGGAAGTTTCCCTCTGTTTAACAGCATTGCTGAAACGGATGTAACTATGTTTGTGAACCTACAGCTGCATATTAGAGGATTTTTTCATTTTGAAATTCATCGCAGTTCGTCTCAAGTAAATCGGTTTTTTTTTCGGCTATGCCAACTTTGCGTATGGTCTCTGAAATATTTTCGACGAAAGTAATTTGATTGGCAAAACTATGCATGTTCGTATTTCTTATCCTGATAAGTTTTCGGTGTATAACATAATATAAGAGCAGTATCCTTAGTCATTTATGCGTAATTTTACTGGTAATACGCTTATTATCCTCTCGATCACTGTCATTTTTTTGTTTATCCTGTTTTATACCTAGAACGTAATTTTCTACGGAATTATTTTTCGCCCGACTTAATCAAAATTCTCTCGTCGAACACTTTCGCGTTCAGTTTAATAACTTCAAATGAAGCTTGCTTTCGTGCCGACGTTTTTTTCCCTCTCCGGTCTTTTGGTTTTTAGGAGGGTTTACGTTCTCATTTAAAAATTCATTTTTGTGAGAGTCTCCGATACCTTTCTGACCTTAAATTCGGAGCTCTGTAAGTTCTACTTCTTCTTGAAGCTTCTTGCTTTTTCTTTACTTTTCCTCGTAAACGTTCTTATCCCTTCGGCTAATACCAAATAGGTATAAAGTTTGAAATTTATGCGCCGAGTTTCAAAATGATCGCCATTAATACATGTACATACTACATATACACACACACACACATATATATATATACACACACACACACACAGGTGAGTGCGCGCGCACACGTGCGTGTGTATCTGAACTTGTGATAAAAAATTAGATTTCAAAATGAAAATAGATGAGAAGAGATTGGTGATAACAAACGATTACGTCAAAGAAGGTGAACTGGGGAGGAATGACTCCATTATAAGAGATGGGATTGAAGGAAAACTTGAGGATGAGAGAGGAGAAGGAAGGGAAAGGTTTCAGCAGAAAGATGACTTGCGCCTGCAAGTGGGATATTAAGAATGGAGCAAAGTGACAGAAGATAGGTGGATGTGGAGATCTCGATTTAAATCATAACCGCGGACATGCGGGGCAATGTCATTTCTGCAACGATTTGAATTTCTCTCTATGTTATAAAATCGTATTGGTCATCATGATGCGTAACGCTCCAATTTTGTGAATAACTCGATTATAAATAATCTTAGAAGCCCGAAATTTCTCAGGATTTCAGTGTTGATGAATCTTTACGTTATGACTAAAAAAAATTTCGAAAAAGGTCACGGGTTCGACTCCAGAGGATGAATGTTCTTTCCCATAAGATAACACGTAAAAATCACCTTTTTGGTTTGAAGGCTTTCATTCTTTTACTCTTTAAAATATCTGAAAATTAAGTTATAGTCACGAAATTTGCGCTAAAAGGCGCCAAAATGAATGAGGATTCTTATTCTTACCGTCGAGTGCTCAATCTCATTTTGAATTTATGCTCGAGTTTTGGTAAATTTTTTAACATTTCAATAATAAGATTCCATGGTTACCGGTGTTGTTGTCCTCGGTAATTTCCGTGCATATGCACTTAAAGGCTTAAAGATCGAAAATAAGATTAAAACTTGCTCGAAATGACCGAAGATATGAATTCAATGCAAATAAATCGAACGCAGTATTCATGTTATTTATATTTTTTATCTATGTTACTAAAATCCTATTTCTGGTCGTCTCTCTGTCTCTTTAACGCTCTATACCTTCGGGAGTTTCAGCCCTCTAAGTTTATTTTTTATCGAGTTATTCAACTAGTTTTCTTAATTTGTTATTAAAAATAAACATGTCTCATAAAATATATCTTTTAAACTTATATTCAAAACATTCCCGTTAAACTAATCTAAATCCAATAGGTACATGGTAGGAACGAAGAAACATCGAGCAAAGGAGGAGGGGGAAGAGGGGGGGGGGGGGGGGGTTGGCGAGTGTCAGCGAGCAGGGAGCTTGCCCCCTAGTAATCTTAAAAAATAATAATACCTATCATTTCAGCTATAGAACTGTTTCTTTTCTCGTTTCTATCTTAATTGTAATTAATTTTAAATATATTTAGTTTTATAATGTTCTAATTAAATTCCAATCCTTTCTTATGGGGTATTGAAATGGAACAAATGGGTCGAAAATAACTTCCCTAAAAATTAAAAATTTTGGTTTTTCTGATTCTTCCCGTTGTTTACACCCAATGGTCTGCCATCCTTCGAAATTGAAAGTATGTGGCATCTCTATAAGTACTTTATTCGGACAAATGTTTTATCAGGCTCTTCGGCCATCCTGCGGTGCTACTATGGAAGCCATGACTTCCCTTCCGGCTTTGCTTTTATATTATTACTAGCAGAAGTTCCCTTAAATTTTCAACGAATTTAGTGAATCTGAAACTTCTACCGTGTAACATGTAAACATCGCAAGAATAATATAGTACACAGTTTTAACCGTACAATAAAACAAAAATGAAGAAAACCGGTCCACATTTACCTATTTAGATGAATGAAGAAAATATTGCACTGTGAAAAATCGAAAACTATATTTAAACTTATGGGAAAACAATTATTAAATTAAGCTCTCCCTCCCCTCAATTTTTTATCGCCATATAGCCTATGTTATAAAATTATTTACCTTTGCGAAGTTTTGTGACCATATCTTCAAAGGTTTGAAAATCACAATCTACGTCTAATTAAGTTACTTACGTAGTTTTAAAAACATCTTGATTTGGAGAACTCTATGCCACACGAAAATATCATTTAAAACTATTTATTAGTAATATTTCAATTATAATCAACAAATATTAGGTTGTCATGCAAACAAAACAAACTCGCACACAGAAATTGAAAAACGATATTACGTTAAAAATATTCCAATATAAATGCATTGAACTCTCAATTTCGGCGACAATGGGAGTTGTCATGGTAGCTTATAATGGGTATTGTAATAAAACTGATAAAATCACGTATTTTATTGATTCTAAATGCATTTTTATGCTAATTCGATCAGGATTCGGATTCTGTCTTCAATAAAAATAAACTTTGTTCTTTTCTTCATAGAACCATTCTAGTCTCAAATTCGTATCACGTTTCTAAGTAATTTTTAAATTCAAATGAAGAATGTGCTCCACTAGTCCTTATGTTATTCAAATGAAAAAAGAAAATATATTTTTTAAATTACGAAGGTCAATCAAATCGATATAAAAACCTTACTACACCACCGTACTCGTTATTCCGGTTAAAATGATACCTTTCTCTTGTTTCTACGTGCTGTAGTTACTGCGCTATAAAATTACATACAAACACTTTATTTTATATATATATATATATATATATATATATATATATATATATATATAGGCATATAGATATATGTCCTGTATCTATTATTATGTCTTGTGCATTATGTAAGAAGCAACTATTTATAGTGGATAAGATACTAAAAAAATCTTACATTCGATAGCAAAAAGTCAAGAGTACCGGTAAATTTAACCAGGAAATGTCTATTGGTTTGCGTGAATGCATCTACTTTTACGTCATTTCTTCGATGATATCTCTTCAAACACATTATGTAAAATAAAATTACGCAACATCGTTATTTGCGCACCAAATCCTTACATTACCAAATAATAAGGATCGACCATTTCTGACCTCGATGAAGAAACGCACGTGCTTTACTTCACCCCTCCCTATAAACTCATTTATTCTTAAAAGTTTCCACAACGAGACCGAATAAGAATCTCGACTCTCTCGAGTGATCGACGAATCATTTGTTACTGGGACAACTCCTTTTCACCCCCACACCCTGCGCTACATTAATCAGTGGGATAAATGGGTTATAGCCCAGGGGCGCCACTCATAAATTTTTATTATTATTTTTATTATTTACACAATTGATTTGAAACAATGTGATATGAGACACTAACTTCCATACATATAACTTCTGCTAAGTCACATGTTTTCATTGACTGTGTTAGATTAGATATTCGTACGAACAATAATACAGACATAAACACCCGTGTCATTCGGCGACGGCGCTATTTCAGCGCCGCCTAACGATGACGATGACGAACGATGAAATTACATCTAAAGCGGAGCTTAGTTGAGGACAATAATAGATTCAAGTATTGAATCTACATTTCCTAATGTTGCTACTGCTTTGCGCATTTTTTAAAAGTATTTCCTCTACAAATTGTAGTGGCGAAAGATCTTTTTCGACCCTAAGAAGAATAAAAAACTATCTGCGGTCATCTTTAAGAGAATGCCAACTTAATAATGTAAGCATATTATCAATTGAATCAGAATTTTTGAAAATGTTGATTGTGCAGAAATTATCAAGCAGTTTGTCAAAAGTAAATCTAGATAGAAGTATTTTAAAGATATTTTATTTATTTATAAACCGTTATTATTTGAGTTCCCATTTTGTTTTTTATATTTTCTATTTTTTGTTTTAATAAAGATGTGCATTGTTTTTATTTATGATTAATAAAATCGATATGAATTTACGTATTTACTTTTACATTAAAACTTAAGTAACCCCCACCCCACTATAAGAGGGCGCATCATGTTACTAGCCCAGGGCGCCCAAATGTTTTAAGATGGCCCTGCCCACACCAGATAAAGCAACAATCCAATCAAATGACGTAGAACCCAGGTTATGTCGAGGAGGAGGAGGAGAAAATCCGTTAAACCGTGATTTCAAACGAATCCACTAACTTTTGGAAGCAAGGCACGCCGGAAATGCACTCATCTCCGTGTCGCTGTTTTTCATTCCGTCCCTTTCATTTCCGTCTCTTATCCCTGATTGGATGGGCGCGCGTCAGCAATTTTGATTCCGGATTTAACGTTTTTCTTGAGCGTAAAACGTAAGTGAAGTGGAGTCGCCATCCAACAACCTGAGCTCGAGCAGGACTGAGGAGGAGTGAAAAAAACAATTGTACGTAACGACAAACAAATACGTCAGGGAAAGCACCGAGGCGCAATAGCGATCCAATAACATCAACTTCGAAGCGGCAACGAAAACAAACAAACAGACAAACAAGGGAGGAAAAGAGAAACGACGCGAAAACAAACGAGCGGGGCGGAGCGGAGCGGAACAACTTACGGAGATGCGATTACAGACTAAACACAGTCTCAAGGCGGCGAGCGAAGTCGGAGAGAGAGAGAGAGAGAGAAAAAAAAGAGAATCGCACGAGAAATGGCTCGCGCATATGAGAGCGAGATTGCGTTGCAGATGCAGCGGCTATCAAGTTTCGACGGCGTGACTCAATTCGTCGTTCTGTCTAAAATGGCGTCGAACGAGAAATTATTTAGAAAATGACTTAATTATGGAAATTCTTTGTCTGTCCTGTGTCGAAAACAAAGCGATTTTCCTGTAATTTTAGCCTTAATATTGGTATTAAAAATTGGTTGAAAAAGTTATTCAAACAAGATAGTTTACTACAAGGGTTCACTTTCAAAAAAGTTCTTTCGGAGTATTTTCGTGCTATACGAGTATACTCATAATTATGATCATAAAAAGATAATTTTCTAATGAAAAATCGCTGAATTGATGGCATATTGAGAATTACCGATTATGTGCAGCGCTTAGGCTAATGTGGAGCGATTTTTTAGCAACAATCGCAAGTAAATCGGTTAACAATTTAGGGTTAATGATATTCACACCATTTTAAAATATCTTAATAGCCAACCTTTCTCTAACACAAGATATATTCATACACCGTTAATTTATTATTCAAATATAAATCAGGAGTTTTTTTCATTATTTATTGTACTTTTCAATTTAAAAAAATCAACCAGGTTCTGACATAAACTTCGCATTACTTTCCGGCCTTCTGCACTTTAGTCCTTCGTAATTAAATCTTGGAGTGAGCAAAGTCCAATCTTGAGTCTAGACGTACGATATCCTGTAAATAATAACAGTTCACCAGTTCACAATAGTAGTTTACTATTTCATTCCCATCGAAAGCTTTCTACTATTTTTTATAAAAACTTTTTCAGACGCTTTAAAAAGGAAACGACGCAAAATATGAACAATTCTACTGCTAATCAATTTCCAAGAATTTGAAATCTCTTTAAATTTATTTATGATATTCAAAATTGATAAAAGCGGTTGAATATTATTTCAAGTAAATTCTGTTTTGGTTATACGATTCCTGCAGAGAAAAACATCTCCCCTCATGCACCTGTGAATGCATACCACCCGCCTGACAAGTATGCATGCCTGGTTGCATAAATTCGCGGCGCCCTATTCTCAAATTTGAACCCCTGTTTGCAGCCCGTTTCGCCATGAACGTACTTGGAAATATATGAAACGTTCTAAAAGTCAGGTATTGACGGGAAAACCCAACATAAGAGGGGATAAAATGGTAAATTTTATGACATGGAAGTCCTATATTACAAACAAAAAAATTTTATTGTATTACTGAGGAATATAAGGCAGATATAGCAGACCAGATATTCTTATCTACGGAGGAAAAATTCCGTATATTTTCCTACAGATGTTATTACATTTACTATATGGAATAAGAGAAGACAGGATTAAACAATAAAAAATCATCGGAAAAAAGAAATTCATCCGAAAGTACTTAATTTACACGTTAGTCGTTTGTATTTTCGAATTAGGACCCAGCTATTGCATATACGTCCTAAAAATTAAAAAAAAAACATTCTCCACTGTAAAATTACAAGAATGGTGTTTATTATTGAAAACGGGGATTAAAAAATACAAATACAGTAAAACTCCGTTATAACGCGCCCCACTATACCGCGGATTCGGATATACCGCGGGTCTAGTCATGTCCCCCAAAATGATTTCATTTATTTTCTTCGTAAACAGCCTTGTTTCCAATTTTACCGCGATTTATTTTCTTCATAAACAACTTGGTTCAAATTTTATCGCGATTTATTTCCTTCGCAAACAACTTGATTCAAATTTTACCGCGATTTATTTCCTTCGTAAACAACTTGGTTCAAATTTTACCGCGATTTATTTTCTTCGTAAACGCCATCAGCTGCCGCGCCAAAAGAAAATATCGCACAATTTTAAAAACACCGATTAAAGTAAGGTATGCGTTTAAATCAAAATACGATATCATTTTTTATATTTTTTGCAATAAAATTTGTTTTAAAGCATATACTTTCACGTTTTTAAAAATTATTTCCCGAAATACCGCGAGTTGCCGATAACGTGGGTGTACATTCTGTCTCCCGAAACCCGCGTAATAACGGGGTTTTACTGTATAACCAAAAATAAACTTTAAAAACATAACGAAAAATAGTATACACCCAAATATTCTGTGAGATAAATTACGGAAAGAAAGAGGAACTAGAAAATAAGAAAAGTCTAAGAAAATGTGGCGATTAAATAAACTCTCGAATGAAAAAATTAATTAAATATAGTTAAATATAATGCTAAGGAAAATCAATGATAACTAAAAATACCGCATAATATACGCAGACAAAATTGCAAACGGCGAAAACGACTCAAATGCTATAAGATTTACCGGTTGAGAAAGTAACGCAGTGAGAAAGAAGAAACGACAATAGAAGAAAACCACGATTCGAACGCTTTCAGGAAATTTGATATGGGAATGATACCGAAGAAATATTAACTATCCAACAAAGGGATAATGCATAAAAGGAAAAGCAGCTCGCGATACTGGGCTGGAAAACTTTTTAAGGCAATAAAAAGTTCCACAAATCTGCGAGAACGTAAGATAAACATTGAGTTATTCAAATCTCCGGGTTAGATACGTTAAAAAAAATTATTTCGTTTGATGAATAAAATATGTCAGCATGAATAATATCCTGAAAGTTTGGAAGGAGATCAATAACACATCCATTATAATATCAATCAAGTACTGATAT
The DNA here is from genome assembly GCA_036926305.1 of Uropetala carovei. Classification (NCBI taxonomy): domain Eukaryota; kingdom Metazoa; phylum Arthropoda; class Insecta; order Odonata; family Petaluridae; genus Uropetala; species Uropetala carovei. The sequence goes on along the minus strand of JAXCHB010000063.1, from coordinate 1,083,261 downwards.
CATCAAGGCTGCATTTTGTATTCATTCAAGACATCTCAAAGCTGCAAACATATACTTGAGTAAAGATAAATAAAATTCGTATATGAAACTAGGTTGCAGTATGAATTCATTTAAAATTCTTCGTTGTTAGGTTATTAGTACGCACCTATTCTATTTCATAATATTTTTAGAATTCGTATATTAGATTTGATCGCAACAGTGTCTTTCACTAGAAAAATAATGAAAATGCTAATTCGACATCGAGCTATAAAAATTTAATATAGTTTTACAAAGATGGAAAATGCTCCAGCTGAGAAATTAATTAGCTAGATCTGTAAAAAACTGCTGTAAAGGAGATTATTTTTAGTTCTACTTAAAGAATGAAGGCAAGTAATATACTCAAACAGAAAAGCATACACTAATTGTAAGTTGAAAGTGTGGAGACGCGTATCATGAGGAATGTTTTCGAATGTTAGAAAAGAAGAGAAATAATGTTGAAACACCAAATATATATACTCTATAAAATTTCTCACAAACTATCATATTCCGCGTCAAAATTTTTTTCCTATTGGGAAGTTCAGCTCTTTCTGTTTATACCTTGTAAGTTAAATTACTAAAAAGATCTTGCATAACATATAAATGCTGTATCGCACATAATGTGAATCCATGGTAACAACAACATAATACATCAAAGCAATTTCTTCTGAGAAAAGAAAATTCTTATCGGAAAACTTTTAATGTCTTTGATGTAACAGTTAAATTTAAATTATAATTGATTGCAATGTTGTTTATTCAAATTTATAACATTATTAATGATTGAAAAACAGAATGAGAAAACTGCCCAATTTAATTTCACCCTGAAATTACAGTGGGACAGAAGGTGAAGTGTAATTTACTCATTCCTCGACACAAATTTTAAAATTCGTGTTGATTAGAGTGAGAATAAAATATTTCCACTTCTATTGAAGTTATAGAAATGTTTGAGTTGTTAATTTTATTTTTACTTTTATAAATTTATGGGGTTTTTTTAATATCTTTTACATCACCACGATTCACCGGATCATTTCAAGGAGGAAAAAAGAAAAATCGTTTTAATTATCTCATTAATTTTTATCGCCTGTACGTAATTTTGACGGACGTAATTTTCAAACCGAATTATGAACTGTTAAATTTAAAAACCCACACATAAAAAAACACACTAACAGATTAATGACACCGTTATTCCTTCCTTTTATATAAACTTGATCCTTTCCGCTTTATGAATCATACTTGGCACAAGGCCACTATAGGTACTAAAGATATACATTTATTAACTGAATGGTGTGCCAAATACGTGAAAAAAGGAGGTCTGTGTATTTCGGAATTCGTTTCCAGTACGCTCGGAAGATTTTATTGTAAAAAATAACAGAAAATAAAAAACCCGCGCATTAAAGGATTAATTATGACTTTTATAACTGGGCGAAAGTGCGTGGAAGCCAGAGGATGAAGGAGAATAAAGCGCATTCTGAGTGTTGGGCGAGTGGCGTAGGGAGCGGGGATGAAAAGAGGCGGCGAAGAAGGGAGAGGGGAGCGAAAGAAGGGGGTGGGGCGGAGATGGAGGGCGGCGGCGGCGGCAGCGAGGGAGGGGCCGAGGCGGCATTGTCAGCTCAACCTGGCAAAAGTGCAGATAAATACTGCGTCATTGAAACAAGAGCGAAGTTTCCAAGGATTTTTTTTAAGTCCTCCACGAAATAGCAAGAATTCCTCTACTCAACAACTTTTAAAAGTCGCAAATCTTTATTGTTTCGATCGGTTTTCGAAAGACCGGCCACGAATTTGTCTAAGTTAAATGAAAATAAGTCCACGCTTTAGCAGTTGCGTGAAATAAGGAATGATCATCCGGCTATCGGTGACTAAAAGAAGATATGCCACGATTAAAAGATGTGAAAAATGTTTGAAATCAACGGAGGAAGCCTTTACTTGGTGGAACTCCATCATAAATAAAATGAGAAGTATAAATTAATAAGTTATCCTTCCAATTTTATTTTGGAAAAATGTTTTATTTCGTTGATTAGTGGGAAGATGAAAACACGTATCCTCGCTTCGAGAACACTATAAGAAGAAGTTAACAAATGTTGATTCAACACTAAAGAATTTAGCTTATTAGTAAAAATGTCCGGAGTGCATCGCGCGAGCAAAGCCTAATATTTCTTTTATAGCTTGGATAGATACCAAGTGCAAAATTATTAGTTTAGTTTTGTTTAACTTTCTGGTAAACTGCAATAAACGAACTTTTTGGAATGAATCGATCAATGATTACATAAAGGCGACCACGTACGACCAAGCACTCGGCAGGATTATAAGCCGCGACCGTTACGTCGAGAGCCAGACATCCTAGTAGCCACCCCTCTACCGAAAAGCAGCAGCAGCAGAGGAGGAGGAGGAATGGGAGGGGTGAGAGAGAGGATAGAGAGAGAGGCGAGAGAGTGAGGTGAGGGAGGGAGAGAGAGAGAGGTCGCAAAGATTTACGAGCAGGAATCATCACGGTGGATATTAGAAATTAAAAAGAGGCGGGAGAGAGAGAGAGAAAGAGAAAGAAGGAAGACGTCGAGAGGACGAATGATTGTCGCATTGAAAAAGCTCCTCCTACCGGAGGGAGCCCAGGTCAAATTGGTCGATTTTCGCGTTGGGCGGCAGGAACGGAAAAGAGGAAAACCCTCCCCTTTCTCACCTTCCGCGGTCTACGTCCCTTAACTTTTGCTTCCATCGCATTTTTGCCTCCCCCCACTCCATAAGTCCTCTCTCTATACCTCAGTTCCCCATCCCCCTCCTGTCTTCCTCTCTCTCTCTCTCTCTCTCTCTCTCTCTCTATATATATATATATATATATATATATATATATATATATATATATATTGCTTCTAGCTCTGCCTTTTCCCCACCTTGAGCTTCTTTTGTTTTAATGCTTTTTTTTAGAGTTTCATCCTCCGCCCGTTCTAACGTGCCCGAATCTGAAGCCTGCATGAGTTTCTCTCTCTCTTGCTCTCACTCCATAGCCCTGCATTTACTTTATGTGCCGTGTTAAAGCTTTTACAACTTTCCCTTTTCTCCGTTGCGTGGGGTTTCCATTATCACGTCTAACTCCCATTCGTTGCTTCCGCTTTTCCATGCAGCGTGGATTGTGTGGCTGAATATATATATATATATATATATATATATATATATATATATATATATATATATATATCGCATCTCCCCGGTTAAATTCCTCTATCCGGAGTTACAGTTCCGAAGCACTCAATTTTTTCCCCTTCCTTAAAGTTTCTACGTTATACTTCTGAGCTCGTTCTCAGACCACCTTACAATGCACTCGCTCGCACGTGCTAATTATCAACCTGTTTTTATCCCGATTCCTCGGCTAATTTTTCTTCGTTCTCTTCTCCAAATAACCTCGTCAGCCAAATAGAGTTTTCCTCGGAAATCCCTTCTCTCCATTTCGCTGGAAAATTGCAACGGCGTTCCTTATCGGGTACTTTTGTAATCCCAACCCTTTTACACGAGAGCGTTTCATTATTCAACGCTTCATTTTCAAACGTTTATCCATTGATGATTCCGCGCGAAATATCCTCGGCTTTCTTTTTTTCCAATGCTACCCGCTTTTGTTTTTTAACTTCCACCTCATCGCGTTTTTCTTTTGGATTAATTACACCGGCGCTTTACTCGGTTCTATAAATGCCACTCGAGTTCCATCTTTCATCTGTTTTTTTCACTGTGATAATGGTGAAATCACTGATAACATCTTTAATCTCTTCCCTAGTTAGAAACTAAATAGTTTCCCTTTATTATCTCCAGATTCCTCCGTTTCATTACTCTGCTAATTTTATACGAAGGAAATGGTCACATTCTTGAAAAATTGGTGCGACATTCATTGTCCGTACTTTCTCATATTTCTTCCATACAATAATTCCGCTACCTGCGTTATTTTTAAATTCGGCTTGGAGGTAGTTGGGCGAAAAACCGTAATTATAATTCGACTGAACCCTATATACATTTTTATATACATGACATATGCGATATTATCTACGAAAATCATTTCTGTAAATTGATGAATTTCAATTTATTTTTAGTGAAATTGGAGACATTTGTCAGTAAATGAACACTGTGTGACGTCCGAGAATAATAACCCATCCTGTATTATCGCGCGATATGGCTTTATTCAGTAAGGCTTCCATTCCGACTGAAACATTATACAAATACAATTCTTCAGGTTCTATCCAAACTTTTATTCCCTAGAGCCGCGCACATGCTGAAAATTGAGGGGTGAATTGCTTAAAACCACTTTTTCGGACTCAAGGGTCCCTAAAATTCATCAAAATCTCGAATTCAAAAGTTTCACAGTCGCAGTAATTCTTCTACACGCTTCGTATAATGAGAAAGTAAAAAGTTGCTGATTTTTTTGCCAGTTGTTATAATTTCTTTTTGAACCTGTCTCCGATGAGTAAGCAATAAGGTAGATTGATAGGTTATGTCTCTCCAATAACTATAAAAATGGTCGAGAAAACCATATTCGCCTTTTAGAATATGATATCGGTTATCGCTGCGGATTAAGGCTGCTTTGTAGCCGAAACACAGCATTTTACCCAACCTTTTTATGGATATTGGATAGACAGTGTGACGGTTTTATTCCAGCCATAAGGCGTGTTCGATAATCCTCTTTTGTATCGAGATACTTCATTTGAAATATTAGAGTCGCAAAAAAATCCTGATGGGAATAATTATTTCAGGTGCGTCAAAGTTCGTGTAAGTCCAATTATCAAACAATGTTACAAAATTATATAACTCCTTAAGGAGTTATATACTTTTGTAACAAATATCTTACCGTATTCTCGGCCCCCCATTTTAATCAAACAATTTGGTATGGAATTTCGTTTACTATCTTAATTGCGCGCCAAATCATTTTGTGTTACTAGGATCCTATTATCTCCGAATGCATTATTTTGCTTTGTGTGCCGAGTCGGTTCTATTTAAACGGAATTGAGGTAAATTAATCCTAGTTATTTTTGTAAAACTCGAGAAAAATGAAGTATAGCAACTTTTTCCTATGGTACATAGGAATTTCGTCGGATATTGGATTAGTTTTCTTGCGTCTGTGCCATTTTCCGCCTCGTCAGTTCCGTTCACGACCATTTATACGGTGTTGGGTGATTATGCCTCAGAAACAACCGACCAATTACAAAATGAGAACGCGTGAGGTATTCCACGGTCGGCCGCCATTAACCTGCTCTTGTGAGAAAGGAGACATTACACGGATCTCGAAGACCATTCAATCTTAAGCACAAAGTTATGCATTAGGATGTCTTACTCGAAACACCTAATTAGGAGACACCTTAAGCACCGTCTTATGGGGGAGATACGAGTTAGGAACGGCATCTAGAAATACCTTAGTTGTATAGTTAAGAGTCTCAGGCGTAACTTGATGTACTTAGTTGTACTTACTTGTTCGTACACTCACAAACGCCCTCCTCTATCCTACTTATGTTTTTTTAAAACGCGATATTTCCTACGCAGCAGATATTTTTGTCATTTGTTTTGACTGAATTCTTTGGTTTCTATAGTTACGAAATAATCTTTAGTAATAAATTCGTAAATCGAATAATGGTGTTCTCTCATAGAAAAATTTTTAAAATGCACATCTTGATTCGGGCGTTTTTATTTAGTTATTTTAAATAGATCTTAAAGGGTTCTTCGCGGCCATTTACGGTACGCTTTGTTGACAACAACAAAGATGATACTTGCGCCTTTGTCTACGAAGAGATTCGAACTAGCGACCATAGCATTTGAAGTGATACGCACTGACTGTACCTCTGACAATGGTTGTGTATTTAGCTTTAAGAGATAAGAGGTATATTTTTTAAATCTATCAGAATTATTAATGAAATTTCAATTTTACTTTCAATACGTCCTCCAGATTAACGTTTAGTTGGATGTACGTGCACATTTGTGTTATAATTTCTCTAAACAAAGAAGTAAGTAAGTAAGAAATAGTCGTTCTGTTATTTTTAAATGTGTACCAAGACGATTGTGCGATTCCGAAATACCCGCACAATCAGCTGAATAAGGAAAAAAAAAAGAACGAAGACAAAAATCGCATCGAGACGTCACCGTGGCCACGGATAAAGTCCATATCCTTTTTTGCTACAGCGATATAAAATCCCCCGACCGAAAAACACTTCCAGAAAAGTAAAAATACGACCGATAAACAAGAAAAGAACCACGGTCCGCCATTTCCTCCGTCCTGAGGCGATGGAGTAGGTCCGACTTCATTCCCTCGCATCGTGGCTTTCGAGTGGGAATACTCTTGCGGTGTCGACAGTTCGTCGTTTTGGATGGCCCTCGCAGGAGATCGCATTTATCTGGGAATAAGTGGAGTGGTGGGTAGAGGAGGGAAAATTCGAAATGGCTCTCCGTCTCGAATTCAAACGACCTCCCTTTCCAAAACACGGCCCGCCGTGTGACCCTCTCCTTTCAGCCCAGTCAGGTCGATATCTCCCCATACGGATCCGAGTACAACGGATTTGAACGACGAACTCTCCGCGGGGTAACTCCCGTGGTCGGTTGTCGTCTTTGGGGCGTCTCCGCGATTTTTTTTTGCTTGGTCTCCTAGGGTAGATCGTGATCTTTTTGCATGCGAGATCGTGCACACGTCTCCAAAGACTAAGGAAAGAGCCTGCGGACGAAATGAGGGTACTAATTACGCGGCGGATTATTAAAATTTGCTGCGTGTGGTAGAGTTGACGAATTTCTTTATCGACTGCCATCGTAGCGATTGATACCTGAATTTTATTTTATTTTTAAAGTCTGAAATGATACAAAAAATAGAGAAATATTAATATTAGGTTTAAATAGGATGGTGATTTAATTTTACACTGATTTTCCTTTTTATTAGCCTTTATCATACGTTTTAAATAAAGATTTTTGATATATTTTGTTCATTTTAGTTGGCAGTTAGAGGATTTTATCTGACTTATAAGTTATGAATCAAGGATGAATTACAGTTGGATTAGCAGCTGTATGTATCCATAAAATAAATATCGCGAATTACAGTATGAGGAGAATTATTATTTTACTACAATAGAATTAGCATTATCAGCCAAGATTAGCATCTACAGGTCTACAGGTATAGGATTTATTTCTGAGTTCCGAAATGATTTAGATTCTTATATTTCATGTTGTTGTTCGTGTTGTCGTGAAATTATTCGCAGTAAGCGCCCACTGAATCTCCTTCCTATCTTTGTAAAATTGTTTTTTTTTTGCCTTTCCTTTACTGTGTGTGTGAATTTATTTGTGCGCGTATATACATAGAGAAAGGGAGAAAGAGACCAAAAGATGACTTATACAGGCAGAGAAAAAAGGATAAGGAATATCTCTTAGTTTTATTTCAAGGGTGGAGTTCTTTAGTGTCACTGTTTCTAAAAACGAGTCTAGATTTATCTCTGAATTCGAGTAAATTAATCCATTTCAGCAGCATCCAATTAACTCCTCGCCATTTTCCGTAACTCTAACGAGAGTGGTTTTTACACGCCTTCATCGCTCCCTTTCTTCGGCATTTAATTTTAAAACAAATGATATTCAGCGGGCGCGATGTATACGGACATCGAAGTCTTAGGAACATTGCGTATCTCCTGCATTGCCATTCCTCATACAAAACTGCTCAAAATGCATGCATGCTCTTGAAACGACTGCGTATCCTCATAGGGTCAAGAAATACCAAGGGGCATGCTTTCCATCTTGACGTCGAGGGATCATATCGTCTCGATGGAGGGAGATATTTCCGCAAACTCTTCCATCCTCTCATTCTACTTGTGCGGAAGCTACGCCGTCCAAAGCATACCATCCCACGCAAGCCACTCCGGGTCGTGCGATCCTACACTTTTATTTATCTTTTGCTATAGGATTTTAAAAATAGCGCTCGGGCCTTACATGTTAGACAAAAAAAATACTGAAGGGCATTTGATAGATCGCAGGAGGAAAATTCCGCCTTAACTGAGAATCGAATACTGAAGTACAGGATTAAAGTAAAATGGCATGGAACAGGAAAGATATTCTGATAAAAAATAAAACCTTAAATAAACATAGATAAATAAAATAAATATGACATGCAAATAAAGAGAAGGATGGAAAAGTAGAAATACAAAAAGGACACGTAGGAATATAAATGATGCTTATGAGGTAAAAAAGAGAGCGAGATAGAGTTCATTAAAGGAGAAATAGGTGCTGGATGCATTCTTTAGTATGGATCAAAGATAGGAGAAACGGAAAACTAATATAAGCCAAGGCGTGGGGTATTGGAAAAATACCATAAAGTGGATTATCGAAATAAAAAAGACTTACTTGGCAATTCCACATAAACATTTATTTTTAAACGACCTAGGTTTCGTTGCTGTGCAACATCATCAGGTGAGTGAGTCCTGATGATGTTGCACAGCAACGAAATCTAGATCATTTAAAAATAAATGTTTATGTGAAATTACCAAGTAAATCTTTTTTATTTCGACAATATGTAGAAATTTCATCAAGTTACGCCTAAAACAGTTAACCATACAGTTTGGCAGGGCGCCAGGTAACACAAGGGAAGAAACATCGATGGAAACTCGGCAGATCTGCATTTACCAGCCACGATGTATTTTATAACTTACTATATTCGAATGATCTCTGATCAGATTGAGAGAGAAATAACAAACCCAAAGACTTGGAACGTATGCGGGGAGAAAGAGTGACTGAGATGACAAAACGATTATGAATCACGCAAGAAGGGGAAATTCAGACGTCTTTAGATTCGCGGAAGAGGCTATATGCGTCAGAATACAAAAGAGCATTATTCCGGAGAAGGTGGGGGACACACGTTTAAAAGCTTCGCGTTCCAGAGAAGACCGAATAGTTCCCTCTTTGGACGTGCGGGTTCCGGCGAATCCTCGAGAGACTGGCTCTTACGTCAAGACGGACATGATTATGCAACATATGTGCCATCCGAGACGCTATTTAAAGCGAGCCTATTCCGCCTAAATGCTGGAGAGATTAAGGAGGCACAAGAGGGATGGATTAGCAGGGCTCAAAAGAGGCGGCGAGAATTTCAATTTATGGTCCCCTAGACGTTTTTGCGCATTAAAATGCTACTGCGAAGGAGCGTGCCTCTTGAAGTGGTAACGAAATAAACGGCTTATTTACTTAACGGGAGTCCCCAAGCGGATGTCTTATTCAGGAATGCTTCTAAAAAAATTAAAAATATTTATATTTTTTACAGGAGCTTTGTATATTTCCGGAAATAACACATTACCACCTCATGAAACTAATTAAAAAGGCGGAGATATTTAATGCTATTTCTATTAAATAATAATTAAAATGAGTATGTCACTGTGCTTCTTGAAACGATAACTTGCCAGTTCTTAACCGGATAATTGGCGCCTTCAGAAGAATCAGATAGATCCTTATGCTATGCTTCGACTGTAGAAAATATCCAAATAAAGTGAAAGATTGATGACTATCTAAATAATCTCTCATCCTTGAATTAATTCGTGTTACAAGAATTCATTGTTCAAGCAACTGGGTTAATAAGAATAAATTTATAAAAAAATATAATTAATGCATTATCAGTGTTGTAATTATCACTCAAATTCAAAATTATTTCAGAGACAATAAAATGTTAGCTTAAAAAATATAAAACGTTCTAATTGTGCTAGTTATTTCATAACATTTTAAATAAAACAGGAGAGGATGCATTCAGTCTAATGCACCAAATACTGAAATTTTGATATAAATAAAACCACCTTGGCTCCTAACATCTTATTTATATGCACTTACATACTAATTAGTAATTTATAACATATGAAAGGGATTCAACAATGCCGTACAAAAATTTAAAGATAATACCAAAATTAGGATTTTTTTCTTCCTGCAGAGTTTTGCTTCAACATTAGGTTTTTTCTAGTGCGTCTCGCTTTATCACACTGTCGTTAATGTAAATTTACAAGAAAAGATTAATGAAGCTTAATAGAAGAATTCCATTTTGTCTGATTATAGACAAATTTTGTAGTAGACATAGTAGTGTGTGGATGATATTATTACATATTTTAAACATTATGACTGAAAATACCAAATTTGGAAATGTTTATCATCTCTGTCACATTATACATGATAAGATAATGGGATTAAAAAAATGATTGTCGCAGTTTCGTTGTATTTTTTGTAAATGAATCAATATCTGTATGTTTACGTGTCGTTATTTACTGAATAATAATCCAGAAAATAATAAAAACCAATAACAATAATATACTGTTTTAGCCCATATGAAATAAATTATTTAATTCCATTCTTTAATAATATTTAATCAACTGGCTCATTTTAGTCAGCCGTTCATAATTAAATGCTTATTTTTATAGGAGAGCTGTGAAAATAAAATAGAAAGAAATACAATATCCATAAATGGTACTATAAGCACTTCTGTGTTTTTGTTTGCTTTAAAATAAAAATAAAATACCTAGATGGTCACTCAAAACTTTGCATCAAAAATGAATCATTGAAATTATTTCAAATAGTTAACTTTCAAGAATATTACAATATGGGGCCAGGTAGAATTAAAATCATAATCCACGATTCTTTTTACTTTCTCCATACGTAGTATAGGGAAAGTATTGTGAACACGAAAAAAATCGACTTCGAGATTTCAACGGAAATACACGCTTTGAGGTCCCTAGAACACGTTTAGACTATTTTCGCAATGATGTATGTGTGTGTGTGTGGACGGATGAATGGATGGATGTGATTGTGGGCGCTCTAACTCAAAAAGCACTAGTCATATTAATACCAAATTTCATATATAACACTTTAGCATGAACATAAAGAACTGATTAGTTTTTGGACAATACCGGTTAACCGGAAGTCGAGGTTTATTCGAAACCCGATTCGGTTTTTACGATATTTCTCCATTAAAACATCACTGTTTTATATACAATTCTATACAAAGATTATAGAGAATGTAATTTCCTACAACTTTCATTTGAAACAATTTTCCATAGCGGTTATTGTTTAGGAATTATTTATAAATAATCGGTTTTTTCGGTTTCCGTCTATTATCTCCTTAAAAACATCGTAATTGGTCATCTTCGTAAGGACCAAAGTTGTAGAGAATAATATTTCTTCCAAGTTTTGTTTGAAACAAATTTTCGTAGAACCATCCATTTCGGAGATATTTAACTTATTCGTAATTTCCTGTATACAGCGCCACCACCATGTACCGGTGAATTCTGCAAACATACTCAAAATATACGTAATTTACGGCAATAAGGAGGCCTGTATTCTTTTACGATACGAAATAATAATTTTGCCTTATAATGCTATTCATAATAATTGAAATAACTATACCCCAAATATGGAGAAATTCATGTGTTGGCCACATCAGATTTTCTAGTGTATTCATAATGTAAGTTTAAATAATTGAATTAATGTATTTTCGATTACGATACGTCCCAGAATTAACAATATCTTCTATGTCCCTCTTCAGCAATTCCATATGTGTTATCGTACGTAAATATTTAAATAATCGGTCTCTTCACATTTTACAATTAGCCATATACGGTTAAAGTAGTGTGTAAATAATCAGTCAGCATAGCTGTGTTCTAAATTTCGATACAAACTTAATACATTTAGACAATTAAATTCTTAGTGACAATTTGTGAGCGTATGATGGTATAGAAAAGGGGTCGGTAACCTATGGCACTCGTTCCATAAGGTGGAACGCTAAGAGATTTTGAGTGGCACGATATTTCAGAGAATAATTGCGAAAAGTATGTATTTTAAAAATAATTTCATTTTTATTTCAATTTTATTTTTTGTATTTTAAGTTATACCGCATTATATTCAGGATACCTTATAATACAAGAACCGCTTTTCGTAAGCGTTACGGACAAAACGAATTTAAGGGTGGCACGCGTGAAGGGTCATGGGTTATGACCATTGATACAGAGTGGCACCCAACAGAAAAACGTTGCCGACCCCTGGTATGGAATGTAAAACAAATTCTTTTGTATTAAATAACTATACAAAAACGAGCTTTTTGCGATCAGTTTATTCGATTTAACTTGTAACATAACATTAGGCCGTATTAAATTTTAAAAATCTTGGTAGAAAGTTTTGTTCTGACAAGTTTTGAAAAATTATGATATTGTAAGAATAATTATAAATTTAGCCGATGGCGTGACAAAGATTAGCGGGAAGCAAATACAAAGAAGGAACGGATTTACTGGTTTGAATTAATTTTGGTTTTGGAAGTATTTTGCTGTAGAGAAATCACGAATCATGATTGATGTACTTATTGTTAGTTATGCCAGTTAAATATTAAATTAATATATTTAAGGCTTTCTATCTTACGTCTTCATTGCTTAAAAATATACGTTTTCAACATTGTCTAAATTGTCTAAATTCTATCGAATGCAATTTAAAATTATAAAAACTTTTTCCAAAGATGTGATAGATATAGAAACATAGAATGGCGGATGCAACATGAGAATTAATTGCAAAATATTTCTCTCTGCGGTTGAAATAATCACCATTGATTGAAATCGCATAAAGTCTTATAAATACCAAATCAGCAATTTCGTAGCATTTTGCGTATATTATGTATCTATATATCCAACGACCAAAACATATTAGTGCTTTTTATCTTGTGAGTTATTATATGGTTAAAGTTTCCTCAAAAATATTTTTCTCACTTTTAATAAAAAAACAAGTAATTATTGCCGAAAGTGTTTACGTATACATTACTTTTCGCCGCATCCATGGCTTTATAATATATTGAACCCACTCCAGAAAATGCTTTTTATTGTAATTATCAAATTGTCCATTAACTTTTGTTTGGCGCGATAGCTAACACGTTTCCGTTTTAATAAAAAAAACCTTCCTTAAAAAGGATTCTATCTTGCTTATTCGGGACATTTTGTCTCCTCCATACATCTGTATTAGTTAGGTGCAACCCGGCATTAGAGCATGGCAGACATTGGCAATAATCTCCGATTAAAACCCTCTGCTGGCGCTTGTAATCGGGTCGTAAAATATTATTGCAAACATCTATCGGTTCTAGCGATCGATTCGATAAAAGCGATCGATCGACGCGATCGCGAGAGTCGCTAGGGACAACTCTCACGTCGTCAACGAAGTCGGCAGAATCCAAATTTTCGAACAGTTATCGTTTATGCTCGATTCTTTAACACTTGGACGATTGTCGGGCTAATGCACTCACCAGGTCCGACACGCCATTATCATATCCATAGGGTCTCTCGGCGAAACGAGCTGCACTACGTTCGAGCCATTCCCAAGTCCCGCGATACCTCGAAACCCTTATAATGGCTCACAGGCCGTGTAGTAGTGTTCAGGGATTGTACGGATTACAGAGAGGGGAATTTTCATCAAGGGATTTTTCCGCTGACCCAGTGGTGTTTCTGTACAATTCTCCACGGGGAACAGCTTTTCGCAATAGTTACTTCTGGAAGTTTTTAAAATGACTGATACAATAAAGGTTTTGTTGTACCAAAATCCCACTATACTGGAGGCAGAAAGTGTGAAATTGCAAGGAATTTAATTCCTTCTTGCGTCTCCGACGAGAGTATTAAGAAAGATCGCCTTTTTATACACACTTACTTTTAGTAGTTAATGACGACAGATTATGCATATTTAAACGAAACGTCCGAGATGAACCGTATGTTACACGCTACATTATGTGCCCTTTTATTTTTTAATAAAATTTTTTTTAATAAAATTAATAATGAAAAGAATAAGACACCAAAATATTTTATAACGAACAAATAATCTGAAATTTTTCTTGTTTTATCCATTTAAGGCCGCCTATTTTATAAAGCAAAAAGATTTAATTTTTTAATTTTTTTAAAATTCTTACTTGTATTTGAGTAATTTGTTCTTGATGAAACTGTCCTAAAATTCGGAGACTTACTGTTAGAATAAAGGAGCAAGTTTTATGTTTCTGAGAGAAGAAGTAATGCAGTTTATTTTTAGAATTAACCAAATAGGAAAAATACAGAATTTCTCTCTTCCATTCTTACTGCATTCCTTTATGTCATTACATTTTATGAAATAGAAAAGTTATAGGTTCATAAATATAGACGAATTAAATTTCCATGGCGAAAAATAACGTCAGCCGTTCTGAATGCATAAGGAGTGTCCAATACTCTAATTATATATTTCACGCAATGCGTCTCTATCGAACTTATACTGTGATGAGAAAATAATTGCAATAGTAACTCAAAAAAGTTTAATATACACACATACTGTTTATTAATAAAAATATTTTTCTACGAAGAATCACGTAATCTATACCTATAAGTTCTGGTCACACACACAATCATGCACTAAATGTCTACTAAAATTTGCATACTATATCCCAAGTCTTTAGCTGTTAGAATTCTCTACCCTAAAGTGTATTAGGCAGTTTAGTTAGTCGAATGCTTATTTGGCTATATCTTGTTTTAGTCTTTCTTTTCAACCTTCGGTACTCTATAATCAATGGTAGAAGCTTTCATGTGGTGGAACTGCGTCATCTATCTACTACAATATATTTTGAAGGGCGTGTTTGTTGGTTTGTTTGTTTGTTGGTTTGTTCATGGAACTCCTCCTAAACGATAAAAGCTAGAATAACCAAATATGGTACGATTCTTCCTTACATCCTAACTTAGTGAATGGTCAAGGTTTGGTCAACCGGGATTAATCAGTGCTGCCAATATAGGAGATTAACATTTTTCCATAAGATAACACGTATGAATCCATTTCTTGACTTGCAAGGTATTCTTCCTTCAAGCATCAAAATACGTAAATATGGACCGATTTTTTTCGTTTTTGCTTTATTCGACGAATACAACTCTATACTATCTTATTCCTGTGAAGTTTACATGTTACACGGTGGAAGTTTTCAGAAATACGCTATTTGTTTCGAAATTTTGTGGATTTTTCGTACTCTTTCCCGGCGTTGCCAAGGCGGCCGTCATTGTTACCTCCGCTTCAATTAGCTTCAATGTAGCTTACAAATAGACTAAAATTTAGCGTTGTTCGATTCGCACTTTTGTTTAAACAACGAAACGATCGATGTTTATGGATAGCAACATAAATAGATACAGATTATTATTCAGGAGGAGTTTATTGATGAAAGTAACTGAGCCTTCTTTCGTCTATTGGATACTGGAATCTTACATTTTTTGTAAGTAAAATCATTATATATTATAATGTTTATTAACGTAAATAAGCTCACGTATCTGGTGTACATTTACCGGAGTCGTTGTTCAATCATGGACAACTGTACGTTGCTTTTTCACGATTTTCTTGCTTACAAGAAATTAAAGTAAATATTTCAGCGAGGCATAATTACACAAGAAACGAAGCTGGATTTGGTGAAAGTAATATGATAGGGATTAAAATTATCGTTATATTTGAATGCAATAGGTTCGGAAACGGATTGTTACAAGCAAATCTGATTTGTTAAGAAAAGGTAATTGTATTTTAAAAAGTATCTACTATATATTTTAAAGAGTTTGTATGTTGTGCTGTAGTAGCTTCACTAAATCCGTTGAAATTCAACGGGAAATTCTGCCAGTATTTAATAAAACCAGTAAAAACCGTAAAACAGTAGTTTCTACCGTTTTATTGTTTTACTGTTTTAAGGTTTTTATTGGTTTTATTAAATATTCGGTACTCTATAATGTTACTTTTTTAGTGAATTTGTAAGGACACAAAGGAAATTACTATGTATGAAATATTTACTACGCATTTCATTTTTAACATTTGCCTTTAAAATTATAAAAATTAAAACAAAAAATATTGGGACATTTATGAGCGATTCTGATACACAATAAAAATAAAATTTATATTTAGCTTAGAAAAAAGTCCTTAAAATTTAAGCTTTGTATTAATGAAAGCATGTAGAATTAACCCTGTCATTCTCGTAGCAAACGACCGGTTAGCAGCTATACCTGCTGGTAATGATTTCATATTGAATTTTATGAATAATTCAAGACTGAGGTATAGAGTTAATCATATGGTTTGAATGTAACAGATGACCAAGGTAACTACTCAAGCCATAAAACAGTTAAAGAGAACCAGATGCTCATTCGAGCTGAAATTCAGATTTAGCTCATTGAATCTAATGAAAACGAATCCCGTGGATAACACCTGCTATTGCAGTTACACGAAATATTTCAAAAACGACGATCCAATAATATAAAATTTTTCCTCAAAACAAACATAACCCAAAAAAAAAAGTCTTTCAACCGGAAGAAGTACACTTCTCATCGAGTTATCGACCGCTCAGATTGATTCCGGGATAAGCCCGGTACTTTTTCCTAGGCAAAAAAAAACACATACCAGAGTCCGAGGTCACACATCGACAATACTTCACGCGTAAAAGATAACACAAATGAAAATCGTAGCAATCGAAATGAGGATCGCGTGGCCGAGAGCGATGCTCTTAAGCCTTCCACGGCACGTCCTCGTGCTCATGCGGCGCACGGAACCAAAAGATTCGCCGCGGGCCAAGAGCGGTCGGGTTGGAATGAGTTACTGGTGGAAGAGGGAGGGAATCCGAAATATCGCCGAACACCTGCGCCTCTGCCAGCACAGTGTCTGGAGAGGTGTAGTTCATCATTCATTCATGGAAATCTCCGAAACCGAAACGTTTTCAGCTCGGGAGTGCCGTGTTACGCCATGCGGATGCCGTTTCGGATCGACTTTTCGAACGCGTAACAGGGGTCATCTCCAGGATCTCCACATTCCCATCCAGAAAGATGACCGCTTTTACATCCGAAGCATACGGGCGGAATAAAAAGGGTTAAAAAAATCCCCGCCTCGCTCGCTAAAGCCAAGTCTGGAGGTATACCTGTTTTACTTATGTATTTTTTTCCCTAGCCGGAGGATGTTTTTATTATTGTCGAAATAAACGGATGAAAATCGACATTTATTTCTATTAAATTTTACCGGTGAGATTTAAGGATCGTTTTTTGGGAATTTACCTAAATAATAAAATATGAATAAAAGAGATGGTTTGGATACAACGCTCGATCTAGGTACTAACTCGCTTAACTTCAAAACGGTCGATTAAACCAGATGAGAGTTTCGGCTAAAAAGTAACCTCGTAATTATCATGCCAGTTGTCGATTCTAATGAATCCACATCTAGTTAGGTTAATTTAAAATTAACTTCGGGTAAAAGACATTTGTGAGGCTTTCTGAAGCATATAAATTGAACAAGTTTCCATTTAAAAAAAATTTATTTTGATAAAAAAAAGGAGTTTTAACATTAAGTTTACCTAAAATTCTCTTTATCTGATTGAGCCTAAAAACAGCACATCTAAAAGTCATATTTTGCTCTCCATTTTCACTTCTGCTTTAGTTTTTCAATTCAAATTCTTCGTAATCTAGCCGAGAAACCCCTTATGGCTTTTTGTAACCATCCAGGTTGAAACAGTTTTTCACTTTATGCATAATTTATCTCGAGTGGAATTAATTAAACCGTTCGAAATTTTTAACCAATGCTGTTGATGCATCACTTGATCCATGAAGACCGACTCTTTTTTTTCAGTAAAATTTAAATAGCCAAAAAATCGTTGAGTGCATGCCATTATTAATTCTTTCACATTTTTACTTGATAGTTACTTACACATCCCTAATCAAATTATACAAATCATTTTCTATCAATATTAGTTAGATTTTCAAACATATTCATGCATTTTAAACCCCATTAGTTTGTACTATGTAACAGAGACTTAAGAGAGTTAAGATTAAAGAAACTCTCTGTTATGCGTGAACATTAGGTAGAAATTCGATGTGATGAACAAGGGGATACAAAGAAAAAGAAGCATTTTAATCAATACGTAATGTTGATTCAGTAGGAGATAAAATTTATCTAAAAGAAAAGCTGGCGACAGAAAACGACCAACTACAAAACAATTGTCATATTTTCGTCCTTGTTTCCTATAATTTCTTAAGTTTTAGGAGTAGTAACGTTAAAACAGCTAATATAAACTTATCCTCAATACGTGAAGGACCTGTGTAATCAGGCTACGTCATTAAATCCAAAGTCTTGTAAGTAATTTTGCCTTTCATACGCCACCTATTAAACCGGTTCCAATCTTATCGTCGTCCTTCCTGCAATGACTCCCAAAGCAGCACTTCCCCTTTGATCAATGACGTTAATCTCTCACTTACGGGCGTTTCATGGGTCTAGTCCTTTCAGCCCCAATTTGATTATCGATAAAGGTGGTCTTTTATCAAACTCGTTCAGTACGCTAGACGCAACTTTTGCTCTTAACGAAAAGGAGCACGCTACCAGTTTCTCGCACGTGGATGGCACTTTACGAGAGAATCTTCCTACAAGATTCCGCTAGGATCCTGCGAACGTGTTATCAGGCTGAAGATCAAATCAGAAATAACATCTCCGCTATACTCGAACAAAAAAAACACGAAATTTCGCCGTAATAACATCTCCTCTTGAGTTTTAGCCAAAAACAACCGTATATTAACATCGGTTGCCGCTTGATGTGATCAAATGGGGTTCGCTTTAATTGATAAGATTAAGCAGCTTATAATAATAAGCAGCAGACATCCCTAAACTATATTTGCTTTCGGAATTCCGCGTTAAATTGTAATAACCGGCTGATAATGATATTTAAACGTAATGATAAGCGGTGTTTTCTAAGTATTGTGGAAAAGGTTTAGCTACATAAATATTAATTTGGATCGAAGCAAAAAATTTATGTTATTCTTCCAAATTTTAATTTCCGGGAATGCTCCATTACTTTATAAATAATAATATTTTTCGCCTGGTTCTTTAGATGTTTGACAATATTTATCCAGAATTTTTGTAACCTGTTTTGTTGGTTATTCCGTTTCTGACAAGGTTTAAACAGCAATAAAGAGAATTTGTTTTTCAGAAAAAACTATATCCCCCAATCCCCACAAACTGAAATTTAAAATCTATGTTTTTCATAGAGCAATCTCCCGTAGAGTATTTGGTATTAAATCCCTTCCCGCTCATTAGCTCCGAAATATTTCGGGAAAGAGAATTTTTCGACGGAATTGCTCGGCTCTGTCGATATGAAATAAATCTAATAATTCGATCCAAATCGCGCCCAATTTAACCCATAAATCGGGAAACTGCATGGTTCGGAATTCCCAGCGTTTGGAGCTAATTACTCGATCTCTGTCACTATCCACGGGACAATTTCGCGAAGAAAGGGATTGACCCTATTCCCCTTGTTCCCTCTTCCATTACTAATGAGTTCATAAAGGCGAGCGACGTTATCCTTCCAGCCATCTTGGGTGAGATCGGGTCGGTGGAAATGCGTTTTCGAGACGGTTAGGCCGCAGCGCTCCGTCTATAATAAATGGATCGCACATGGTCAGAGGCACGATCACCCACGTGTGTGTGGGACGTTATCGGAGTGCGTATGCCTATTTCTACGTCCGTGTGGCTCGCAATTTCGAGAAGCCAATTTTGAAACGAGGTGGTACGTACTTCATAGGCCGAATGCCAAGACTAAGAGATATATCCGAGTATGCGCAGAAGCTCGCGTTAGATTCTTAAATAAAATGATGAATTCTTGAATAACTGGACGGCATCCACCTATATAATGCGGGAACAAAATAAAATGGAATGCGGAATTAAGGCGTCGTGGAGTCGGAACGCATGATTATTCGCAAACCAGATGTGCTTGGGGCATGGGTTGGCAGTTTCTTTTTAATCTCGTCGTTTCATTTTAAAATTTCCCATATAAAAATGTTTCGCTTCGAGTTTGATTATTTCTACATAAAAATGTAATTATAAGTTGAAAATTTTAATAAAATTCAGTGTTTATAGAAATAAATTTTTTTTTGAATCAGTTACAGTTACATTGCCTAAAGTCTAATTTATTTTTAAATATAACTCAATGTTCCGTAATTTATACGAGAATGAAGCAAACGGCACTTTTATTTATAAGAAATACAAATAGTACAATTTTAAATAAACAATGAAATTTGTTTAATTTTTGTGCAAGTTACGCACATTCCTATTTTATTATTAAATGCTGCACACACACATAAAAGATGAGTGTGATATGCCGAGAAAAAAGAAATTTATGATTTTTCATCAGGATAACTTATTCTGGCAACGAAATGTGGCAGTAAAATTTGATTCCTAGACGGATAAGCAGCAACACGAAGCAGCCATTCAACATTTCAACAAGTAAGATTATATACTTCAGCTCTCCCATTTTTACGGCACTTTTGTTTCACAAAGTTGTTGCATTGCCCTTTCAGACTGAAGGTGACTATATGTGCCTATATCACTAACTACTAGCCTAGCCTAGATTCTTTGAAGAGTGGAAATGTAGTGAAGACGTGGAGGAAGTGAGGTTTTTTTTTGGCTCTACAGCGACTGCCTACGACATATAGTGTATAATTAAATTTGTTACTAATAACCGGAAATGAAAACCGCAGCCAGAGTGGCTTCTAGAATGAGATGGAAACATGTCATCCTTGTATAAACTGTATGCTTCAAGAAACTTCAGACAAAGATCATGGGTAAGCAATTGTATAGCTTGTAGTGGAAAGTTTCTGAAACGAAAGTCAGAAGAAGGGTGAACTTTTCTCTCAAATTGGTTTCATGAGTACTACGACTCATATAATTCGATAAATTGAAATTATTTATTGTTTATGTTACAAACACGGTGCTTTCTCTCGGCAGGATATTTTAAACTTTTTTCTCTAATAAAAACCCAACACTGTTATTATATTTTCGCCGAAAAAACGCATCCGCATGCGTATATATATATATATATATGCAAGGAGGGTAAAGAGAGAAAAAATAAATAGGATTTTAAAGAGCTTCAAATTTCACCATTTTTCGGAGCAATGTTTTCCAGACTTGGTGCCTCGGCGCATTGGGATGCTGCGGTTGGTTTTTAGAGGTGCCGCGAAAAACATCGTTAGGTAAGTAAACCAACGATTTAGAAACGTTGAGAAGTCTTGAAGGCCACGAATTTTTCTCTAATAAAGTGTTTATGGTATAGCAGCAACAAACGAATACGTCTAAAGAATGGGTCGGCAACCTTTTTCTCAAGAAGAACCACTTTTTTAGATTATGTATAACAAGCAACATAAGAAGAGCCGCATTCATTGGAGGATCCACGGGGGTTTTTGGGGGCTATGTCCACCCCTTAATCTTGCCGTTGTTGTGGTTTATGCGATTATCTCTTTAAAGCAAACGTTTCTTATAATAATACATATAAACTTTTCTTCTGTAATTGCTATTGAAATAATTTATGAAGCCAATTTCGTTCAGGGAGGTTCTTTAGGTATTTTAGCCGAAAGAGTTGCTCTAGGGAGCCGCAGGAAAGACCTTTAATGAGCCGCATGCGACTCAGGAGCCGCGGGCTGCCTACTTATGTTTAAATATAAAACTATTTTTTAGTTGGGGGGTCCTGTGAAGTACTGTTTATATATGAAATGATGCCGTACATACAAAAATATAATTGGAGAATCACTGTTTGAGTGGTATGAATAGCCTTTTAATTCAAATTAAAAGCCGTTAAGAATTTTATTCGATGCAGCATAAGTGCCTGAAAATGTTTCGTTATTTGTATTATCACTATACCTATTTGGGCCTTTCCAAAGACTTAAAAGGTTGTCAGAGGATAAACAATGAAATATTTAAGTAAGAAATAAAGCTAAATATGATTATGATTAATGATACGTAGAGATCGGTTCGAGCGTTATGACTTTATCATCCATTGAAGCATTCAAATTTTTATTGATGCGTTTTAAAACATTTTCTCATTTAATTTCGAATTTGACGTTTAAAAGCATCCGACTTGATTGTCTTTTTAAAAAATTGCGACTCTGCATGCATACGTGTTTGTGAATATGGTAATTTTTTAAAGCCATCGGACCACTACTATTGGGTAAATAATAAAATTTGCATATTAACTTCGTGGCATGCCTGTCGTAGGCTATTAAATGCTCTTTATTTTTGTTGCTCACTTTTTTTACTAATAACGAGGAATATCATCGTTCAAATTTTCGTAATATCTCATATGAGTCGCACTTGGAACGAATTACGGGGGAAAATGATGCCTACTTTGCACAACACTTAGGACGAAAATAGCATAGAATAGGAACCAGCTATTTGTATATACTTGAACACATCCCTCAGAAACTTCCACATTCGTTATTCATGTAATGGAACAGAATGTCATAAGCAAAGACTATGCAGCCATATTTTCTTTCCTGAATATATTTTAAGGTTTTTGTTAGCCCGTCGGAATATCTGAGTTAATTAACATATGCTAATTTTGTCCTTATCGCGTGTTATGCAGTAACGTTTTCGGATGTTATTATTTACGGCGAGCATGTATATGGAATCCTTTGGGACCTAATTATGCAGCCACTTACCGAATAGATTTTCGAAGCTCATTTCACATCAACAAGCTACTTTATTCCGATAAAAAAATATTCGTTTGGTTACACCGTTGAATGCGAGTGTTTTGTGTTGAACTAATTTAGCGATAAATTCTATTGCAACGAGTACAAAGGAAAGCTCAGCAATTATTAATTATGGTTTCATCTCTTTTGATTGAAATGTTGGCACTTGAATTACTCATCACACATTTTTTCTTTTGTGTTTTTATTCAAGAGAAATTTCGTTTATTATATCATTACGTTTAACAAAATCGCGGTCAAAACCGGTATCGAAATGTCTATCAAAAGTAAAATCTGGGATAAATTGAACGATTTAAAAGTTAAAAAAAGAAATATCATTAATAACGTTTTAGAGAACCCAAGAGTTAAAATAATTTCCACCATGATATGTACTTATGGCGTATCGAGATCGAGAGTACAAATGAAATGCGAAAATCTTTATATTCGAATTCAACGCTGTCTGAGGCTAAACGAATATTTTAAAGACATCTTTATGTCAGGAATTTTATATTTATATATAATAGACGATAATTTATATTATTGAACAAACTACTTATTGTTCTCAGGCGTAATACCTCCTTCAAAAATTTCCTTCTCGTCGTGGTTTAAATTAATGGACATGCACACATTCACTCAGAGGTAAACTTTACATTTCCTCTTTACTTCTCTTTAAGCACCGCATTCAGTGGGAAAATCCGTTGAGATATACGCGTTCATTCTGACCTTAACATACGTACGAATTTTACGCTACTTTACCAGTTTTTTTTTACGTTCTCTCGTATTTTCGAGCCGATTCATAACTCCTTTACGATTTCGTTGTTTTTTTTTTTCAATTCCGGCGATTACTACCACGCACGAGTCAACACCGCGATACAATTACGCCGACAACTGGGAAGATCAATCCGATCTTACTCGGCACTGTCTTTTGTTTCGCGATCATTAAACCGTTTGAAGGGAGGTTTTCCTGCCTCCGAAACCCCTATTCCTCCTCCCCGAGATTTGTTTTCATTCCTTCCAATACAACTTCACTTTCTCCAGAATCCCACGCGCCTCGCTATAAACGGAATGCGGAGATGAAAGCAGAGGCAGTGTGTGCTGGATGACAACAAAACGCTCCCCTCCTCTCCTTCCCCTCTTTTTCTCCTCCTCCGCCCCCGCCTACCGCCCCCTCTCCTCCCTTTCTCCCTCCCTCCTCCGCCCTCCCATGTTCTCCCCTTTTTCCTATCCGTTCCCATTGCCCCATCTTCTCTCCCATTTCTCTCGCCCCTCTCTTCCCCTTCCCCTCCTTTTCCCTCTCTCTCTCTCTCTCCCTCTCTCCGCCGCCAACTTCCCCTACCACTCCCGCCGCGTTAATATCGATTTGTTTGCCGCGGGGGCGTAAGGGGAGGGAGAGAGAGAGAGAGAGGAAGGAAAGGGGGGAGGCGTGGAGAGAAGGAATTGGAGTGCGGGAAAAGGGGCGCGGTCCTCTGGCAGCCCCGCTTGCCCCTCGACCTCAATGTCCCTCCCTCCAATCATTCCCTCCTGCCAACCCAACCCACAAACCCCCCCCCCCCCTTCTCCATCCCCCGCATTATTCTTGCCTTTAACCACCTCCTCCTCCTCCTCCGTCACACGCATCGCTTTTTAGAGAGAAAGGGTGAAAGATACTCACCGGAATCCGAATCTCCCCTTCGTCTTCATTCGCCGCCTCCCGGATCCGATCCCCGCGCCTCTGGGGATGATGTCGCCTCCTTCCGAAAACGGAAACTTTTAAAAATATATATATGTATGTATGTATGTCTTCGGAGTTCTTCCTCGTTTTTTTTCCTTTGTCTCGGGCAATTTTCCCTGACGTTACGCGTGCGCTAGATACGTCGAGTCATGCGTGCTATCTCTCTATCTTTCTCTCTCTCCCAAAATCGTCAACGCGCGCACATTAAATAAAAGGGGACGTGTGACCGTCTCCGTGGGTGGATGTTGGGGAGGGAGGGGGGGCGGTATGGGTTGGTTTAGCTCCTCCAACGGTCGACCAAATCCTCTATGCCCACCCACGAGGCCACGAGGTCTCTCTCCCTTTCTCTCTTTCTCCTTTTCTCTCTCTCTCTCCTTTTCTCTCTCTCTCCTTTTCTCTCTCTCTCTCTCTTCCTCTGTCTTTTCGAGATTTCCACTCCAATCACGCGGCATCCTCGATTGCCAGCCACTTTTTAAAAAAAAACCCTAGTCAGCCTTCGTTCTTTTTCCACCCTGATCTCAATTGTTGGCGAGGTCTTCCGTCTCATCTCTCTCCCCCATTCCCTCATTCTCCTCCCCCCCCCTCCTTCCTCCCTCCTCTCTTTTATCCTCCCCCACCTCGCCACCATCTCTCCGAATTCCCCTTTCGCTCCTGTACTCCCTCTCTGTTCCCCCCCTACCTCTCTCTTCCCCCCCTCCCTCTCTCTCTCTCCGTCTCACTCTTCTCCATTTCCTCCTCTCCCCCCTCTCTCCTCTCTTCCTCTTCCCCCCTCTTCGCCCTCTGATTCCTTCTCATCGAGTGATAAAAAAATTGGCCCCGTTGATCCATCGCGGAAGAACGCCTCCGGTCCCCCCTTTTCGCGAAGACGTCTCCACACTTGCCGACACTTCTATCGCTGCCTTCCCTCCCTCCCTCTCTCTCTCTCCCTCCTGACCTCGTAATTAACGGAAACTTTCTCCTCTCTCTCTCTCACACACACACACTATCTCTCCTACACTCCGCTAGGATCTTCCTCCTTTCCCTGCTCCACACTTCTCCCTCTCTCTCTCACGCCCCGCCCCCTTTTTCCCTTATAGGGTACCAGCACTAGGAGCACTCCTCCACTGTTCTTCCTCCTCCTCCCCTCCTCGCGCGCGCACACACAGAAAAAAACCACATCCTCTCCCTCCCACCAAGAAACCGAAGAGGAAGGGAAAAAATTGAAAATCACTCCCCGCCACCTCCCCCCCCACCTCCTCTCTCTCTCTCACTCTTTATCTCCCTCCTCTTTCCCGCTCACTCGTGGACCCGCTCGACTCGCGTCTCTTCTTCTCTCTCTCTCTCGATAACCTCTTCTTCTTCTTCCGGCGACCCACTTCCTCCACCTCGGATTTCTGCTCGCATCGGTAATTTTTTTCGTCAGAAATCCTCTCTCTCTCTCTCTCGCGTGCCACGGTTTTCGGGGGAACGTTTCTTTTCTTTTTCAAACCGAACGTTTTTTAAAGAGGTTTTTAGTAGCGGCGGCAATGTCCACTTGGAAATCGTTCGATATTTTCACATTTCACTTCCACTTCCTTCCTTCTCCTTTTTTTCAACACTCCTACTCTCTCTCTTCTTCCTCCTACCTGCTCTATCTCTCTCTCCCTCTATTCCACTTTCACTCTCCGAGAGCGCACGTACTGCTCCACACCGCGGACCTTCTTTTCCTCTCTCTCTCATTCTCTCTCCCTCTCTCTCTCTCTCTCTCTCTATATATATATATATATATATGTATATATACATACATACATATACCGCCTCGAGTCTTCCGTTTCATCTCTTTTCTCCGTGAGAAGAGAGGAGGAGAGAGAAAAATTTTCCCCACAACGTTGCTAGGAGAGTCGGCGTGAAGAAGATATGGCGACCTTGTTGCTCCTCTCCCTCTCTCTCTATCTCCACGGAGAGAGTATTGTTGGAGACGGATGAGAAGTGTGGCCGCCTCCGAAGCCACGCGCGATTTCCACTAGGGCCCTCCTCTCACTCTCTTTCCTTCTTTCTCTCTCACACACACACACACTCTCTCTCTCTCTTAACCCCTCCCTTCCTCCCCCCCCTCCCGTTTCTCCTTCCTCTTTCTCTCCCCTCTTTCTTTCCTCTTTTCCTCCCCCACTTTCCTTCCTATTCCTCTCCTATCCTCACCCTGCCTCTTTCCTATATATATATATATATTATTTTCTCCTCCACACTCCCTCTCTCTCTCTCTCTCTCTCTCTATATATATATATATATATATATATATATATATATATATGTATTTCTTCTCCTCCTCCACTCTATCTCTTTTAACTTCTCTACTATCTCCCTCTATCCACCATCCCCCCCTATCTCTCTCTCGATCTATCCACACTCTCCCTATCTTCCCCTTTCTCTATCATCCCTCCCCTCTCTCTCTCTCTTTTTCTTACCCCCACTTTCTCTCTATCCTACTCCATCTCCGCTACAACCTACCCCTCTCTATCTTCCTCTATCCCACCTCCCTTCCTCCCTCACCCACCGTAGTCTCTTCCGACCCTTTCCCTCTCTCACTCTCTCTCTCCCTCTCTCTCTCTCTCCCTCTATCTCCCAGCGCTGCTCCCGATTCTCCTCTGTACCACCACCGCCATAGGAGTGAAACGGGACGCCTGCCGCCAGGCGCAGCCTCCGGATGGCGACTGCGGCAGGTCTCGGAGAAAGGGGACCGCGATGTGAGAAGGGGAAGGTTGTGAGGGATAAAGGAAGGGAAGGGAATAAGGAGGGGAAGGGAATAAGGAGGGGAAGGAGGGGATAAATGGGAGCGGAAGGGAACGGAGGAGGGGGAGGGGGAGAGAAAGGGAGGAGTCTGATGGGAAAAAAGGAGGGGAGGGCTTTTTGGACGGAGGGTTGGAAGGGAGGGGGAGGAAGAGGAGGGGGGAGGGAGGGGGGCGAAATCGAAGGTGGTGGTGGTGGTGAAATGTGTGGAGTGCGGCCAATGGATGTGCAAAGTGTAATTCGAATTGTTGTAGCCGTGGGTTCAAAATGGAGCTTGTCGTTTATTTAGGGTAATAACGTGTGGTTTTTTTCCTTCTCCTCCTCCTCCTCCTCCTCCTCGATCGCGTCAAATCGAACGGAATTTTTGACCTTCGCTACATTGAACAAATGTTTTCGGAAGTCAGAACCAACCTTTTATTTTATTTTATTTTATTTTTTTAATTTTTAGAGGCGGATTGTTACGAGTTGCCGCAAAATAGATCGATTTCGTTTTCTCGATTTGACATAATTATCGCAAAATGACGAGGATGATTCTAGACAAAATCGTGCGCACACGTCGTGCAAAGAGGAAAAAAAAAACTCGCGGAGTGTGCGAACGAGAGTAATGTGCCGTGAAATCCAGCCATGCGTAGTTTATCGAGTTTTGCGAACGGGGTAATCATGTTTTTTTTTCCCCTCCCGGCGATCCAGAAAGTCCATTTGTACGACAATTTTGGCCTAAGCATTAGGAATGTATTTATGCTCTATAGACCCGTAATTTCAACCTTATTTTCCATTGTTGCGAACACAGCCAATGCATACCAACATTCATCTAATGGACCCTCGAGCCTTTATGTCCAGTTTATTTCGTGAAACGTTGCATCGCGCTCATCTGACCTCTCATCAAAGAGCTATAAATATTTTAAAATCCGGCTAAGGTTTTCCGATGCGATGAGCGAGGGGAAGTAATTTCGCGTCGGACACATCCTGACGGTAACTCAACATTAAACCGGAAAACGCTGACACAAATCTTAATTCCCTCAAATGTGGCGGCATTTTCCACGCCAAACCGTGGCTATCGTGGGATAAGGGGAGGAGGAAGGGGGGGGGGGGGGGAGAAAGGAAGCGAGGGATTCTTCAACGTGCCGTTTATATTCATTGTTCGGAAGTGGACCGATTTTCCCGAATATCGGAATTTGGCACGAAATTCCGCTACACACACCACAACCAAACGTATCATCATTCAATCGATTGATAAATTATTCTTCCCCATCTTCCGAACTGCATTGAAAATGTTCCAATTCCATTCTTTGGAGAGTCCACTACTGCTACTACTACTTGGAGGAGTCTCCCCTCTATCTTTCTCCTCCTCCTCCCCTCCCCCTCCCTCCCCTCCCCTCCCAACACATCGCCTTACTCTCCCAGATTGCGCTTTTATACGGCGGCTACATCTCTACGGGTTTTATTTTTCGGAGGAAAAAAATGAAAATGACTACGACGATATTATCTACGAGAGAGAGAGAGAGAGAGTGAGGTGGGGAAAAAACAGTACGGCGCGTAAATTGACGGATATTTTTTAATCAGAGTCGAAAAAAATTGTAACAGTCGATGCTCGGACGGAGAAGAGAGAGAGAGAGAAACGGAGGTAATGGCGAAGATAATTGAGGAAAATGAGATAGATGAAGGGAGAGGGAGTGGAATCGATAGAGCTTTCGGAGGGATGTCATCCGAGGCGGCTATCGGTTGTTGTCACATAAATACTCATTTTATATTTTCACCGCTCTATTCCTCCCTCATTCCTCTTCTCCCCTCCCCCCCTTCCTCCGAGCATCCGAACGGTAATAATTGGCATCGCGATTTAATTCAACGTATTTATCTGCGTTTTCGTTTCGCGCCCAAGCTGCTTTTTTAAAAACAATATATAGATAATGTGAACAAAACGAGGCGGTCATTATTTACGGGACTCATTAAAAATATTCCGCATACGTATTTGATGTTATAATATGATGAAACGTATGTATGCGTGTGTATGTAAATATATACACATGCATACACGCATTATATATATATATATATAATATGCTTAAAGAAAAGGAAAGGTAATAATAAAGGGGGCAACAAGATGTTGGAGGGAGCCCAGTGGACACCAAATAATTTGGAGAGCCGCTGTGGGTGCTGAAAAGACATGAAAAACAGAAACACGAAAACAACACAAATTCGGAAGATTTTCGGGCCGATATATATATATATATATACTTACGGAAGAGGAAAGGTAAATGAGGATATTTAGGGAAACTAGGTGTTGAAGGAAACCCAGTGAGCACTTACCGGAAGGAGAGCCGCGGAGGTGTCGGCGAGACACATTTGTAGACGTCGTTGGAGCTTTCGGGATTATTCCTTCGTCAGCACAAGAGAAGGGATCATCCCGAAAGCTCCAACGACGTCTACAAATGTGTCTCTCCGGTAAGTGCTCACTGGATTTCCTTCAACACCTAGTTGCCCTGTGTGTGTATGTGTGTATATAATATATGTATATGTATATATTATCCTCTTAGGAATGTCCTTTTCTTCATTGGGAATCCTATTTTACTACGTTATATATCCCTCTTTTTGAGTTGCCAAGTTGACTAGGCTAATACTTTCCATTTCCAATGAAAATGAACTCCGGCGAAAAATTAAAAGAAAAAAACTAAATATCTCCACCTATGCACCTCCATTTTCTCCCTTATGCTTTATTTAAAAAAATATTTAGCCTACCCGACCAGGACCCGTAAAAAAAAAAAAACGAAACGTGGTGGGAATGTTTGCTCCTTGCTCCAACTAGCCGGTTTTATTCCGGATGCCGCTACTCTCAGGAGGACACTATATTCTGCGGAAACGTAATCGCTCACGCGGCTAGGAGACTCCACGGGGGGAAAGCTAGTCCAATTCTTTTGGTCAGCGAGCGACTCCATGGATCGTAAATCCAACCACTCGCTTGGAAATTGTCCAACGTAGGAATCGTCGTTGTGTGTATCTGATCCTGTGCCATGCGAGACGCGATTAGTGTTTCTTTTGCTTTTTAAAAAACCGCTCGGATCGAAGCGGTAGACCGACTGAAAGTTCGCGTCTGCTCTTCCTCCCTCTCCCCTTCCTCTTTCTCGCCCTCTTTCTCGCGACTCATCCCTCCCTCCGCTTCCAACCCTTGCCTCTCTCTCTCTTCCTCCCTCCATTTCTCACCCTCTCTCTCTCTCTATTCCGCCTTCCCCACTGTTTTATAGTATCCAATGCCTGCGACGGGCATACGGGATGAAACGTGGACGAAAACTATTCCCAGCCCCTCCGCTCGGCGATAATTGTCTCTTTGGACCCTTCCCTAATGGAGAAAATCTCTTCATTCCAAAGAAAGCACTGCGGACAAGTTGATGTCGAAAAAGAAGGAAATAAAGCCTCCTTGATTCATTTGGAGCGAACAAAAATTGTCGTTATCAATGCAGTCGTGACAAGTTTTTTTTTTTTTTTTTTTTTTTAAGCGGCAGATCATTCGTTCCGTCGTGGTGTCGGCGGTTCTTTCTTGTACGTTTCGTGCGTTTTTTTTTTTAAGGCGTGAAGCCGCGGATTTCGTCGTCTCCAGTTTTTTTTACGCGAATTTTTTTCCCGGATCGCGTCAAAGTCTCCTTATGTTCCCGGTTAATACGGTTGAAACCATGGAGACGGTCAAGGATTCGCTATAAAGCTGTGCAGACGCCACGGAAGTCTCAGGATGCCTTTTTTTATTCCCTGGAAACAAGCCAATAATATCATTCACCCTTCGATCACTCGCTGTAGATCCATCCGACTGATTACTAAACGAGCGTCGCCTTTCGCTTTTCAATTTTTCCCTCGGGCGATCCTCAATTCCGTGTGGGTGATACGATAGGGAGTAAAAAAAAAAAAGAGCCTCGGAGGGGATCGTGTGACGGTAATGTCGATGGGTCGTAAGATATTTAGCGCTCCCGGACTCCTGTTTTTTTTTTTTTTTTTTTATGGACCGCATAATGAACGAATGGGAAGAATATCCACACCCGAGGTGAATACGTGAAGTTATCTGTCCTGTCATCTGGATCAAATAAATGGCTGAAAATTTGAGGAAACGTTCCTCACTAATTAATTGAGTATATTTCATCGAACCTTCGAAGATAGTGTTTTAGACGTTTAAAAAATACATTTTATAATTTTATCTCGATTTAAATGCTTGTGTAAACGTATACCGCATTCATATCTGAAGTCAAAGTTTATTTATTTTATTTTATTTGTTAGGAAATAATCTACCAACAGCACAGGGCCAATTACAACAGACTTGGTCAACAAGGAATTAACGCAAAATGATAAAAATATGACATAAAACCAACAAAAGAATTTAACAAATTAACCATGAACAATGAAACTGAGGCAAAATAAATAAAAAAATACAACTGCATCAAATATTAACGATCAATGATCGGCTCGGAGGTATTGTTGAGGCGGGTTCTCATTGTCAGAGGAGCGTGAAAAATGTCCTAGTTGGGATAAGACTGTAGGCAATTAAGAAGAAGGGGGATTCGGTAAAAAAGAGAACGGCAAAATAAAATTAATATTTTATATTTATTTTTTATTGGAATTTATTGGTGTGAGTTTTTTAAACGTCAGCGGAATTGTATTATTTTTTGGTAAATATCATGTTATTATGCGCAAATGTTCGCTGTCCCTTTATTCCGACGGAATTTTTCTGAAGTCACAATTTTTTCCATTCGAAAAGAAATCCGGCTTTATTTTTATACTGTTTGGATGAATTTAAAACTAATACTTGTTATTTCGTCCATAACAGATTTTTTTCTTTGGTTTTAGTGTCAAGACAAATTGGTATTTGTTTTATCTAGGAATAAACATTAAGTAAGTCGAATTTTTATAGAGGTAATTGAAATTTTGTGGAATCTATCGATGTCCTAGGCATTTATTTTTCCCGTAACATATGTGGCACAACAGTTACTCCGATCATATGTAAGCTAGCATGAAACCAAAAGCCATAAACTTGTTCTCTTATTCTCTCGATAGATTCATTGGTTCTCTTCTCATTTCCTACCTCGTTTTACTCTCTTTAACCGTAGCTTTTGTATAATCGGCGTGATAAATTGATGCATATTTAATAATGTATCAATATAACGTTAATATTATATTGTTACCATCTGTATTTTATGTGCAATACATGATCAAGGCTCTCCAATGTTATCCTATTTTTTGTAGGCATTTAAAAATAGCTAAGTTCCTATTTAATATAATAGTTTCTTTTAAACTCCACTCCCACATTAGCTTCTCCGTCGATTGTACATAACCAATACTAAGCCGTAAATTTTTCCATCAACAAACTTGTTGATATATTGTGGCGCATATGAGATTCACAAATAAGAAATTTTCTGAGAGAGACCATTTTTTGAATCACATGCCGCAGCTCTGCAGTGCTTGTTGCGAAAATCGTTATACGATCTTCGAAAGGAATGCTTCGACACTCTTTTTCTTACACATTCGTATTTCATTTAACATCAGATCTCGCGGGGGAAAAAATTCGTTTGAGTCAATTTTTCGGTACTGTATTCCTCCGATTTTTCCCTCATATATCCCATCCCAATATAATCTAACAAGTTGGGATACATGTGTGTGTGTGTGTGTGTAATTACCGGTTTTTGGATATTTTATTGTCTACCCCACAATCATTTCGTGCATCTAATGCTTGTCTTTTGTTTCTTCGGTATGATCGGTGATTTACCATTTTGAAATCGTCGATTTTAATAATGTCGTAGAATTCTGTTTGCCTTTATTCCCAAGGGTTCATTTTTCGGACTTCCTAGTTAATATTCAACTTGCTTCTGTGTGCCGTTCTGTCTTTTCAGTAAGTTAATTGGAGCAGAAAACTAAGTTTTGAGTCAAAAGGGGGCATTCGACGTAAAAATTCGCGTATTTCATCCGAATACGTTCATTTCCATTTTCTCACTTATGTTGATTTCGTCAGCAAATGAGCCGTATTTAGAGATGAAGCTGCCCTCCTTTTTTATCTTCTCTAATCTGAAAGAATTACTAATTAATTTGATTTAGATCTTCATGATTTATGCTAAAAAGTTGCAAGATATTTTATTCATGCCATTGCCTGTAAAAAAAAACTCAACCATTTCTTTTGGATAAATTTATAGTATTAAATCGAAGCAACAAGGAGTTGATAGAGATAGATATGGTCCATTGGACACTTGTTAGCGGTATAAGTTCCAGCTTCTTTGCGAAATGTCCACAAAGAGTTTTTATTTTTACACGACCCAGATTCCTTTGCGCTGCAGCATCTTTTGGCATGGGCGTGAAAAAAGAAGACTATGCGGAGATAGAAGAAAAGAATAAAATTTTAGCAAAATACTTGGAGACTCATTTAAGAAGACATGGCAGGCGATGTTCATGGCCACTTTCTTAGAACTATGGTGACGTTACTGCAACATTTTCAATTGTGTACGTTATTTACTGCAGTTAATCATAAAGTTATATGCTAACACATTGATGTGGCTAGATTATGTACTGTCAAAGGATAATTAATTTAAAATGATTAAGTTCAAGAATCAACCATCGAGCTTGCGTTGTGTCTCGAATGCAATAGATGGTGTAAGCGATTCTTATAATTATAGAATGATTGAGTGAACCTCAAGCGCATTTCAGCCATAGAGCCACCGTCCTCAATGGTTTTTAAACGATAGTTGACTCTGAAAAGAACTTAAATCGACGAAAGTTGTTTTGGCTTTGAGGGCAGCTCTTTTACAGATAAATGCCCATCTGACACCCGTTTATAGATTTTTATGAAAAAGTAGCGTAATCATCCGTCAAAATGACAGGTGAGCGCGAGTGAAGTATTAAATTAACATCAAGAGAGTTCAATATGTAAATCTTAGCTATGCGCTAATTCTATATAGTAACTCAAATAAAAGGGGAAAATGTCTTCTGAGAAATTAAACGGAAATAAAATGAAAATTTTCTTGCATGTAGCAATAATCATTTCCTTAAAGTGGATCAACTAATTTATCGCCGTTCTGGATAGTCTTTTGAGATACACGCTGATTTTGGGCATAAAGACGGGCGAAACAAAAACAGATCGATTAAAAGTTGCCCGTAGAATTAAAATAACTTTCGTTTTGAAACACGCTGAAAAGTTCTCCATGATATTACTATATAAAATATTTAATCTTGAAAAGCGCATCGTAGTAAATATCGATCAAAAGTTTAATTTTAATGGACGATTATTTAATTATGAAACGTTATAAACCGAGCGTGGTCGTAAATTCTCCTCCCGCATTTTTCTCGAGGACCCCTTCCGTCGTTGGTGTTGCCCTTCATTTCTTGGCAGTCTCAATTACAAAGTTTCAAATTTTCGCCTTAAAGAGTTTATAGTCACTTTATCTTATTTGCATAAAAAGGACGAAAGAGTGGAGAAATGCTCTGTACGCTATAAATTAGATTGCAATCGCTGCGACGCTGAGAGGGGAAGCCGCACTTTGTCTGGCTCACTTAATCATCTCATTCCACTGTGTTAGACTGACACTTCCTTCATGTCAGTTTTTGTGTGTTGTATTATTTTGTATGCGTGTTTTAAGTACTCTATTTTCTATGTTAGGGATCGGTTCTGTTGGGTGCCCCTTCTTTATCAATATTCAAAATCTGTGGCACTCCGCGCGTACCACAATTAAATTCATATTGTCCCTAATGTTTATGAAGTGTATCTTTTTAAAAATAAGATAACCAGGATATGATCTAAGAATGTTACGATACTGAGTAATATTAAAATACGAGTACAATTTTAAGAAATTATGTTTTAAAATTTTTTTCGTGAATAAACGTATGTACCACGTAAAATCACTTCGTGTGCCATAGGTTTCAGCCCTTGATCAAGATTATCTGGCATCCGACGGTCCCGATCCTCAGTTATTCTGGACCGTTCATCGTATAACGGTTTTATATCAATGCTCTATAATCTTGAGATTGATAAGATTTTTTTCTGGTCATAGTTAATAACACCGATATATCGTAACCTGATTCCCGGCGATTTGGATAACATTTTCGATGGAGAAGTAGAGTACGAGATTGATGGATGCGGTAATAAGCATGCGATGATAAGAGATATGCATGAAAAACTGCTGCAGTATAAGGAATCACAAAACGATGTCGATAGATATTTCATCTCTGAGATAGAGCGGCAAAGAAACAATTTTCTCTGTGATTTCTGCCCAGATAAATTATCACTAGTATTTCACTTAGTATCATTATCGCAAACTAACATTTCCTGTTTTTAAGCACAAAATTTTGTTACAAACCCTTTTACGTATTTTACCCATAATCGGGTAGTTAATAAAGCCATAATAAAAATAATATAAATGACTAATTAGAATTTTGTTAATATAGAGAAAAATATGATGCCATGCTTTGCTTTTGCGAATAAAGTATTCATAATGTACTTATCCGGATATATTCGAGGGTCATTATGCCAATATGTAATATGATATAATACTTTTTAAGAGAATGTATCTCGCAGAAAACACCAATTAAGGGTTAAATATTTTTATCATTATTTTGGTACAATTCAACTTGTATTTCTGCCCTCAATT
Source organism: Uropetala carovei (assembly GCA_036926305.1). Classification (NCBI taxonomy): domain Eukaryota; kingdom Metazoa; phylum Arthropoda; class Insecta; order Odonata; family Petaluridae; genus Uropetala; species Uropetala carovei. The sequence continues at coordinate 1,047,736 of JAXCHB010000063.1, read as the reverse complement.
TTGTCGGAAAGCTAACAATAAATATTTGAAGTTTTTCTTAAGTGTAAGATAAATCGATCATTATACTTTCGATAAAGAGAAAAATTACGAACTGCGAACCTGTTTTCTTTTTTCCAACTTCAGACATCAGTATTAATGTTCTGTCAAATCATATCTTGTTAGCGCAGCATAGGGATGAAACGAGATCTAGAGTACGAGACATCACAATGGATCACTTCCAAGTTCTCAAAGAAGTTATTGAGCGTAACAGAGAGTATCCACCATTGCCTTGGTTTCATAGACTGCGAAAACACTCCTTAATCCGGCCGCACGATTACTCTTCTAAGTGAATTTAATAAAAAGAATTGAAGGAAATTTCTACAGAAAACTTATATTGAGCATTAACTCGATGGCTAAAATTCCACTATAGAAAGATAACAGGAAATTCAATATCGGTAAAAATGTCAAAGGTGCATATTAAAAAAGCCTGTCAACATTTTCATGATGAAGACTATCGAGTAGGACTGATGACTTTTACATGCTATCTATCGAAATGTGCCGATGGTTTATGCTTTCTCGTTAACTCTATCGTTCTGTCTAATCCCAAAAAAATTACGTCTTGTATTAGAGTAACATTGACGATTTTAACCTTTTTATTTTCTTCGGTTATATCATAATTTGGACAAAATACCTCATTGAATTACATCCCTGCCTCCAAAAATATCTATTTAAGAAATTGGCGGACCCTAAGAGCTTAATGCCGCTCTACGGTAGGTAATCGATGTTATTTCATTTCATATTTATATGTTATAAGCATTATACTTGTATTTTGAAATACCTAAATAACGACATAATATACGCTATTTGGAGGCATTATTCTATGTAAATATGTATCAGTAAATACCATTGTCTTTTACACTCCCCCCTCCTCCTTAAGCTCTGCTCCTAGATCCATTCCTGATTTCTGAACAAAATTGTTGAAATCGGCATTATTTTCACTCGGGTGTAAGAGAAGGAAAGCTGAATTCATACGTAAGCAAATTCAATAGATGAAAATAGTATTAATAATAATCACTTTGAATAGAGCAGAATTCAGTTTCACCTATGTTCAGAATCTATTTTGCAGTTTTAAATATGGTTTGAAGGTAATACTTAACAAGGATTAAGTGGATATTTGACATGTAAGAGATATATTTTGAAAACATTCTTCCATTTTATGATGATCATTTCCTTTATTCCTTGGCATGGAGTAATTTTCTGCAAACTCACACATATATTACTTTGTCCCCTGGAGAGGACTATATTTCCATAAACCAGGTAAGTGTGATTGTGTGGGTGTTCCATCACCAGTATTTACTTATATTGTGATTACGAAAAAAATCGACTTCGAGATTTCAACGGAAATACATGTTTTGAGGTCCCTAGAACACGTTTAGACTATTTTCGGAATGATGTATGTGTGTGTGTGGATGGATGTATGTGAGTGTGGGCGCTCTAACTCAAAAAGTACTTGTCATATTAATACCAAATTTCATATATAACACTTTAGCATGAGCACAAAGAACTGATTAGTTTTTGGACAATACCGGTAAACCGGAAGTCGAGGTTTATTGAAAACCCGATTCGGTTTTTGCGATATTTCTCCGATAATGCTTCATTATTGTATACATCGACCATTACAAAAAATGTAGAAAATATAATTTCCTACATCTTTTATTTTAAACAATTTCCCATAGCAGTTATTGTTTAGGAATTATTTATAAAAAATCTGATGTGGCCAACATGACTTTCTCCATATTCGGGTATAGATATTTGAATTATTATGAATAGTATTGTGAGACAAAATTATCATTCCGTATCGTAAAATAATACAGTCGTCTTTACTGCCGTAAATTACGTATATTTTGAATATGTTTACAGAATTCACCGCTACATGGTGGCGGCGCTGTATACTGGTATTAAGAAAAAGCAAAATATCTCCGAAATGGATGGTTCTACGAAAACTTGTTTCAAACAAAACTTGGAATAAACATTATTCTCTACAACTTTGATCCTCACGAAGACTACCAATAACGATGTTTTTAAGGAGATATTTGATAGAAACCGAAAAACCGATTATTTAAAAATAATTTCTAAACAATAACTGCTGTGGAAAATTGTTTGAAATAAAAGATGTAGGAAATTATATTTTCTAAATTTTTTGTAATGGTCAATGTATACAATAATCACGTATTATCGGAGAAATATCGCAAAAACCGAATCGGGTTTCGAATAAACCTCGACTTCCGATTAACCGGTATTGTCCAAAAACTAATCAGTTCCTTGTGCTCATGCTAAAGTGTTATATATGAAATTTGGTATTAATATGACAAGTACTTTTTGAGTTAGAGCGCCCACAATCACATCCACCCATCCATCCACGTGCGCACATACATCATTGCGAAAATAGTCTAAACGTGTTCTAGGGACCTCAAAACGTGTATTTCCGTTGAAATCTCGAAGTCAATTTTTTTCGTGATCACAATACTTTCCCATTACTATGTATGGAGAAAGTAATAATCGGTTTTTCTGTTTCCGTCAAATATCTCCTTAAAAACGTCGTTATTGGTAATATTCGTGAGGCCCAAAGTTGTAGAGAATAATATTTCTTCCAAGTTTTGTTTGAAACAAATTTTTGTAGAACCATCCATTTCGGAGTTATTTGACTTATTCATAATTTCCAGTATACAGTGCTATCACCATGTAGCGGTGAATTCTGCAAGCATATTCTAAATATAATTTATGGCAATAAGGATGACTGTATTCTTTTACGATACAAAATAATAATTTTGCCTTATAATGCTATTCATAATAATTCAGATATCTATACCCCGAATGGAGAAAGTCATGTTGGCCACATCAGATATTTTCATCATAAATTTGGTCTTCAACACAGTGCCATAACTAGGATGGGGCAAGCGGGGCATCTGCCCCATGATCAACTAAGCAATGGGTGCAAAAAATCCAAATAGTAACTAAATAAACTGGAGAAAATAATTTCTTGAAGGGGAAGAGGATGCTTATTTAGTAGTTTGCCCCGGTCGCTAAAATATCTAGTTAAGGGGACAGCTTCAGCATATTCCATCATATCTATCAATAGATTTCCAAGCTATTTGGTGCTTTGATTAATCCTGGACAAGCTCAAAATTGTCCTTTTGAATCAATTAAAGACATAAATGATGGTTTTCAGGAATACATCTATCAAGTAAATCAAGGATGGCTTGCATTCCTATTTCTATGTTTATTTTTTCTCCTATGTTGATTGTAAACATTGAAGACTTGCTTTCAAGCAGTAGGAATATTATTATTAGTTAGAATATGATTTCTGAATAAAAACCACCAAATCGATTATTCCTGTTATCTTACAAACCTTAATCACAGTTAATGTGAAAAGTAAAGCTTGCTTCTTTTCAAAGCTCCTTTTCTATTTTATTAACATTTATTTGTCCTTATTTCTTACCTGTTAAAATTAACGATTGAGCTTTCTTTGTTTCTTACATATCTTTTATTTTATTATTTAGCATATCTTGCTCATCTTTGTGGATCTGTTATTTTTCACATTTACCCTATATTAGAAAGAAGGATACAAAGCAAGTCCTTCCTTCATTGCTATTACCTTGAAATCAGTAGTGTGAAATCAATTCCTTTCTGTGTACAAATAAAGTAAATTTAAAACAATTTATTGAAACTATATCACAAATTTACTTTAGATAAGAGAATTTTCTTGCATATTTGCCTCAGTAACTTGTGATTATGAAAAAGTAAATGAGAAGAACAAACTTTTGTTTTGTATCATATAAAATTAAGATTTTACAACATTATGATTAGTTTTACTTCATATTACATACAGAGCATTTTTCTGGTCTTAAAACTTCACATGCATTACTAATTATGACAAACAATGTCAAAATACTTGCAAATATTATGAACAGTAAAGCTATGAGATTTCCCTTACGTACATATTCTGCCATTGTAAGGAAATTTTATGCCCAAAAAGATACCAAAAAGCATCTCCCATAAATTTAATATAATAAAAATAATCTCATGTAAGAAAGGTATTAATTTTTTACCAAATGTATAACAATTAAAATCCATGGACAATATTTCAAAGTTATTAATGACAAAATGTTCACTTGAAACTCTCCTGTTGGCATCTCCTCAAATTTTCAACTCTGAGGTTGCCCCACTAGCCTCACCCTAAGTAAGACACTTTTTACATATCATGGATATCTTTTATTATCTAATTCTTTAAGCCATGTCCTGTACTTAATTAATCATATCATACTACATATTTATGAATTAGAAGGCTTCAGTCACCACAAAAAATTTTTTAAAAACCAGCAGATTTCATCAATAGTGATTGATTAATGGCAAATTCTAGCTCTTAAATTTTATTAGAACATGCAATAAGTAAATCATCACAGACAATAGTCAAAATTTACATCTTATTTTGCCTGCTTTTTTATGTTTATTGAAGCTGTTAAAATCATCATTTGAATTCAAGTTAAAATCTTTTTTTAATTACTTCTATATCCAATATATCAGTGGTTCTCGAACTCCCTAATGCAACACCTCCCATGAAGATGTAAAAATGCTGTATGCCTCCATTCATTTCTGAAATAAAATCAATCATTAATTTTAATTAAAGAAAAATTTCTATTATGAATCATTGGTAATAATAGTTGAAATATTTAACATTAGTTTTAGAGTTAATTCATCTAACTAATGAGAAGGATGAGGCTGTTTAGCACTGCAAAGTTTAATAGAATGTGCCATAAATTTAGACAATGGTAATCTCTTATCCTGTTCGACATTTTTCTTTGACATATATTTTGTCTTAATAGCAGTAACTGGAGAAAACCCAGCTTCACATATATGTAGCAAATATGATTCAGCAAACAGTATTAGTAATTTCATAGCTTTCTGGCTCAGTTCAGTATACTCAAGTTGCACACTGCTCCAAAACTCAGGAAGATTCATTTTTGGAAACTTCATTTTTTATCATGTGTCATAAAAATATTATGCTTACTGAATTCTGAAAAGGGCCCCTGATCAAATTGTAGTCTTCTAGATTTTCCCCTGGTAATTATCATTCAAAATATGCCTTGAGTGTTGACAAATTATTTATTATCACAATTTTTAGATTAGTCTGCATTTCAACCTCATTGTTCACAAGAAAAACTTTCAAAATTTGGAACATTTCCATACTTTTATCCTCCATTTTTTGCCACAGCTCTATTTTCTTAATAAAATCATTCAGTTTGTCACTCATGTCAGTTGAAATATACGGGCATCATTTCCATATATTGAAGTACTGAGAATGTTAATCTTCTCAAAAAATATCACATAAACTAACTTCATTTTAAGGTAATCGTTGATGAAAAAATAGTAGTCAAGATTATCTTCAGTCAAATATTAATACATTTAATTCCTAAGTTCAGTTACATGCAATAACATTTTTCTCTTAAAAACAAATGGCATTGGGAATTTTTTCTCTGAATCACATCTTGAAGTCTTCCATGGTGGTCTGACATTGAGTGTGCCATGTTGGTGAATATACTCACAAAATTTGTGATGATGCTTAAGCTCACCACAGCTTTCCTTAGTGTCATAATGAACTCATACAAAAGCCCACTCAACACAAAACGAGTACAAGCAAATGAAAAATAATAAGCATTAGATGGGATACATCATTTCAAGCATCTCTCGAAAGGAGATTTGACAGCAGTAAAAACCTCTCCATAACCATTTATAATTGTTTTAGATATTGTTTATTCTTTTTCAACCTATGTTGCAAGTATTACCATCTTTGTGGTGGAATCCATCAGTTCACTCACATAAAACAGGGCTGAGTAAACAAATTTGTCGCAAATTTAAGACATGCTATACCTCACCTCAGATGGCATAATGTCAAGGCATGGTCCCATATGTAATTCAAGTTCATAGGAAGCATCTCTATTGGCTAGATGACAGTATATCTGCCGTTCACCAGCATTTTCATAAATCATTGTCTTCAAGTCACCTTTAAAGATAAATTGGGCTTTCCCTACCACATAAAAATAAAATTCTGGCATTTAAGTAAGCACTAGTGGTTAATCTCCTGATTTTATTTATGTTTATAAACCAGAATATGATACACTGTAAATTTATCATATATTTGCATCACCCCTCAATAAGCGTCGTGTCACCCTGGGGTGTCATGTCACCCCGGTCGAGAACCACTGCTTTAAGCTATGTCCAATTTAAAGCTGGAATGGATAAATATGGTAAATAATTCAATATCTCAAATAAAATAGTCACACACAAGACAAACGTCTAATAACAGTTGATGCACATTTTTAGGGTTTTGTAATAACTGCGTAACTCTTGGTGTATATTTAAATTGCACTTATGTCAAATTATGAAATGCAAATACCTACATCAAAATATATAACTCAGGTTTTTAAATGTTGTGTAAGAAATGTTTTAGTCTACATTTCCAAGATAACCGTAATGACTATAGGCAGCCTTTCAAGGATTAAATTATATTTTTGATAAACACTCTTTTGAAGAAATGTTTTTCATTCACCCATCATTGGTTTAAATGTTTTTTAACATTATTCAGTTGGGTAACTTCACAACCCCTGATTCTGAAGTTATGCATTAATGCTGAAGTGTGGAGAAAATTTGTTAAAGAGAAAATACTGTACAAATGTGCAAATATATCAATGAATTATAATGTTTTTTATTCTCATTTGAAGAAAATAATCTTTAGTTTCTGGCTTGTCATTTTCACTTTTCTGATTTCTTGTGAACAATCATAATTTACGTGAATTAATTGACATTTGTACTTTTAAATGCTTGCTAAATAACATTAATAAATATTCCAAGTTATAATTTAATAGCATACAGATCTTTTATGCTACTGAAAGGTTTCTCAATATGCAAAAAGTTTTTAATATAAATCATTCTTAAGAAATTTATAAAAACTTAATCATTTTACAAAGATAAATTGATGTGTTATCAGAAAAAGTAATTAGAATATCTATAATAATGTTTCTTGATTTACAAATGATTGTATTTTGATAATATCTATGCATTAAGTTCTGCATACTAACTCTAAATTGTTAACATTTAAGAATTTAACAACTACTTCAATTTAATATAAATTCCTGGAAAATTATAGTTTATATTCCTTAACCAAATGAATGTTGGGTTGTTCATCTAATTTATTATTAATTTTCCATATTTTGGTTTAATGCAATTTGATGGGTCTACTCTTCTGTTTTTGATAGAAATGACATCTTTTAAGTGTTATGTCCACACCCTAAAGGTATTAAAATTAGCAGAAAATTAAAAATTTTCATGAATTCATATGGCAGAGTATGATATAATAGTGTTATGATAATAATATTGCTCTGGCAAAGGCTCATTCAGTTTTAACAATTATTTTCTAGTTAACGAAGAAATCATCTTTTATACTATCCACTCCTCTTGAGTATAAGAGGCTAAACTAACTAAACTATATAAATCTTTTCTATTCCTAACTTCTGGTCACACATAAAGCTTTACATAAATCTCCCTTATTAGTGCATATACCAATTATTAACTTTTTCTCTCAGCTTTCATCATCCATGTCTAGCAATTCAGCTCATTTTATGTCATAGTGCCAATGTATGAGTTTTGAGTCTCAATTTCTTGAACCTATTTTCTTTTTAATTTTCTGTGCCAAAAAATCTGATGTTTCCATAAATAAGTACAAATTTTATTATTGTACAATAAAACTTGCATTGAAATAAAATGGATTATTGTGAATAGCTTTCAGTGATACATCAAGAAAGATTTTTATAAAATATTATGCAGAAAATTCATTATCATTTGGTTCATTTAAAATCGAATTACTTTAATTCTGCCCTACGTTAGAATTTAATTTTACTACATGAAAGTATATTTTGTCTAAATTCTTTCATCACCCTTTTCTATGTTACCTTCAAATCAAGAAGATAAATATATTTATAAAAATATTTTATGCAATTATAAAATAAGAGCCAACCTTTTAAGAATATTAGATGGCATATTTTTATGCAATAAATATTTTCTAGATTTGAATACTTTATGGATATTTCATCAATTTTATTACTAATTTATACCTGATATAAGGCTGAAAGATGTTTATAATCTAATGATAAAGCAAAAAGTAGATTCATTTGAAAATTTAAGAACGATGTTGTTATATAGTCAGCCAGTGGAGTACCCAAGATTTTGGTTTGGGGGGGGGGGCACAGAACAAAACATATCAATTCAGATTCACATTACATAATATAGTATTAGTGTGGGTTGCCTACCTCACAGGGACTATTTACACAAATGAAAAAAACAAGTTTTTAAAGGATTATCGTTAGAAGCAGTCTGATTTTCGTTTTAGGGGAGTAATATTGCACACCTGCACACCGAAGATTAAACTTTAATTACCAAAGTTCACCATCAAATCTTGCATCAAATGTTATTAGCAGTGTGTGTTTGTTGCAACCATTGATGTAGAAAGTTTTCAAATTACTCAGCCGTGTAGTTTTTTCGTTATAGATAAAAATATATTTCCTGGATAGGAGCTAAAATATTCGTTTTCGTTTATATTCGAAATGTTTATATTATTACAATTCAAAGTTGCATGGTGGAAGAAAAATTTTTTTCCGTGATTTTTTATTGCAAAAGAGCAAAACATGATCTCGCGAAATGAGAAACTGGTCACAAATAGGGATCGCGAAACCACGTATAGAGAAGCAGTAAAAGATGAGGTCTACCTGTTTGTGTATGCAACTGATGGATTTCTGATGAGAAGATATGAAAGTTTGTGGAGTGATTGTCTATAGAGTAGAGTTATTCCTTTCTTCATCTGCATCATGCATTTGGGAAAACGTTTTGGCGGAATAGAGAAAAATATCTTTTCCAATGATACACACCATGGGATGCACACCAGAGGGAGACGACTAATGGAACAGAACTTCTAAATGATCCTTTCTTCACCTGACTCATGCATTTGGGAAACGTTTTGGCGGAATAGAAAAAAATATCTTTTCCAATGATACACACCGTGGGATGCACACTGGTGGGAGACGACTAATGGAACAACTTCTAAATGATCAGCGGAACTTATATGTATCAATCACTACCGAAATTCTTTTCTCCCTCTTGACATCTAAATGATTCAAAGAGTTCTCCATCGGGGAATCTTTTCTGCTCATGGAGGAAGATGGTAGATATTATCTTAGGAGAGACAAAAGAGCACCTTTCGCATAGTAATGCAATGCGTGAATGACCGGATGCCCTCAAGAATTATCGGAAGTGGTTGGGATAGCACGCCCTTTGTTTCGTGCCAAAGCCTATAGAATCCCGGACGCACAGCGTGAGACAAGTGTGAGGATGGGTGGGAACATGAAAATGGAGGATAACTGAGTGGTGAATTCCTGCATTTCACTTTTGCTATTTACAAGTTCCGAAAAAAGTTTCCAGTTCAGAATTCCTTAAAGACTTGAAAAATATCAGAGTCCTCTAGGACAGTGTTTCTCAAATTGTGGGCAGCAAAATTATTTCAGATGTTAGATGAAATACCAAAATATAAAATAATCACCAATAATAAAATTTTAGGAAATACAATGCGATAAAAATTATTAACAATTATATAAAATAAAGGAATTAGTATTAAAGTTTATTATTATTACTATTTTCAATTCAAACGAGGATGCATAACATTCAAGGGGTCCGCGACAGTTGAAAGTTTGAGAACCACTCTTCTAAGATATGGAGCCTGATTCAGTCGCTCCACCGCAACATGCCACCTGCCAAAATTAAATTGTATAAAGAAATAAGGGAAACCTATTTAGTTCATTAAATTTTCATGTGATGAGATGTTTAAGTATGGATAATTTAACAACTGTTTCAGAAGTATTGTCTCAAGCAGTATCACTATTTTTGACAAAATTTTCAATATTGTACATACACCCACCCTCCACCAAATATGCAACCCATTATTTACATAATAGTCAATTTACAGTGATATTGTAAAATCTGAATGAAAATAAAAATTACATTATGTTTAAGTTGCTAGTTTTGCTACAAGCTTTTTATACTAATTAAAATGCTAGTTTTCTTGATTAATATATAAAAAGCAATCAGTTTCTCTGTCATAATCAATACTTTTCTCAGTTTAATGCTAAAAGGGATTAATGCTCAAATATGTAGCAGAAATTCCATAATATTTTTTCAGTTCACTAAAATTTCTTTCACAAGTTGCAACAGTAACAGTCCAAGCCAAAAAAATACATAACGTTATTTGTATACAGTAGCTACTAGGCTAAGTAGGCAACTGCCTATGGTCACCGAATTTTAAGGGGTGTGGGGGCACCAAATTTCAAAAACCAAGTGCTTAATTTTTAAAGTTTATGGCAAAAAGTATGAGTTTGAGAAGGTGCAAAAATTTACTCTGCCTACGGGCACACAATATCTTAAAGCACCCCTGTTTGTATATCTGAATAACTGCTTAAAAATAGGAGTCTCAGATTTCACATGTGGCAGTATAGTTTGATTTTGATTCATGAAGCTCACTTATTAAAATATATTTTATTTTAAATTTGTATTTAAATTAAATATGTAACATTTCTGTTTTTTTATTCAAGAAGGAAAACTTTAAGACATAATTGCTATATATGCCCTAGCATGTTGCACCTAAAGCAAATACCTAGCCTGTTTTTTCCTGGTCCTGGCATTGTTTTTTATATTAAAAACTTTTTGGATGAATTAATTTAGCCTTTTGAATACTGGCAGAATCTTCTCTTTTGAAGTTTATTAATAGAACTAAATAATGCATAGGATGTCTAGAATTTCATTTAAAAAAATTAAATTGTTCCACTTAAATGTGAAAAAAACATTTATAATGAAGACATCACTTAAAATTTGTTTTCTTAAGAGAGTTCCACCTATGAACTTTTGAAAATCTAAATTAAAAGTTGTAATACTCTAGAATGGATAAATAATGCTCTTGGAGCATGGAACATCCATAAATCCCAAGAGAAATGACTGTTGATCTTGCTGTCTCTAAAGATTATGGTGGAACATTTTCATTTTTCTGGAATCCATTCATGTCTTTCTCAATCATGTTTTGTTATTCTACACCTCAAAGTTGAGTTATGTAAAAAAAATCGTATCTCATTTTGAAACAAGTGAAAATAATGTTTCCTTCCACTTGAAGGACACTTTTTCATATTTTGCATTCACTCTATTCTTAAATGTTTTTAAAGGATTTATTCCTATGTCAAATAACTCTGTTTAATTTTATTCCATCTTTATACACTTGTAAATAAACTTTGTGTATTTTTATGAAATATTTATATCCTCAAATTATTGATTTTAAGAAAATCCCAAGTCAGAATATCATTCCAATGGAATCATTTTATTCTTTTATTATGATTACCTGATCCACATAATCCAAATACCTATAGAATATTTTAGAGTAAACTTACTTTTGCAATAAAAATTACAGGTGAGCCTTCCTTTCTACAATTAACTACTTTATGATAAAGTGCATAGGTTGTTAAAGGATTTCTTTTCCTTTAGAAGGGAATGTTACGAGTTTATTGTTTTCAAATCATAAATTGGTAGAAGGTTAAGAATTTTCCCAAAAAGAGAAATGAAACCACCCTCAAAATTGTGAAATGAATATCTCGTTCCTTAAAAATTAGAACCAGTTGCAAATTATAGAGGATCATTTGAATATTTTGATCGCTTCCAGATGGATGGATTTCGTAAGCTTGTGAAAAGAAAACTTAGATCGGTCATTTCCAACTCGCTGCACTTTTTCAGGTGGTGCTTAGTATCCTTTAATTTCCATGAATGGCAAATACAAAGTTAGTTAATGAAATTACCGAGATCCAGAGGTACAGTTTTTATGCCCAATAAAATATTCTATTATACGATCTTAAAATTCTTCACAGAAATCTCTGGAGCTACTTCTTTAAAGTTTTCGTATTCTTCCTGTCCTTCTTCCTCAGACATTTTTATTTCTTTCGCGTATCCTGCCATGTTATATAATGCTACATAATGTAACCTTTAGAAAAAAACCGACCGAACTGCAATCCAACTTGATAAAAAGTTGGTGCGTTGGAGGAAGTCTGGGAGGAAGCCGTATTCTTTATGAAAATAATAAAAAGTTGGCTTCTACTGATTCAGAACGAGGTCTAAAAACTTCATAATGTGACGACTTAAGCATCTAGTATTTTGGGTATAAATTCAATGTATATTAATGAAATAGTTTATGTTAAATGGGAAATTGAATATCCCATGTGATGTTCCATTAATTCTTCCTTTTCGGTAGCGTTAAGCGCAAAAGATATCTTTCAGTTATTGCATTCAGCAGGTGTTGATGAGTGTTTCTTTGTTTACATGTTTCGATTCATCGTGTGTATCATTATGTATTTTTCATGAATTTCAATCAAATTTATTTACTCCATTTTCAAATATTTGTGAATTTAAAAGAAATACACTGTTCTCCTGCTATAACGCCGTCGGTTATACCATGGATTCAGATATACCACAGGTCTTCCTTCCTCCCCATTTTTTGGAAATAAAGTCCCATCGTTTTTTTAATACTAAAGTAATAACAAAAAAAATTTCCGACGTTTTAAGGAATCGATAAAATTTTTTGTCCTCACTGTATATTGTTTTTTTCTTTTACTTTTGTTGTTTGCAGCAATTAAAGAAATTCAAAACAATGAAAAGTCGTGTCCTCGGTTATACCGCGGTTGTACTATAACGTGAGTCGCAACTGCTCTCCCAATACCCCGCGTTATAACCGGGGAACGGTGTAGTTATAATATTTCCACAGCATACTTATTTAAAACCACCGCATTTATTACTTCGTAGTCACATTATAATTCTTAAAATGTTGTGAATAAATAATTCCCAATAAAATAGTTTTTTAGCAATATATTACTAACAGCGCATTTTTTAAATATGCCATAAGGTTGAAAATACATTCTTTAGCTAAATGAATTTAACAAAAGGGTGAAATTAATTGTTATTTTGGCTGTCTTAATTGTTATTCGGTGTAAATCTGATTTATTGATCCCAGATTTGAAATCAAAGTTGATTATTCTACTTTCGATACGGCTAAGTTTCACCATTTAGATACCATCCCCATTCCAACTCTTTCACTATTCGTCGCGTATCTGTCATCGTCTCTCGGTATTCTGACTTTTCTTCTCAAATTTGACCGTTTATTAACGTTCTTCAATAAATCCAGGAGCGGGTTTTCCCGAGGCCCCGTTCAGGGCGTCCAATCGGGCCCCCCTCTGAGGTCTCAAAAACTACTTATTAAAAAATCGATATGAAGAAAAATTAATATTTGGTGCATCATTCCAGTTTTTAAGGAGAAACAAAATATTCAACGTAACTCATAGTAACTGGGGTTTAAAGGGATGACAGTATGACTACTATCCAGGACCCCCAAAATAATGCGCCACTGCTTTGATCATCTCCTTTAAGAATTTCATCCGCCTTAAAAATTTGTCGTTTACTTTCCTCTTAACTTACTAATTTCACTCAGGTCTTATTCAACTGAATTCAACACTTCCGCGAAAATAAATTTATTCGTTTTGTCTTCTTTTCACGTTTTTCTAATTGTTTTCATTTATAACTGAAAATTAAATAAGTTGTTGTTAGAATGACTTTATTCCACAAAAACATTTTACAAACTTTTCCACTCATTTCTTCACAATATTCAACTTTCTTCATTTTTATCCTAGAACAAAAACGAAAGTTTATTTACATTCTTTGATTTACTATCACGACGCGGAGAGATTATCAGTCTTATTAAGCAAATATTAATATCATGTACAGTAATACACTTTCGCACATTACATTCTTTCATTGCATTTTATTCCGCTTATAAAAATATTGTTTTTATTAAATCGTTTCCTCCTGTGGAGGATCTTCCCTCCACACCATTGGACTTCCCCATATCACATTGCACCTAGCTACTTTGCGCTACATCTGACACCAAATATTTTTTCATTTGATGCATAAAATGTTTCGACTGTTTGGATAATTTTTTTCAGCTCCATTGCTGAAGATTAAAGGATTTTACAGCCAATAACCAACATTATTATCACCTCGCTTATATGGACGAAAACCGAAAGTTCCGAACACGAGATCAAAGTCAATACGGGCATGTTGTTGGAAAAAGCCGACGTATACTTTCATCATCCTCGGCTTATAATGCCTGTTCGGTATTGCGAGTTGCCACCGCATACGCGTGATAACTGAAATCCGTTGACTTTGGTCGTTGAATTTTGACTGAAATTGCATTGTTATCGAAGCGGTAGGCGTTAATTTGTCACCGTACACTATTAGTTAGAAAGCACCATCGAAACCAGGGTGAGATGAGAAAAGAGCGCCAAATTGCTGGAGTGCAACACCCTGACAGTTTACGTTACTATGTTACTATGGCACCTCGTTGGTATTTCCATTTTAATTCAAGCATCTTCATCTCAACTCCTGTGGAACGAGATGTCCTTGTGACAGTATCGGTCAAGGAATCGATCGAAGCCTTCCCTCCCCCCCCCCCTCCCCCCTCTCTCCCTCTTCCTTCTCCGATCCTCCTCCACCTCCTTGCTTTCTCCCTATATCCTCCCTCATTCATCCTTCGACAGTGCGCTTAATGCGGTGAAGGTGTTTTCCCGCTTCATCTTGAGCGACATCAAAGAGCCTCCCCCTTCCCCTCCCAATTTCAGCCTCACTTCCGCAACCTGCTTAGCCCTATGCTCCGCTTCCATGTTAACCCTCTCCTCCTCCCTTTCTTCCCAGTCGTCTTCGTCCAGCATCTGTGCCAGCGCCTCCTCCAACTCTCCCAGGGACGGCGTCACCGAAGTGGAAGAGGAGGAATCGTTGTCCTCGTCCTTCTCCTCCTTTCCGACCTTCTCCTCCCCTCCCTCCTTCTTCTCCTTCCGATCTTCCTTCTTCTTATCGACCACCTTCGTCGTCCTCTTCCCTATGTAAGCCCACCTAGCGTCCAGCTGCTTCTCCAACGCCGCCAGTTCCTCCTCCTCGCCCGTTTTCCCCGACCGTGACAGCGCTCCCGAACCTGGAAGGCACTGGTATTCTCCCAAGATACGGAGAAGGATGCTCCTCGGGTTGTTGCGGTCGGCTTCTGGACCGAGAAGGCTCTGGGGACCAGAGGTAGCGATCTGGGGAGAAGACACGGCCCTGTTGAGGGATAGATTCGGTGGATGGGCCCGCGTGGGAAGTATGTCTATCACGTGCTCGTTGAGAGGCTCCACGCTGGACCTTCCGCTCCTTTCCTGGTGGTGATGATGGTGATGGTGCACTTCAGGTCGCTCGGGACCGGTGTGGGATCTGACTCTCCTGAGTTTTCGGATGAGGTCCTGCATGTTGTCGCCGTGATCTCTCAGGTGTCTCCTGCGGGTGCTTCCGCCGTCCGTCGTGGAAGAGATGATGGACGAAGCACCCCTTCTGCTTCCGTCGCCCCACATGTCCGAGTATGGGTTCATGGGGGAGGGAGGATCCTGCACGGACGAGGAGGAAGCTGATCGGCCGCGGCTGCCGATGAAGAAGTGGGGAATGCGCGGGGAGGCGTTCGCCTCTTCGGGGGGCGTGGAAGAGGGAGAGGGAGGGGGCGTGACGGAGGCGAACGACGGTAGCCGGTCGTCGGCCACCACCATCGGGACCTGTACGTCTCCCGGGGAAGAACCCAGCGAGGAAGAAGAGAGGGTTGAGATGGAGGAGACGTGGGCGCTGGCCCTGAGCTCTTCTAATAGGACCGGGACGGTTCCCATGCTGTGGCACCGCTTCAAGTAGGTCTCTAGTCGGGCGGCCGCCTCCTCTGGGATGGCGGCTTGCGAGTGGAGGGAAATCGCGGACTGATTGCGGCGGGGAAGCGCCAAGTTGGCCCTCCTCATGCGGTCCTTCCTCCTGGGGGGCCTCACTGGGGGCTCATCCCGGACTGGAGGCGACTGGACCGGAGACTCCTCTGTTCTCGTGGGATTCGATGCGAAGGGCCCCTGGGTGTCTCTGATGGGAGGAGATCTCGGACCTTTCATGGCGATTCTGGGAGGTGGACTCTTTCCTTTGTCCACGAACAGGAAGGGACCGGTAGCCGTTGGACTAGAAGGGGATGTAATGTAACAATGATTAGGAAGATTATTTGGCAGCGGTTGATGTTACGACGAGTAATTTTAGTTTTATTTAAATGTGTTGCTATAGGCTATAGGCTCAGATAAAAAACACTTGTAAAATAGCATCTACTGAGATATTTTTACATTAACGTACAATTGAATTATGATGTTATAGCAGGATAAATATGCCTATTTCAAATCATTACGTGGGTTGTTAGCAATGCAGGAGAAAACAGATAAAATGTTAAATTACCGATCGAGGCATAGCTTTGTAATGCCAATTTAAAAAGGATAAGTACGCAGTATATATAATCGTTTAATTTCAAACACTAGTGTATAGCCCGTCAAAAATGACGGGGGTAAAGATTCAATCGTTCAAGCTATTTATGGAAATCAAATTGACATCAGAAATATCAATTGTCTTGAAAATCATTATTTCCCTCTCCTTCCTTCTCCCTTTCCCCCTCCCTCTCCCACTCCCCTCTCTCTCTCTCTCTCATATTAAAAGCATTCAAAGCACGCTTACACTCATAAGGATTGAAATAACAATAGGATATCGAGGTCTAACAATGTAATTAGAAGGCAAGGCAACATTCCTTTAAAATGGCAAGATTTCTCCAAACTATTTGAATTAAACGTTTAACACGGACGATTTGGAACAGTATGCGGAACAAGATGGACATAATAAGAAACTTTATAATATTTTCTTCAAAACGGTTCAGATCTGAAGATCGCCGGTCAATTATTTCTAATTTACAACTAAAAAAGGAAAGCCTGCACGTCGAAAAGTCGATTTTTACGTGTTACCTTATGGGAAATGGAAATGTCTTCCTCGGAGTCGAACCCAGGACTTTCTTCGGGATTTTTTCGCCACCATCTTAAAATATGTAAATCGACCATTCCTGCCAAATTTAGAGTTTATATCTCGATTCTTTATCGAGTTATTCGCATTTGTAAATGATCACCAACCAACACTTGTCTATTATTTCAAGCATTACATGTTATTTTTTGAGGACATTCTTATTCCCTTATGGATGTAGACTTGTGATGATCAAGTATTTTTACCATACCGAAGATTACCTGATAAGTAATTCGTGAGACAATATTAAAAGATCCTCGAGAGATGCATGCGTTGCAGAAAAGACGCCAGTTACATTCACTTCCGCATTGCAACGCCGCCTTTTTCATAAGTTGCGAACAATATGCTCAGTCGTCACTCTACATAATTATTCTTAGTTACAGAAAGCGTTGCCGACAGTCGGTGGTTATCATTGAACATGATTTACAAGATAAAACTAATATCTATATAACTAATGAAGTAATCAAATGAATTACCTTCCTAAAGGAGAACCATTTTTCAAGGCAGGCGATCTCGATGGCAAGTTGGTTCCGTTGATGGCCTTAAAAATAATGAAATTTTTTAATTAGTATAAAGTCAAATATGCCACACCGGCCATCACTCTATGGCGGTCATTCCTCAAAGCTTCCACTTTTCACGAAAGCTGTGGCGGAAGTTTCAGAAAGTTTTTACTATGTCGCATTGTGTACAGCAACTTCATACCTATATATATATTTTTTCATGCAAAAAATCTTCATTCAAATAAATTATGTGAATTCAAATAAAAGGCTTTGATACGATCTTAATGATGTGCGTTTGCATAAATGTTATTTTTCCCTTCTCCGCGATTTGGATCTCTCCTCTAGAAATTACGTAGTTCAATAGAAAGGAGAAATAAGTTCTTTAATAATTTTTATACCCATCTTAACCCGGAATTGAAATCAGATGTCATTCAGGGTGAATTTTTCGGGATTTTACCAAACCTCTATAGGTGATAGATTTATAAAAAAGGAGAACACTAACGTATGCCAGAGTTGTGTCTTTAGTTGTTTTGTTTCCTCTAAAAACTAAAACTTTGTCATGTATTTTATTTCCGCTATCCTAACCTCAGACTAGTTATTTTTTTTCAAATTAAGGATGCACAGAAGTCATGGTTTTGCCCAATCTTCCGCTTACACCAGCTAAATCCACATCCAGCCGCTGTAATACATCTGAACTACCTTGAAAACCATGTTTTGTTTTACGTTTTTTGGTTGCTTGACTTCTTAAGGAAAGGTTGTGGAATAGTTTTCTGATTTCCCAACTATGAATGGTTTGAACGCTCTCCATATGACATCAAGGCAGTATTTATCGAGATATGGAAATTTCAAATACCGCTAAGAGAGCCAAATGGCAATGCAAATTGCAGGAATCTTTGCCAAAGGAGCTTATAGAATAAAGCAAAATACTTTTTAAAACATTGAAACGGATAATTAAGTAATTATAGTTTTCAAATAACATACTTAAATAAAAATAAACAGGATTATAAATCGCATATTTTGATATTTGTTAATCAGGATAAACATTTTATTAATAAATTTAAAAATTGGTGCAACGTGCATTGCCAAAACTTCCTCGTATACGTAATCCACGAGAAACGTGCACAGACGACAGACTGTCGACACACTATATGCAGACGACAGACGGACGACTTTGCAAAACTCTCTTTTTTTTACTCAATAGCATTTAAAACGTGCATAATCATCAAAATCTAGAAGTCGCATTTTCACTATCACAACGCTGTTTGTAAATACTCCGTGCACGATAAAGTAAAAATGCACCCTTAAGATATTCTTCTTATGTTACATTAAGAACCATAAAACAACATAATTTATATATATATATATATATTTATTTATTTATATAAAGTATTATCATTCATCATTCCATTAGCAGCGTTACATTGGGGACAAACTGCGACGATTCCACCCTTTTGAAAAAGATGAAAATAAAACAAATTTCAGGAACTTCTTTAAACTAATGATTTGAAACATAGCGCAGCAAATTGTTATAAATTTAAATACATTCCTTGAATCAAGCTTGAGTACTTGTTTACGCAAAATAAATATTAAATATTTTATAATATTGCAGAAGTAAATATAACATTGCAAATATTAAAGAATGACCGAATAGTTCTAAATTACACAATTTTTTTTGGTATCGTATAACATTTAGATTTCCAGCAGTATTAATAATTAAGAGTGATATATATACCGTAGGCGACAGCATTATCCTTCCGTAACCGCAGTAGCAAGGGGCTCGTTCTGGATTCGGGAGCTACGTGGTACCTTCTTCGTCCTCTTCACGTGTCTTGGCTCGTTTGGTCTTCGACACTTGCCTAGCGACAGCGCATGATCAGAACTGCGAACACGACCACTAGAGAAACGGATGCGTTTGATGCTGATGAGTATAAGACGCAATTGTGTTAACTGTCACTAATTGCGAGTGAGAAGGAGAGGAGAAATCATGGCACGTAAACTCACTCTTCCTACAATAATGTTTAAGACAAATTTAAAGATGCTAACCTGACATGGCCGGTAACATCACCGAATAGCAACTATCGCTGGGCAAATAATTGTAGAATGTTTCCCCGAAGAGTGAGTCGAGCGAGCGATCGAAAAGGAAATCAAGCAAAAAAGGAAGAGTTTATTGCGTTGATCGAAGGAAGAAATATTAGATCTTTGTCAAAATTGAACGAAAATCGAGTCAAAAAATCTCTAATTGTAAGAAGCGCGTGAATTTCTGAATCGATTTCTTATTTCAACACGTTGTGATTTAATGCGCACATAAAGACTTTTGAATGAGGTTGCTTCATTTTATTTCAATTTAAATGTCCTTTGTAATTTATTTCCTATCTACATAAACGTTTTTTTCTAAGTATCTCTTTTCATATCCTTTAAGCATTCTAATTCCAACGTCATCTTTTGCTGGAAAAATTTTAGCCGGTGTTACATAATGTTTCTAGAAGTTTTTATTAAGTGGGAATAACTTTATTCTGCTTTGTGGGGTGATTCTACTCAACTATCTCTTAAAATACTTTTCAATGCAGTTATGTTCGCGAATTTTAGATATTCGGATTATCCATATCGGTGTAAAGTTCCTTTTGTCTCCTTCAAATATGTAAAGTAATATTCTGTCTTAATAATTTTTTCCCAACTGATATTAACACAGGCATTAAGTGAGATGGAGTGAAATGCGGGAATGTTTTTGACTGTGTTGCTTTCTCAAACATCCTTGCGTCTACGAAGGTCATGATTTTCTCCTAGGCATGATGATCAAAACAGGTTTATATGGGTGATCTGATTTTGTATCGACTTTTCGATAAAAAATACCAACGAAAATCCCCATAAACATTCGCTTTACATTGTTTAATCCATCTTTCTTACTTTAAAGAGGCAGTATGTTATTCGATTTTAATAAAAGTTGAAAATGCATTCGTTTGTAGGAATGAAAATGTTCCATTGATACAAAATATTCAAAAGTACTTTCAAGTACATCATCTTGATAAGATACAGTTTGGGGGTTTATTAAATTTACAGTACTATTTCCTCTCTTGCAAGCTTTACAATAGATAGTTTGCAAAATAGTATCTAAAACGGACGCAGTTGGTTCTTCTTATAGTATGCGTTTCTCTGTACTTTTCCACTTGATTGTCAAAGTAAGATTTCTTCGCATTGCTCCGCGGAACGAAGTGGCACAAAGTCCAGGTATATTTTTCCGCGTTATCGAGTGTCTGTGGAGAGACGAGGGCTTCCAATTTTCATATTTAGCACTTTTAAGATCGTGTAAACATTCACTTAAATGTTGCCCTGCACAAGACGGAGCACGATATCCCAGGATTGCTAACCTCATTTCGTTCATAAATTGTCCACGCGGAACGGTGTCCAAGCGACTACATGTTGCATTTGTTTAAAATAAATCTTTCTCTAGTAAAATAATCGCGAATGGGAACCATTACCGCAGCTATAGGGCGCTTCTTAACCGTTAAGTATGTGCGCATAGACAAGTGGGCGCCAGGGGTCTATATAACCTCATGTTATATTTTCCTGTTGATCATCCTGATACTGTTTATTATATTATTATTTAACGATTTATATTGATGAAAAATATACTAAAATGACGTATGAGATTATATACTTTTGAACAAAAATAACAAATTAAATAAATTCCTTATAGTCCATCAAATATCTAGCGGGGTCACGTTAATCATCCTGACGTTGTTTATTATATTATAATTTAATGAGTTATATTGATGGAAAATATACTGAAATAACGTATGAAATTAATTTTCAATTTATATACTTTTGAACAAAAATAACAAATTAAATAATTTCGTTATGATCCATCAAATATCTAGCGGTGTCACGCGCCTAAATAAGGGTTGAAAAGCTGTTTAATTTCATTTAATTATCTGGATTCGTTTATTTCAAGGAAGACACATTGCCATTTTTGTTTATTGCTATAAATCAGGTAATTAAAATCTCTTTTATATTTAATATATCCATGAAATTCGTGTTACGCTAGTTGGAGAATAGCAGGTGAACGAATTGAACCGTCATATGGGGGTCGGCCTCGTAAGGAGCGAGGTGCAGGGCACCTACTATGTGTGCGTACGTGCGTCTGCATACGTGCGCGTGCGCGTCCTTCTTGAATCGTTTATAATCCGTGTCATAATTTCATGTTTGCTCTTAGTTTTAGTAATGCTTTCGTGTCGGCATTCATAAAAAAATTACAAAAATTTATGGTACTATCCTGTTATCTCCCCCCAAAGGGTATTTCAATGTTATAATGACTTGGTTGACATTGTTATAATTTGCCAAATAATGAAGAAGATGCGGTAGCTTTCCTAACCCATGACTGATTGGCCGGTCTCGACATTTACAAACCCAATCACCGGACAACGGGGAGGGATACTTTGGTTCCGGGCGAGGCGAAGGGCGCGGTAGCGCCCGGAGACGACTACCCATTAAAACAAAGCGTGCCGAAGGCTTGTCAATATATCCTTCCATTTGCGGCGCAACAGTCAAGAGGATATAACATTGAAAAGATATATTGACGAGCCTTCGGCTCGCTTTGTTTTAATGGGTAGTCGCCTCCGGGCGCTACCGCGCCCTTCGCCTAGACCGGAACCAAAGTATCCCTCCCCGTTGTCCGGTGAATGGGTTTGTAAAGTTCGAGACCGGTCAATCAGTCATGGGAAGGATATTTAACGTTTCCTTAGCGACCTTAAAAATTAATGATTTTTTGGGGGAGATAACAGGATAGTACCAAATTTATGAATATTCCGAGTCGACGGTCCTGTACTTAGGTAAAGACTTTGAATGGATTTTAAGAGAGAAAGGATTAGTGTTGTGAAGAGAAACAGAGAAGGGGGAAAAATGGAGCGGAGAGGGAAGGAGATGAGAAACGGAGAGGGACCACGGAGATAAGAGCTCTTGGGAAAGGGGTGAGTGAGCTATAACTTTCTTTTCGACCATAACGGTGCGATAAAATTAACTGTGAAAAGATCTAATGGATATTAATACGCTTCCCGCGCTCTTTATATTTCTTGTTCGAATCCAAAAACCGTTTCTGTGTTGACGGGAGCATTCTGAAAGCAGAGGTCAGTTTTATGTTCCTTTCCCCCTCCTAATTCGTCTCTCTTACCGCTATCCAAATCGCAAACAGTCTGACCTCCATTCTATAGCTCTAAGGCGTTGTTGCAATAGAACGATTTGGCCAGGCATATTTTCGGCGTGATTTCATCAAGGGCACATTGGTTTAACTTTTCCATTTCTTGAAGTTCTATCGCCCTACTATAGCAAAAAAAAAGTTTGTGAAAACCAGTGGTGTATTATGGCTACAAAGCAGCCGTCTACAGTGGTGATTCGTATATAGTACATTGTACATTTAGAACGGTTTTCTCACCCGTTTTACGGATAATAGGGAGACAGTTCGCCAATTCGATTTCCTGCCATAAGCTGACAATTCTCCCTGTATAATTTGCCATTCGTCGAAAAGCAATAAGTAGGAAGAAACGGAGAGTCGACGGTCGCTTCAATCAAATAAATTGCAAAATATCGGATATTTATAAGTATTCTTTATGTGATGAAAGGCTTACAGAACGTCATGCATTCAATTTACAATAAAAAAACAGTGGTCTGATCCAGTCTAAATTTCCCGTATAAGAATTGCAAATTCGCAAATACTATTTAAATATTTCACATAAACTGTGGTGATTGATATCATGAACGCATACTTGATATCATACTTGCATGGATAATTGCGTGATGATGCGTAAAAGGCGAGGGTGTAAAGAGCGCTCTCTTCCGAGCTTCCTATAAATACACTATGTTGGCATTCAACAGATAACCATATATGTATAAATTCCTCTCAGAAACTTTCTACCGATGATTATGTTTAAAAATAGAGATCGAAATTTTTAAAAATCATTAGGTCGGTGCATAAATTGATATTATAAATAAAACAAGAGAATAAGTCGAACATATAGAGTCAACAACTATTTTCCTAAACGAAAACTACCGGAAACTTAGTTAGAAAAGTATATTGGAACTGCATGTTGGGGCTTTGGAGTATTCTCGGCTCCCTTGCGAACAGATGCATCCGAAAAAAGTCAACCTTTTAATGACGTATCCCACCCGCTGTTGCGAGGTCATCATAAGTAACGGGTCCCACACTTATTGTTGAAACCGGTTCGAAACGCCTTGCGAAGGCGGTAAAGGCGACAAGCCGAGCAGATTAGTTTTTTGGAGCTCTTGTTTTCTATAGGTGGGGTTGTGTAATTTTTTGTAGCTGCTAACGATTTATTGTTCCAAAATAACAGTACATAATAAGTATAGGATTCTATCTTTTCATCTATGCCTCTTCGTTTTATTTCGTGAAACGCCTTAATCGATGAAAATAAATGAACCGGCATTTTTGTAATTTTGCCCAGCCGCAACTACCGCTGCACGATGTGGGACCAGACTGAAGCAGACTAAATCTACTCGATTTAAATCGTCCAGTACGATTATTGAATAAATATAGAGGCGAAGTTACCATAGCGCTAATGAATAAATAAGGTCCAAGGCTTTAGTAAGTTTTTGAAAAGGATGTCGGTTTTAAGGCAATTATATATGTGATTAGAAATAACAAAAAGATTACGAGAAAATTAGAGTGAGATACACAATGATTTTGAATTATTCTGTGCAAAAGCAGCGGAAATTAACCGGCAGAACGATGGGTTAGTCTCAGAAATATAGCTAATTGTTAATATAGACATGAAACGGTTAGGAAAACACAGTATGATAATTTCAGTCGCATAGCAGCGGCCTTCCATGGTGATTCATCGATCGTTTCATGTGATAAAATGAAGCATTTCCTGAAAAACGCATATGTATAAATAAACTATTTCGTAGAGGAGTCGTCAAAATTGTTTATTCGAACCATGAATCCGTCTTAGGTAAGGGCACAGAAATTATGCCAATCCTGCCAAGGATAGAGGAAAAGAGGAAAGAGTTTTTCATTGCACGGAATAATATTCCGACAACCTTGAACCATCATTATTTATTAGGTTCTCACACCCGCTGTTATAAAAACTTCCTAATAGGAATTCAAAAATAGTTGCGAACGTGACGAAATTTCTAATTGTCTTTGAAAACATTGGACGTATTTCATGAGTAAGAAAATCGTTAAGGATAACGCGAAGCGTGTTTTGTACTAAGAAGCAATCTTTGAATACGACATGCTTGTTCAGATATTGTTTTTATACTATAAAATACTCGTCGACCTTTCATAAAACAACAAACTGAAAGTAGTTTCACTTTCAGTGATTGACCTTTCGACCCACAGAAGCTTAGCAGTTACCTTAGAATTGCTAATGTGAATTTTCCTCTCCCATAATAGTCAGCTTAAATTACAGTATTATGTTCCTTTTAATTCCTCTCAAACGACATGTTTGAGAGCTCATAAACAACAGTGCGCTTCTTTTAATCAAGTTTTTTTTTTTTAAAGCGCCGATGGACGTTACGGTTAGCACCAATAGGTACTTTCCATATTTATCAAATCCATAGTTTTGATCTGAAAATTTATTTCCATTTCCCTATTCATGACCTACTTGACAACGTCGCTTCCAATTAGCTTTCCGCGTCATTGTAATAGTTCCCTATTTTAAAAAAATAAATATTTATTAACGATAAAAAACGGCGACGAGTAGAGATAAAATCCGTAATATCCGTTACATTTCATTCTATTTTATTGGCTTCGCCTCATTTTCAGAGACATGAACTTCCTCTTTCGAACTAGCTTCGGGCGTCCTTCAATGGCGCGATCCTAAAGGTCGCCGGGGTAAGAGCTCTTTTAAAGGTTATGGGAGTTGAAATTCCCTTCTCTATCACGATAGGAAAGCAAGGAGACATGCAGTGGAGACGTATAAAATGAATGGCAAACAATAAAGAATGAGAATTACACAATAGGAAAACTCCCAATATGGGACGCGAGAAACAAAGTAAGCGTGGGAGGCGAGTGACGAAGATACACAGCGTGAGCGCCTCATACGAACGCTTTAGAATCAACTTAATTTATTTGTTCGCTCGTTTTTCGTGCTTTCCAAATAGAATAATTGTGTGTTTAGAGCAATGGATGTGTAAACATGTACACGCCCTTATACAAATATTTCGAAATGTTGAAGTGCAGTTATACGATTTCCTTTTGGCAAGGAAGATAGTAAAAAAATTCTCCTGTCTCCGACGAAGAGTTATGCGATTCGTTTTATTCTTTCGCGTGGATTGAAGATATGACGTAGTTTTCATGTCAAACACAATTGAAAACGTTAATTATTTCAGTTGTTTATACTAAAATGCGCTGAAGAATTGAATTTTAGACTAGATAAGATTTATTTATTTACTGGAAAGAATTCAGAGACAGAACAGGGCCAATTATACTGAATATCGTAACAACAATAACAAGGACGAACACACACGAACATGCCCTCGGTAGGATTCGAACCTGCGACCCCAGAATTGGGAGCTAGACACGCTAACCACCATTCTACCAAGGTCGGGTCGAACATACGTTAATGAATCTCTAAGAAGCTTTGTTTTTTATGTATGACGTAATGAGAAAATCTTAAATAAAATAATTACACCAGGAGATTTAGAGATAGTAAAACAATGAAACAGTAAAAAAGATCGAATCAAAGAGACATAGCTACTTCGTTTTACACATGTCTGTAATTAGAGATTAATAATTAAACGTTATGACATTTTATTTTCCTATTAGCTTGATAGTATATATTTCCCACAGCCATAAACTATTGAATTAAAACATAGAAACATAAGCTATTTCATACAAGGCACTCAGGGGTCGATGATCTATTTTTCAATTTAACTATTCCAATTGCCAATGACGGTAATAAGCTACTTTTATTTTTTAGAAAATGCAGTTCACTCCATCTATCCCCATGGATAAAAATAACATTCCATCCCCGTATTATTCTACTAGCCGCTTCGGGGAGCGAAACAAGGAAATAAATTTTTCAAATGGCCATCATGCGAGACGAGGGTGATTGCGCAGGTTTGAAAAAATAATTCGCGACCGCGTTGCAGCGAAACTTCGAGATTTCAAGCGAACAAACCACCGGGGAAGCGATGCATGCGTTCCAAATCGTCCTTAGGTGAAAGCAGTACACCAAGAGCGACGTGGAGGGTGATATCTCTATGCAAATTATTCGAGCGATGGGTTTCGGAGTAACCCACAAAATCGCGTCCGCGGAAGTCCGCCGCATTGCCAAAAAAAAATCACGGAGAAAGCCCGAGGAGGACGAAAACCGATTTCATCCCCTTTTCTTCACTACGGCTCTAGTCGCGGAAAAAGACTTATTTCGGTAAATCTTACGATTTCCCCCCCCCTCCCCCCCCCCCCCCCCTTCCTTCTCCGCGATGGCTGTGCCATCCGGTTGCGTAACCTCTCCAACGGGGCACCACCCCGAAATAAAAATCAGTTGCATAAAAGATCGACGCGATTTCCACCCCCGTCCGTTTTCGCCGCTTTCTCCTCACCTGCGACTTCCTGCGGAGAATCCTCTCCATGGCTCTGTCCACCGAATCCCTGCAGCCCCCGGACGTCGCCAAAGTTCCACCCCTTCCTCCGACGCCCGCCCCAGGCGACACCTCCTTGCACATTGCGGCGCCCATGTCTCCTCTCTATCTTTCTATCTTTCTCTCTCTCTCTTTCTCTCTCTATCTTTCCCTCCTTCTTCCCCACCCCACTCACGTAAAACACTCCCGCACCCCGCTATATCCTCGAGGTAAGACACCCGGAAGAGCAGCGCCTCAAGAGGACGCCGGGAGACACACCTGGAACCAACCGGAGACGAGACTCTTTTGATTCCCTTCAAAGTCTCTCTCTCTCTCCCCAAGACGCGTGAACGGGGAGGTCGGAGGAAAAAAGAGAACAAGAGAAGGGGGTCTTTCCCGTCCGGTTGGCAGCACTGCGCCGCAAAAGATCTCTCGCGAAAGAGTGCGCGAGTCGGAGATTGGATTTGCTGCCGAAGGCCTATTCTCCCTTCCTTCCACCTCCCTTTTTCTCCCTCTACCCATTTCCCTTCACGATTTCACGTGCAATAGAGGGGGGAGGGGAAGGTAGGGGTTAGGGGAAGGGGAAAAGAGAGGGATAGAGAGAGAGAGAGGGATGTGAGAAGGGGGAGGGGGTGGATAAGAAGAGAGGGAGGTAGGTGAGAAAGTATCGGGAGGAGTTGTGGGAGGATCGGAGGAAGGGGAGAAAGGCAGATTGGAAAGAGGAGTCGCCGCGTTTGTAGGAACGGGAAGATGGAGGTGGAGTTGAGTGATGGGGGGGTGGGATATATGGTGGAAGGCAAACCCACAGGTGGGAATTGAGAGGCGACGGGGGATGGAGCGAGCACGATCGTTTCGTTAGCTAACCGGCGTTAAAGTTCGTCATGTCGGTGGGCATCCTTGATAATTATTAAAGTGACAATTTGCACCCTAGTTTTTTTCCCGTCTCTGTTTTGACCTCTCTCTCTCTCTCAAAACACGTATCTCTAGCGTTCGTTCTTATTCTCGTCCGAGCGACCACGCACGCAACATCCTTTTCCTCCGGCCCTCATTCCCGCCGACTTTTATTTCCCAACTCTTCCCCTCCGCCGCGCGCTTCTTCGCTCTCCCTTCGTCCCTCCCTTCCCTTCCCCTTCCCCTTCCAACCCATCCGATCGCGCTTCGACCTCCCCTTCTTTTCATGCACCTCTTCAAAAAAAAAACCCCTCACTGCCAACTTTACTCTTTATGTTAACCTTTTTCTCTTTTCTCTCTTTTTTTCCACCCTCCTCTCCCTCTTCCATCCGCTTTCATTCACTACGTCCCAACCTACCGAAATATCCCTAACCCCCTCTTCCCATTCGCGAGATCCCCCTCCCTCCCCTCCCGGTCGTTCATTCTC
The DNA here is from genome assembly GCA_036926305.1 of Uropetala carovei. Classification (NCBI taxonomy): domain Eukaryota; kingdom Metazoa; phylum Arthropoda; class Insecta; order Odonata; family Petaluridae; genus Uropetala; species Uropetala carovei. The sequence goes on along the minus strand of JAXCHB010000063.1, from coordinate 1,019,245 downwards.
AGGGCGTAGGACCGATCCTCTTTTCTTTTTTCTTCGTTAAATGAGTCGTCACGCGTGTCTTCGACGAACTACGCTGTTTTTTTTTTTTGTTGAAGGCGATGGAAACTTTTGTTGCCAAAATACGTGTCGGATATTTTTTTTAATTAAAGAAAACTTCGTCTTACGACACGGATGGATAAATGAGGAGGGGGTTTAAAGAGGATGCTCATTAGCGGCGATCGTTATTCCCATAAAAGGAAGCCCGGGATCGGGAGTCTTCCTCTCAATGGCTTTCCTATGTAGGTTGACAACCCGAAGGACTGATTGATGTCGTGGGGTAAAGATTATATTTCAACGCGTAATTCATTAAAGGCTCGTTTTTTTTTTACTCTCCCAAGTTTTTCCCCCGGCGTAATTCATTTTCTCGAAACATTTCAGCGAGGGAGAAAGAATTTTTATCCGAAAACCAAACCTAAATATCTACCGGCATTTTAAATTCGGAGCTCGCTCGCTTCCGGCGTAATCTGCAAGGTTTTTCCGTGGAAGGGAAAACCCGAGCTCGCCGATGATCGATTTACCTCGATAAACAATCGTTACGTCTTTATAAATATTTCATAAATGATTGATTTATTCTGGAATAATGAATATATTCTGGCGATAAAAAAGATTTTTCCTTTGGGGAGATCTGCAACACGGCCAACTCACCGCTCACTTTCGAAGCGGATGTTCAAGCGAAATGTTTTTATCCCGCATATTTTCCCTTATGGATGTTGTGAAGGTATCGATTTGAGTCCTCCGCGAGGAGCGAGGCGAAACAAGCAAGTCGCTGTTTTCGTGCGTTTAAAAATGGCTCTTGATTGATGAATCAGGGAAGTACAATGACTCGACCAAACGCGGAGAAAATTATGCGACGCGAAAAACACGAACGAGCGACGATCCTCTTGAGAAAAACAAAATTACTTAATTTCTTTGCATCGATGGAAGGTCTCGCTCGTCAGAAAAAATAATCACCGGACAGATTTTAAACTTACGTAGGAAGTGAGTCGCGTTAAAATATTCGTGCCGCGATGATCGGAAGTAATAGGAAAGCATTTATTTATTTGATGCAAACGGTTATATTTGATCTTCTCGCTTCCTGATTTATATTCACCCCTAGACAATATGGCGACACGTTTCTGTATTTATACGCATCCTAAATATGGTTTGAAGGGAATAAAATGTGTAAGTGGAAGGTGCGAGGGAGTGATTGTGGGCGTGCTACTATCCTCTCAAACGATCTAAAGTAGAGTGTATCACTTACTAAATTTATATATATATATATATATACACTACGGAAGAGGAAAGGTAAGTAAGATATATATATATATGTATGTTCCTATATATATTTATATATATATGCATAAATATAACTCAAACCATATTTATTTGTGGCATGAACATTACCTTCTTGAAAGGGGAGGTCGAAGGATGCCCTTGTTGATATTTATGCTCAAAGACGGGAGTGCCCTCGTACGCCGGATATGACGTAGAGCCGAAAACTTCGCTAAGGTAATCATTTGCTCTTTCGTTTTATTCAAACACGATATTTTCTTCGAGTTTCAAATATTCAAATCTATAAAAGCGTTGAAAAAACGCATCATCATCCATAATTTCCGTAAGACTTTCATTTTATCTATTTACGACATTTTCAAACGCCGTTCTTTCTTTTGTTTTCATTTTCAATTTGGATAACTTCTATACCTTGGGTTTCGTATATCGTTTTTCTTATGATAATGTCACTATATCATACTCCGTAAGCGGCGCTAACTCGCTTCGTTATCCGGTAGTGGCCGCTTCCATTCCTTTCTTGGGCGTTGCCTCGGAGTGGGTTTTTATAAGAAGAAGAAAAAGATCAATCTCGCTCAATTATCCAAGACGATTTCCTTTCTCACTCTTGGGTAAATTTCCATTTTATCTTCTCCGTCCTTCCAATAATAGTTTTTACCTGTGTGCGGACATATCTTTGCTTCTTTCTGCACACACATGTAGTACGTGAATACATACACCCGCATACACGTATGCGTGTTTGTATGATGTGTACGTTCAATTTATTCTTAAATAATCTAAGTGTTGCTCAACCTTTGACATCCTACGTCCCACCAACCATTTCGTCAAAAAAAAAAGAAATACGGCTCCCACCGTAATAAAAACAAAACCCCAACCTTTTCTAAGAATTATATGAATTTTTACTTTAAATGCATTTTAATATTACATTAATCATTGATGGAAATTTTAAGGATGTTAAATATTGCAATAATTTTGGGGAGAAAATGTTTTATAATAATAATTTTCGTGGCTCCGCTTCTCACTTAGAAGGCCTTCGTGCCCCACTGGTTGAGAAGCACTTATTCTAAGGTACCCTTCAAAATCACTTGTTCGTCTTAGAATTTTAAGGAAAGCTCTTTTACAGGATACGAATGCACTTTCACGCCGTTCTAGAAGTGTAGTAAGTGTGCCTGCATCTCATTAAAAGTCGTTCCGTAAATCGCTGGAAAATACGCAACCGCGGCACTTCGTACGTCACTTCAGCGACAGCCAGCTGAAAGGTGTTAAGAGATGAATTTACTAAGTCGGAAATAACGAGGCACCGCCATAGTTAAAAACGAATTCTGAAAACGTTTCCTAATGGATGAGTTGGCAGGTTTTTCCCCCTGTTTGTAAAAAAAACAATTCCAGGAATTAAATTCCGAAAACAAAAAGCTATCCTTTCATCTTCGATACAAAATTGCGTCGGATTATTTTTCGAGTCATTCTTCTTAGATATTAATTACAGCGATTTTTTAATGCCGGAGCGAGATGTAAACAAGCCATATGCGATCGTCGATTCATTCGATAAAAGTGAATTGACCCCCAAAATCGAGTTTTATTTTAGATGCGTGAGTAAGATAAATTAACGCGATGGAAGGACATCGGATCGGTGTGGACGATTTGGGCCGAAAAGAAACACGAAAACATTCCTTGTTATTCTGACATTCGCGTGGTCCCTGAACACGAAAACCCATCGACAAACTATGGTTTTCCTGATAGCCGTAAAAGGTTGGGAAAACCAAATGCGCATTTCGGTTACAAGGCAACCGTCATCAGTGGTGACTCATCTACATGTTGCCCCATAATTCACCAGAGTGTGCGGCAGTGGGTGAAAGCCACAATTTTCACTCGTAGGCTTGACTCTCCTGTTACGATCTCGTATTGTTCTCGAAAAAAAACGCCTCGGTAACTCTCTGTCCTACAATCTACCTCGCGTATTTTATCTTATGTTTTAATAGTGATGTTATGCTTTGCTTATGACTATAAATTTTTTTACGAACCTAGCTGCTCTGCGTTGGACTGAAGTATGTGGGCCTTTCCTATACGGATCCCACACACTTGAGGCGTATTCGACCAGCGGTCAAACTAATGATAAATAACTTATTTCTCTTACATTTTCTACGCTATCTCATGTTATTCAACCTAGGAAGGACAATCACTTGCCGCTTCTCGATATTGGAATTATAAATACAGAATATTATACAGTTGAATTTCCACTGATGACAGCTGCTTTGTAGCCGAAACGCAAACATAGTTTCCTCAATCTTTTGTAGATGCATGTTTTGTGATGTTGATTTCAGCAACAAGGTGAGCTCGATAATTTTCTTCCGAATGAAAACCCATGTTTGGGTCGTGGGAAATACTCAATTTCCTCCCATTTGCATTCGTTCGTCCACGGTCGGAAACGGACGCTCTCTTTCCCCGCTCTCTCTCTCTCTCTTTCGCTCCTCTCTCCCAGAGGGCTCTTGCAACGGTCAGTGGACTCGCAGTCTCCACCTGGGCAAAGTTTTATCCAGCTAGATCCCGTTGGCCGAAAGTCTGCCCTTAAGGCTACAACCCGTACGACCTTCCAAACTCTCAAGGTCACCTTACGTCGGGTGCCCGCCCAGGACTGAAGAACGGAAAGAGAGCAAGAGAGAAGAAAATGTGGACTTTCTATATGGCATTCTACGGTCCAAGGCTTCCATAGCCGTGCCGTTACCGTAAATTCTCCTCGCCGATACCTCTTCTTCTTCTTCTTCTTTCCGTGTCCAAACGAAGATTTATTTGATTCCGTCGCTTCGCTTTCTACCCTTTCCTCTCACCTCTCCTCATCTTTTTCCTTTTCCTCCGAAGAGCGACGTCACTCCCGCGATCTTTCATCCTCCGCGTACGAGAAGTCAAACCATTGTCTTTCCTCCGTCTCGTTCCCTCGGGCAAAAAGATAATTACTCTTTAAAAATACGTCCTCGTGAGGTTCTTTTTCTTAAGATTTCATTCTCCTTTCGCCCACCGATATTATCTCGTCATGATCGCTTTCGAAGAAATGTATAAAAATTCCTTATCTCTCGCGCATACGTCGAATAACGCCGTAGGCTTAAGGCGGCGTTCGATTGAAATCCTGTTTCTCTACCGGAGTAGGAATTCCGAGGAGCAAAAATCGATCGGATGGAAAGAATAAAACAGCGCCAAAGAATTTGAAAATAAAATATCCGTGATAAAATGTAGCCGAGATGTGTGAACCACGAAGATTCATAAGCCACGCTTGCACTTCCAATTTTCGTTATTTACGTGTATTTATCTATATCTTTAGCCCCTTTAAATTTCAATCCACCGTATACAGTTATTCGCCGCTATTAAATATTTGTTTTGATGAAATACTTGACTCGAGCACTGAATATGAGTCAAATTTCACGGTTACACGCGATGGCGAAGAGTCTTTGGCTCAAAAGTACTAACTCAATCAGTCGTGATTCCGAAGAAGCGTTGTAGTGGTAAATGGCAAAAAAGATGAAGATTTTTTTTCATCAGAGGTAAAAAGTAATCCCATTCCGCTATTCCTTCTTCGTGTTATTGTTACAGTAATAGTAGTAGTAGTAAAGAAATAATATGGTGAATAGAATTGGCCTTGAAGTTAACACATAGACAAGACCAGAATTAAATTGGTACGGTAATGGCGACTTTAAAGCAACATAACTCTGAAACGGGAATAGGAGTTTTTGTAATAACTCAGAGAACAACTAATCACAGAGAACGAAAGGGGAAGTTATTGGTAACGGAGAAGAGGATGTGACTCTCTCATCGCCTTTAAATCATCTCTCATCGTCCCTCTTCCTCTCTCTCTCTCTCTGCCTTTTCTCTACCTGTTCTTCTCCGTCCTCTTCTTTCACTCCATCTTCTTGTAACACCGTATCTCCTTTATAGTCTTATCCTTATCCCCCAATCTCTCTTGCCTGGCTCACACACTTGCTTTCTTTTCTCTCCTTCATCTCATTCTCCCTTTCTTCCATCACTCATTATTCTCCTTGCTCTAATCCTCTTCCTCTCTTCTCTGCTCTTCCTCTCTCTCTCTCTCTCTCTCTCTCTCTCTCTCTTTCTCTCTTCGTTTTATACTATCCTTCCTTCCATCTCTTTCTCTTCTCCTCTCTTCGAATACGCGACAGTGCGAAGGTCAAAAAGTGCTAATTGAGACTCAAGAAACGTAAAATGCGTTCGGCAACCAAGTTGAAATGCCGGAAAGCAAGCGAGTCAACTGAAAAAGGTTCTCTAACATGCTCTCGTGGATGAACAGGTCACGCCTGATAAATCCACTTGGCGAATGTTTTTCGTGATAATTGCTCGGTAAGCGACACTATAATGATTAGTGCCAATTTCACCGCGTTACGTTTTCCCCTCTCCACATAATAATTTTAATTGAATGGGAATGTATTTGTGACTCCGCTCGTGCTTATTATTTGCGCATCTTTTTACACGTCGAAAATAAAATTTGACACATTTTCTCATTAAGCTTTTAAATGTATTTGAATAAATATATCCGCGTCGTCGATCTGAATGCACCGTAAATCCACCTGGTTCTTACATATTATGTAAACCGATTTAAGCATGTCGTTAACCTAAGTTTTCTTGGGATTCATCCTGATATATACATACATACATACATATATATATATATATATATCATCATCATCATAGGCAGTCTGTCCGTTGACAGGTCCGTGATTATTCTAGGTTAAACTTGGTTCTCCATATACTCCTATTTTCCGCAGTTTTCTTCATGTCTTGATAGCTCTCTTTCCCTTTCTAGTCGTCTACTAGCTGAAACCTTTTCCTACCTCTTTCTCTTTTTCCATCCAGTTTTCCTTCTAGCACTTCTTTAATCATGCACTCTCTCCTCAGGTAATGCCCAATCCAGTTCGCCTTCCTCTTTCTGATAGTCTGTATAATCGTTCGCTTCTCTCCTATTCTTCGTAGTACTTCCTCATATATATATATATATATATATATATATATATATATATATATATATATTAGGGCAACTAGGTGTTGTGTCTTTCTTGTGCTGACGAAGGGATCATCCCGAAAGCTCTAACCTCTACAAATGTGTCTCTCCAACACCCCAGCGGCTCTACTTCCGGTGTTCACTGGGTTTCCTTCAGCACCTAGTTGCCCTAAATATTCTCATTTACCTTTCCTCTTCCGTTATATATATATATATATATATATATATATATATATATATATATATATAAGTATATAAACATTCTACATACGTTTTCAAACTATGACCACTGAAAGTGAAGACGCTTACCTTTATATATTTCCTTTCCTTTATATACTTACCTTTCCTCTTCCGTAGTATTTATATATATATATATATATATATATATATGTGTGTGTGTGTGTGTGTGTGTGCGCGTGCGTGCGTGTTTGTGTGTGTGTATAAGTATATCTTAAATCTACCTGAAGTTTTAAAATGCATTCATAGTTTATTATGAGCCCAGAAAATTACAAATCGTAATGATATGACAGATTTATCAATAAATTAGTTTGGTGATCCCGGACAATATCATCCATAAAAATCTAACGTGGCAATGCATGCTTTAAGGCGATTAAGAATATAATTGTTTTTAGTCGTTTTACGTTACGTTTTGTTTACCATGAATGTTACGCGTATTGTCTCTTCTCACAGCAAATTGTTTACGCACCTGGACAACGGTATTTGGGAAAGGACCTGTTCGCTTTTAGACGCACTTCGCTGCGGAACGACTTAATCTGTTAGCTTTACCATGTCCATTTGTCCATCCGTGAGCGACTAAAAGCGCTCCATAGGCCGAACGAATTTTGATTAAATTTATAGTTATATATCCTTAAAAATATTATTTAATCAAATTTAACTTTAGTTCTTATAATACTGGTTGGACTAGAACTTTAATCGAAGACCAGATTGTGGACTTTTGTGACATCGACTTATCTTACTTATACGAGATTGTTATTTTTTACTCCGAGTAAAAATATGAAATTAACTTAAAACGAAGTCGACTGATGATGGTCAAAAAAATGACCACGTAAATAATTCATAAAAAGAACGAATGAATATTTTGACAGAATGGATTGTTTTTATGAAACACCCAAAGACGATGAAATAGCCAGGAAACGCGCCTAATGTATCATGCATGCCAAACGTGCATTTTCAGCTTATCATAATTGCGCTATCGGTACCTGTAATATAGAAACTGTTGGCTTAATGAATTTTATTATTTTTAGCGTGATTAAAAACCGGAAAATTGAACGTTAGCTTGAAGGATAACTTATTTATCAATAACATGAACCGAAAAATCTAAGACACCAATTGGACTGTAAAGAACAATAAATCAAAGCCTAATGATAATTAAACGCTCAATAATAAGATTTTATTAGTATGGGGATAGAACCGTGCAATCTCTTCCTTCATCAATGCGTTAGTTAATAATTTTTTAAACATCAGTGTGGAGTTTTCCACAATCGTGGGTTTACAGATTGTTTGATAATTTAGTCAGTGGTATTTAAAGAACTGTCAGACCTCTACATTTAAATTGCCTTATACAAGTGAGCAGCTTAATCATCGAAATATATAATAAGATGTCCGATTATCGGTTAACATGATTAAACACCCATAACTTGCATTGATAAGCGAAAGTGATGCATATAAACAAAAATTCGATTATTAAACTCTCGTAAGGAACTTAAAGACAACTAAGAGGTTTTGCCTGAGGATGATGCTGAAGTCTTGCTCAGTGAGAGAAAAACGAAAACGAGACAAATCTTGGGATGCAGATGTTCTACCAATTAACCCGTCAAGAAAGCTGATGAAGTTGAAGTGGGAAGCTCATTTCAGACGAACGCAGTTGAATCCTTGTATAACTTGCTCTGTTCATTCTATCTTTTATAGCTAGTTACGAAGTTGGATCACACAAATTTAAAACTCAACTACCAAACCTCATCCGATATACATAACATGGAGGTTATAACCCTAATTCTCTCTCTCTGTTTTAAAACCAGGAAAGGAAAGAACAGGACTGAAAGAAACAAGAAATTCGATAATTTGATGTAACATAATAAAGGAATAGAATTTGGATGGGATACGTGCGGATAGGTGGATAGGTAAATGCCTTTATTAGAGCTGGACCGAGATGGTTGAAGTCTTCTTGGAACATTTGAAAAGGGAAAAGAAGAGACGGAAAAGTTCCGAGGGAGAAAATGGGATTGGGAAGGCGGAGAATGAGCGGAGAGGAAGATGTGGGGGAAAAAATATATATATATAGAGAGAGAGATAGAGAGAGAGAGAATGGCAGGGGAAAATTGGGTTGAAAGGATGGCGAGGAAATGGAGGTACACGGCATATGGCATGAAGGTGAAGAGAAAAAGAAAGGAAGGCGTTTAAGGGTTGGCTTATAACGGAAGACGAGGGGAGGAGGGAATTGCGAGAGAGAGAAATGGAGAGGTGTAAAGGGAGAGAGGCGGACGCGAAGGAGAGGGAGAGTAGTAGTTGAAGGGAGTTTGGGGGAGATTGTATTTTTGGGGATTGCGTTTAAGTGGAGGCGAAGGAGGGCGGGAGGGAGGCTTTTGGAGGCACCTGGGAATAGAATAGGGAGGAGGGAGAAAGGAGGGGGGATTTTCGATGGGTCTAGTTGATGCGAAGTGCGGACGCAGTGGATTTGGTGGAAGTAATATCTGGGATTGGATAAGAAAAAGGAGTGCGTTAAGATAGGGTACTACGCTAAGAATTACTTTACCGAATTCAATATACTATCCAATTATTAAATAAAGTTATTCAAACAGTATGGACAAGGTACAAAAAAAACGGAAATTAAACCAACCCTATTTAACAAAACGTAAACAAAAAAATTATCCATTATGATATTACAGAGACCCTCGAAAGTATTTATGCCGTTTTTATAATTATTCAGTCCAGTTAATTTGCGCCGGTCGTGCACGAGTCAGCCTTTGTAACACGGGTGTTCATTCAGTTGAAATATTGGGCCAGCTGAATATGGTCTGTGAATGAGAACCCCATTCATCAAAGTACGGAAATGTGTCACGTGCTCTGTTCGACGAGGGCAAATAGCTAATCCAGTTGTGGACCACTCTCGCGCTGCATAGATGTTTACCCTCGTCAACGCACGCGTGGAACGCGATGGATGGGTCCTACAGTGCAACGTAAAGTGCCTCCTTCGCCCTCGCCCCACCCAACCCCTTCTCACTCCCGAGGTCATATCTGATTTCATCTAAGTGGTGCGGTTGTACCTCGCAATAGAGAGGGGGAGAGAGAGAGAGAGAGCCAGTGAGAAAGAGAAAGAGAGATATAGGGAGAGAGAGAGAGAAAGAGGTGCCCGTTAGATAAAGGCGAAGCACCGTCCGCTGTCTCCATCTCCTCCCCTTTCCCCTTCCTCCTTTCATGCACACACACTCGCACACACACCCTTTTCTCGTCACGCACCTTCACACGCGTGTGTTTGAAGCTTTCCCTCCCATCCTCTCCGGCTAAAAACGTTTCGAGAAATCAAAAGGAAATTTTTCGTTTGCTTCCGAAGTTTTGGCGAACGTTTCAATCTAGTTACAGCCGAGCATTTAACTCTCTCTAAAAATATTTGTTCTCAATTTTCTATAAGTAATATATGCATAAATAAATAAATGCCCCGTTGTAGTATTTAATCCGTTATTCTATCGATTATAATGTAGATGTACGGTATGACCAGTCATAACGTGAAATTATCCATTTATACATACTTTAATTACGTAATCTATTGATTATGTAACTGCATTACGTTAAAATGTTGAAATAATAGGTGATATACAACAATTTACCTAGCGGCTTCGCACTCTCAATAATATTCTGAAGTTTTGAGGATCTATGCATTAGTATATGATAAAATTTAATTTTTATTACTAGTTTGGATTGGTTTGCTTGTAGTTCGCGTGGCTGTTGCAGATTTAGATTTTTTTTAATCACACGATTCGACTTGTATTATAGTGCACGATACGCATTTGTCAATTTACCACTTAAGTATAGATCGTCTGAATTTAGTTTTTAATGACCGTAGCGGTAAGATAATCTTTAGTCTAACTGGGTAGCTAACAGAATAACTAGTTAAAGTCTGTAGAACCATATTGTTCGACATTTTAAATGGAGTCATCCGATAATTATAGAATACGTAGGCAATCAATGGTCTACCGATCTAAACACGCACGAAAGTAAATCGCCTACTGCCGGCTAGATTTAGCACGTCACTTAATCTTGGGTGATTTCTTCATTTCAGATATTTGCAGAAAAACTTTATATTATATCAATTCATTTATTATTGTTTCTCATTATTATAATTGAGTTTCTACCGCTAATTTTCCATCAAAGGCTTCAGAATTTATGAAATTATTTTCCTTTATTCAAATCACTCACGCAAACCAGTGCAGTGCGTCATTCGGATATAATCACACGTATTTGTCAGTCGCTTCAATGCCCTTGTAACCGAGTTTCTGTGTATTTGTGGTTCCTCACGTATGTTTGTAATACGGTCGCAGGACCCCCATTGCTGCTTATTGCGGGCGAATGGAAATTATTGCCAGCGAGGACGTAATCGACCCGTATTGTGCACCAGCTTTATTATAAAGTCTAATGCATTTTTAGAAATATTAGTCCAGAATTTTTATCAACTTCTTCTCGCGATATTAATATGTCCAATGGAGCGCGTTGCATTTTAAAATCATTGTTTTGGTATAAAGTTATGCAAGAAAAGATGAAGATTAAACGTAAAACTGGAAAAGAAAAATTATACTTTTATTTTTATCAGCTTACTGTGTACGATTGAAGGGTTGTTCTATTAAAATTTTGTTTTTAAATAATAAGTAATGTGCAATAATTAATTTTGTCGACCGCATCAAAGAAATATTACATTGCCATATTATTTCTACATAATTTTAAAAATAATTATATATGAGCCTTAATTACTGCTTAAAAGTCAAATCTCCAATAAGCCAAGATAAACCTTAATACATAAATATTGCGATACAGACGTGATTAAGTCCGAAGATAAGCTTCGTTTTACTTGATTTATTATATAAGAAATAACGATTAGCATATACAGAAAGCTGATCATAAAGTCTTAGCAAGCAAGAGAGATTTAAAGCTCAAAACATTCTAAACGCATATTGCTAATTTTATAATTAGCTAATATTTAAGAAATTTTCGCACTTTAAAATAAGCATACAAATGTCCATTTATTTACCTCCAAGAATGTGAAAGAAACCGGCAGTCACATTTACCTTGGTAACAGATTATTAATTCACTAGTTATTTATATTCCAACAGTTCTCACAGAATCTTCTTCTGCAACATCGTTTTAATCTCTATCACTGCTTAGAATTTACACTTTTAATGTTTTAATTTAATTCTGTATTTGTTGCGTCGACACAGAATTTTTACTAACAATATCCGATTGAGAAGGAAGATTCCTTAATAGAAATAAAAAACATAATTTCCGCAAAAAAATTTTTTTTGTGGAAATGATTGTTTTTCATTTCTATTATGAAATTTTACTTGTCACGATTTATTCTTATGATACCTCGATTTACTTTCAAGCTAGAGAATCTCTTGGAACGAACCGTCTCGACGTGGCTTATTTTTATTAATTCTTTAAGATGCATCCACAGCTTCTCGATCTGAAAATTCTAGCTTTCGACCAGGTGAAAATGTAAGAAAAGTCGATCGAGAGAGTAGTAAGAACTGAATTTCCAAAGCGGGAACGAGGTGACATGGTTTCAGAGAAAGAGTCGCAGGATTGTAAACCGCGAGCAAAAAAAAAATATTTGGCGTAGGAACTAACGCAGCGTACGATTTCGTCGCTCTCGGATTTTTTTTTCCTTCGTTTCAGTTGGCACGCCTAATGCACGGCAGTAAGGAAACGATTATAAAACGCCTCCTCGTACGATGGACGCCGCCCGTTAAATTAATTTCTCATTCGTGCCGAGTTTCTCTTCGAGGAGGCGGGGGCGATGAGCATTGCGGAGCAACAAACCCTATGCAGTCGAGTAAAACTCTCCTCCCACCACCATCTTCCTCCTCCTCCTCCTCCTCGTCGTCCAGACGTCCGCCTCTGTCTCTTTCTTTCTGACTCACTCAGTCGCCAGACCACTTCTTTTTAAAAACTCGAGCCGAGTCCCGAACAGCGCCGGATTAGGGATCGGTTGAGGCAGGCCGGCCGGTTGCCCTCGCCGGACCTCTTCGCCTCCTTTCTATTCGCCACATGGTCTTAAGAACGCCCCCGCGTCCTCACCGCCTACCCACCTGGCGGCGCCAATGAAGGGGGAAAGTGTAAAGAGGCGTTGAAGTGGTAAAGGGCAAGAGACGTTTGGGGAAGGCAGGGAAATTTGGAGTCGGGGCAGGAGAGAGTGCATCGTCTATTGGCGCTATGCAAATCACGGCGGCTATCGATCCCAAACGCATTTCTCGCCACGTTGCTCGCACACTGCTCCGGGGAAAGAGGGGGACGTTTAACACTCGCGAGTCTGATTCAAAAAGAAAAAGAAACTGACCCAGATAGCGTTAGATTAAGATAAACGGAGTCTCCGGCGCAAATAATTTCGCGATTCATTTTCGTTTCGGCGACAAAAATTGGAGTTGACCACAGAGGAAGGAAATGAGCCGGTTGCGTTCGTATCTAGAATATAAGAAATGGAATAGACGTCGTGGTCGTCTGCGTGTATGACAGTATGCTCCGAAAGACTCAAAATTTTTAAAATGATTGTTTAAAGCAGAGATCTGAAATCTTAGTTGCATGGTGGGCCGCATTTGTAGGTGCGGATGCTTCGACTGGCCGCATTAGAAGATGCGGATGCTTCGGAAAGCTGGAAAAGAATTTATAATGGAAGTTCTCTAGAGATTTCGTCGTGCCATACAAAAGAGAACCAAGCCTATACACTTCTAAGGGCATAATTTTAAACACAGAAGGCTCAAATACGGTAATTTTAATTAACAAAAATGAAAATTTATATATTCAAATTGTATGGATCGTTTTAGTCCCGGGGGCCTTAGGTTGCCGAGCCCTGGCTGAAAATCGCAGAGTTGCACATACATACGTTACGGCCGTGGCTGCGTCATTAACTCAAGAGTGAAATTTTCATATTTTTTTATCGTTCCAATAGCCGCTGACCCATTTATCTCTACGAATTCTAGTCTTCTTTTGTTTCAGGGAGGAGAGTCAGGAAGATACTTCGTAGCGTATGAAAGGGATGTGGGGGCGAGGGGAGGGGGGTGTGTGGAGAGGGAAGAGGGTGAAAGGCGGTTAGATCCACCTCGCTCTATTATTCTCCTCACTGTTTCATCCAACTTCGACCTTCTCCAGTAATTTCTTCTCTCTTCCTAATTATCGTCCATTCTCTTCATTTGCAAGTCGTATCACCGTATTATAAAGAGACCCTTTTTTGGCATAGACTAAAAAGTTTTAGTTGGAAATAATTCCGCTACTTCCTCTTCTGTTGAAAATTGTACTTTAAAAAAATCTTTGCTTAAGTTCGACGTTGCTTATCAAAATACGTGAGCCTAATTTTCTAATACTTACTTAGCCTTAAACTTTGTCGCTGGTTTTGAAAATGGCTGCCGTTGAAGCCTTTCCGTTGGTTTTACTCGTAAACGTCTCCGTCTTCACCGACTTTTTGTAAGAAAATTCTTCGACTTATTTCTAGGCGCTCTCATGATTTATCGTGATTATCGTGATTTATCGTATTTTCTGAAGTAATAGAAAATCCTTTAAATAAACCCTGCGCTAAAATGCATATTATCTTGTTAATGTAGGCAGATATTGCAATTCCTCTAACGTAAAAATTTCCCCTTTTCCCAAAGGTAAACTATTTTGTGTAAGATGCGAAGGAAATTATTGTCCTACGAAATCGTAGAAAAGAGTTTATGTTGATGATGCATTATGGTAGTTGTGCTGCATATTTATTCAAATTCGTTGGTTGAAAAAATAGATCTTCCTCTACTTTAAGGTTAAATATCTTAAATTTTCATAAGCTTTTAAATTCTCGTTACTCTATACATATTGAAAATCTTCTTAAATTTAAAATAAATTTTCAAGATTTTTCGCTTTAATGACGACTTTCATTCCAATAGACACTTAAGACCGCTTGAGTATTTAACCCTCCATTAAGTATCAAACGTCAACAATTCTGTGCTCTTGAGCATTAAGATAGAATACAGGTTGCTAGGTTACACAAAAAGTTCAAATAAAATATCCATAGGGATAATAAACTAGACCTTTTAGAAAGTAAAACTCAAAAAAAATAATAATGCAGAAAATTGTATTCTGGGTGAGGACATTTCCAACCCAGACAGACAGAGTATTAAACAACAGTTGCTCGAGCGAAAATTTCGAGATATTTACATTCAAAAACTGTATGTCTTCGCTATTTCTCTTTCTCAAAATCACGGCCGACGGCCATAACCAGTCAACCGGAATTGCCTTTTATGTGAGCGGTGCTATGTATCTTGGCCGTATACATCGACCTCCAATGAAGTGCAGCAGCGAAAAAATTTAAAGAGATTTAGGGATGTAGCGAAAAAGGAAACCTACGCCTGAAAGGGATTCTCGTAATTATTAACCTTCTGTTAGTACTTCAACATATCGGAACGCTTTTAGTCTTGCGGGTTCGAATCAAACCCACGTCCGAAAAAAATTTAGACACCAATTTTGAGAATTCATAATGTGACGACCTCAGCATGTAAAATACGTAAAGATGATGTGAAATACTGCCGTGTGGGTAGCTGTTTAAAAACTAAAATAGATTGAAGTTTTGAATAATGAGAGATACCTTTGAGATATTTGCCCTGACCTTGTGATAGTTATTGGAGACACCTAAAATAAGAACATATTTTTTTCAACTTCTGCTTATTATTGAACGCAACTATTTTCAGTTATATCAATTCAAGGAAATACTTTTTTTTGCCCCAGTGAGGATAATTAGTGTGGAGAGCTTTTCTCATTAGTTCCTTACCTGAAATATTCTAATAAGAGAACTATTGGTTTGATAGCTTAGATGGCGAAAGCAGCCATCTGACAAGTGGCAGACCTTTGTTCGATTCCGAGTCACCTACAGGATTTTTCTCCCTCTCTCCCTTGCAATTCATATTTGGAATCGTATATGCACCCATGCATTTCAAACTTCTTTAATTTATAACTAACAATTAGCTTTATTTATATCAGAATAGCCCCAAAACACAATGTTAGGTTTGTCTGAAAATGTGATATTCGTTTATCTTCAGAGGTCGTGCATGTCCTCTAGCAAGTGAACCATTTATTGCTCGAAGGCCAGTTGAAATAGAAATCAGAGAAATGAGATGCGCACTCTCTCTGGAGTTTTAAGAGGGGACTTTAAATTTTTAAAACGCTACCGTGCTTTATCTGTAGAGACATGTTCAATTTCGCGTGGGTCCACTCGACATCAGCTCTCGCGCCACAGATAAGTTGATGCTTAATTTGGTTATATAAGGATAAATTCATCTTATAAAGCATAGGTAAAAATCATTTGCTCATTTTAACTAAATATTTCAGGACTGGGACTTTAACGCATGTTTTATTCATAACTTTGACTTTACTATTCAACCAATTACCATTATTAATTATTGTAAAATGGAGATTGTTTTTCTACCTAAATACAATTTTTGCTTGATTTCAGTTGTGCCATTTATCATGGTTTCCTCTTCCACTTGTAATTTTATAAACAATCCTTCAACGAATTTCTTCGCATTGACTTAATTTTTATTATAAATTTATTTATTTTAGAGTATTAAAAAAATAAGGCATGCATTTTTATTGGAGATAATGCAGTGAAATTATCTTTAACCATTGAAATTACTTTTACTAAAAGAAATTTAATGTTTTTAATTGGATTTTGCTTTGTTTTCTCAGCTGTAATTTCTTTCGTTAACTAAGAGGAATCAGTAGAAACGTTATTTATTTAATCGATGGCTCAGCACCGTGGATAAAGCAAAGCACATGGTCATAAATATTCAGCTCAAAATATTTATATAAGCTTAATTTGACTATCGCTAACGCGGAGAAAGATTTTGTTGCAATTCATTAATTAAATGACTCTATTTCATAATAGAAATGCATAATAGGATGAAAAATACAGAAGATGATTTACATTTACTGCTACAATCATACATATACATTACTTAATTTTACTTAATTATAACTTAATCTTACTCCAAATAAAATAAAATAGTAGGAGCAGTATTTATAAGTGAGCCTTCACCATTACATTATATGTCTGTTCTGGAGTATGAATTTCAGAATTTTATTTTTCGAACTTGTTTCACCCGGAGTTCTACCTACATTCCAAATTTCAGATCCGTAGCACATCGGGTTACCATAGACACGGACACGATGCGGTGTCACTTCGTTCCACGATCACATACTGTAGGCTTTTTTGAGAAAATCGATGTAGACATCCAGAAGACCGACTTCAATAGTTCAGTAGAAATCTATTTCAACATTTCAGTAAAAAAATCGATTTCGACTTTTCGGTAAAAAAAATCGATTTCGACTTTTCGGTAAAAAAATCGATTTCGGCTTTTCGGTAAAAAAATCGATTTCGACATTTCGGTAAAAAAAATCGATTTCGACTTTTCGGTAAAAATCGATTTCGATTTTTCGGTTTTCGACTTTGACTTACCGACTTTTCGATTTTCGACGGTCGAGTTACCGATTTTCGAAAAAAATCGAAAAAAATTGACAGCCCTAATAGATACATATGTTTAGGAAAAGACTCAATCTATTTTAGAAAATGTTTTAGGCAAATTTCCGTGTCGTGATTTTAAAGTACAGGAAAAATTTGCGTATTCGTGGATGAGGAAAAAAGTATATGTGAGATCAGTTTCTAAATAATTCGTATTTATGGATTTTTTTATCTCATAGCAGGACTTAAAAGTAAGAGTAAATAATTTGAAATTATATATCTCGAATTTTCTATTATTTGATGATATGATTCATACAGGTTCACTTGAAATCCATAAATCCGATTTTCTGTATTTTCTAACTGTCCAATAAGGTTGGCGTTACAGAGATTTAATAACAAAATTTCACCTCTTGTGCAATTTCGGAAAATCATGCGGAATGCTCGGTAACAAAAAAGACCCGAAAGATTTCAACGCGCGGAATGTCAGCAGTAACAGTTTTATTTAAATGGACAAAGGTTAAAGGTGCATCGACCGCAAAATTCTTCCAGAAATGAACCACTCCTAACGGATTTTTCCGATATAAGAGGAGTGCAACATGACAAAACGGGTGTCCGAGAAAAGTAAACGGTGGTTTCGGAAATGAACGAGATAAAGCGAACGGAAACTTCCGAAAATGTCGTGGTCGCGTAGTATTAATCAGGGATCAGATAACGCTTGGGGCCGATTCCATTCCTCATTTACCCTTTCCCTTCCTCCTTCTTCCGCCGTCCTAAGTGTCAACGTCTAGAAATGACGCCCGAGGCGCATAACCCATTCTGTGGACGTAATAAACTCTTCCGAAATCGCGAGTATATAAGCACCTTCATCCATGTGATTTACATCAATTCACTGAGGATCTTCAACTGGTGTATAGCAGCAAACGAAGGTAAGGACATACCTTGGCGTACTCTCCATCCTATTGCGTCATTTCAATTGTCAACCGTCCGGATAATTACACTTTATTTGTATTATAAATAATCGTATCGTATTATAAATAATCGTATCGTTTGAAATAATTTAACCATTTTATTTGCTTAGTTTTAAAATATTTCATATAATAATTATTGGTCATTCAGCTTTACGCTAGAGCTTCAGTGGAACGAAAATTTCATTAATGCTTCAACTTTAAAGTTTAAAGTCTCGAATAAGGTTAAATATTGTGATGTAAAATAAAAGTGTGATGTTTTAGTT
Source organism: Uropetala carovei (assembly GCA_036926305.1). Lineage (NCBI taxonomy): Eukaryota > Metazoa > Arthropoda > Insecta > Odonata > Petaluridae > Uropetala > Uropetala carovei. Next base: position 1,001,002 of record JAXCHB010000063.1, on the reverse strand, counting down.
TACATATAACGAAATATGTTAACTTTTACTTATTAATTTAGGTGCAGTTAATTCTGCTTTTGTTTAGTTTTCTTTGCCGTCACGTCAAAAAGTTTCAAGTTACTTCTTATGCGAAGCGGCAGATTTAAAAAAGTTACGGAACATAACGTTGCTTATTTTTTATGCTCTCTCGTGAATCTAACAAAAACCCTCAATCTTCTCATTTTGGTTAAAATCTAGGCAAATTCTTTTGTGTCAGAATGTGATCGCAGAATCACTCGTATTGTGGCGAGATCTTCTAATAAATTGCCTCCGTTCCCTCTTTTTTTTCAGATCCTCTCTAATATAGCGAATCTTTTTCGCTCATCATGATGCTGAGGAGCACCGCCTTCCTTCTGGTGCTCTCCGCGCTGGCGAGCGCCGCCACCTCCGGCAGTATCGATGATTTGTTCACCTCCCATCGTTCAGACGATGACGCTGACGCAGTTGTTTCGTCTGATGTAGAATTGAGGTTCGGCGCCACACCGGCCCTCGAAGACGAAGCAATCGCCGAAGATGCTGTGGAAGGAGAGAGGATCGCCCGTCGGGAAGACGACGAGTCCAGGCAGCACCCTCACGAGGCCGCCCAAGTGGTATTTGCCACCAAGACGGTCATCATCCAGGTAAGAGTAGTGTTTCTCAATCGGTGTGACGCGAAGTTTCGAAAATAATCATTATGAAACTTTTTATCAACAAAAATACTTCAATATTTAAGGTCTTTCAAAATTTCCGTTAATGATTATTTCTTGGAAAATGTGGGGTTTAGTTTTTACCGTGGTGGACCCAGGGTTAGTTTTTTTTAAAATGCTTGGTGAGACGCAAGATGCAAAATGTTGAGAACCGCTGGGTTAGAGGAAAAGGATTAATACGAGCGTCCTCGGTGACTCCACGATGGTTTTCCGGTTAATCCGATCCGCCTCGTAGGAAACTTCTGTGCCGAATTCAATGCGCGTGCGCTGAAAATAAAATTCCGAATGAAAATGATTGCCAAGTCGCTATCTGTCATTTTTGTCGAATAAAAAAGAAGCGAGCAAATTTTAGCATCATGGAGTAGTCATTAAAGGCAATGGGAACTTAAAATTTTTTTAACGAGCATGGGGTAATATATGCAAGAAGCACAACATAAATAAATTTCCTCTCGGGAGATTCAAGAATCGAGCTTTTGATATTTTTCTTTCCAGTTAAGGTGAGACGAGGTACACTCATTTCCAAAAGTCGAGCGACACGGCTCGGTCACGCCACACATAGTCCGGAGCTGAAAGTTCCGAGTATGTTGGTACCCATTGCTTGAGGGGAAGCAGGAGAGGGGAATGATAGTGAGGTGGAAGAGTGAGGAGGTGAGTTTCGAAGACAGGGTTGGCGTGCTGGAAGAAATGAACGGAATCAGAGCCTATGAGACAAAACCCATTGAACAGTGCGAGGGCATCCAATCCAACTCGGAAAATAGGAGTCTCGGTTGTTGCCTTCGCATGCCAAGGGTAACAAGAAAACCTCCGAGAGAAGGAGGCGTGTAAAAGGTTCGAAGTCCACAGTGATGTCTTACAATGGGATAGGGAAACATAAATGAATATGCCGCGGCTAGAAAGCACTTTCGGAAAAGATGCAATATTTTCATCTTTGTGAGCGTTATTAATGCGAAATGCTAGGCTGCACTTCACTTCGGAAAGCGTAAAAAATCATCAATGGGTCAAGGGCGAAAATTATATAATACTCCATAAATTAGGATAACAAATATGAAAAAGGTTGATTTAGTGGAGATCCTGAATGAGCATCTTCTGCCTTATGTCAGCAAGATAGTGCCAGACGGCGAAGACGTGGTAGTAATACAAGATAATTAATTCATCGTTAGATACGACCGGTGTAACTCGACAATTTTTTTGACCAGAACTGGAATATCAACGTTCTGCCCTGGCCAGCTCGCTCGCCGGAATAAAATTTTTATTCCACCGTACTGTATCACTCAAGCGTCAAGAAATTGTCAGCACGAAAATTGCTTTTTCGGGAGAACATTAGGAAATATTTACATCCTTTTTCCAGTCAGTTTTACCAAAACTCTAATAAATGGAAATTTATCACATGTAGCACTTTTCTCACAGATAGTGGATACATTTTATATTGACTTTATTTAAATTTTCGAATAAAAATTTTATTCTAGCAGCATTTAATAGGCAATGAAAGATTATTTAGTGTTTTATTTTAGTATTTAGTGAAGTCTCAGCCTGAGTCGATCACTCCTTGCATTCGACGGTTAATGAACCGTAAAATTTTCACATATTCGTGGCCGTCGTCCGATTGAGCCCCAGAGTTCCATAACATTCTCTTCAAGAGCGGCTGCCGTCCTCAACTTTCCTTCCGTCCACTCATTCACCATTATACCCCATAAGTTCTCAATGGGATTCATATCCGGCAAGCGAGCTGGCCAGGGCAGAACATTGATAATCCAGTTCTGGTCAAAAAAATTGTCGAGTTACACCGGTCGTATCTAACGATGAATTAATTATCTTGTATTACTACCACGTCTTCGATATCTGGCACTATCTGTCTGACATAAGGCAGAAGATACTCATTCAGGATCTCCACTAAATCAACCTCTCTCATTTTTGTTATCCTAATTTATGGAGTATTATATAATTTTTGCCCTTGACCCATTGATGATTTTTTACGCTTTCCGAAGTGAAGTGCAGCCTAGCTTTTCGCATTAATAACGCTCACAAAGATGAAAATACTGCATCTTTTCCGCAAGTGCTTTCTAGACGCGGAATATTCTTCATGTTCCCCTCTCTTCGAACCGTTTACACGCCTCCTTCTCTCGGAGGTTTTCTTGTTACCCTTGGCATGCGAAGGCAACCTCTCAGAGAGTCCTTTTTTCCGAGTTGGATTGGATGCTCTCGCACTGTTGAATGGCGTTTGTCTCACCGGCTCTGATTCCGTTCGTTTCTCCCTGCAAGCCTACCCAGGCTTCGAAACCCACCTCCTCACTCTTCCACCTCACTATCATTCCCCTCTCCTGCTTCCCCTGAAGCAATGGATACCAACATATTCGGAACTTTTAGCTCCGGCCTATGTGTGGCGTGACCGAGCCGTGTCGCTTCACTTTTGGAAATGACTGTACATATTCACTATAATCTCTCAGTATTTTTGAGATACTTGTAAATACGGGGATTAATGAAGTTCTAACATGGGATCGAGGAGTTGAAATTTCAAATTTTATTCCGGTTATGTAGTAGCCCTATTTGAATGACACACGATTCGAGGGTAGCAATACCACTTCTACATTCCCTTGATTGTTATACTAAGTCATCAAAGTCTCTCATTTCGTGAAATATGTTTATCCGATATTATGAATGTGTTTGTTCAACTTTAAGGATATAATATCCATTATCTCCATGCAACCAGATCACTGAGACAGCCTGTAGAAGAGACACTTTTTATTTAAGTAGAAATCACTTTAAAATAATATTAACTTCAAAATGCACCTAACTTACAGTACACTAGGAATTTTTAGTTGAGAGCGTACACCCTTTCTTTTCGAGAGGGATTTTATAAGACATTATTGCGCCCTGTTTTTTTATATAATATCTTACCTGTATGAGACAAACCGTAAAAATTTCGAGTCTTAGTTCAAGGTGCATTGTCAGGTATAAAAATTTAGGGTTTAAAGGGTGGAGAAGCTCGCGAGATGGAATCTCAGGGAAGGAGAGACTAATATTCTTCTCTTGTTTATATTGACTCGTTAAAGGTTACCGCCACCACGACGCGCCACCCAGTTTGCATGACAGTGTACGGCGTGAAGCCTCCCTGCCTGCTAAATACCAACTCACCCTTGCCCCCCGTCGGCGTGCACCATCACCATGAGGAGGAAGTTAAGCAGGAAAACAGCCCTGATTCAGCAAATGAAGTTACGAAGAACCAAGAGAAGTAAGTGCAGACGGAATCGGTTCTTTCTTCCGTATTTGGAAGAGCCATTCAAAGTGCGTTACCGATACCAAAAGTGGTACCAAAGAATCTTCAAATAAATACCTACAAAATTGTTTTTTACCTTTGCTTTGAGCAATTAACAATTTCCGGGTTTATGGGTGGCAAGAAGTTAATAAAACGGCAAATGGAGTGGATGGAAAAAGGTTTTAAAGACACTGATCTATAGGAATCCGATAGCATCCGGAAACTAAAGAATGGACTGATTTGGAACTCCCTCTTGTTCCAATCTAATTTAATCAGCAGACGAATAGTTGATGTGATTTTCGAGAAATCAGAAAAAAAAGATTTGGTTATGCTCCATATCTGTCAGAAAATCTTGCTAATTCACAAAGTTGTACCTTAGCTTATACAAACTATTCGTGTATTTTTGTAAACATTAATAAAATGTAATTTAAATGAGGAAAGTCACCAAAGATTAGAAAAAAGGATTGGTACAGTGTAATATGATACTTAATATATAACGAAAATTTTGCCTCGCTCTATGCAGATTTCTGAACGTCTTAAATTCTCCGTTTTCACAGTCATGATGACGCCTACGAGGCGCTCTCCAAGGACTCAGGGGACGGCGTGGAACTAGAATCATCGGCCGAAGATCCCGAGACTCGCCACATAGAAAATATCTTCGCCCGCACTCCACCATTCATGGCATCCCTTCCAGCTCTGCCCAGCCTACCCGCTCTACCCTCTTTACCGAGCCTACCCAATCTTCTCCCGCACCACGTCGTCACAAATACGGTCACCAAAACCCTTCGTGTAACCAAGATGTCCGAAGTAGTGGACCATGGAGTGACTGCAGTTTTGGTCGCTCACAACTGTGTGCCTACGAACTTCCACATCCCTTTCTGCCCCTCACCGCCGCACGCCCAATACTTCGTAATTCCCCCGCCTCCTCCGCATCATAAACCCTTCCATTGGGGCGCCATATACAGTCACCACCATGATCCCCATCGGCCTCCAACCCACCATCATCATCCTTCTGGAAGCCCCCCACATGGTACCCCACCAAACTTCCCACCTACCATTCCACCAGGTTTCCCACCAGACTTCCTACCCATCTTTCCACCAGACTTCCCACCCACCTTCCCGCCCCACTATCCACCCACCTTCCCACCCCACCACCCACCCATCGTCCCACCCCACCATCCTCCCACCTTCCCACCCCACCATCCACCCGCCTTCCCACCCCACCATCCACCCATCGTCCCACCTCACCACCCACCCACCGTTCCGCCTCATGACCCACCTAGCTTCCCCCCATTTTTTCTCCCATATTATCCCCATTTCTATTCCCCTAACTTCCCACCCAAATCTCCTCACACACCACCTACCCCACATTCTCCTCCCCCAACCATTCCCCACGGTCATCCAACCGTCTCTCCACATCCCCCGACCGTCCCTCCCCATACCACGGCCGTGCACCCCACCACCCACACAGCAGAGCATCACGACCACCATGACAGCACCGAGCATCATCCAAGCCCAACACCCGTTCACGAGTTATTTTCGCACGAGCACGGCGAAGCGAAGGAAGCTGAGAGTGCGGAGTGAAGCGACAAACAACGAGAGAAGCGAAAAGAGGATGCCGCCGTCTCACTTCAGACGAGACCGACCGTGTTGTCGCAAGCACTGAAACGATGATCTTTTCACGCGGTTTCTTACTATTTATGTGTTAACTTATTTATGAAATTTTATAATTTCGTATTGTAATTTATTATGATTATGTATGATGCTTCATATATTGTTATATGATGCCAACGAATAAAATTATGTTTATAAAATAGTACTACGCATTCTTTAAAAAGATAATTTCGTTTAAGCCGTCTCATTTTCGATTAAAAACAAAATTTAATTTCGCTCCGTTGGAGGAGTGAGCTTCGCATAGGTAATGTAAACTTTAGTTTACTTTATCCAAATCAGAGATTGCCGATAACAGGCAAGGAGAATATTATATGCGGCCACAGAAACCATACGGAGAAAACTATCCTGAAATTTGATATTGGAAATATGGTATTCAACGGCAATACAATTACGCTCAGTTTTTTTATATGTATATAAAATTTTTGGTGATTTTTCTTGAAGCGCGTTTCGCTTCCAACATGAGTGTTCCGTCCGTCCGTCGGTACGCATCTTCGCACTCGGTTTCTACCGAAAGGATTTTCATGAAATTTGGCATTCAGGACTTGTGGACAGATGCAGTAAGAAAATGATATAAATGGTTTACATGACTCAATCAGGCGTACCACTTTCAAAGAAATTAAATGCGAACTTTCCGTCAATCTCGTAAAATATCAATCACACCAAAAAAGTGTTCGTGTAAAATTTGTACAACTAGACCAGTGGTCTTCAAGGTGGGCGATAGCGCCCACCAGTGGGCGTTTTTGGATTTTTGGTGGGCGTTAAAGAACTCACCAAATGCTATTCTAATTTTTACACTGAAAAATAAAATTTTATAAAAAAGCTTAATGATATGCACACATATTCTGTACAACTATTTTATGTTACAGTTCGTTTGTCGTTAACTATAGTATCATATCAAACTACACTAGCGACAATGTATCCATGCTGCTGTAAAATGGAAAGGCCCATGAGGGTGGTCGGAGTCTCTCGCAGAAGAGCGAAGCGTTTAAGTTTAATTTTATCAAATATATAAAACCATAAATTTTTAAACACTGTTATTACCACTGAGACCGTATTCGGTAATCTCATCTAATGTCAATCCCACGAGTATTAGGGTTACCATACCTCCGTAAATCGCTTTGCTACTTTGTCCCGGGCGCCAGAAACCCTCACTACGCCACTGGGTGGGCGGTGAACTTATTTCAAAGGACAACATATGGTAAAAGTGGGCGGTGGCTCAAAAAAGGTTGAAGACCACTGAACTAGACAAATAAAATATTTCTTTTCCTAAAAATTTTTATCGTACGAGTGACCGTTTTCAAGAAAATCATACAAGAAAGTAATACATAATTCATTTTGAACTAAGAAAATTTCTAGCATGGTTTTTGTTGGCAACGAAAATAATCTTCGTAGCAACTGCTATAATTACGGAAATAATTTTAATTTACTTTCGTACTCACACAGCAAATGAAAATAAATGGATTATCTGCGACGAAGAAATTAATAAAAACGCGAAGGTTACATTACAGCAAACGTAAGGTATGTTTTAAATAATTTTAGAATTTTTAATTGTTTAATTAATATAAAGTGATTAGAAAATGAATCGGAAAATCAAAATTTTAATATTTCCTAAGTGTCATTTCTGATAGGTATATCGTTTTGCGTTACTTTTCATTGTGCTCGAATGCTGTTATTAAAACATCAAATTAGTAAAGAAAAGAAATATTTAGCAGACAGAAACATAATCGGGTCGAGTTGTTTCACTATTTTATCGCTTGCGTTCGTTCACACTAATAATTTAGTTTCAAATACTCCATCGTCTATTTCTGTAACACTGTACACTTCCCTAGCTTGTTTATATATGCGACTTTACACAACATAGGTTATTTCCTTTCGAAATACTTATCTAACGAACCACGAGTAAATCCTAATGCGTTCCAATGCTTAAAAAATTATTTTCGCTCTCTACTGGAATACTAGAATAAAAGGGATTCCAATGAGAAGGCGGTCGTGTAAACATGGAAATAAAAAGAGAAGAAAATAAGGTACAAAATTTTTGACAATACTAAATACATTATGCTACAAGTATTGAGAGAATATAATGATTATAAGCTTGGTAGTGACTAATATATGCTTCAAAATCCATAAACTAAGGCAGTACGCACGGAAAAGCCCAGGAGATAGAATGAGATGCCAAATAGATTACATCCTAGTGAAACAAAGATTCAGAAACAGCATAAAAAATGCTAAGACATTACCAGAAGCAGACATTGATTCAGATCACATCCTTCTAATAGTCGATGTAACTACAAAGCATAATCAAATGAGGAAAACGAGAAGAGATAGACAGACTTGGGACCTAGAAAAACTGAAAGAAAGGAAAGATGCATTCAACATGAAGTTGGAAGATTTTCTTACAATTAGAAATTTGGAAAACAAACCAAAGACTGTGGATACAGAATGGGAGGAAATTGAAAACAGTATCAAAGATGCCTTGAATAAAGAAATTGGAAAACAAGAGAAGAAAATCAGAAAAGTATGGATCACTAAGGAAATGTTGGAGAAAATGGATGAAAGAAAAAAATGGAAAAAAATGTTAAGAATTAAGAAGGTAGAGCCAACTATAGACGCATAAACAATTAATTGAGAAGGGGTAACAAATAAAGCTAGAGAAAATTAGATAAAAGAAAATGCGAGGAAATACAGCAGATGGAGAGTTTACGACGGTACGATATGATGTACGCTAGGGCACTGGAGTTAGAAGACAAGAAGCCTAATGTAATTCGTGGTAAAGGAATTATGAATAGAGATGGAAAATTAGTCGCAGAACGAAAGGATATAGCACAGGTATGGGAAGAATACATTAAGGAAATATACAGCAAGCAAGCAGGCAGGATCGGCACAAATAGAACTGGAAGAAGAGGGTAACATAGAAGAAAATAAAATCAACGGAAGAAGCCTTTACTTGGTGGAACTCCATCGTGAATAAAATGAGAGAAAATATCACTCGGTATAAGTTCCACTTTATTAAAATACATAGATACGACCGGTTTCTACTAATATCTAGTCATCTTCAGGTAAAAAAAACAAGAAGCAACACAAATATATACGGAATCGGAGGGGAGTGGGGGAGCGAAATGTGCAGAGGGGACCAATGAATAGGTAGAGCGAGGGGGGGGGGGAAGGCTGAGTCAAGGTATTGGGGGGGGTGGGTGTTAGGAAGAAACAAAGTAAGCAAGGGAGAGTGTGTTATCATTGTGGTGTAAAAGTATTTCCAACTGTTCTAAAAGATTTAAACTGGGACCTTTAGTTGCGAAACGAATTACATCCGGGTTATTTTATTCATAGAAGAAGATAACTAGGGACCAAGTATTATGAATAGAGAAGAAGAAAAGGCGATACTGGAACTGAAGAAGGGAAAAGCTACAGGCAGCGGTGGAATACCGGCAGAGGTACTTAAAGTCATGGGATCGGAAGGATTAAAAGTGATTACGAAATTAATTAACAAGATTTACCACTCGGGAGAGTGGCCTCAGGATTTCTTATATGTAACAATGATCCCTCTAAAGAAGAAGCCAAAGGCAATGCGGTGTAAAGACTACAGAACGATATCCCTACTGCCACATACTTCGAAAATCATCACGAGGATTCTTAATAAAAGACTAGAGAAAAAGACCGAAGAAATGCTAGGGGAAGATCAACTCGGCTTCAGAAAAGGACGAGGAACTAGAGATGCTATCGGTGTAGTGAGAATCATATCATAAAGGGCAATAGAGTACAGCCAAGATTGTTGCATATGTTTCGTCGACTGGCGGAAGGCCCCTGATAGAGTAAATTGGGTACTGCTGATGAGGATATTAACCTGTCAGAACACGCGCTACCTTTTATAACACCATGGCACGCACGTTAGGGAAAAGACCAATTATTAAAAACTTGCTTTTTGAAATTTATTAATGCAAAAATTGTATTTGTGCATACATGTTATTTAAAAAAAGCTCGTAATAACATATTTTATAAAGAATGAAGATGATTGAAAATTACTGTTTAAAAAACAGGAGTATAAATAACAATATTGAAATACAAAACTTATCATTTACTTATTCAGATTCTTCTTCAAAATTCTTTTGTTGATGGCATGAAGAACAAGTGAATGTTATACGCTCTTTATTGATCGGCTTTTCACAACGATACGATACGGAACGGAAATAAATACAGAAAAATCCAGTCAGGCGAATATCAAGTAAAGAAGAAAATTCGAACATAAGTATTGGAGGAAAGTCTTTAGCACAAGTTTCAGAATATAAACACCCATGTCTCCACATCATAACGACAGAAGCAAAATGTAACGAAAGGATGAAATACGAGGAAGTACTACGAATAATAGGAGAGAAGCGAAAGGGTATACTACAGACTATCAGAAAGAGGAAGGCGAACTGGATTGGACATTATCTGGGAGAGAGAGAGCATTATTAATTAAAGAAGTGTTAGAAGGAAAACTGGGTGAAAAAAGAGAGAGGTAGGAAAAGGTTTCATCAGATAGACGACTTGAATGGGAATTAGTTAGAGTTCACTTGGTGTTGTGACACCCCCTGCCAAACGCTTCTAGCGGCTTGCAGGGTATTGATGTAAATGTAAAAGGGAAAGAGAACTATCAAGACATGAGGAAGACTGCGGAGAATAAGAGTATATGGAGAACCAGGTTTAACCATGACTAATCACGGACCTGTCTACGGACAGACTACCTATGATGACGATATTGTAAGTATATCCCTACTTTTATATATTCTGTTTAATCAAACATTTTTAATTTAAATTTATCTTATATGTAACCATATACTTCAGCATTTTTTAAATAAATTTAATTAATTACTTCATTTCACTTTCAACACTTTTTTTCGCCATTCTGCAAATAAATTTTAATATCACTTTTATAATTATATTTACTCTATCCTCTAATCGCCTCCTTTTACTTTTTAAAAACTGTCTTTGGCGATTAGGGCCGTGCGATGCTCACAAAGTTAATTTATAATAATAAAAAACTATTACAATGCAATATGGTTGCAAAAGGTTATTATATTGCGGGCAAGATAAACCATGAAAGTGAGACAAAAAATCTTCAGTCCGTCGGCCACAAGAAGATCGTAAACAAAGAAAGTTCCTCCCCTATTGCTTATATGAAGTGATTTTTAAATCGAACCGATAAGAAATCATATTCATCCATTCATCAATTTTGATTTTATGGTTTCCGCGCATCGTAATCAGTTTCTGCATATCACATTCTGAGGTCCAAAGCTATGTCAAGTTTTAGAAGCCTCATGAGAAAAAATTATAATTCTCAAAGAAGGAACGTAAGGAGATTGAGACGTAATAACCACGAGAGAGTGAAGGACTTCTATAATGTAAAGTGCTTTTTGTGTTGAAATATGGTAACATTGAGCCTAATACAATCAAAACTATACGCGTGGACCTCGTAGCAGCAGCGCTAGAAATGCGTTATATCATGCTTGTTCATTATAAAATAATAAAATATCTAAAGAGGTCGAAATAGAAAATGTCCACATGTGCGATGTTTTCGACATACACGGGATGCCGAATAACTAGCTAATAACTCATAATGCACGTTGCAGTATTTTTATCAATTACACACATTACTTTTTTTTAGGTACACCGTAATTTTACCAATAAAATACGTACTAAAAGGAAACTATAATTTTTCATCGTGGCCATGGATATATATTTTGTCTTTCCAACCGGCCGGCCGCCGGGTTAGACTGGTTGGCAGTGCGCCTGCCTTCTAACCCAAAGGTCGCGGGTTCGAATCCCGCTTCGGGCATGGATGTTGTGATGTATGTTGATTTTCTCTAAGAGAATTCGACGGTGCAAAATAATCTTAGCTGTTGACGCACCTCAAAACCTTATTACTATTACTAATTTTTCTTTCCATCAGAAACCTAAACTAACCAGAAACTCACTGTATTGATCGGGAAAGTGTTGTGCTTACTTCCTATGCATCTAATAATACAAAAATATAATTTCATTGACTATTTCGTATTAACAACGTCACGCTTTAAAAATCTTTTTTTTAGAGTCCAAAATAAGAATATCTTCCGCAAAGATCGTAAACGAAACATGTATAAACATATTATTATAGACAAAATTATCTTTACCACAGAAAGCATGACCACTTTCACCAAAGTACAATTCGAATCCGATGCCCAGAAGAGCGTCTGGTGAGTAACAAAGAATCCAAAGGTTTGAAAAGAGAGAAAAGGAAGAAGCGGGGCCTATGGATTCAAGGGGTGCATCGCACCCGGGCGACAACATATTAGGGGCGGCAATTCATGGACGGAGGCAAGAATCTCTTTTAATTTTGTGTTCTGCACAATTTATTTCTTAAATTTAATACAATTTTAATCTAAAAATCGAAAAAACAATCCGGGCCAGGGTGCTTTTATAAGTCCGTAAGGGTCGGCATAAACTGCTTGCATCCGGGCGGCAAATATGATCTTCGTGATCTTGGTGTCGTGTCGCGATTCAGGTCAACGACACAGTTCCCGCAAATAGTGGGGCCTGCCCAACAAAATGAGGTCAGTGTCTCTAAAACTGTTTAGTGATATAACCTTGAATTCGTCTCTAAGCTGCACTCAAAGAGCTATTTTTAATGACGTAAATAAAAGACTTTAGACCTCGGTGGATAACCGTTAATGGCTATATAAGGATTTCGAACAAGTGCGAATGGAATCCATACAAGTCGCTACCGGAGCAGAAGGTTAGCGTTTTCTTTCCTTCAGCGGAACACTCTCGGAGCAGATGTACAACGAAAATTTTCACTAGTTTTGTGTTCGATAAATCCAACAGCACTGGATAAATTTATTTTAGAGGCTTATCTTAAATCAAAGGTATGTTACCGTAGTGTAAATATTGGCCGCTTGACGAAAATCTAGGAAAATGACAAACTTAAAGAGTGTAGTAAACTCTAAAGTAATCTTTAAAAAGTGATTTTTGTGTACATTAAATTGGTGGAATGCTATTGTTTTACAATTTTTTGTTTCGTCATTTGAATATATGTTGAAGAAATACCTATATTAGTTATAACCTTTCATTGTAGTCTTTTTGTTTACCTCCGGTATTTCGTTTAGAATTTCAAAAACAGATAAAATACTACAGTTTCTCCACATAGTGGATAATCAGGAGTTCATCCGATGGATTTAGGTAGCATTATTTTCCAGTTTTGCAAAAACAGAGTGGAATGTATTTTTTATAATTTGATACTTCTAAATTTTGTTTCCCGAATGCCGATATCGAAATAGTACCATTTTCTTATTTTTACGATTTTTATCTACCTTGCGTACATATATTTCAAATTTCTTACCGAGAAACCGTTAAATAAAGAAAGTTAGAAATTATTCTTGACAAACATTTTCGTACTTGCTTCGAATTTTTGTTGGAAAGAGGAACTCACCGCTCTCTAGGTACGACAAGAGATAAATATGTATACTGTATTTATTTCGTTTCGATTTTTTTAAATAAACAGATAGCTGTTCGTTTTTATAATGGTCTTAATGCATGATTACTCGCTCACAAGACTCCCGAAAGTAATACTTCATGATATTTTATTTTATAAGATATTTAATCCTCACGATTGCTAAAAGCACGCTAGTCGCTCACGTCTGATTTTTATTTAAAAAAATGTGCTTCATCTCGAGATGAAATTCTGGTATATTCTTCTTCGCCATCATTTTCTGCCGTTAGAATGACGTGATCATTTAATTGCGTCCAACGCAAAATCATTTGTGTTTATCTTCACGCTCGTGAACATACTTGAATAATATCGTGTTGATCCCCACCGATCCATTTCCTGTTCCAACTCCGTGCTTCACAATCACTTCGATTCCGACGACCAATTGAGTTCTTCGTATTTTCCAAACTGTTTAAACCGCCCCCGATTCTAATCCATAAAAACAAGTAATGGGTATAGAAAATATTATTTTCTAAATAAATATAGGTCAGATATGCTGAGGGAATAAGGTGTTCCACTCATAAGTTAAAGTTCCGCGGATCGAATCCCAAGTGCGGTGCAAGTCTCTTTTTGTAAATTTCGGTCGAATTTTTAACACAAGCTATAGAAAGGACATTCATATACAGAAATATAGGAAGCGAGTTAATGTAAAATTACTAATAATATTTGATTCTCCAATGTAATATTTCATTTGATAAACAGCGTTCTCTCTATGGGGTGTGCAATGTGTCGAAAGAAAAATATCACGTGGATTGCATCCTTCTAGGAGGGAGGAAGAAAAAGCGAGGCATCGAAAGAGTAGAAATGAGAACAATACATTGTAGAGTGGAGACGAGAGATTGAGAGCTATAATCACGATCTCATAATATGGAGAGTGTTTGATGAAAGGAGGCATCGCTGGAGGGAATATATACAAGAGTTATAGAAAGTAAGAATGAGGAGGGATTCGATTCGTGGCAGAAAAACACAGAAACGTTCACAAATAAGATCGTTGCTATAATTTGAGCCTTAATCGTGGGTGAAATGTTAATTAGCTGGCCGAGGTTTTCGAACTGATGAACCACACTGAAAGCGGCTTTTGGACTTCGTCTGATTGGAATTGATGGGGAACGTTAAGAAAAATTCAAGTATCAGGAAATAGTGGGAAGACAGGCAGAAATATATTAGTTATTACCTACTGAAAGAGTATTCATTAATTTAACACATATAATGTGGCTTTATTTACGTGCAATCATCCCGCTGATCGCCTTTCTTCTTTCGTTTTAAGCAAGGTGAGACGGCGAGATGGTGCGTCTCCTATCCCTGGTCACCCCCTCTGTCTTCCTTCTGACCCTTCTCCTGACACAATCCCCAATGCCCACATCTGCCGTCACCATCCGCGACATCATCACCTCCGCCTTCAGTTCGTGGTCGTCTCCCGAAGTAAAAGACGAAAGCGAGAGCAGGAGCGCGGCAGAGGAGACGGATTTGACCGAAGAGGACGCCGGTGATGATTCGGACGCGAGGATCGGTGAGGATGCGGAGGTGGAAAGTGCGGCGGAGGAGGAGGTGAAAAGGTCGGAGGACGAAGAAGAGGAGAAGAATGACACGGAAAGGGTTGGAGAAAAAGAGCAAGAGGATCGAAATTCCTATAACCAACCCTCGCATCATGGCATTCAAGCGCCTCCCGTAGCCCTAGTTCACACCGTTTTCGCCACCATAACGCATTATATCCAGGTACGTTACCCATTGCGATCGGCGCGTTTTAACATTTGGATGTACTACTCGGCGGTATACGGATTCTAGGTCTCTTACATCCTAGTTACTACGAGGTACATTCAATACTTGGCTTTGTTTTCATTAAAAAAAATCTTGCGATGATGTTCCAGAAATTGACACTGGTTAATGCATCTCACATTTAAGCATATTTTTCGAGGCCGCTTTATCCAGTGGACAAAGTGCGCGAATGCCCGCGGCCCTCCTGATTTTAGGAGCCCACGCCGCTTGAGCGTCGGTGCCATGTGCTTCAACCCTTGGACCGCGAAACAAATATTTTATACCACTCCCTGGTGCGCGGCGCATTTTTTTACCTTAACAAATTACGTTTTAAATCGTGCTTTCTTTATAATAAAATTTGAACCAATTTTACTTGTTTATACTCGCCAAGTATTCTAGTTTCAATAAAAAAAACAAGATCAAGATATGACGTGGGTAACATAAACCAACATAAATAAATATGAATTAAGCAAAAGATATTAATGGCGTGATACACGTGCGTATAAGTTTCGCACCATCTGTTTAAAATCGTTTTATAAATTAAACAAGGAAATAGTTCCTTTTTTTAAGTAAAGAGAGGGGGGCCCAATATCGTGCTTTGCCCAGGGCCCACCATTACCTTAAAGCGACCCTGATATTTTTCTACAGCAAAAATAATATTTTTTCCTTTCGTTGTTTTCCCAAAATGTCATTTCATATCCTCTTTGAGGCCCCCTAAAGGGCGGGTGTCTCGGGCGGCCGACTTTAACGGCCTTTAGCACCTAGATATGCTTCAGTCTTGGATGGTATTCATTTTCGAGTTTCATTGTCGTAGCCTTTCAAAAACCCCAGTAAAATACCTTCACATGTCTTTTTCATTTATTTGTCCATTAAAGTAAAAATGAGACAGTATCCGAATCGATTTCTAATTTTGCAAACTCACCGAAACGGCGTGGATTTGATTTGGAAATATATTTTTAAAGTTTCTCTGATTGTGAGACCTAATCGACGTTTAATGTACAAACATTATTTTGTATTTTGATAGAGCATAATTTGACAGTTATGTCGTTTTTCGGTTTCACATGACTGTTGTATACTTTGTGACAATATGAGGATGATAAAGTTCCAAGTGTTCCCGAGCAAAACCCGTTACATATTGGGGAAGCATTTCGTGGGTTCATTACACCCGATTTTTCAGTAATTCTGTGATTGGAGCCTTCATTATTAAGAGCCACGAAGTAAAAACGGGCTGTTGTCTTCCATCGGTTGGAATTAAAATATTTCCTTTTCATTTTATCGGAAATCGGCCGGCGAGATTAAGTGTTTTATTAAGGTAAACTCTCCATAATTAGTTTCATTGGTGAAAATTAAGTAAATTTCTTATCAATCGGCAATGCTGTAATTCCCCCGTCTTCAGAAAATAATACGTCCCAATACATCGAAAGAAGAAGAGTGCTGCTATCCATGAAAATGGATGAAATTCGCGCGTCTTCTCTTCCGTTATTAAATTCGGTAATATTTTGTGTTTTATTTCATTGTGAAGATTTCTCCCAGTAATCTAATCAACGAACAGAGAAGAATTTGGAGTCTAATCACCTGTTATATGCGTAAATTTAACATATCTTAATTTATTTTTATGTCGTTACATAGTCACTTATTCGGTTGCTGGAGCCTCGTTTGTAAGTGGCATCAATATAAAATGTACCCTGGCGAACGTGACCTCTTTCGATATTTTTTTTTGTTCTTAACGTCCTCGGTAGTAGCTCGCTTAGTTTCTTAACAATTTTTTCAAGTCTTATAAATACAGTTTTATTATAATAACGGTAATTTTTGCTTAAGATCCATCTATTTTTCTCATTTAGTTCTTCCTTGGCTATTTATAAACCCATGTCATCTGCCTCAGGCTCCGTTTCAGTTTTTCATCCATACAACGGCCGTAATGTAAAAAATGACAGCGACCTAATTTCGGATCGAACATCTCAGGAAAAAAATTAGATTTCAATTTCAAATGATCGTGAAATATGTGCCGCGTCCTTCGCTCGAATTCCTCCGCGTCACACTTTCAAAACTTGAGTCACCCACTTAAAGCAAAGCGGACAGTCGCCTGAAATATCAGTTTATGCGCCGTTAAATTCGGATAGCGTTGTGTGGCGTTCGGGGTAATTTCGCGGGTCTGGCGACTCGAATGCCTTCGATTATAATGGGAGGACATGAGTAATGTTGACATTTCGCCCAGCGCGCGAAATATGTACCTTGATCATAAGACTTCGGATGAAAATTTCTTTGAGTACGATTTTTATGATACAGCAGGGGCGTGCAACCTACGGAAGAGGATTTTATGCTGTCCACGAAATTTTGATGAAAATGTAGTCTGTGATATTTAATGCAGATAATTTTGTATATTTTGATAACAGAATTTGCCTTAAAACATTGCCCTGGTGAAATTTTAACGCTAAAAATGGTTAAGAATTTATTTAATGTGGCCCGACACTTACCGGTGAATATTAATTTCTTTCATATTGACTGTCAACTTTTCATTTATTTTACTACGTTTCTATTACTTTCTGACGCAATTTTCACTGTTTATACGATGAATTTCCGTTACTTTCCATTAATAATCTGCATTGTCATCATGTATCTCCTGCTTTCTCGAGATGCCGTTGCATTTTCCTTGGGATGAACCTTATGACCATAATCTGTCTTTGTCTAATCTCAGGTGACGAGTACCAAGAATCAGATCCCCATGTGTGTCACCGCCCACGTGCCCCTACCCCCGTGCTCGCCGCCGACTTACGAAGAATCACGTCCTCCTTACCCATGGTGGCGTACGGCACGGTAAGTACACAACACTTCCTCTCCTCTTTCATCTCCTTATCCTATTTTTTATTTCGTCCCTTTTCTCTCTCTCTCTTTTTCCATAATACCAAACTATTTATCTAAAACCATAATGAGCGCAGTACATCAATAGTGTCACTATGCGACGCAAAATTTTAAGCTTGAGGTGATTTACTAGATAAAAAGTTAAATAATTGTATCATTTTTTGAACTGTCATTAAGGATGAAGCAAAATGAGCTATAAAAATCAATATAAGGATAAAATGTTTAAAAAACTTATTGGTAATTTAAATATCCTCGATAGACATAAAAAAAAGTTTGGAAAAATTATATGTGCATTTCGGCTACAAAGTGGCTGTCATCAGTGGCGATTCTCAAATATTGAAAGGACCAGAAATTATCAACTGGATTCTAACCATGAGGAATGCGATAGATGCGTTAAAAACGAACTATAATTAATATTAATTATAAATCTCTCTCTGAATATTTTAACGCTGTATGAAGCCATTAAACGCGTATCAAAAGCTCTCCAAGCGGAGAGGCTGATGAGTTTATTCGTTTTAAGTTTAGTGAATGTTTTCATGATGCTATCTTTAAGCTCCTTTTCCTCTTCGATGCTACTTCTCCTGTTCTGCCTAATTTTTAATTCGGCATTTATTCGGATTGTTTAACATGTGGCTTTCTGGAGATCCAAGTTTTTGCTATTTTAAGTTATTGATCAGTGAAAACTTTTTATGTACTTACTCAAGGTAAAACTGTCAGACCCTGAAGTCCTCAAAATGACTGCAAAAAGAGAATTAATAATCCAAAATCAGACGACATTGGCGGATTTTTAATCTGGAGACAGCACTCTTGTAGCATTTTTCTACCGTTGTCAGAAACATTTGTTTTCATAATTTTCCTAATATATTTTTCGCCTCTCGTAGAGTTTCTTTCAGGGCAGTATTCGCATCCTGTTCACATTTCATTCCAGTGATCTCATTACTATATTTCACCATATCCTTCACATCCAGGGGCGTACTGATAGGGCCCGTAACCCCCGCAATGCTGGGAGTCCCAAGATTTAAGGGGTTCCCAATCATTCAAAGCGTACTGACGAAGGCGTCCATAGGGGGTCCCGTATTATTTGCCTCGGTGGCACCAGATTTCCCGGTATGCCCTTCTTCACAGCCAAACGTGGTTTTCCTTTTTCCAATTAAGAAATTCGGTTTGAAAATAACCCCTTTTAGAGAACTCCGGCTAATTGAATGACAAATAGAAACAAGATCCACCCTCGAAGGTGCGCGTTCCGCGACACGGAAGAAACTTAGGCGCAGTGACGGCATCTACACGGCATTAAAAGGAAATGCCAGTGTTCAACTGCCACCTTTCCATAAATTGACATTTACAAAAGACGGAACCGACAAAAGTTCCCTTTGTCGACGAGATGAAGATTACTTGAGTAAAAATTTCAAAGTTTCAACGCTAATGAGTTATGTAAAGTTCTGCACGTTTTATTTGAAAACTTTTTTGGTATAACGAAGTTCATAAACGCTCATGCTGGAAAAGAAACGCACCGAAAAATATCCGCTAATCAATGCATTATATTAAATATATCAATATTTATTGTTTTAAAACAAATATTTACTCATTTTGATGCCTCTGAAGGTTTCCGGTTTTTTTTTAAGTCAAGTATTCATTTCTTAAGAGTATCGCTAAAGCTGAACATTATGTTCTTCATGCGGGGAAACCCGGAAATCTCCAAATGCGAATCACGCAACGAAAAATACATCACGCCAAATTAATCCCTTTTGCCTCAGGAATCGACCCGTCTCGGAAGAGGAACCTGATAAGTCCGCAGAAGAAGATTCAGAAGCTGAAAATAGGATGCTTGGCAACCCCCTGAGTCTCTTCAACCCAATGAATCTTCTAAATCCCTTACAACATTTGAATCACTTTCAACACTTGAATCCCTTCCAGCATTTGTTCCCCAAGAAAAATTCGACAACCACGGAAAGTCCTGGCCTCATGGGTCACTTGCATCACATGAACCCTTTCAAGGACACCCACCTCCACGTCCACTTTGAGAAGAAGAAGGATCCCCTCAAAGATCCCTTCAATCCGAACAATCCCGCCCATCCTCTGAACCCGGCACATGCCAGTAACGTGATCAGTGGGATGAACGGACTCTTGAGTGCTGCCACCGGATTCGTCGGAGCCTTCACAGGAGGAAGAGACGGAATTAAATCCGGACCCAATGAGTTCACGGGAGGCCATCCAACCGGTCATCAAGCTGGTCATCCAGGAGGTCATCCAGGTGGTCATAACTACCAGCCCTTATATTACCCAAGGGTGATCACGGAGCTGGTCACCAGAACGAGCGTTGTCACGAAAGTCGTCACCTCGACGGAGAGTTACTTAACCGCTACCGTCGTTGCGCAGAATTGCCTTCCGAACAGCGATACCGTGTCTCACTGCCATCCTGCCACGACCGTCGTTCCGTACCGACAACCATACCAAATACGGAACCCGCCGTACGAGGCGTATTACCAGGAGACCCCGGTCTTAGGCGGCGCTGCCCCCGTGGATCCATCGGTGTGGCTGATGGCCGCACCGTACCTGGCTGGTCAGACGCCGCCGCTGTCTTTGCAGGAGCCGTGGGGAAAAACGTTCAACGAAAAAGACATCCCCGCAGCTTCAAATGAGGTTGAAGTATTGGAGATGGAAGGGAAAAAGGCTCGAGACGCGAGTTTGGTCGAGGAAGCTACCCCGATGGCGGAATGAGTCAATAGCTTCATCTGTTGTGATAATTGTCTAATTTATGCATCATTTTTAATTTATTGATTTTTTCAAAATGTCGTATTTTATTCTCATTGTGTTATCGGCCCATACCACTTCGAGTGATATGTATTTATTTTTGAAAAGTGTTTTTCAATAAAGATCATCGACCTATGTGGGCATGTCCACATTAGGCGGATTTTATAGGATTTTTTGAATTCATTTCTTTTGCTCGTTATCCAGCAGAGTAAAGTGTTCGTCAATAAACTTGAAAGAGTCCATAATGTATAAGAATATACTCACGTACACATGCATTGTTTTCATTTTATTACAAAAGTAAAAATACAGACACTCCAGCTTAAATTATAGCCAAGTCTCATATGCTAAATAAGATTCGCTTAAAAATAGGATCCTAGAAATGAAACCGGGAAAGGTGATTGACTCTACATTGAGTTAAACAAATTACATACAGAAACGAACATAAATTCTATAAAAAAGGAAACTAACTTTCTCTTTCATCTTCAGAAGGATATTTATTTCAAACAAATCATGAATTGTGATTTTTATGTCACATTTACCCGAATTCCACCTGTGCCTTTTTTATATATTTTCCTTTCGACACCTCAGTTGCAAAACGTGCGTATTCCATGTAACTTAACGTATCTTAACAAAATATGGCAATCGGGGTCGAAAGATATTTTTAAAAAAACCGCCAGGTTATGGGGAATTCGAGAGAAAAGACAGGGTTCAAATTCGGCGATGTTTTCTCTTAATTAGGTTTCTTTCAGCGAAAGGATGCGTGTGGAATTCGACAGACAAACGAGGAATCGGATTTCCTCATAAAAATTGGAAAATTCTTGTCGAGGGAGGCATGGCAGATATTACGTCTAAAAGAGAAATTCCACATAAAACATCGTATGAACGCCTTTATCATCGTGGGATTTCTTCCAAAAGACCATGTTAATTATCTACATCCCTATTTCCTAACTAATGAGACTCGTGAATTCGATACCTATCCTCTCGTCCCTGGAATTAAAATACGAAAGATCCGTACGAAAATAATTTTCAAAAACATTTCTCCAAACTCAGATCATGATTGGCTCTCAGTGCCCTTTTAGTTCCTACGATTTTTACGCATTATGAAAAGCCAGACCCGATTTCTTCCTCCGGCGCTTCATACGTCGCGGCGTCGCTGTTAGACGCCGGCATCATTTGCTCCGATTCCGGTTGCTGGTTATCTCCAGGAGCAACTTCCGTAACGTGCGATTGCTCCTCGGGTTGCGGAGATGTCTCGCCTTCCACCGGTGTCTTGTCTGGCATATCCGTGGACTCGGAGGGCGTAGGCGAGGGCGGTTTCGAAGGAGACGACGCTTCGGGAGTGGCGGGGGATTCCTCTGAGGCGGGCGAGGCCGAAGACGTCGACGATGACCCTCCCTCCGGTGCCTGCATGTCGGAGGGCAATCTCAACGAAGGTACCCTAGGGTGCGCGTCTTTAGGAGCATCCTTTTCGCAAGGTTCTAGGTCGAAAGGTAACTTGGATGGCAAGCACCCCGCGATCGAGAAAGACACCACGGTCTTCGGTCCCTTGACCCTGGTCGTCTCTGTGACTGACACGGTGCGGGTGATTGCGCCCTCGTTATGCCCGATGGGGCGGGGAGGAAGGGGAGGAGTGGGGGTGGAAAAGGAAGGGAGGCGGTCGACCGGGTTGCGGTGGGGGAAGGCTAAGCCCACTACGTCCTCCCAAAAGGGCTTGGAGAACATCTTGAACTTTTTTATGTTCCTTTTCGAGTCGTGGTGAGGCAGGTGGGGTGGTTCAGTCGATAAGATCCTTTAAAAAAAAGAGATAGAGAAAGTGCCGGTTAATGTTAACAATCTCACCATTTGGATCCTTCCTACCTCGGTTAACAATGAGAGAGAGCCTATCCAACGACCCATAACGAATAGGGTGCAGAAAGTGCGCTCTTGCGGTTCTTTTAAATGGAATCCTAATGGCGTGGAAAGCATCTAGTCTCGATAAACTTTCAGACATGCCTGGCAAGAATATATATTCCCTCTCTCTCTCTGTCTTTCTCTCGGAATTTGACAGTACCGTCTCTCGGCATTCATCAGATTCTTTCAGAAAACCTCCCTTTCTCTCCCTCCTTTCAGTCGTCTCTGGGATTTACGAAGAAGGTCATTTCAGCAGTTATGTGAAAGTTAGGTCGCGCCCGCGGCGAATCATACCTATTCGATAAAAGAAATCTATTGGTTTAAAGTACTTATAAAGCCAAAGATGAGAAGAAAATTTGTATTTCTATCGAAGAAATTGGTAATTGATAAATTTTTGGTGTATCAGTCGGAGGGTGCATGTGATTTACCCAACCATTTTATAGTTATAAGAGTTCTCAATATCTTTTATAAATATAACAAGTAAGGAAAGAGCTGCTGAAGCAGACAGTAATGACTTTTCTAATTTTTAGACGGACGGAAGGGCATCACTAAGAAAACGCGCACAAAGAGACAGAATAATAAATATCAATTGGCGAAAAGATGAAGTCTCTAGCTGCTTCCGTTTATGAGGAATTAGCGCGTCAGACTAGAGGGACAAACTGAATGCATAAGTGGATTTTTTTAACAAAACCTCTAAAAATGAAAACGTTAAGAAGTGATGATCACACCTTGTTTTTTTTATCGCATTGGTTCCGCACTATCTCAATTTCTCGGCAATTTCGGGCTCACTCGATCCTCGCGGCATGAGATTTTTATCATTCAGTAGCCAACAAAAACAGGAAAAATTATCACCTTTCCCAAAATTATAGAGCTAATAATGACTGAAAACTACATTTCCAAATCATTCAAATATTTCTGTCGGATTATGAATTAGTTCAAAGATAAAAATTGCTACTTGTTCAAACAAGAAGTAACTTTGTTTCGTTTTCATGTAGCTGAATAAGTTTAATAACTTCAAACAGAAATGTCTTTTATATGGTCTTGGCGCGAGAATAGCTATAAATGATTTTTTTCTTCCCTTTCTGGTAATTCTAAATTTACCGCGGCTCACCGGCTCGTGAGCACTGCTTTATCAGAGTTTGGTGCACATTGATAAGACACAGATGAGAGAATGGAAAAGGGGATGGGAGAGACTTGTGAGTGAGGGTGGCCGGAAGGAGGTTAGATAGAGTGAGAGGTGGCAGGAATTGCTACATTTTTGTTGATCTAAGTCTAGCATGTCGTCAAAGAAGTACGTAGAAAAGTAATTTAAGCCACCCAATTTAATGCAATTTAGAATACGTATTTTCTCCTGGTCAACATTACTATCATATTTAGGACCTTCACTCTCCGTACAAAGAACTACTAATGTTTATTAATCCCTATACCTCGAATAAATGCCGATCAGTCTTCTCCTACAGCTCTTATTAAAAATTGCCCATTTTTACCACTTTCTAGTAAAACAATGAAAGCTTTATCTTTTGATCTCCACATATAATAAATATTTTTCAATAAAAATAACCTGTTCTATAATTTTTCGTGAGATGAATTCTTACCGATATTCTGATATCTTTTTGCACTTTTCGGAACACTCTCTCATGTGTTGCGAAATCCACAGCACCTATCACTCAACAAACCAATCCCCTTAATCTTTCGAACATAAATATAATTGAGCTACAATCAATTTCAATAGAGATAATACACATTGAAGCAAATTTATTTCCAAATTTTGAGCAAATATTTCGAAATATCACTTCTAAATGTCTTTTGAGCTACTTGTGAAGGCAGAGTTCAGTTCATTTTTTCCAGTCATATGCTTTTCTTAATGTAAAAGTATGGAAAAAAACTGCGTCGGCCTGGAATCGAACCCGGATCAACTGCGAGTTCCAATACCAAGCTGACCATTACACCACCGACGCGCATACGATAAATTTTGAAGTAACATCTAGCTGACTATTAAAACTGCCGCGGGTTCTATAAAGTTAGACCTTACAATAACGATTTTTCATAATTTAATAGCTGATAGGGAAATATGAGTCATGGATATATTGATATCTCGTTTGAAATAAAAATACAAGCTGTCGGTTGTAAATTTTAATCAGAGAAACCACATAAATAAATACGGTTTAAATTTTTAAAAACGGCGGTGTCTTAAGAATTTCAATTAATTTTTTTATTATACTCCATCTTACTGTGCGGGAAGCATTTATTCCTGGTATGGTTAGCTCCAAAAGCAACTAGTTACCAAAATAATTTCGACTTCATTGACTAAATATTTCGGTAAATTATTTAAGATATTTGGCTAGGGCGAGTCAACAATATGTTACGGCTACGGACATTACCTTTGTAATTTCCTAGACAATGGGTTAGGAGCGATGATTTGTTTTTTAGTTTTACCTGGGTTCGAATGTTTTTTTTTATCATGGCACACTTATAAAATGAGGACACGTATTTTAAAAATGCTTATGTACAATTTTCAGATCAACAAAATATAAATATTAGTTATTAAATTAAAATATGCAGTAGTTATCAATGAAATGTCATCGAAGAAAATAGATTAGCAGGTATTGAAGTTCCCACAACGGAGAAGCAATTGAAAAGTTACGTAGGGAGACCGTTGAAAGGAATAAGACTGCAAACAAACAATTATCAACTTTAAAAAATCGAAATCTGGGAACTTGAACTGATACGACTTTATTTTGGGACTGTTTCGCAAAAAAGTGCATAATAGGTACCAGGGGCGGCCCGAGGAATTTTGGCGCCCCGGGCGAGATAGCATTCCGCTCCCCCCCCCCCCCCCCCCACCGTAAATGCTTGTTGAGATATTTTCGAAGTATGTACATGTTAATTTATTCGTCGCTATGTAAAAATTATTGATGTTGAAAAAATATAATGGATAATATCAATATTATAGCCTGTTCCGCGCTATAAATTGATATACAATATTTATTTACATGCAAATAATGCATAGAGATATGATCGGTATAGCGCCCCTAGACTTTGGCGGCCCTGGTAAGTACATTCTATCAAATTATCTAAGCGCGCAGTTTTACCAAATTAACTTGGAAGATGAAACTTACGGCTCGACTCGGGATGGGCGCACTGCTCTCCCTTCGCCTTTCCCTTCGGCGATTTCCCTCGGATCTAGGTTGTAATATCCTGGCTCTGCGACGGCGGCGGCGGTCGACCGCACCGCCGACCATTTTTCGCCCCGACGTCCGTCCCTTGGACAGGTGGGGAGCGAAGCCTCGTGGGTCACGCACGAAGACAGCCACACCTCCGAGATGACTCGCGTGGCCGTGATAGTCGTCGTGACGGTCTTATAAGGCTTCGGATTTTGAGGGACGCGGGGAGGAATGAGGAACCACCGTTCCATGCGGTCAGGTGGTATACCGGGCTGCGTCAAGGCGCGAGGGGCGAACACCACAAGTAAGAAGCCCGGGAGGAATAAGGCGCCCGTCCACCACGCCATGTTCGCGATCGTCTGTAATAATAAGAACGACAGTTTACTAAGCCATTCGGTGGAAAATTTACGTAATTTCCCTGAGCGAGTCCCATCCGTAACTCCAGCATGGACGACGATAAAGTCAGATTAGAGGAATTCCGGCATATGAGCATTTTAACGGAGGAAAACGTTTGCAGGAAGCTGGAACGACAGTCATGCAATTCGGAAAATTTCCAGCTGTGGGAATTCAATTAAACAGTTATTAACGGGGAAAAATTTTTAAATAAACTCGAGTGACAGGCATGCAAGGATAAATTCAAGTAAACAAGTATTAACAGGGAAAACTCTATATTAAAAATCCTATTTGCGGGCATCGAAATTACAGGGATCGGGAAGTCTCTCTTATAAAACGGTCGTAAAATGTCAAAATATCGCCCAGATCGCACGCGTATTATGACGTTCATCGGAACGCCGTTTAATTTATTAACTATCTGAATACCACTATGCGAAAAATTTCTTTATCGTTACCAAGTCTCTTTCCTTCGCCCAAGAAAGCTCTCACCTCTTCGAACGCCTTCGGTGGAGTGCAGTCAGACTCCGACCTGAGAATAGGAAAAAAGGTCGCTTCTTATCCCGCCCCTTACAAGAGATGGATGACTATGGATGCATTGCTTCGAAGGGTCGCTTGTTTTCCCAGAGAACCCTGCTTCCCCACACTATCTCGCCTACCTCTCCCTTAATGGAATATCCTTGCCTTTGGCTTTGCGATGGCTGGGTGGTCCGATCAGAATCTCTTCTTTTTTTACTGCTCAAGGGTCTAACAAGCGACCCAGACGGAAAAGAAAGAGGGAACGAAATTTTTTTTTACCGTTGGAATAATTATTTTAAAATATCTATATTGGAGCAATTTTTGACATGCCAGTCGTTACATTTTATAAGTATATAAACGTTAAAGCGCTGAAGTCTTTATTTTTTCTTCGATTTCGAGTAAGTGGTCTCGAAATTTATTCAGCGTGCTCGTGCGTGTGAACGTTTCACGAGAATAAAACAGCAAGAGCAGTCGTTGATATGATGTTACTTTCGTAAATTTTAGTTTCATCCTCATCAACGTTGCGGAACAACAATCAAGAGTCATCTGTCGTTCGTCTTGCCTTTTTGCTTCTCCATACATACTGTAGGAGAAAAATTGTATTGGTGAAAAAATCGAATTAGAGATTTCAATGGAATTACGCCCCAACTATAGACGCGTAAACAACGAGTTGAGAAGGGCAACAGATAAAGTTGGAGAAAATTGGATAAAAGAAAATGCGAGGAAATTCAACAGATGGAGAGTGTACTACGGTACGATATGATGTACGCTAGGGTACTGGAGTTAGAAGATAAGAAGCCTAATGGAATTCGTGGTAAAGGAATTATGAATACAGATGGAAAATTAACTTAAACTGAATTTAACATTTTCTTTCACCAGTTCTTTCATTTTTTCAATCTGACCTATAATTATGTCATAATATTTGTAAACCAGTTGCATTACATCGCCTTCATATTTTGGCAAATTATTTCCTCTATTTGATATAGATTCCCTTATAAATGTGCTCCTTGTAATTGCCCGAATTGAAATGCAATCTGACACTGCAAGCCGAGCAACAATCTCCTCCAAAGATGTTTTCTGTATATACCTTACAATTGATGGTTGACAAATTTTTTTGGGTAGAATACACTCACTTCCGCAATCTTTTCGTTTTTTCTTGATGTCAATTTTATGGACTAAATCTAAATGCCGCTGCATGCCACTTGTAGAAGAACCTGTAGGGCGTTAGTGGTCGAAATATAAATAAAACAACGCTTTTACGTAGAAGCCTTTTATTACCGTAAGCAATAGATATTAAAATGTCCGCATGCGACAAGCTAGAGCAAATGTCCAAACTACGATGCTTATGATATCCGCGAGTGCCTATCGACGAACGTGGCGGAAACAACGACTGCCAAACGACCACCACACGCTTTCTCTCTCTGCGTCTCGCCGGCTGCGTCGCCGGAAGTCGACCAACAAATGAGCGACGTTGCCCGCCGCGTCGTCACCCGCCACACACCCCCCTGGCAGTGGGCCATGGGCCTTAGACAACTGTAAAGAAATGTAAAAAAAGAAATGCCTGAAATGAGAGGGGTTAGGAAGGCACATAGGTTGGGAAATTAGGTAAGGTAGTAGGTCATGTCGGAAGGGAAACGAATGCATCGTCCATATCGGCTGCAGGGTTGAGATGCTGTTTCCTCCCTGTCCCTGGTGGACTGTTGGGCCGTTTCTGGTGGTGCCGCGTAGAGTGTGGCCCCGTCTACTGGCGGCAAGGTCGATTTAGGGACCTCTTCCATGTGGTACGCCGGCTTCAATCGGTCGACGGAGACTGTGGTTTCCTGTCCCTTAATTTTCAGCACGTAAAATTCTTCATTCTTCCGAAGCACCTTGAAGGGACCCTCGTACGGCTGCTGGAACTGGCCGTGGACGCCGTCCTTCCGAAGGAACACATAGGGGGAAGACGGCAAGTCCTTATGCACAAGTACTTCCCACCATGCTGGGATGCTGATGCTGGCTGCACGCTGCGGAAATGGGTCCGCAGCTGTTCCACAAAGGTCGTGGGATAACTGAGAGTGGTCACCGAAGGAACTCCCCGGGAAGGCGCAGCGGTTCGCCGTATAATAACTCTACGGCAGTGCTTTCTACATCCTCCTTCCATGCCGAACGAATACCCAGAAGAACAATGGGGAGAACTTCCGTCCAGCGATCCGTCTCGTGGCACTTAATTGCGCATTTTAAATGACGATGGAAACGCTCAACAAGTCCATTGGAGGCCGGGTGGTAAGCGGTCGTGCGAATGTGTTGGCTGCCGAGCAATGACGACAGGTTGTTAAACAGCCGCGACTCAAACTGACGTCCTTGGTCAGTCGTGATACGCAGCGGGGAAACAAACAGTGCGACCCAATCTGAAAGGAAAGCTCGTGACACCGTTTCTGCCGTGATATCTGGGATGGGTATTGCTTCTGGCCATCGGGAAAATCAATCGATGCACGTCAGGCAATACCTATTTCCTTCCGATACCGCAAGAGAGCCAATAATATCCAGGTGGACATGATCGAAACGAGATGAGAGGAGGGGAAAACTGCCCACGGGAGTGGTTACATGCCGACCGACTTTAGATCGTTGGCACTGCAGACATTCCCGAGCCCAACGCCTGCAATCGGCGCTGACCGACGGCCACACAAATCGCTGTGTAACCAATTTAATGGAAGCACGTGCACCTGGGTGAGACAAGCCATGCAGCGAATAAAAGACCTGTTTCCGAAAGGGGGGAGTAACCCACGGTCACCACACTAATCGACACATCACAGTAGAGCGCCGTTGCTGCCCCGGGGACCATCATCTTCTTCAATCGCAGTGCCGTCGGGGCACACACACCTGTGCTACTCCTCGTCATTCTCCTGATCGCGAGCTAATTCCTCAAGGTTCACCGCCTTCGTGATCGCCTCCACTCGCGACAGGGCGTCGGCTACCACTTTGTCTTTACCCGATACATGTCTGAAATCAGTGGTAAATTGGGATATTAAGTCTAAATAGCGAACTTTCCTAGGAGAGCATTTATCCGCCTTCTGCTAGAAGGCGAACAGCAATGGCTTATGGTCGGTAAACACGGTAAACGGCTTTCCTTCGACCATATGGCGAAAGTATTTAATTGCTCTATATATCGCCAGTAATTCCCTATCGTATGCACTATACTTCCGCTCTCCCTGAGATAACTTTGCGGTGTAGAACCCCGTAGTTCGAAAATCGGGAAAACAGCTCACTCAAATTTCGCTCATGTTCTTCCTCGGACTCCGAGGCCACCAGAACGTCGTCAATATACACGTAACAAAAAGGTAATCCGCGCGTTACCTTATGCATGAATCGCTGGAATGTTTGCGCCGCGTTCTTAAGGCCGAAGCACATTAGCGTGAACTCAAACAGCCCAAAAGTTGTGGTTACAGCTGTTTTCTGCACGTCGTCTTTGTTGATCGGCACCTGATTATACGCACGCACCAGATCAATTGCGGAAAACACGCGCTTACTATGCAGAAACTGCGTAAAGTCTTGTATATGAGGCAAGGGATATTTGTCCGGCAATGTGCGTGCGTTTAGCGCGCGGTAGTCCCCGCACGGCCGAAACTCCCCGTTCTTTTTCGGCACTAAATGAAGCGGCGAAGACCAATCACTGCTAGATAGGCGTGCGATACCCAAGCGAACCATCTCGTGAAATTCACGTTTTGCCGCTGTGAACCTATCAGGCGCAAGTCGCCGAGGCTTGGCGCTAACTGGGGGGCCGGGAGTAGTGTGTATAAAATGCTCTGTAGAATGAGACACAGGCTCGGGGACGCCTACGGGCCGGGTAATGTCGGGAAACTTGAGCAGAAGGGTCGAATACTTGCATTGGCCGACTATGGCTTTCACTTGCACTGCGTTCACTGGGGCGATGCAACAATTCACGTCAGCGCAGTGACACTGTCCCCCAAGCGCTTGCCACGCATGTCCGCTAAGAGTACATAGTGGGATAAAAAGTCTGCGCATAGTATCGGCTGCGTAACATCCACCACCACGAACCTCCACGAAAAATCTCGCCGGAGTACAAAGTTCAACGTTATATTCACCCAGCCGTATGTAGCAATGGCTGAACCATTTGCGGCATACAGCTCGAATTTACACCTCTCTCTGCGACAAGTCACTTTAGCGCGCGGGAAAACACACAAGTCGGACCCCGTGTCCACTAAAAATTTCCACTTAGTAGGGACGTCTGTCACAAAGAGGCGGCTCACTCGCGGGCAATTATCGGCGGCCGCACTTACCGACTGCCCTTCTGGTTTTCCTGCACATAAGTGCAAGGCGGAACGCACTTGCGGGTATCCCGGCCGAACTTCCAATGGTACCAGCACGTACCATCCGTGCACTCCGGCGGGGACGGCTTCGGGAGCGGCTGCGCGCCCTCCGGCGGTAGGGGGTCGCGGTTTGGGCTGTGGAAAGTGCGGCTACCTGCTTCGTCAGGTCCTCCAGTCTGTGCATCACCGTCTCTGTAAAGGGTCGGCGGCGAGCATGGCGATCTGTGGTCGCGGCGTGACCTCACTCACTTTGTCCGCCAACGCGGTGACCGCGTCCAAATCGGCGGAAGTTTGCGTAGCCAAGATGGCCTGCATGGGTGCAGGAAGACTGTTCATCCAAATGGAGCGAAGAAATTCGCTGGGAACACCCCCGCCTGCCAACGTCCTTAAATGACGTAAAAACTGGGAAGGTTTGCGATCCCCTAACTCTTCGCCTTCTGACAACTGCCTGATGCGTTGCTCCTGCGAATCAGACAGCCTCCGGATCAACTCCGTCTTGATTTTCTCATACTTCCCTGTTTCAAGGAGGGTCTAAAATCTCTACCTCTACCTCTACCTCTACTTCAGCCGCAAACCTGTTGTCCTATAGTGCAACCACGTGCGAAAATTTCACATATCGCCGGTTATTCTCGCCAAACAAAACTGAACTTCCAACTACCGAAACCACAGCGCGGGTTTTTCCGCCCAGAAGGGAGGCAATCGTAGTGCCACGTGGTTCACAGAAAATGCCGCGTTCGTGCTGTCCTGTTCCATCGCACACGCAAAATAAGCTAAAGAACGGTATAATACTCACAGCTTCTTAATGAAATTGTTCATTCTACTTAAAAAAAATCTGATGTGGCCAACATGATTTTATCCGTATTTGGGGTATAAATATTTAAATTATTATGAATAGCATTATGAGGCAAAATTATTATTTCGTATTGTAAAAGAATACAGTCGTCCTTACTGCCGTAAATTATATTTTGAATATGTTTACAGAATTCACCGCACATGGTGGCGCAGTATAGAGGAAATTAATAAAAAATTAAATATCTCCAAAATGGATGGCTCTACGAAAATTTGTTTCAAACAAAACATAGAAGAAATATTATTTTCTACAACTTTGGTCCTCACGAAGATTACCAATAACGACGTTTTTAAGGAGATATTTGACGGAAACCGAAAAAACCGATCATTTATAAATAATTCCTAAACAATAACTGCTATGGAAAATTATTTCAAATGAAAGATGTAGGAAATTACATTCTGTCTGTCTGTGTGTGAGATTGTGGAAGTACGAGCCATATCGTTACCAAACTTCATATATAACACTTTAGCATGAGTATAAAGAAGTGATTAGTTTTTTGACAATAACGGGTAACCGGAAGTCGAGGTTTATTCGAAACCCGATTCGGTTTTTGCGATATTTCTTCGTTAAAATATCATTATTGTATATACAATTTTATACAAAAGTTATAGAGAATGTAATTTCTTATAACTTTCATTTGAAACAATTTTCTATTGTAGTTATTTTTAAGGAGTTATTTACAAATAATCGGTTTTTCAGTTTTCTCCTTAAAAACATCGTTATTGATAATCTTCGTGAGGACCAAAGTTGTAGAGAATAATATTTCCTCCAAGTTTTGTTTGAAACAAATTTTCGTAGAACCATCCATTTCGGAGATATTTAGCTTTTTCGTAATTTTCAGTATACAGTTAGAATCGAGACACGAACTCCGGAGTTTTACATACGGACGTCAAAAAGAAGGATGTTTATTTTTATATTCGAGATTAAATTAATTAAATTCCGAGTTAGCATAAATATTTATTAGGAATCGAAAGGAATACACATTTCAACGCCTTAAAAATGAAAAATGTTTAGTTGCGACTACTTGACGTAATTGAACTAATAAAACAAATAAAGTAAAAATATACGCTTTTTCTCTTTTTCCAATAAATCACCTTTTCTACACCAAGAATCCAACTCGATATTAGGGATTAAAATGAATTCAACACGATTAATTTACACCACATATTAAATTTGTCACTAGAAAAAATCCATTTAGCTAATTATTGTGCTATTAAATGTCACAGAGCAAAAGGCTCTAAAATATTAATACACTGCCGAAATTTTCTCGATAATTTAAATTGCGTATTTTTATTATATCTTGAAATTATCGGCATACTTGAAGATTACAAAGGAAAGACGACATCTTTGCAGGTGTCGTCTATGCGTGTCAGAGGAAGCCGACAGTATTAAGACGCGTATAAAAAGGATCAAGATAAATTCATATACTAAATTTGTAAATCAATTTCAAAATTAACTCTTTTTGCTATAAGCGATTTATGTGATATTTTAATATTTTGGATTATATTTTATTCAATTGTAATATTCATTACTGTAACGAAATTCAAGACTGGGAAATAATTCTTATGAAACCAAACATCCATCGGGTTCGAATAATGGATCGAGCGGACTCGGCTTTCTGTAGAAATTTTTAACAACTGGTTATAAAATTGCTTCAAAATTTAACAACCGGTTCGCGCGAACCGGCTGCAGCTCACCACTGGATATAACCCCTTCATAATAAAAGTGACTAGACTTCATGATTACCCGATATTCTTCCGCTATCTATTCCTCTGATATACTTTGGGAAAATAAAATCCGTCCTAAGTGGGATAGCAAACCTATTGCACGCAAGACAATTGAGGTTTACATGCAACAGAAAAAACTTTTTATGTTATAATATAATCATAGTTAAATCATAAAATTATTTCTTTTGGATATATTTAAATGGACACATAAGCTAGTCATTTTGTTTCGAATGGAGTAAGTTCGAAAACTTAAATTTCCAAACTTCTTTTCATAATGAGTTGAACCTTTTTTTAATAACTCGAATTAAGATTAACTTATTTCATAGAAAAATGAATACAAGCGCATGTTTAACATAATTATATTGTCAAGAAAATGAGCAACCATGCCCTCAGCAGGATTCCTTCTTTCGCAGCGTATTAATTCTCGAGCGTTTTCTCTCGCTGTCTATACACCTACCGCGTTCTCTCCTTTCATACTCTCATACTTTCTTCTTTCGTACGTGATACTTTTCAATCCTTCTCTTTATCCTATACTCCTCCAGCAGTTTCTTCTTCCGTTTCAATAAATTCCACAAAATATCAGTAGCGTAGATTTATTATTACAGTTTTCAGATTTAAAAAAAATCCTAAAACAAAATTGACATCAAAGTTCCCATACAAATTGAGTACGCATTCCGATATTCTTTTACTGATTACAGCGCTAATACAGGCAGAAATAGGAAACTTACGTTGTATTTGACGGTGTAGCGGTCTGCGGATGGTTTAATCATCGTAATTATTCTGTATTTATTTAGTTTCATTAGCCCCAAGAGGAAAATTTGTGGTCAGTGGGTGAAAATTTTAAAATGGAAATCGCTCACGGAAAGGTGAAGTATATTTAATGCTACACATTATGTTGTAAATTACGATGTATTTCCGAACGTCTGTCAATCCAAATGGCATTCATTTCTTCATGTAAGCATGCAATATTTTATGAAATGAGCATTACAAATGCCTTAAGCCTGTTGTAGTACATGGACCCATTTATAATCATTTTATTAAAATAAATATGGAGTAAACCATGTATTTGTAAGTATATTACTCATCAAATTTATCCTTCCATTTTGTTAATAAAAGTAAATATGTACTCCATTTAGAAAACTCGGCCACCTTAAGATATCCTGTATTCCAATGTAAACAAGATAATCTTAATTTGCAAAATTTACCAGAAGAGTAAAGAAGATAGAAACAAAATCAATGTAATGGGATATTTCCATCTTGATGTCCATAGAGTTACGTCTTATGAGTTTGTGCCTTCCATATTGATCGAGATTCTTCCGCACCAAGGTAAGAATATGTTTTTCATGATATTTAAAAAAATTTGAATTAGGATACAGTATTTTATTTTTATTAATTCCTCGGTAATGCTGCTGATTTTACGACATTCAATACATTGTCAACAGAAATCATTTTAAGCTCATTAATTCAATAAAACAAACAACAAAAGTTAGTGTTAATTGGAAAATGGATTCTGAGAGCTGTGCTTTTAAATCATGATGGTAGTTAACAAAGAATCAAACCATAGCTATAAATGTATTGGTAAAGTTTAGTAATTTCAAAAAGTATTTTGCTTTTGGCTGTCACTAATTCAACAAAATTATTGAGCTTGTCTTGTGGCAGAAAAAAATTCAAGAACAAGCACTTTAATCCTTTCAGTGCTATTGACAAAACGATTTGTCACTTGCTCAGTCTCACGTCAGCAAATTAGTTTTGCATCATGTTATAGCAGTGTGCTTTTACAGAAAATAGGAAAACTCCTGACTTTAAGAGAATGGTTTTCAAAATGGCACATTCTGACAAAACATTCAGCTCAGCATTGAAGGGGTGAAAAAAATACTTATCTCAGGTATTTCCAATATCCCCAACAAGGATTATAAAAAAAACATATGTACATTTCACCAGAATTACCACTAAAGATGGATTTTTTGTAGCTTAAATGCACGTTTTTTTGTAACCTTACTGTGCCTATAGATGATACTGGAGGCAAGTATTTTTTTAGTGTTTGTTCTTCAATTTGGGTATCAACATGGAGTCCCATGAAAAAGTTAATTTTAAAATCCATGTGGTTTTAGCATTGCTTCATCAAATTATCTGATTAAGATTGATAAATAATTTAGCTATGTCAACTACACTTTTCAATCAAGAGGAAGTTCTTATTCTCAGCCAATTAACGTTTGAATGGATTTCCATGATAGCAGAAAATTTAAGTTGAGAAACTCTGGTAAAAGAATAGTTTGGAAATAAAATGACCTATTGTTGTTAACGTTTCAGAGTGCCAAGGCTGTTTGAATCAGTGCTTGAAATGGAAAATGTTAGAAAACGGAATACTTGTATTGGCAGTGGAACGGAAATTTTTACAAAACGGAATGCATTTTATAAGGGACAGCATTTATAAATGTCTGACGAAATGGAAGGGTATCATCGGTTCGTATGACCAGCCAGAGAGGCATTCCGGATCATTTCGAGCACTGGTTTGAATATTGACTTGCATTAAATTTACCACTGAGACATGAAGTAGGTTGGGATGGTTATTATTGAGATTTGAAAATTATAACTGTACACCTAGACTGAAAAAATGTTATGCATATATAGTCGAGGCTTATTTTTAATAATTTATGTATCAAACTGTTTTGCAAAAGGTTCTCAGGAGATGGTTCAGAATATAATAAAACAACAATTTTTAATGGTATTGAAACAGTAATGCGATTATTCAGACATAATAAATTCGATAAACATGACTACAGCATACGTTTTTCCTGTTCAGTATAAATTAATTTAGTGTTCCTTGCTTTTATGCTAGCAATGAGTTACTATGGCTGTCAATTTTAATTAATGATGTATTTTGATTATTTTTTCAGAATCTGTCAGCAGCAGAGGAGGAAAGGAAAGCTTCACTGGAGGTGAAGAAATTATCAGGCTTTTATAAATTTTGTTAGCTTAGAGTGCCACATTAAGTGGGGACTAAAATTTGAGTGGCATGCAGGTAATAATCTTATTCCAAATATGTTTATTCATAATAATTCCTTCCTCAGGGACCCAGCTGTCAGTCTTAATGGTTAGCAGGACAGGTTTGTTGAAACTGGAGTCAAAGAAAACGCATTGAGATATAAAAACTACGAAAAAATAATATCTTTAAATATTGTTATCCAGGGCCAGTGTGGTGGCTTCAAAAATCCATTTAGATGCCAGTCTTTTTATAAGGAATGTTACTAAGAGTTTGACTTACTTATAGGTAAATTTTGAACTAGTTGAAAAGGAAGAGTATGTATTAAAATAATATTTAATGAATTAAATGTGCAGTTAACACTTTCTTTATGCAGTTTACATGGTTTTCAATTCATTTATTGTGATCTAATTTAAAAATGCCTCCATTCTGACCAATGTTTAGTCAAAAGATGTTGCATTGATTCAAAAGCATCTATTTCAAATGGGCTTGCCTAATATCCCATTATTATGAACAAGAGCATCATAGAAGAATGGTAATATAAGCTCCAGCTAGTACTCAATGCATATGAGACTGGATTTTTTGGAAAATAGATACCGTTGATAACTTAGGCATGCCTGTCCCAGTGCCATTTTTGTGCCTCAATTCTAGCCATTGTTAAATAGGTAGTAACTTTAGGAATTGAATTTAGATGTATTGTTATTCTTTTTGGAAATTAACTACAGTTTTACAGGAGAATTATGAACATTCAAATCATCCAGAAAGTGCAGCATTTGTAATTTGTTACATTTGAATATTCCAATTAAACATTTGATAAGCATTTTGTATTATGTTAGTTTATACCATCAACATACGTTGCTAATTTTCTTACAACTTGATTTGCCAGTATTTTAGTTCGTTGTTTGTCGGTTACAATTGAATGTTTTGGTCTTTTTCTTAAGCTTCATTTAACATAGTAAGGCTAGTTTCATAGATTAAAATTCAACTTTCATGAAACAATCAATGCAGTGAATCATAAGTATTGAAATGAAAGAATGAGAGAAGGATATGTTCTAAGACTGTCATCTGATTTATAAATTCGTACAAAAGAGGTTCAATTCTCTAAGAGAGGTTTTATATCAAGGTGATTGGTGACGGTGATGTGATTGTGATTTTAAGGTAACTTTAGTTGCACTTGGACAACACATTTAAATGGAGCCATTTATACCAAGTTGATGGAA
This sequence comes from Uropetala carovei, assembly GCA_036926305.1. Classification (NCBI taxonomy): domain Eukaryota; kingdom Metazoa; phylum Arthropoda; class Insecta; order Odonata; family Petaluridae; genus Uropetala; species Uropetala carovei. The sequence goes on along the minus strand of JAXCHB010000063.1, from coordinate 963,455 downwards.
ATGTGATGGTGATGCAACTTGGAAGCGACTCTGCAACTCTAGTCACTGAGTGACTTTTCCTGCCGATCAACCGTGATTCTAGTCACCTGCCAGTCGCCTATTATTACCTTCAAAAATATAGTCACGTAAATTTCCAGTGTCTATAATTTTGCTACCGCTTATGCTGTAAGGAAAGCAAAGACATTTTTAAAGGCTTTAGCCTGTTAATCTATGCTTGTCAAATTTTGCATACTAAAAATTTTCTTTTCTGAAATCCACCCAGATAACGGCAGCATAGACATGACATTACCTAAGTGAGAAAATTGTAAATTTTTAATTCTTGTATGTGAATGCTGAAACTTTCAACACCGTATTTAAACAAAATAGGTATTACTATTATGAATATACTAGCAGGTTTCTTAATTCTTATTAAAAACGTTTTCTTTAACATTTTATTATTTTTTTTAAAACCATACAAATTTAAGTAAATTTTAATAATAATATTTTAAAATGTAGGGTCCAATACTTCTTTATAAGCCATACTTTCTGTTTTTACTTTTGGGTAAAGTGATGAGTTTTCAGATCAGTTAAACCGGTACACTCATTTTTGCCCCTGGAGTGTAGGCAATTTCAAGAAGGGTGTTTGTATACGAGTTCATATTCGTAGAACATTGGGTAAAGCTTTCCAAAAACGTATTATTATTAAAACAGTAATCCCCGTCTCCTTTTTCTTTGCTCATTTGCTAAAACAATGAAATTTTTTAGGTTGTTGGTTTAACTCGCGACTTAATATAAAAGAGCTATGTGGCAAATTAAAAATATTAAGTGGGTGAATACTAAATCTTCTATCATTCTGCTTACTACAGCAATGCTGCCATCGTAATGTGCAGTAAAGGAGTATATCCTCTTCGCTTTAGGACATTTTTGATACTAGGGAAAAATAAATATCATATCACCATCAAAAATCAGTTGCTTTGATATAAATACATTGGTGACAGTGATTTGTTGGCAACTTCAGTTGCCGTCAAATCTGATCACTGTCACTAATCACCTTGGTATAAAACCTCCTTAAGAAAAACTTCAAATCTGTATTTAAATAGGCAGAGCTGAGGCATGTATAACAATATATCATACTTCAACATTCTCAGCAGTTCTATTAACAGAATTTAACAACAATACTTCTACTGTGTTTCATTTTGTATTTCTCTGTTAACTAGTTTAATCAAAGACACTATAATATAATTTAAACATTAATGATTTTGCTTCTTTATATACTACTTTAATAATAACACATTGATTATTCATTAAGTTTAAATGTGATTGGAGGAATTTGAACCAATGCATAAGTGTCATGCAGTGAGATGATGGTGTCTAGATTATATTATAAATAACTAGTCAATCATCCATGCCTGATTTTAGGATTATGTATATGTTTGTCACAAAAGATGATCTCTTAACAAAAAATAGGCACTGCTATCTCAAGTCCCTTACTTCCTATTTCTCATTTATTCAAGATCTTGTCGTTCACTATGTTTCCTTGAGAACTGCAAGGGTTTGCTGTATTTTGTAAAGTACTACAATATGAATGTTTCAATTTCAGTTGTACTTGATCAACAGACATGCTAGGAGAAAATGCACAGAAAGACAATGAGACTTTAATGATATGAAGCCATAAGTTGAGAAATTTCTTGAGGGGTTTCATGCACACTGGAATTCCTGTATGACGTGGTTAATTTACATTTTTCATTCTGAACATTACCATTGCTTCAAATAAAGTAGTGCTGACAAAATTTTCACTTAAATACGGCTTGTATTTTATCAGGATCGATGTAGACAAAATTTATAGTAATTATTTATCTTTGGAAGTGTTAGCTGAATTATTTTTTTATTTCCGTGAAATTGATTGAAGAATTGTCAAAAAAATAGTAAAGTAAAATGACTTGAATTTTCATGAAAGTCAGGATTTGGATTAAAATTTACCATGCATGGCAAATCTATGGCATGCATGCCACTTCAGGTATGTGAGATGATTTTGTTTGGCACACAGCAAAAAATCGTTTATTTGCTGTCTACTTAATATTTTTCCATTACTGACCAAATATAAAAGACTATTTCTAGCGAGATTGCAACTATTTTGATAAATAACTGTATAATACTAACCTTTTGCCCAGGGTCGAGAAGCTAGTTGCTCCATAATTGTAGTCTGTTCATAAATGGTCTTGGGCAATGTATCTTTTTAGATAACTTGAATTTTATGTAATCAATGCATTGTTTTCTGAGCTCTAGTCTGAGAAAAAATGATCATGGTTAAACCATAAAATTATTTCTTTTTGGGTGGATTTTCAATTAATAGTAGGTTAAAGGGAAGCCAAATTTTGTAATTTTGGTATGCAAGCAAAAACTGCCATCACTGGAATATACCATATTCTCCACAAAGAAAGATGACATCGAATTTAAGAAAACTCCTATTTAGATAAAAGTCTGAAGGGAATGATCTTAATTTGTACTTTGTGATCTAACTAGCATTAACTGATGTGCGTTACTTGTCTCAATGTTTACTCTAATTCTCTCACGTGCAACAGAAAATGAATTTCAAGGCTAAAAGAAGTCTTGGTTCCCATATTCTCTATTGCTCATTTTCTAAATAAGCTTGTAATATGCATGTTGAATCTTCTGTATTAGAGTTTAAAAACTGACCGGACCATCATTTGCAGATACCGTACAGCAGTGTTTTCCAACTTCCTGTAGAATTTCATGGCATCTTCAACTTGAAAAAAGGTATTATATTTTTATTAGAATCAGTGGTTAATTGAATCAGCCGCTTTATTGATTCAAAACCATAAAACCTAAACCATTTTGTATCTAACGTTTTAAAAAACCTCCCATTATTGGAATCACTTATTTCAGTTTATTGAATTGTGCGGCAATGAATGAATGCAGGGTTGTATACCTAAAGTTGCAAAATGCTATGGAAAAGCGGATTTTCATCACATCGAGCATAAATGAAAACCGAAGAGGAGGAAGTTGAGGAAGAGTTCAGTAGATTTAATTCGATCGATGACGACATTGCTGAAGCTTCGATTAACAGAAGATGACATTGTCATAACACGAAAAGTGAAATTTGCATTTAAAATTTTATTTGTTATAAACTTTCTTACATTATATCTCTCAAAAATTAGCATAACCATGAAATTTTTATATATGAAAGAGGTATGAACTTTATTCTAACATTTTCTTATTTGCCATAACTAAAATATGCAGACTCCGGATTATTGAATCAGCCATTTAATTGAATCAAATAACGGATTCCCGACTTGATTATAATAAGCGGAACCCACTGTATCACAATGTTTGGACACATTCATTCCTTAGTGCTACATCATTATCAATTTATTAGAGGGAAATTGTTGACTTAATGATCTATCCTCATTTCTAAATTGTTAATTTATTTATTTAATCACTTTCCGCTGCTCCTCTGTTGGGAAACTGCTATACAGGCGATTCCCGAGTCTCGTTGGGGATGCGTTCCTGAAAACGTGTTCTAATCTCGAATATTCGAGTGTCGAAGCCGTTTTTCCATATACTTGCATGTTATAATCGGGGGATATGGTCCCGCATCTCGGGAAAAAGTCTCCCCTCACGTTCTATAAAGATAAAATAACATTACTAATATGTTAATACAACAATATTAAATTATGAATAAATTATATAATAAATATTTAAAATGTATAACTTATTTTTCCACTAAAAAGGAATAAATAAATTTGTGTTTCGAACTTCAAATGTCGTGCAGACAGCCCTGTCTGGATCGCGTGAGTCGTTTGTTACAAACGACTCGCGTGAGCTGGATAACATACCTGCGTACATCTGTCTATACATACAACTATTTATCGCAGCGAAATTAATATAAAAGTTATTAAAAATGCAGAAAATAATTTAAGAATAAAGAAAGAATAAAATTAAAAATATTTTCATAACTTAAATCTTTTTCAACTGCACTTACTGGACTTGATTAATTTAGAAGTTGGAAGAAGAGGAGGAGCTATTGGGTGGGGAACTGTTTATTGTTGTAATCAAATTACCTGAGTTTATCTCGTTCTAGAATTTTTTCCTTCTGTTTCACATAAGTGCTAATAGTTGACACATTCCCAACGATCGTACGATTTCAGTATGGCTTTCAATATGTGTTTCTGACGCTGATCATCTATCCAAAGATTTAAATGTTTTTCCATTTTAGGAATCACAACACCGCACCTAGGACGGTTTATTGTTGTTATCAAATTACGTGAATTTATCACATCTTCTAGAATTTTCTCCTTCTGTTTCACAAAAGTGCTAATAGTTGAACGACACATTCCCAACGATCGTGCGATTTCAGCTTGGCTTTCACCTTTCTCAACACGCTTTAAAATTTCTAATTTCAATTCATAACTATGAGTCTTATGCACTCTTTTATTTGATTCACTTACATTATAACTATTACATTTCCTTTTAGATGCCATGCCAAGTGACAAATTTATAAATAAATCAATAAATTTAAATAAAAGATTAACAGAAAAAAGAGTGAAATCAGCATAAATTCAAACAATTAAAGCAGATATGACTATGTCTACACTAAAACTAAACCTCTCGTTTGGTTGGAACCAATATCTACGCGAAGTTTTTCCACATATATTATCGATCGGCATGATCAAAATTTCGAATTAATCGAGACTCTAGAGTCGCCTGCACTGTATACCACTGAGTAAGAATGCCCTGGATCATCCAAGTGCAGATTAATTCGTCAACCAGGCAACTTCTACATGGCTTACCATAACTAGATATTTTATTAACCAGAGAAAACTACTAAATATGTACCCTCTCCCCATTTAAAAAATTATTTTCTATAGTTTATTTAGTTATTATGTTATTATTTATTTTTTGCACCCCTTACTTAGTTGCACCTGGGGCAGATGCCCTGCTTGCTCCCCTGTAGTTATGGTACTGACCGGGAATGTCTATACTGAACATCAGAATGAAACAAACTGCATGCAATCCAAACCAGCGTTTCCCAGTGTATGGTCCACGGACCACTTGTGGTCCATGAAGGTTTTGTTGGTGGTCCGTGGAGGTTTCCAAAATGTAGTTTTTCTTTAGGCCTCACCTCACCTCAAGTACAATATTCTGTTGTTGTTACTGAGGACGTATAGAACATGTTTGATAAATTGCTGTTTTTAATGCCAAAAAAGGCGTCCAGTCTTCTAGAATAAATAATTCTTTTCCAAATCTTACTCTCATAAAGTACAGTAAAACTCGTTTATAACGATCACGCCTAAAACGAAATCTCGGCTTTAACGAAGAAATGTCTCGGTCCCTTGAACTTCTCCATAAGGGTATTGGTTAAATTTCTCGGATGTAACGAAAGTGCATTTTATGAATTCTCGGCTTTAACGGACAAATGTTTGGTCTCGTGGCAAAAAATGCCCCATATATAACGAATTTTGGCGAGCAGAGCGATAAGTAATGAATAGTTTCCGCCCGTTTACCGCGCACTTGTTCGTAGAGGTCCCTTTCCTCCGTCTACCCCTTCCATACGAATTTCCACGCTCCCTTTGTTTTGAAATTGATATTAAAAATGTGAAATGTTTATGTAAATTAATGACCATAATAATAATATTAATTGACCATTTAAAAAATCGTATGTAATAGCAGTAGAACATTTTACATGCCGCGAAGTTGATAAGCATCTCTTTGCATATGTAAGTATGGCATTGAAGTCGACTTACTGCAAATACAGTAAAAACTGTGTTATCCGGCTAACCTGGGGATTGTGGAAAGCCGATTAGGAGAAATATACGGTTAGGGGAGCGATTTTCGATTTTGTCATCGCAAATTTAGCAATAACCAAACAAAATTGGGCTTAGGTTCACTATTGTGCTCCCCAAACATAACTATGCATGGGGTTTGCATTTTCCATTTTAATTCTTCCACGCGTAGTTAGATATAGACACTATTTACCCATTATTATTTAGTACGTTGCTACGCTTACATGCAAAACAAAAAGACTATTGAAACGTTTAGGGCGTCCGGGAAGTTTGGGGATTACGGCAGTGAACCTGTTCCCAAAGTTGAATTTATTGGGTTATATCTTTCTTATTTATCTTTAGGTACTCTATTAGAAAAGGACGAAATTATTTAATTCTTCTGAACATTTCTGTGAAAACCAGTCATATAATATTTTATCCAGTTCCTCAATTTTTGGCTTATGAAGCGTATGCTGTTTATTAATTGATTTACTTGTCTCAGAAGATGACACAAATTTCATTAATTTAGCCTTATGAACCTTGATATCGTAGAGTGTGGAAGATCCAATGTTGAATTCTTTTGCTATGGCTGCTTTATTTTTTTCTTTTTCAATTCGTTTGATCAGCTCCAACTTTTGTGTTAGCGTTAAACCAACCTTTTCTCTCCTGTTCCTTGCTTTTAGGTATTTATTTTGATGCCATATTCAATGGATGGGTAATTTTTTAAAATAATAAAAATCGATAAAACTGGAAATTGTAGAAGTACACCAAAACATCTAGACAATGCAATTTACGTAACCCAAAACGCCATGCTTACTCGGCTGCCCCAGAAGTATACGGAGTAAATACGTAATACCTATATATACATCTTATATTTTAAGAAATTTTAAAGTGGAAGTTGTGGTATTATACATACAATTCATACAAAAATTCATAAAAAAAGAAAAAGTACAAAATGAATTGTATTTGTGTAATTGCCGGTATCTAAGGCTGGCCGGTTCTAAGCAGCCGGATAGCACAGCTTTTACTGTTATGTGTATACGTGTTATATGGGATGTATAGTCCAAAAACCATGTTTCTCGTATATAACGTAGTCATGCTTATAACGAAGCAATGAGTCGATCCCCTCAAATACGTATTAAACGAGTTTTACTGTAACTGCAATCCTAATGCAGCACTCCTATAACATCCATCGCTTTAATCAAAAATACCATTGTTAAATATAAATAAATGAAGATGATGATGGCATTGTAATATATTTAAAACATGAATTTTTCCTTTTTTTCTTTCTACATACGTAGTAATGGGAAAATATTTGATTACGAAAAAAATCGACTTGGAGATTTCAACAGAAATACACATTTTGAGGTAACTAGAACACGTTTCGACTATTTTCGGAATGATGTCTGTGTGTGTGTGCGTATGTGTATGTGATTTTGGGCACTCTAACTCAGAAACTGCTTGCCATATCGTTACCAAATTTCATATATAACACTTTAGCATGAGTACAAAGAACTGATTAGTTTTTGGACAATACCGGTTAACCCGAAGTCGAGGTTTATTCGGAACCTGATTCGGTTTTTGCGATATTTCTCCGTTAAAACATCATTATTTTATATACAATTCTATACAAAGTTTATAGAGAATGTAATTTCCTACAACTTTCATTTGAAATAATTTTCCATAGCAGTTATTGTTTAGGAATTATTTATAAATAATCGGTTTTTTTGGTTTCCATCAAATATCTCGTTAAAAACGTCGTTATTGGTAATCTTCGTGAGGACCAAAGTTGTAGAGAATAATATTTCTTCCAGGTTTTGTTTGAAACAAATTTTCGTAGAACCATCCATTTCGGAGATATTTTGCTTTTTCTTAATACCAGTATACAGCGCCAGCACCAGGGGCGGATTGGGCCGGGGCTGCCTGAGTGGTTGCTACCTCGGCCAGGAGCTGTTGATTTTCCGTATTCTAAAGTAGTGTTTTACAAGCTATTTTTTGGGGCCTCCTAGGAGGGCGCAACATTATTTTAGTTGTTAGGTGGGCCGATATCCGAGTATTTGCCTGGGCCGATATCCGAGTATTTGCCTGGGCCGATTTTTGCTCCCTATCCGCCCCTGGCCAGCACCATGTAGCTGTGAATTCTGTAAACATTCAAAATATACGTAATTTATGGCAATAAGTACGACTGTATTCTTTTACGATACGAAATAATTTTTCCTCATAATAATTTTAATATCTATACCCCAAATATGGAGAAAGTCATGTGTTGGCCACATCAGATTTTTCATAAAAGTAAAGCATCCATATAAAATATAGAACGCTTTAATTGTTTTTTGTATGTATTTTTGGCTAACCAATCTCAGATTATTATAGCCATAACCAGGGCAGCCGAAAGTCCTGAGGCAAATACCGTCGCCGGGCCCCTTCGTTTAAGTTCAAAAAGGGAACCGGGCCGCTCGGCAGGCCCTGGACAGCCGACTCCCCCTCCATCCTTCTCTACCGTATTGGATGGCAGTATTACAAGCAGATATTGTCAAATTCCATCGAATTGAAATTTTTTATTAAGATGACATATAAAATATATGTTGATACTATATGTATCACATCATAATTAGACTTGGTACGATTCGGTTTATGTCGATAAACAGCGAATTTGTAAAAATCAAATATTCGACGAAATTTAATTGCCGTCGATAAGTGTAGGTTTTTCATCGCTAAATTTTTTGTGAAATTACGTCATGGTTTTTTAATTTGTTTTTCCAAATTAACACCTAAGATGTATTTTAGTACCAAAAAAGCAACGCGCAAAAAACATCGGTACTTGTCATAACAGAGGACCACAAGTAACTGCGTATCTTGCGCTGCAACAGAGTCCAAAAGTACGAATTACATGAGAGTAGATCTTACAATTAGCATGAATGAATACCGATCGCCAGATGTCCCTATAGTACTTTAACTAATACATCCTCATAAAATTTACATTTATAGGAGGCATACCGATAATCCATCCTCCGAAGGAGTTTCCCATCATAATCGTTCCGTGTTTGCGTTATAGGCATTTTTCTAGATTCCTCATGATTTTGTTTTTTACCAACATCGCAACTTTTTCCTTCATAATATTTACGTCTAAATTTGGTTGTGTATTATAATAGCGTAACATTAAGTTTATTGAATGGTCACGATTTCGTAATTGTACGTTTCAACGAAGTAAGTGATGTATTTATGCGCTTTTAGTAAAGTTTAATTTGATTGAAATTATCGTCGTGTCAGCCTTATATGCGATATTAAGTGTACTTAAATATTCCAAGTTCAACATTATAAAATATGGCCAATAAAGAAAGAAAGGCTACCATATCTCTAAAAATTGGGAGTAAACAATATTGTTCTTTAGAACTGACCGTACGACGACACTCCGAGCACTTGTGGGTCCTAACCTCGGGCCCAAAGACGGAATTTCCCGAAGGGGAGAAAAATGAGAGTAGTGGGGAGGAGTTTCAGGGTGTTAAGGGGTGATAGAAAAGCAGTGGGTTGAGTTGGGAAAATCCAAATATGGGAAATGGAGAAAACGCCGCCCGTTGGTAATGGTTGTCGGCGTGCCTTGCACCCGCGTATTGCGGTAGGAAAACCTTACGACCGATCCTAATATCGGGCCCCTCAGAGGCCCGGACCCCGGGGATTTTGCCCCGGTATCCCCGCCCTCTCGGTGGCCCTGGCCATAACTACTTCCACACCGGACAAACGCAGAAAAGATTAGAGAAACCCGGTGCCGGCAATAGGCTACACTTTACGAAGAGCACCAAGGGGGCCAACTGCTTAACGTCGCTTCCGAAGGACGGAGCGCTGACAAACGCGTTCTCTTAATGTAGAATCGACCGAACATGCCTTCATACATACAATTTTCTTAGTTTTTGACGGCTATAGTTACCGGAAACGCAAAAGATGGCGTAGTCCGACATATGCCAAGGTATAATCATAGTTTTTCCAGGTAAGCATTTCGGGGGTATTGGTTTCGGGGTGGAATGCGTTCCGATTTCTCTTCTCTTTGCGGTTTATCTATTTATTAAATAATGCATTATAGAATGGAAGATCTGCGCTTAAAAAACAGCCGTATCTGCACTTGGAATGCATGCCACGAGTAAAGGTCTTTAAAAAAGACTATAGTATTGTTATTCTAGCGTTTTCCGCGTGCAGGATGTTTGTGTAAAATACTGTGCGTCCCACGATTTTCACATAGTTCTTTCAGCTGTATTGTCCTTTGTATACGGCGATGTGCATATGTTCCTGATCGGTCCCATATAATTCTCCGAAATAGTTCATTATTGTCATTAATATTTATATTTTGTACATTTTTCTGGTATTTATTACTGAATTTCAGTTTTTCGAAATGTTTTAGGCCTAATGTTTGTTAATTTTTTCATTTGTATTCCATAGTTCACCATGCGTATTTTTGTGGTCGCCACGTAAAAACACGGGAAATGCATCTCTTACGGTGATTCCCGCAATAAAATTTTAAAGTCCTATGTCTCAGGTTATGCGGTATTTTACGAATTACGCCTCAATAAAGATCGTTTTGCACCTTCTCACCGTTGAAACTAATAAAATTAGAAATGCAAGATTAAAGCAATTTTTAACTCATGTGTCAAGAGCCACTGACTTCGATCACAAAGAGGACGGTAATTCCATGTTAATGCTTTCTTTGTGTTTTTTACAGGCTCAGGATGTCGTCGCCTACTTGGAGTGTTCAGAAGATCACTGCTTCATTTTTCCGGCCATGTGCTTCGGGCGAAAACTTAACCATCATAAGCAGCGTCAAGAAGAAAATACTCGAAGTCAGCTGCTCAAACGCGTGGAGCGGACCTGAAGGCGCCACGGGAATGACCCAGTCTCGGGAACAACGGAGTTTGGCCGATTTACTGACGTGTTTGCCAACTTGAAATTGTGTAGACTACACGGATTTACGACGCAGTGACAGGAGTGAAACTATGTACTTGTGATACGGATTGTACTACTAAAATCCTATATTTGTATATATGAGTAAAAATTGTAAATAAATCTACTTGTATTTAAAGTTTTCGAGTCAATTCTAAGTCCTATCCCCAAATTCTTCTGGGTAAATACTGGAAGCGAAAATCGATTTAAAAACGTTAACTTTATCACGCATATAAGCGATATAAAATTGGAGAAATGCATTTAAAATATTCCATTTAGTGGAAATAACTCTAATTAAAACTTATAGTCCACTATGGGTTCGCCGAGACCATCTTCATATATAACAAAGGTAATCACGAAAACATCCAGTCACACGGGATGATTCGAACTCGCGCGCTTAGTATTCGTAACCAGATATGTTAGCCAGCCCTCTACTGTGGCTACAACCTGGCCCATTCACCCCCTTCGACTAATCATAGTGAATAATGCCTCTCATGCGCCACTTACTGGGCAGGTGGCGGAAATCGGAACTAATTTGAGGTGAGTTAGCGGTCGGATAAGGTTAAATAAAGGTCAAACGCAGTTTTTGGTCTACTTATACAGGTTTTTCAAAATTTTCGGTTTTTCCTCAAAATTTTCAAGAAAGTGAAAGTGACCTTCTGTTCAAGGTCACTACCTCTGACGTCACATCTCCCCTCCTCCGCCCCTCTGACGTAGCAGCTCCTCCCCCCTCTTGACGTAACAGTTCTCCTCGCCCTTTGACGTCATATTTACTTATTCAATATTCTCGCTGTTGGAGAGAGTTACGCCATGTTATTTTCTAGCTCAGCGGTGGAGCGTTATCATAACAAGTGAATAACGCTTCCATTTCCATTCTTGATGGGCAATTGTCACGAAATACGAAGAAACCATTGTTTTGATAAGATTAAAGACTTTTTCTATCTAATTCTCTTTATATTGTAAAATCTTTCTCTCAAACCTGGCGTGAAGTAATATTTTAAAATAATTTATTAATAGAGAATATACCCTATATAATAGGTAATTGAAAAATAGAAAATTTTGTTGACAATATATTATTTCACACATTTTTATTTATGCAGTTACAATGATGTAACCTAAAAAGTTTTAAAACATTTAAGTAATAAACATAACACTTTTTATGCAACAAAAAGGAAATCAGTACACAAAACTTTTATTAGAACAGCTGGCTGGTCAGGTTGAAGATACTATTATCCAAATGACCCCTTTATTTTCCCGGTAGCCATTTGGAATGCTCTTCAAATTAGGCATTCGCCTAATTGCATAAAATAATAACTGAAGGGTGACAGTGACTGGAAGAAAATCAGCAACTTCCACGGTGCTCATCACGATGGATCTGAAACAAGAAACAGAAATCAGCTCAAGAGGTCACCCGCTCCTCTCACCTCAATTATAACGCACAAAAGGATGGTGTTTTTACCTTTTCCACCAGCAAAAACGACCTTGTTTATGATATTATTACAATAAAACCAATTCAAAATAATTCCCCTTTACTTTGAAATGTGAATATATCTTACTCGTACATTGGTTTCCAATATCTTTTCTCAATTCCAAAACATTTGACGGATTTCTTTCTACTTGAAAAAGCTATCCATATTTGCTAAAAAGTGAATTAATGGTATTCAGAAGAAATTGAATTACATTTCGTTCCTTTTTGATAACTTAGAACTTATAAATATAGAAGCATCACCTCACACAAACCAACATGCAAACGTATTTTGTATTTGTCATTTGAAGTCCAGGAAAAACTTTGCCGTATTCTCTGTATATTAATGAAATTCATTCAGAATTTCCGTTTCTGCTGTAAGAAAGTGATAATTGCGTACCAGCTCTCTCAATAAATCAATACTTTCACGTAAAACTGCTACTCATCTAGCTGATATGCGGCTATTTTGGCAGTCGCTCGGGTAATTTTGAGACTAATACAGTACACTCCTTCGTCGTCCACGTAAGGCAGGTATGTCGAACTGCCGGCTGCACTTTCTATACCTTAGTGCGGCCCGAATGCGAATTTTCGTTTCGACTAAATCGTTAGATTTTACATAAATACAGGTTCCCGACTTACGAGCATCAGTACTTAGGAACGAAGCTCCATAAGGTATTTTAATAAATAGGGCATACGGTCGCCAACTCGCACGTACGAATGTTTTTCTCTCGAGAATTAACTGCGACGGCGGAGTGTAGCGTCAACCCTCTGCGGAAGGGTTCTTCGACACAATGGCCCGTTACGTTCTAAGTTACTTGTACGTCCGACGATCGGAATGGTAATGAAAGACAAAACGAATGTCTACAACAGTATTGTTTTCTACTATTATTCAGAGCAAATATAGATTTCAGTTTAATTGTGGGTTAAATAGGCATTTGTGGAGTGACTTGGGAATCTAACCACCAATTATAAAATAGTCTATGGTTCCGAGTTCCGAACAAAAGACTAACTTTTGGAACGCAACCCGTTCCTAACTCGGCGACCTCCTGTAGGTACTTCATTTTTGTGAAAAGGTAACAATTTTTCCATTGCTACTATGGTACAGTATAACGCGATTTCTAAATTGTGGTTTTTTGTAAAATAGACAATCTTCCAGAAAAAGTCTCATTTATTTACAACTTTGGGTCTAATTAAACAACTGTAATCCTAATGAGGCCCTGATGCATCTTCGAGTTTATCATGCATGGCGAATGTTGTTCCGGATAAAAGTAAAAGGTAACGATACAAATCACTCGTTGAAACGAGGAAATCTAAGATCAGTTTACGTTCACTTGAGACGATACTGTAACTAATAAAACGCGCCAAATTCTACCGCATGATTATATAAAAATAATGAGCTCAACATTTATGCAATAACATTTTTAAAATATAGCTTATTATGATGGATTGCCACTACGATTAACAGAGCCACCTCGAGGAAGCCTAAAAAAAACTTCAATAAGGACTCTGAAAGAGAAATAAACTACAGTAACGTACTGGACGAGTAAACAGGGCTTATCGAAAATGCTCGATGCCTTGGAGCTGCAGGGTATTTATTTACAATCTCAGTCATGAATAGAATTGGAAAAATTCTCCAAATCACCGTAAAGGCGGTACTTACGTGTCAAGGCACAGAAGACTCGCAGGACCACTTAGGACGCGCGTTTCGACAGCAACGCTGTCATCTTCAGCAACATTGCTGAAGATGACAGCGTTGCTGTCGGAACGCGCGTCCTAAGTGGTCCTGCGAGTCTTCTGTGCCTTGACACGTAAGTACCGCCTTTACGGTGATTTGGAGAATTTTTCCAATTCTATTCATTGTCTTCACCGTGTCTCGTGAGTTCTTCATTTTATTTAATCTCAGTCATAATCGGAGATTTAAGTGATATCCAGAACCGTATCGGAAAATCGCGGGACCCGGTGCCAAGTGAGCGCGCGAAGCCTCTTACGCGACAAAAAACTTTAATAAAGCAATCTCTTTCACTATGGCAGTGTTGATATTGCCCCGATTTTTTTAAATGCGTGGGCTCAATAACTACAACAGATTATTTTGATCGCGAGGCCTCTGTAAGTACCGAGCCCGGCTCAGTCGCACCGTTGGCACTGCCATCACACAGACACTGTTAATGTCTTACTAACAAAGGCGCGCACTTGCAGAAAGAAATGATAGGAAAACGCCGAGGTAGGTATTTTTAGCCGTCCGCTTTTTAGGGGCGTTTCGCTTCCAGCATGAGCGCCTATTCGGTTTGTCCGTCCGCATGTTTGTTCTCGACTTCTACCGAACGGATTTTCATGAAATTTGTTATTAACAACTTACAGTCAAAGATAATAAGAACACAAACGAATCACGTAAGCCAATCAGGGGTAGCACTTTACTGGTGAAAAAAATGAAATTTCCGTCATATCTCGTAAAGTATTGCTCATATCAAAATATTTTTCAAATAAAACTTGTAGAACTAGTAAAATAGTGTTTCTTTTCCTATACATTTTTATCGTAGGAGTAGCTGTTATCAAGAAAATCAAACAAGAATGTCTTAGTTCGAGTTGAACTTAGAAAATTTCTTGCATGGTTACTTCATTGCTGTTAACATAAACAATATCAAAAAATACGTTTAATTTCTCTACGTGTGCATGCAATATTTTTAAATAGGAAGAAAATTATTTATGATGAAGAAAAAGAACTTCAAAACGAACATGTATATCATACATTTCAAATATTCCATTGCACGAAACGCGCCCATTTGTAATACGCTGTACACTTTCATAACTTGTTTTCTACTTCTGAGAACTTTCTACTTCTGAGAACTTCCTCTTCTATGGGTATATTAGCGCTTTCTGAATTTTTCACAATCCATCACACCGGCTTATAAACTCTTGCAATATCAGGAATTTATCAGAATTCAAACAAAATCTCAAACATCGCTGGAATACTTAAATAATAATGAAATCAATATTTATTGATTGAAAATATTTGAATGAGGCAAAATTGCATTTATCGTTATCATTACCTATAGTAAATTAAGCAAATTCTTTGTAAAACTAAGACAAACATTGAATATTAAAAATGCCCAATACAAATAAAAGAAAAACAAAATTAACAATACTTTCTAATTATTAATTTCTATTTACTGAGTTGGAATAATTATAAATTGAAAAGTCAAGTCACTTTACGACAGCCTAATTTTTATGTAAAACTAGCAGAAGTACCCGGCGTTGCTCGGGTTTTTTATGTAATATAAAATTAATAAAATCAATTTTAAATTAAGACCTATTAAGACATGAACGGGCACGGGATTGATAGCCCTTTGTCCTTTATTCATCTTCCTCTTTGATGTTAGATATTATATAATCTTTTTTGTTAATAAATAGCTTATGTAGTCAATTTTGGGAAGCAAGCAGAAGTTATGTATAAAATCTTATTACAAACACACAATTTTTTTTAGGAAGAGTCACACGTAAGGAAACAATGAACAGGAAACGATTGGACAATTCAATGAATAAAGTATGAATCTAATTATCAAGTGATAGGAAGGACAAATGCAGCAAAAATGAATAAGAACATCACTTTCCTCGAATAAATCACTCTGAATAAACTCTTGAATCAACAAAGATCTGGATCTCTTCAAACAAACCAACATACAAATAAAAAAGGTAACAAAAATGAACACTATCAAAAAGCAGTAGGAATACATTAGTTTTCAATAACAAATTATCAATGGAACTCAGGAAGAAATTTTAGAGCAGCAAGTGAAATTTAATGCATTCACAAAGGAAATATTAAAAGAAGCTGAAAAAGTGAAGAAAAATGTGCTATGTTTATTCACAGTCCCTTACTTTCATCAGTAAAAATTATTGAAAATAAATGTATTCAATAATATACTCCTTGCACCATAATCCAGCAAGGATACTTGGCATCGTTGATGTTAAGTATAAAATATTAAAACATTCAGATTGATTGAAATCCTCCAACTCTTAAGAGTTCTGAAATAAAAACTCCACCTTAAAATTTATAATATTAAATTATCCTCTAAAAGTTCTTTATAAACAACATTTTTAGTTCTTCCGTTAGGAACAAATATAAAAAGGTCATCACTACTACCAACTCTGGAGCATGCAACATACAGTTGGCCATGCGAAAAACAGGGTTCTCTTAAATCTAAACCCACCTTTTGGAAAGACTGGCCCTGAGCTTTGTTAATGGAAATTGCAAAGCTTAAATTAATGGGTAACTGAAGTCTCTTAAATTCAAAAGGAAGATCAGATGGAATAATTGGTATTCGTGGAATGAAGACATCTCCTTTATGGTTTCCAGTCATAATGCTTGCCTCAATAACATTCGGCATAAGGTTTTTAATAATAAGCCTAGTTCCACTGCAAAGTCGAGGTGGGTCTAGATTCCTGAGCAAAATAATAGGTGCACCAGGTTTGAGTAAAAGATTATGCAGCAGAACTCCTGGTGGGTGCAGAGAGTTAAGGAACTCAACTGGGTATTGAATTAACTGGTTAGGATCAGTAACACTGTCAATGGATACATAAGATTGGACTGATCCAGGTAATTGGTCAAGTAATTTCTCATTGAATTTATGAACTGCTTCATTTTTTGGTGCTAAAATAGCTCTTTCATTCAACCAGTCAGAGTTACTAAAATTTCTATTTAAATTAGGGAATACTTCATCTACTAACATATTAATAGAAGAAACTAAATTTCCACATGGCAAATGATGGAGTTCCTCAGAATCAACAGGAATATTACCATTTCCAATATCTAACAGTTTCTCTGCAAAATTCCCAACATTTTGACTGTTTTGTAAATAAACTCTCATATTGGTCACTAACTTAAGAGTTATTACATGTTGCCATAGATATGACACCTTGAGGCAAGAGTGAATTTCATCTGCTTTAGTTCCTTTCGGTATTACAGGTAATATTTGACGGAAATCTCCAACCATTAGAAAAGTAACTCCACCCATCGCTTTGTTAGTGTTTCATAAATCTTTAAGTGGTCTATCCAAAGCCTCAAATGCACCTTTATATGACATTGTACATTCGTCCCAGACAATCAACTTACATTGCTGCAAGATTTCTGCACTGGTAGAACCCTTTCTAATGCTGCAAATAGGGTGTTCTGTGTGGGCCAATTTCAAAGGTAATTTGAAAACAGAATGAGCCGTTCTCCCTCAAGTAAGAAGTGTGGCAGCAATACCAGAAGAAACCACAGCAAGTGCTATTTTCCCATTCAGACGGATCTTAGCAAGGAGTAAATTAATTAAAAGTCTTTCCAGTACCACCAGGAGCATCAATAAAGAAGATGTCATCATTCTCTTTTGTGATTGAATTTAATATTTTATTATATGCACTTCTTTGGCAGGACATCAATTTCGGCTCCTTTTCAGTTATATGTTTTTGCAGTTCCTCAGTGTTATATGATGTTTCTCGCAGTACTTCTGAAGCAAGGTTATGTTGGTAGTTTCTAATAGGAGATGTTAGTCCAATGGATTTCAGATCTCTGCCTCCAAGGGAATGTAATTTGTCCTCTAACAAAACCAAAGACTCGTTGAAGATGGCATCGTTGAAAGTGACGTTCGGATTTATCATTTGGGCTTGATACAGGATATCCTCACTAAGATTCTCTTTATGGCTGTCCCACAGTTTCAAAGGATTTGAAAGTCCACGCTTGTAACATAACAGCAAAGAGATTTCTTAGCTGGTATGATGATCGTGTCACAGCTGCTTCAGACGAAGTAGCATTCCAACGCTCGTCGTTTTCAAGAAGACCTCGCATATTGCATGCTTGTCTGAATGTTTCACAGACTTTCCCATCTACTGTTTTTATGTCATTAAATGAAGTTGGGCCTTTAACTTCATGTAGCAGCATCCTTAAGAAATAGCACTCAAAATTGTTAGGGTGTACAGTATATACTCTTCCGAGGGCATATGTGGACTTGATTCCAGGTTGACCAGGAACATCTTTCCCTTGGGTTCGTCTTTTCCATTCCTTCTTACTCATGTCCCATGTGTAATATTTAGGTACCTGGTTGTAAAACAGCCCCCTGGCAAACTCATCAACTTGGCAGAGTTTAAAAAATCCTGTTAGAGTTGTTAATTTGGGAGTTTCAACTTGTAGATGTGCATTTTGGGGAGTAAAATAAATTCTCTCTCCATTTTCTAAGAGAACTGCTAGATGAATCACTGATGGATACCTTTCATGAATGGGGAAGTTTAGAATTCTCCAAATTGCTTCATTGCTGCTAATGTATCTTGCAAGTTGATAGCGTGTAATTTCATCATTTTCTTTTGCAGCAAGCCAAAAAGGGCCATACCAGACCCTTTGTTCACATATTTGCAAATATATTTTATAGATTTAATTGAGTTGCAAAATTCAACATTTATATGAGCCTCGAAAATGCACGAAAGAATGGGACAATAGGGCACAATCCATCTATTATCAATTTCAAACTCTGCATTTCATGACTGAGTCATCGTTTTGAATCCCCCATCTTCAAGTCTCCTTCGTCGGTAGAGTGGATATCCATCATGGCCTGTTTGTGTTTCCAAAAGAAATTTCCTTGTATACTTTTTTGAACATTTGCCATCTTCCATGCATGGAGAATTAGGATTCAACACACCACATGGACCATTTGTGTTTTGATCACCTTAAACAATATTGGATCAACATTTGGATCAGGGAGTTCAGCACTTATGAATGAATCAATCTCATCAGCATGAATTTTTTGCGAAAGCCAAATCAAAATATATGAATGAGATAAACCACATTTTTGCCACTCAATTGTGTACATATAACATCTTGCACAACCAAAAATTTCACCTTTAACAATCAAATTCATCATTTTGATGAGCTTCTGATGGAAAACTCTTGCAATTAAATCATGACGGTTGTGCTTTCTGTCTTTGAAAAAGTTCTTTGCGAATTTCATTCCATGACGGATTACATGTGAATGTGATAAAGAGATCCGGTCTTCCATAATTTCTTACATAAGTCATAGCATCTTGTGTTCTCTCTTGCATATATCTAGGGCCTCCAGTAAAAGTTGAGGGCAAAATGACCAACTGGCCCAAGTTTGATACGTCAGCATCATTGTTAATTGCATCACGCAAGTGAGCATAAGATTCAGCTCTCAGTTGTTTTTGATTGAGTCGAAGGAACAATAGGCGTTCGCTTTCAATCTTTGCATGCACATCAACAATAAACTGATGGAAAAGACTTCTATAATAAAATAAGTGGTTTAATTCACTGGATCTGATCATAAGTTGATAAGCATAAAAATCATTAGATTAAACTTTCTTAATAGATGTGGGTATTCTTGTTAGAGGATCAACTTGTGGTATGTTGAAATGATACCCATGCTCTCCTTGCCAAAATATAAGGGGATACTGAAGAGCATCATATGCCTGGTTAGTTTCTGATATTTTTTTAACTGAACTATCCCTCAATTCTAGAACTATGTCTCTTTTTCCATACTGTTGTCCAACCAGTAAAACTGCAACCTCGTTTACAGTAGGAGTATTAAATTGATGGGGATGTGCATTACTTGGAGCCTTATCTGCGCAAATTATTACTTGATAGTTATTTGAAGGTGAATTTTGCAGTGCATACTTGAATTTCTTCACTAATTCGTTATTCGAATGAAGCATTTCTTGTAACTTAGTTACAATTTCCTTCTTTACACCGAAATTATTTCTACAGAGCTAATCACACTCTTCATCGGAGTTACCCATAAAATAAATTTGAATAAATTTAGGCTCTTCATTTGGCAAGGGAAGCAATGAGTCTATTTGATGGTAGACTTGTCCTTGAATTTTAAAAGTGGGCATAAATCCTTGATCAACAATTTTCTTTGATGCTCCAAAAGAAGTCATTTGAAAGCAATTGTTATACTTTTGTATATTATCCAAAAAATTCTTAGATTCAGAAGACTGGCCATAAAGGTCTCTTAAAACAGGTGGAGGTTCCAAAAGAGATGGCAAGTGAACTTTATCATTTGAGCAACACATTCCAGGAGTTTCTCCTGCCCATTTCTTGGCGTTACAAAAACGACATATCTTAGTCATAGAACCAACTGCTATTCTAACATCTGCAGAATAATCATTTGTTGGATTGTATTCAAAAGCTGCTCTGTGCCATAACATGGCAGACCTTCTTAATGTTATTCGTGTTTGTTCTGTTCTTTGTCTTTGTTCCCTCTCCTCCTGAGATTCACCTGCCCTGGAATGAGCAGCATGTTTTTGCATGGCTCTGAGTCGGTGATCTCTCTCCTCCTGAGATTCACCTGCCCTGGAATGAGCAGCATGTTCTTGCATGGCTCTGAGTCAGTGATCTCTCTCTCTTCCTGAGATTCACCTGCCCTGGAATGAGCAGCATGTTCTTGCATGGCTCTGAGTCGGTGATCTCTCTCCTCCCGAGATTCACCTGCCCTGGAATGAGCAGCATGTTCTTGCATAGCTCTGAGTCGGCAATAATGTTATTCTTTTGTCTCATTAGCACGCCCAATCAACATTAAATTCCTTTTTCTTCTCTGTTCATGCCTTGAGTCAATTCCTCCTCTCTTTCTTCGTGGCATGATGGGGATTATTATATTTCAATTTTTAGATGCAATCTTTTCAAATATTAGGTGTATGTAATGTGTTTAACTGAGGATAATAGATGAACAAACTATCCAAAATATGCAAATCCAAAATTCAAAATGGAAATGATCTACCAATCTTATAAATGAAGCAATGGGTAATACAAAGATGAAACAAACGCCAACAAATATGCAAGATAAAACAACGAAAAACAAAACCAAATGAATGAAACTAACCAAAAGGCACAACTCAAATCAATAAAAGGAAAAAACAAATCGAAACAAAATAGAAAGAACACAAGAAATAAAGTGGAAAGAACACGAAACGAATCGATACAAAAACTACAAAAACCACCAAGAAAAAAGAAATGAATTAAACGCTAACCAATAGCCTGCAGAAAAGGTGTAAACCGACAAATAAGTAATCAAGGAACAAAAATCAAGAGCACAACCAAAGAATATAAACAAACAATACAAAATGAACAACTAAGAACGAAAACAAAGAAAACAAACAAAGAACACAAAAAATGGACATGAAACGAAAGCAAATGAAAACAACAAACTAACCAAAACCAACCAACGAATAATTTCCTAAAGCTCAATGTATCTGATGATGGCGACTGACGCTTTCTATTCAGTTGCTAAATAAACAACCAACAATCACAAAATAGCGTGCAACTATTTCTACGTTTACGATAAGTTTATAGTTGAAACATAATTTGTTTACATCAGTCGCTAAGTATATCCAAATGCTGAGCAATAATGAAAAATAAGATTTTCCCTTCAATTCGTCTTATTTGATCTGTAAGCCCTTCTTTTAAAAAATTATTCCAAAAGAGGAGATAATTTACCACAAAAAAGTCTTCGAGAGCATGTCTGCGATATATATGTAAAGAGTAAAAAATTCAAGAAATTTACGAAAAAATTTTAAATGGAAATCCCATATAAAGGAAAATATTTTATTATAATTAAATAGTACACCGAATCGGTTTAAAAACCTTACTACACCACCATACACATGATAACGGTTAATATGACACCTTCCTCTTTTTTTGCGTGTTGTAGTTTCTGAGCCTTAGTAGAACATACATACATACACCCATAAATACATACATACAAACACCTTATTTTATAGATATGTATAGATTACACCGCTATAAGAAAAACACTTCAAGAGGTCACCAACAGCTTGGACTGATCCTGTCTCTAAGTGAGAGAACTAAGAAACAAGCCGAGAAAACGATTAAAGGAGAACTCAACTCAGTATAATAAAATTGCATTTCAGTATATTTAAAGGGTTTACATGAAGAATTATTACATTCCCAATTATTTAAAAAGCATAAAAAATATTTGTTTAAATTCCATAGTGTTTTAAACGTGATTCCAGTGACATAGATACCGCCTGGGCGAAGCCCGTAGGCCCGGAAGAGATTGAATGTTGAGACCAAAATGTTAAGAGTTAAACTCTGACGTCCATGCATTTAAATAAGGTATGCAAAACTCGAAGAGATAGCAGGGTTGCATTAGAGCGATGGATGTTATAGAAGAGCTGCATTAGGATTACAGTTGCTTTATGAGAGTAAGATTTGGAAAAGAATTATTTATTAAAAACAGAAATTTATCAAACATGTTCTATATGACCTCAGTAACAACAACAGAATATTGTACTTTTCATAAAAATAAAGCATTTATATAAAATATTGAGTGCTTTAGTTCAATCAAATGAGTTTTTGGGTTGTAGTTAGGGAAAGAAATGGACTCATGTGGCCCACAGTCCGCCAGTTTGACATACCGGATTTAAATTAAAAACTCACTAAATTCTTTCATACACATCATATAACAAACTAAATCCCTCTAAGAATAGGAAGGAGGAAACTCAAATCTAATCACTTAAATATAATGTCACCATAACTTAATATCTTTCTCTTTTCTCACTGCTTCAACTACATACCATCCGAATGGACACTGAAATAAAACAAAATATGAACAATGAGATGTAAACAAAGTGAATCTGAAAAGTTATGTGAAATAAAATCATAAAACAAAAAATTATTGCATTGATTTTGTTTACCTTTCATTATGGCCAACTACCATGGTCAGGAAAATTCCATAGTCCGGCATGACCTATTTCCCAAGGGCACTGGATTAAAGTGCTTGTACTACATTAGCTTTTCTATTTCATCTGTTGTATTGCTTAATTTCCCTCCAAATTGTCTTCTTCTATTACCCATTTCAAAAACTGTTAATGTGGGTTTGGATCAGCATTTCCCTACCTTTTGAACTCTGTGAACCACTTCAGCAACCCTTCCTAGCCCTGCGGAAAACCTCATTTCTTACACCAACCTACTTACTGTATCTATGTTTAAGAAAATGAGTTACTTGGTTACGTATTTTATTTGACCATTTTGAAATATATTACACATGCTTCAGTATGTTTGACGATCACCTGATTATTTTTGTTTTATTCAAAGAAATATTTTCTACATTTGTGCAGGAAAATTTTTTGAAATATGAAATAATTTTACAAACTTAATTAATAACAATATTCAATACGTTATAGTGTAAAATTTGCATAACTTTTCCCAAAAAAGTTCCAACTAAATATGAGGTGAGGCCTAAAGAAAAACTACATTTTGGAAACCTCCAAGAACCACCAACAAAACCTTCATGGACCACAAGTGGTCCGTGGACCATACACTGGGAAACGCTGGTTTGGATTGCATGCAGTGTGTTTCATTCTGATGTTCAGTATAGACATTCCCGGTCAGTACCATAACTACGGGGGAGCAAGCAGGGCATCTGCCCCAGATGCAACTAAGTAAGGGGTGCAAAAAATAAATAATAACGTAATAACTAAATAAATTATAGAAAATAATTTTTTAAATGGGGAGAGGGTACATATTTAGTAGTTTTCTCTGGTTAATAAGTTATCTAGTTATGGTAAGCCATGTAGAAGTTGCCTGGTTGACGAATTAATCTGCACTTGGATGATCCAGGGCATTCTTACTCAGTGGTATACAGTGCAGGCGACTCTCGAGTCTCGATTGTTCGAGTCTCGATTAATTCGAAATTTTGATCATGCCGATCGATAATATATGTGGAAAAACTTCGCGTAGATATTGGTTCCGGCCAAACGAGAGGTTTAGTTTTAGTGTAGACATAGTTATATCTGCTCTAATTGTTTGAATTTGTGCTGATTTCACTCTTTTTTCTGTTAATCATTAATTTAAATTTATTTATTTTATTGATTTTTTTATAAATTTATCACTTGGCATGGCATCTAAAAGGAAATGTAATAGTTATAATGTAAGTGAATCAAATAAAAGAGTGCATAAGACTCATAGTTATGAATTGAAATTAGAAATTTTAAAGCGTGTTGAGAAAGGTGAAAGCCAAGCTGAAATCGCACGATCGTTGGGAATGTGTCGTTCAACTATTAGCACTTCTGTGAAACAGAAGGAGAAAATTCTAGAAGATGTGATAAATTCACGTAATTTGATAACAACAATAAACTGTCCTAGGTGCAGTGTTGTGATTCCTAAAATGGAAAAACTTTTAAATCTTTGGATAGATGATCAGCGTCAGAAACACATATTGAAAGCCATACTGAAATCGTACGATCGTTAGGAATGTGTCAACTATTAGCACTTATGTGAAACAGAAGGAAAAAATTCTAGAACGTGATAAACTCAGGTAATTTGATTACAACAATAAACAGTTCCCCACCCAATAGCTCCTCCTCTTCTTCCAACTTCTAAATTAATCAAGTCCAGTAAGTGCAGTTGAAAAAGATTTAAGTTATGAAAATATTTTTAATTTTATTCTTTCTTTATTCTTAAATTATTTTCTGCATTTTTAATAACTTTTATATTAATTTCGCTGCGATAAATAGTTGTATGTATAGACAGATGTACGCAGGTATGTTATCCAGCTCACGCGAGTCGTTTGTAACAAACGACTCACGCGATCCAGACAGGGCTGTCTGCACGACATTTGAAGTTCGAAACACAAATTTATTTATTCCTTTTTAGTGGAAAAATAAGTTATACATTTTAAATATTTATTATATAATTTATTCATAATTTAATATTGTTGTATTAACATATTAGTAATGTTATTTTATCTTTATAGAACGTGAGGGGAGACTTTTTCCCGAGATGCGGGACCATATCCCCCGATTATAACATGCAAGTATATGGAAAAACGGCATTCGACACTCAAATATTCGAGATTAGAACACGTTTTCAGGAACGCATCCCCAACGAGACTCGGGAATCGCCTGTATAGCAGTTTCCCAACAGAGGAGCAGCGGAAAGTGATTAATTAAATAAATTAACAATTTAGAAATGAGGATAGATCATTAAGTCAACAATTTCCCTCTAATAAATTGATAATGATGTAGTACTAAGGAATGAATGTGTCCAAACATTGTGATACAGTGGGTTCTGTTTATTAGAATCAAGACGGGAATCCGTTATTTGATTCAATTAAATGGCTGATTCAATAATCCGGAGTCTGCGTATTTTAGTTATGGCAAATAAGAAAATGTTAGAATAAAGTTCATATGTCTTTCGTATATAAAAATTTCAAGGTTATGCTAATTTTTGAGAGATATAATGTAAGAAAGTTTATAAATAAAATTTTAAATGCAAATTTCACTTTTCGTGTTATGACAATGTCATCTTCTGTTAATCGAAGCTTCAACAATGTCGTCATCTATCGAATTAAATCTACTGAACTCTTCCTCAACTTCCTCCTCTTCGGTTTTCATTTATGCTCGATGTGATGAAAATCCGCTTTTCCATAGCATTTCGCAACTTTAGGTATACAACCCTGCATTCATTCATTGCCGCACAATTCAATAAACTGAAATAAGTGATTCCAATAATGGGAGGTTTTTTAAAACGTTAGATACAAAATGGTTTAGGTTTTATGGTTTTGAATCAATAAAGCGGCTGATTCAATTAACCACTGATTCTAATAAAAATATAATACCTTTTTTCAAGTTGAAGATGCCATGAAATTCTACAGGAAGTTGGAAAACACTGCTGTACGGTATCTGCAAATGATGGTCCGGTCAGTTTTTAAACTCTAATACAGAAGATTCAACATGCATATTACAAGCTTATTTAGAAAATGAGCAATAGAGAATATGGGAACCAAGACTTCTTTTAGCCTTGAAATTCATTTTCTGTTGCACGTGAGAGAATTAGAGTAAACATTGAGACAAGTAACGCACATCAGTTAATGCTAGTTAGATCACAAAGTACAAATTAAGATCATTCCCTTCAGACTTTTATCTAAATAGGAGTTTTCTTAAATTCGATGTCATCTTTCTTTGTGGAGAATATGGTATATTCCAGTGATGGCAGTTTTTGCTTGCATACCAAAATTACAAAATTTGGCTTCCCTTTAACCTACTATTAATTGAAAATCCACCCAAAAAGAAATAATTTTATGGTTTAACCATGATCATTTTTTCTCAGACTAGAGCTCAGAAAACAATGCATTGATTACATAAAATTCAAGTTATCTAAAAAGATACATTGCCCAAGACCATTTATGAACAGACTACAATTATGAAGCAACTAGCTTCTCGACCCTGGGCAAAAGGTTAGTATTATACAGTTATTTATCAAAATAGTTGCAATCTCGCTAGAAATAGTCTTTTATATTTGGTCAGTAATGGAAAAATATTAAGTAGACAGCAAATAAACGATTTTTTGCTGAGTGCCAAACAAAATCATCTCACATACCTGAAGTGGCATGCATGCCATAGATTTGCCACGCATGGTATATTTTAATCCAAATCCTGACTTTCATGAAAATTCAAGTCATTTTACTTTACTATTTTTTTGACAATTCTTCAATCAATTTCAATGGAAATAAAAAAATAATTCAGTTAACACTTCCAAAGATAAATAATTACTATAAATTTTGTCTACATCGATCCTGATAAAATTCAAACTGTATTTAAGTGAAAATTTTGTCAGCACTACTTTATTTGAAGCAATGGTAATGTTCAGAATGAAAAATGTAACTTAACCACGTCATACAGGAATTGCAGTGTGCATGAAACCCCTCAAGAAATTTCTCAACTTATGGCTTCATATCATTAAAGTCTCATTGTCTTTCTGTGCATTTTCTCCTAGCATGTCTGTTGATCAAGTACAACTGAAATTGAAACATTCATATTGTAGTATTTTACAAAATACAGCAAACCCTTGCAGTTCTCAAGGAAACATAGTGAACGACAAGACCTTGATTAAATGAGAAATAGGGAGTAAGGGACTTGAGTTAGCAGTGCCTAATTTTTGTTAAGAGATCACCTTTTGTGACAAACATATACATAATCCTAAAATCAGGCATGGATGATTGACTAGTTATTTATAATATAATCTAGACACCATCATCTCACTGCATGACACTTATGCATTGGTTCAAATTCCTCCAATCACATTTAAACTTAATGAATAATCACTGCATTATTATTAAAGTAGTTTATAAAGAAGCAAAATCATTAATGTTTAAATTATATTATAGTGTCTTTGATTAAACTAGTTAACAGAGAAATACAAAATGAAACACAGTAGAAGTATTGTTTTTAAATTCTGTTAATAGTACTGCTGAGAATGTTGAAGTATGATATATTGTTATACACGCCTCAGCTCTGCCTATTTAAATACAGATTTGAAGTTTTTCTTAAGGAGGTTTTATACCAAGGTGATTGGTGACAGTGATCTGATTTGACGGTAACTGAAGTTGCCAACAAATCACTGTCACCAATGTATTTATATCAAAGCAACTGATTTTTGATGGTGATATGATATTTATTTTTCCCTAGTATCAAAAATGTCCTAAAGCGAAGAGGATATACTCCTTTACTGCACATTACGATGGCAGCATTGCTGTAGTAAGCAGAATGATAGAAGATTTAGTATTCACCCACTTAATATTTTTAATTTGCCACATAGCTCTTTTATATTAAGTCGCGAGTTAAACCAACAATCTAAAAAATTTCATTGTTTTAGCGAATGAGCAAAGAAAAAGGAGACGGGGATTACTGTTTTAATAATACGTTTTTGGAAAGCTTTACCCAATGTTCTATGAATATGAACTCGTATTCAAACACCCTTCTTGAAATTGCCTACACTCCAGGGGCAAAAAATGAGTGTACCTGTTTAACTGATCTGAAAACTCATCACTTTACCCAAAAGTAAAAACCGAAAGTATGGCTTATAAAGAAGTATTGGACCCTACATTTTAAAATATTATTATTAAAATTTACTTAAATTTGTATGGTTTTAAAAAAAATAGTAAAATGTTAAAGAAAACGTTTTTAATAAGAATTAAGAAACCTGCTAGTATATTCATAATAGTAATACCTATTTTGTTTAAATACGGTGTTAAAGTTTCAGCGTTCACATACAAGAATTAAATTTTTACAATTTTCTCACTTAGGAAATATCATGTCTATGCTGCCGTTATCTGGGTAAATTTCAGAAAAGAAAATTTTTAGTATGCAAAATTTGACAAGCATAGATTAATAGGCTAAAGCCTTTAAAAATGTCTTTGCTTTCCTTACAGCATAAGCAGTAGCG
Source organism: Uropetala carovei (assembly GCA_036926305.1). NCBI lineage: Eukaryota > Metazoa > Arthropoda > Insecta > Odonata > Petaluridae > Uropetala > Uropetala carovei. The sequence goes on along the minus strand of JAXCHB010000063.1, from coordinate 935,077 downwards.
AAATTATAGACACTGGAAATTTACGTGACTATATTTTTGAAGGTGATAATAGGCGACTGGCAGGTGACTAGAATCACGGTTGATCGACAGGAAAAGTCACTCAGTGACTAGAGTTGCAGAGTCGCTTCCAAGTTGCAACATCATCACATTTCCATCAACTTGGTATAAATGGCTCCATTTAAATGTGTTGTCCAAGTGCAACTAAAGTTACCTTAAAATCACAATCACATCACCGTCACCAATCACCTTGATATAAAACCTCTCTTAGAGAATTGAACCTCTTTTGTATGAATTTCTAAATCAGATGACAGTCTTAGAAAATATCTTTCTCTCATTCTTTCATTTCAATACTTATGATTCACTGCATTGATTGTTTCATGAAAGTTGAATTTTAATCTATGAAACTAGCCTTACTATGTTAAATGAAGCTTAAGAAAAAGACCAAAACATTCAATTGAAACCGACAAACAATGAACTAAAATACTGGCAAATCAAGTTGTAAGAAAATGAGCAACGTATGTTGATGGTATAAACTAACATAATACAAAATGCTTACCAAATGCTTAATTGGAATATTCAAATGTAACAAATTACAAATGCTGCACTTTCTGGATAATTTGAATGTTCATAATTCTCCTGTAAAATTGTAGTTAATTTCCAAAAAGAATAACAATACATCTAAATTCAAATCCTAAAGTTACTACCTATTTAACAATGGTTAGAATTGAGGCACAAAAATGGCACTGGAACAGGCATGCCTAAGTTATCAATGGTATCTATTTTCCAAAAAAGCCAGTCTCATATGCATTGAGTACTAGCTGGAGCTTTTATTACCATTCTTCTATGAAGCTCTTGTTCATAATAATGGGATTTTAAGCAAGCCCATTTGATAAAGATGCTTTTGAATCAATGCAACATCTTTTGACCAAACATTGGTCAGTATGGAGGCATTTTTAAATTAGATCACAATAAATGAATTGAAAACCATGTAAACTGCATAAAGAAAGTGTTAACTGCACATATAATTCATTAAATATTATTTTAATACATACTCTTCCTTTTCAACTAGTTCAAAATTTACCTATAAGTAAGTCAAACTCTTAGTAACATTCCTTATAAAAAGACAGGCATCTAAATGGATTTTTGAAGCCACCACACTGTCCCTGGATAACAATATTTAAAGATATTATTTTTTCGTAGTTTTTATATCTCAATGTGTTTTGTTTGACTCTAGTTTCAACAAACCTGTCCTGCTAACCATTAAGACTGATAGCTGGGTCCCTGAGGTAGGAATTATTATGAATAAACATATTTGGAATAAGATTATTACCTGCATGCCATTCAAATTTTAGTCCCCACTTAATGTGGCACTCTAAGCTAACAAAATTTATAAAAGCTGAAAATTTCTTCACCTCCAGTGCAGCTTTCCTTTCCTCCTCTGCTGCTGACAGATTCTGAAAAAATAATCAAAATACATCATTAATTAAAATTGACAGCCATACTAACTCAAAAGCAAGGAATACTATATTAATTTATATTGAACAGGAAAAACATATGCTGTAGTTCATGTTTATCGAATTTATTATGTCTGAATAATCGCATTACTGTTTCAATACCATTAAAAATTGTTGTTTTATTATATTCTGAACCATCTCCTGAGAACCTTTTGCAAAACAGTTTGATACATAAATAATTAAAAATAAGCCTCGAATATATATGCATAACATTTTTTCAGTCTAGGTGTACAGTTATAATTTTCAAATCTCAGTAATAACCATCCCAACCTACTTCATGTCTCAGTGGTAAATTTAATGCAAGTCAATATTCAAACCAGTGCTCGAAATGATCCGGAATGCCTCTCTGGCTGGTCATACGAACCGATGATTCCCTACCGTTTCGTCAGACATTTATAAATGCTGTCCCTTATAAAATGCGTTCCGTTTTGTAAAAATTTCCGTTCCACTGCCAATACAAGTATTCCGTTTTCTAACATTTTCCATTTCAAGCACTGATTCAAACAGCGTTGGCCCTCTGAAACGTTAACAACAATAGGTCATATTATTTCCAAACTATTCTTTTATCAGAGTTTCTCAACTTAAATTTTCTACTATCATGGAAATCCATTCAAACGTTAATTGGCTGAGAATAAGAACTTCCTCTTGATTGAAAAGTGTAGTTGACATAGCTAAATTATTTATCAATCTTAATCAGATAATTTGATGGAGCAATGCTAAAACCACATGGATTTTAAAATTAACTTTTTCATGGGACTCCATAGTGATACCCAAATTCAAGAACAAACACTAAAAAAATACTTGCCTCCAGTATCACCAATTGGCACAGTAAGGTTACAAAAAAACGTGCATTTAAGCTACAAAAAATCCATCTTCAGTGGTAATACACCATCGGTTAATTTAGCCGAAATGTACGTTTTTTTTATAACCTTGTTGGGGATATTGGAAATACCTGAGATAAGTATTTTTTTCACCCCTTCAATGCTGAGCTGAATGTTTTGTCAGAATGTGCCATTTTGAAAACCATTCTCTTAAAGTCAGGAGTTTTCCTATTTTCTGTAAAAGCACATTGCTATAACATGATGCAAAACTAATTTGCTGACGTGAGACTGAGCAAGTGACAAATCGTTTTGTCAATAGCACTGAAAGGATTAAAGTGCTTGTTCTTGAATTTTTTTCTGCCACAAGACAAGCTCAATAATTTTGTTGAATTAGTGACAGCCAAAAGCAAAATACTTTTTGAAATTACTAAACTTTACCAATACATTTATAGCTATGGTTTGATTCTTTGTTAACTACCATCATGATTTAAAAGCGCATCTCTCAGAATCCATTTTCCAATTAACACTAACTTTTGTTGTTTGTTTTATTGAATTAATGAGCTGAAAATGATTTTTGTTGACAATGTATTGAATGTCGTAAAATCAGCAGCATTACCGAGGAATACTTTTATTAACAAAATGGAAGGATAAATTTGATGAGTAATATACTTACAAATACATGGTTTACTCCATATTTATTTTAATAAAATGATTATAAATGGGTCCATGTACTACAACAGGCTTAAGGCATTTGTAATGCCCATTTCATAAAATATTGCATGCTTACATGATGAAATGAATGCCATTTGGATTGACAGACGTTCGGAAATACATCGTAATTTACAACATAATGTGTAGCATTAAATATACTTCACCTTTCCGTGAGCGATTTCCATTTTAAAATTTTCACCCACTGACCACAAATTTTCCTCTTGGGGCTAATGAAATTAAATAAATACAGAATAATTACGATGATTAAACCATCCGCAGACCGCTACACCGTCAAATACAACGTAAGTTTCCTATTTCTGCCTGTATTAGCGCTGTAATCAGTAAAAGAATATCGGAATGCGTACTCAATTTGTATGGGAACTTTGATGTCAATTTTGTTTTAGGATTTTTTTTAAATCTGAAAACTGTAATAATAAATCTACGCTACTGATATTTTGTGAGATTTATTGAAACGGAAGAAGAAACTGCTGGAGGAATATAGGAAAAAGAGAAGGATTGAAAAGTATCACGTACGAAAGAAGAAAGTATGAGAGTATGAAAGGAGAGAACGCGGTAGGTGTATAGACAGCGAGAGAAAACGCTCGAGAATTAATACGCTGCGAAAGAAGGAATCCTGCTGAGGGCATGGTTGCTCATTTTCTTGGCAATATAATTATGTTAAACATGTGCTTGGATGCATTTTTCTATGAAATAAGTTAATCTTAATTCGAGTTATTAAAAAAAGGTTCAACTCATTATGAAAAGAAGTTTGGAAATTTAAGTTTTCGAACTTACTCCATTCGAAACAAAATGACTAGCTTATGTGTCCATTTAAATATATCCAAAAGAAATAATTTTATGATTTAACTATGATTATATTATAATATAAAAAGTTTTTTCTGTTGCATGTAAACCTCAATTGTCTTGCGTGCAATAGGTTTGCTATCCCACTTAGGACGGATTTTATTTTCCCAAAGTATATCAGAGGAATAGATAGCGGAAGAATATCGGGTAATCATGAAGTCTAGTCACTTTTATTATGAAGGGGTTATATCCAGTGGTGAGCTGCAGCCGGTTCGTGCGAACCGGTTGATAAATTTTGAAGCAATTTTATTACCAGTTGTTAAAAATTTCTACAGAAAGCCGAGTCCGCTCGATCCATTATTCGAACCCGATGGATGTTTGGTTTCATAAGAATTATTTCCCAGTCTTGAATTTCGTTACAGTAATGTAATATTACAATTGAATAAAATATAATCCAAAATATTAAAATATCACATAAATCGCTTATAGCAAAAAGAGTTAATTTTGAAAGTGATTTACAAATTTAGTATATGAATTTATCTTGATCCTTTTTATACGCGTCTTAATACTGTCGGCTTCCTCTGACACGCACAAACGACACCTGCAAAGATGTCGGCTTTCCTTTGTAATCTTCAAGTATGCCGATAATTTCAAGATATAATAAAAATACGCAATTTAAATTATCGAGAAAATTTCGGCAGTGTATTAATATTTTAGAACCTTTTGCTCTGTGACATTTAATAGCACAATAATTAGCTAAATGGATTTTTTCTAGTGACAAATTTAATATGTGGTGTAAATTAATCGTGTTGAATTCATTTTAATCCCTAATATCGAGTTGGATTCTTGGTGTAGAAAAGGTGATTTATTGGAAAAAGATAAAAAGCGTATATTTTTACTTTATTTGTTTTATTAGTTCAATTACGTCAAGTAGTCGCAACTAAACATTTTTCATTGTTAAGGCGTTGAAATGTGTATTCCTTTCGATTCCTAATAAATATTTATGCTAACTCGGAATTTAATTAATTTAATCTCGAATATAAAAATAAACATCCTTCTTTTTGACGTCCGTATGTAAAACTCCGGAGTTCGTGTCTCGATTCTAACTGTATACTGAAAATTACGAAAAAGCTAAATATCTCCGAAATGGATGGTTCTACGAAAATTTGTTTCAAACAAAACCCTGAAGAAATATTATTCTCTACAACTTTGGTCCTTACGAAGATTATCAATAACGTTGTTTTTAAGGAAAAACCGAAAAACCGATTATTTATAAATAACTCCTAAACAATAACTATAATAGAAAATTGTTTCAAATGAAAGTTATAGGAAATTACATTCTCTATAACTTTTGTATAAAATTGTATATACAATAATGATATTTTAACGAAGAAATATCGCAAAAACCGAATCGGGTTTCGAATAAACCTCGACTTCCGGTTACCCGTTATTGTCGAAAAACTTATCAGTTCTTTATACTCATGCTAAAGTGTTATATATGAAGTTTGGTAACGATATGGCTCGTACTTCCACAATCTCACACACAGACAGGCAGACAGAATGTAATTTCCTACATCTTTCATTTGAAATAATTTCCATAGCAGTTATTGTTTAGGAATTATTTATAAATGATCGGTTTTTTCGGTTTCCGTCAAATATCTCCTTAAAAACGTCGTTATTGGTAATCTTCGTGAGAACCAAAGTTGTAGAAAATAATATTTCTTCTATGTTTTGTTTGAAACAAATTTTCGTAGAGCCATCCATTTTGGAGATATTTAATTTATTATTAATTTCCTCTATACAGCGCCACCATGTGCGGTGAATACTGTAAACATATTCAAAATATAATTTACGTCAGTAATGACGACTGTATTCTTTTACAATACGAAATAATAATTTTGCCTCATAATGCTATTCATAATAATTTAAATATTTATACCCCAAATACGGATAAAATCATGTTGGCCACATCAGATTTTTTTAAAGTAGAATGAACAATTTCATTAAGAAGCTGTGAGTATTATACCGTTCTTTAGCTTATTTTGCGTGTGCGATGGAACAGGACAGCACGAACGCGGCATTTTCTGTGAACCACGTGGCACTACGATTGCCTCCCTTCTGGGCGGAAAGACCCGCGCTCTGGGTTCGGCAGTTGGAAGTTCAGTTTTGTTTGGCGAGAATAACCGGCGATATGTGAAATTTTCGCACGTGGTTGCACTATAGGACAACAGATTTGCGGCTGAAGTAGAGGTAGAGATTTTAGACCCTCCCGAAACAGGGAAGTATGGGAAAATCAAGACGGAGTTGATCCGGAGGCTGTCTGATTCGCAGGAGCAACGCATCAGGCAGTTGTCAGAAGGCGAAGAGTTAGGCGATCGCAAACCTTCCCAGTTTTTACGTCATTTAAGGACGTTGGCAGGCGGGGGTGTTCCCAGCGAATTTCTTCGCTCCATTTGGATGAACAGTCTTCCTGCACCCATGCAGGCCATCTTGGCTACGCAAACTTCCGCCGATTTGGACGCGGTCGCCGCGTTGGCGGACAAAGTGAGTGAGGTCACGCCGCCACCACAGATCGCCATGCTCGCCGCCAACCCTTTTACAGAGACGGTGATGCACAGACTGGAGGACCTGACGAAGCAGGTAGCCGCACTTTCCACAGCCCAAACCGCGACCCCCTACCGCCGGAGGGTACGCAGCCGCTCCCGAAGCCGTCCCCGCCGGAGTGCACGGATGGTACGTGCTGGTACCATTGGAAGTTCGGCCGGGATACCCGCAAGTGCGTTCCGCCTTGCACTTATGTGCAGGAAAACCAGAAGGGCAGTCGGTAAGTGCGGCCGCCGATAATTGCCCGCGAGTGAGCCGCCTCTTTGTGACAGACGTCCCTACTAAGTGGAAATTTTTAGTTGACACGGGGTCTGACTTGTGTGTTTTCCCGCGCGCTAAAGTGACTTGTCGCAGAGAGAGGTGTAAATTCGAGCTGTATGCCGCAAATGGTTCAGCCATTGCTACATACGGCTGGGTAAATATAACGTTGAACTTTGGACTCCGGCGAGATTTTTCGTGGAGGTTCGTGGTGGTGGATGTTACGCAGCCGATACTAGGCGCAGACTTTTTATCCCACTATGTACTCTTACTGGACATGCGTGGCAAGCGTTTGGGGGACAGTGTCACTGCGCTGACGTGAATTGTTGCATCGCCCCAGTGAAAGCAGTGCAAGTGAAAGCCATAGTCGGCCAATGCAAGCATTCGATCCTTCTGCTCAAGTTTCCCGACATTACCCGGCCCGTAGGCGCCCCCAAGCCTGTGTCTCATTCTACAGAGCATTTTATACACACTACTCCCGGCCCCCCAGTTAGCGCCAAGCCTCGGCGACTTGCGCCTGATAGGTTCACAGCGGCAAAACGTGAATTTCACGAGATGGTTCGCTTGGGTATCGCACGCCTATCTAGCAGTGATTGGTCTTCGCCGCTTCATTTAGAGCCGAAAAAGAACGGGGAGTGGCGGCCGTGCGGGGACTACCGCGCGCTAAACGCACGCACATTGCCGGACAAATATCCCTTGCCTCATATACAAGACTTTACGCAGTTTCTGCATGGCAAGCGCGTTTTCCGCAATTGATCTGGTGTGTGCGTATAATCAGGTGCCGATCAACAAAGACGACGTGCAGAAAGCAGCTGTAACCACAACTTTTGGGCTGTTTGAGTTCACGCTAATGTGCTTCGGCCTTAAGAACGCGGCGCAAACATTCCAGCGATTCATGCGTAAGGTAACGCGCGGATTACCTTTTTGTTACGTGTATATTGACGACGTTCTGGTGGCCTCGGAGTCCGAGGAAGAACATGAGCGAAATTTGAGTGAGCTGTTTTCCCGATTTTCGAACTACGGGGTTCTACACCGCAAAGTTATCTCAGGGAGAGCGGAAGTATAGTGCATACGATAGGGAATTACTGGCGATATATAGAGCAATTAAATACTTTCGCCATATGGTCGAAGGAAAGCCGTTTACCGTGTTTACCGACCATAAGCCATTGCTGTTCGCCTTCTAGCAGAAGGCGGATAAATGCTCTCCTAGGAAAGTTCGCTATTTAGACTTAATATCCCAATTTACCACTGATTTCAGACATGTATCGGGTAAAGACAAAGTGGTAGCCGACGCCCTGTCGCGAGTGGAGGCGATCACGAAGGTGGTGAACCTTGAGGAATTAGCTCGCGATCAGGAGAATGACGAGGAGTAGCACAGGTGTGTGTGCCCCGACGGCACTGCGATTGAAGAAGATGATGGTCCCCGGGGCAGCAACGGCGCTCTACTGTGATGTGTCGATTAGTGTGGTGACCGTGGGTTACTCCCCCCTTTCGGAAACAGGTCTTTTATTCGCTGCATGGCTTGTCTCACCCAGGTGCACGTGCTTCCATTAAATTGGTTACACAGCGATTTGTGTGGCCGTCGGTCAGCGCCGATTGCAGGCGTTGGGCTCGGGAATGTCTGCAGTGCCAACGATCTAAAGTCGGTCGGCATGTAACCACTCCAGTGGGCAGTTTTCCCCTCCTCTCATCTCGTTTCGATCATGTCCACCTGGATATTATTGGCTCTCTTGCGGTATCGGAAGGAAATAGGTATTGCCTGACGTGCATCGATTGATTTTCCCGATGGCCAGAAGCAATACCCATCCCAGATATCACGGCAGAAACGGTGTCACGAGCTTTCCTTTCAGATTGGGTCGCACTGTTTGTTTCCCCGCTGCGTATCACGACTGACCAAGGACGTCAGTTTGAATCGCGGCTGTTTAACAACCTGTCGTCATTACTCGGCAGCCAACACATTCGCACGACCGCTTACCACCTGGCCTCCAATGGACTTGTTGAGCGTTTCCATCGTCATTTAAAATGCGCAATTAAGTGCCACGAGACGGATCGCTGGACGGAAGTTCTCCCCATTGTTCTTCTGGGTATTCGTTCGGCATGGAAGGAGGATGTAGAAAGCACTGCCGTAGAGTTATTATACTGCGAACCGCTGCGCCTTCCCGGAGAGTTCCTTCGGTGACCACTCTCAGTTATCCCACGACCTTTGTGGAACAGCTGCGGACCCATTTCCGCAGCGTGCAGCCAGCATCAGCATCCCAGCATGGTGGGAAGAAAGTATTTGTGCATAAAGACTTGCCGTCTTCCCCCTTTGTGTTCCTTCGGAAGGACGGCGTTCACGGCCAGTTCCAGCAGCCGTACGAGGGTCCCTTCAAGGTGCCCCCTCCCTCTGGCTCCCCCCTCTACCTCTCCCCCCCTCTCTCGTATTAAAAGTATTCAAAGCACGTTTATACCCATAAGGATTGAATTAACAATATGATATAGAGGTCTAACAATGGAATTAGTAGGCAAGGCAACATCCCGTTAAAATGGCAAGAATTCCTCAAACTGTGTGAATTAAACTATTAAATTGAGCGATTTCAAACTGTAGGTGGAGAAAGATGAAAAGAATAAGAAACTTTATAATGTTTTCTTCAAAATCATTTATATCCGAAGATTGTAGGTCAATTCTTTCTAATTTTAATCTAAAAAAGAATGAAAGCCTGCAAGTCGAAATGTCCCTTTTTTACGTGTTACCTTATGGGAAATGGAAATTATCTTCTGGAGTCGAACCTGGGTCTCAAGTTTAATATGTTAAAACGTATTTTTATTATCTCATAATGCTATCCTGAAAATCAAAACAAATTCGGTTCATTAATTTGCGAGATATTAAACTTCAAAGAGGGTTACGACAACAGAGAGATCTGGGATATTGTATGTATAAAATATAATTACCTTCCCTCCATATAAGCTCTTAGCTTGCTCAAAAAGGTAGTCAGCTGTCATGTTAGCCAATATTCTTGATCTATTATCTATTTCACTAGCTGGGTCGGATAGCAAATACAGGTATACCTCAATTAGCATCGGGGATGCATTCTAGAAAATTGTTACATAAATCCTATAAGAATCAATGAATCTGAAGGATGGATCAGAACAACTGATTGCTGTAACCCATCCATGTTGCCACTAGATACGGGAAAAATTACAGCAGGGAGTTCTCCAAAAGATGTTATTGAATTCATTTTTTCCAATAAATTAGAAGACTCCGTGCCTAATGTTGTAATTGCTCTAAGAATTCTTCTAACTCTGCCAGTTACCGTCGCAAGCGGCGAGAGGAGTTTTTATAAACTTAAACTCATCAAAACTTATCTACAATCAACAATGAGCGCACACCGACTCTGTGGGCTAGCTACAATTTCTATTGAAGAACAAATGGCGTATGACATGGATTTAAAAGAACTTGTGAAAACGTTTGCGGAGGCAAAGGCAAGGAAAGTAAATTTTTGAAGGAAACAATTACAGTAAGTAAAGTTCACCAATTGTCTTATTAACCCTTTGAACCCTGACTGGATCGTGACCTCTCCATCCATTCTTAGAAAACATTCTTCCCAAGTACACAAACTCATCCACCTGTTCAACAACTTCACCATTTATGCACAGCCTACAGTCATTCAATTCTTTCATTCTATCAAACACAACAACCTTTGTTTTTGACAGGTTGATCTTCATATCCATTCTCTCTCTAACTTCAGCCATACTATCTAACATTCTTTGCAACTCATTCGGCGTTTCAGATATCAACACAGCATCATCAGCATACAACAGCACCCGCACATTCACTTCCCCAATCCTCAGACCATTCGTATTAGCACAGGATTCCCTCACACATTTATCCATAAACACATTAAACAACCAAGGAGACATCACACACCCTTGCTGAACACCTCTTTCAATCTTAAACCAGTCACTCAGCACACCATTTATTCTTACGCGACCCTTACTTACTGAGTAGACTGCTTTTACTGCATTCAGTAACCAGTCATTCACTCCACACTCAGCCAGAGCATTCCACAGGTCATTTCTATTGACTCTGTCATAGGCCTTCTCCAAATCCACAAGTGCACAATACACTTTCTTTCTCACATTCATACACTTCTCGATTACTTGTTGGAGAGCAAAAATCTGATCAGAACATTCCCTACCTGGCACGAAACCACATTGTACCCCCCAAATTTTACTCATGGTAGCCATTCTAACCTTTTCAATAAATACTTTACCAAACACTTTCCCAGGTATACTCAATAAACTAATAGCTCTGTAATTCTTACATTCTACTTTACTACCATTCCCTTTGTACAAAGGAACAGTGATGGCATTCTTCCAATCATCTGGTACAACTGAAATGTTAACACACAAATTAAATAAATCGCTCATCCAACTCATAAGTAAGCTACATCCATATTTCAGCATTTCACCCGTAATTCCATCCATGCCTGCAGCCTTCCCATTCCTCAACATTTTCACACATGCCTTAATCTCACGTTCGTCAACTCTGTCTTTACTGGACATATTCATACACTCAGTATCACTTTGGATGCCAGACTCTTCAGAACTACCTGCATACAAGTCTTCAAAATACTCCTTCTAACACTGTCACTTCACGTTCATTCCACGCTGTTTCTCCATCCTTATTTACAATCCCATTCATTCCGTTGTTGCTGCCCTGTCTCGCCCTTTTTATCCACTTCCAGAATAACTTGTAACACATATTTTGGAAAGGCCACCTTAGTGGCCGAACGTTTTTGTTTTCGGTGGCGGCGCTGAGGTCGAGAGGGGGCATGCACAGAGAGAAGAGACAGAGGCAGGAGTCGGTGTGTTGGCCTCGAGACAAGGAGGAAGAGGCCTTTTTTTTCTGGCGTTGGTTTTTTGTATAAAGTGGTGAGGAATAAAGAAAGCTCCTGGATGCAAGCACGTCTTTCATTACCCACGGCTGGGGAAGAGCGTTACATGGCGCCCAACGTGGGGCTGGCAAGTATATTAGTTTATTAATTAAGTTGGTTGTACTCTCAAACCCCTGTCGATCCTTTCCGTGGTCCACCCACTTTCCTAGTAGTTAAAAGCCCTGACGGACCCCAGGGTGAGAAGAATTAGTAACCTAATCCCCACACCTGTTGGTTAGGTTTTCTTAGTGTGATGGACTTGCCGCCTGGCACAAGCTGGATCCACGACTTGTCGAAAGATGAAATTACGCAATGGTGCCACCATTTTGGGCTGGATGCATCCAGAAACCTGGATGACCTCAGGAAGCAAGTAAGAAAATACGTAAGAGAGACAGCAACCGAACCAATCCTTTTGGATGCGTTGCCATTGGAAAGACCATCTCCAGGTGACGTGGGCCCTGGTACATCGCAACAAGCCGACGAAATATCTCAATTGTTGCAGAGTATGGCCAATTCATCCGTGCGAGATGTTTCCTCTCACGAAGAATGGGTTAGACGGTTGTCGAACGATTTACAACACTGGGGGTCGTTTTTCAATGGCTCTGAAGGCGCAAGCGTTGCGCTGTTTTTTGAACAAGTGGAAACATTCAAAGAATGCAGAACTGCAAACCACTTCAAAATTTGGAGTGATTCGGTTCTAAATTTTTGGAAGTGGTTCGGTTCAGACGAGAATTTTGACAAGTGGTTCGGTTCAACTAAATTAATCATTTTAAATACTATTCAGAAATAATTTATCCAATATAAACATTACACATTCAGTATCACTCTGTAAGTAAATCAATCAGCAGTCATTATTATTTTAAATGAAAGAATTTATTTAAAGAAAGGAAAAATTTATATTTTAAATATATTACAATACCATCATCATCTTCATTTACTTATATTTAAAAAATTGTATTTTTGATCCTAACATGATTTTTGTTCATTGTTGTTTACATATCATTTTAAAATTCTCTGAATGGATTCACTTCAAATTTATTTACCAACATACACAATCATACATAATCAGAAAGAAAATGCACCTCTAGGTTAAACCGCTTTTGAGATTATCCCTGGATGGACGGACAAACCGAAAACATAAAAGTGTTTTAAAGAAATCATTAAGAATTAAAGAAAATTAGTTCCTCAGGCATTTTATTTCTTTTTCTTACCTGTAATACACATCATTTAGAGGAAAAAAGATTTATAACAAGGGCCTTACTGCCCATCTCTTTAGTTCTACCACCCGCACTTGCCTTTATTTTTCTTATTCCCACACACATAACCATTGCCGCATTGATAATTTCCTCCCTCCTCTCTCTGGGGTTCACCCTCTCTCCGTCTTCCACAAGGCCTTTCTTTTTAGTCTTATAGTCCTTCCTCCATCTTTCCCCAATCCCTCCCGAGATGGTCTACTCCCTCCAGCCTTTCCTTTCCTCTCCCCCTTTACAACCTATCCACCGCAGTAACCCTCTGAGATAGGTTCCTCCTTTCCCTCGCTTCCATTCCTTTCCATCTTACAAACTACCCTCCCTCCTCCCCTCTCTACCCGTTTCTCTGTATATACTTTCTATTCTCACTATATCTGCACCTGACAATAGCATTGTAAAGTAGAAATAAAAACAATGGAAGTTACAAAGCGTTATTCCTTTGGTTCATTAATAACAAATAAAAAAAATGTTTGCTATATTTATCAAGGGTCTAGGAAAATTCTTTTCTGTAAGCCCTTATTAAGATTTCCTTGATTGAATGATAGATTTAATTATTGAAGTAGAGTGTTTCTTGATTTCCAATGGCAATGATGCATGGCGTCTCAATTTTTCCAACTTTCAATAATATATTTCTGTAAATAAAATATTTGAATATATTGAATAAAATATTACTCCGAATGAATTTATGATATGTAAAACTCTAATAAATTTGATTATCAATTCTTATTATTATATAATAAATTCAAAAAGACACTTTTAGCTCGATTCAAAACATATTATATATTGCTAATGTTTTTCTTTTGCCACCTTAGAAAAGTAATCAAAAAATCAATATGATAGTAAAATTACGTTACAAGAATAATTTAAAATTAATCGACAGTTTGGGGCAGATTATTCAATATACGAAGTGCGGACACTTATGGTTCAAAAGAAACGATTATACAACGTAGAGTGATCCTCTTTAAATAACACTAACATGTTAATTAATTTTATTTGTCTCAAATAAAGTTTACTAAAATATTATTAAAAATACACACTTTAGATAATTCAAGGAATTCTGCAGGAAATGAATGCCTCCGATCCAAGGGATCCGCCGAAGTCCTCACCTGTTTTTGCTGGAATATAAACAACCAATAATGGAAATATCATAGAAGAACACCACATGAAAGTTAGAAAAGGAATGATATCATTGAAAGCTCAAGCTGTTGAGAGCTACAATTTGAATTTTTCCGAAGAAAAAGATATGAGGTAAGTTATGGTGTTCTAAAGTACGTTCATAATTCATACATGTATATGACAAATACAAATACTTGTATGAGACTTGTTCTATACTTATATACCGGAACGGTATATACAAGTATAATACAAATATAAATTTATTAAGCGTTCACATTTGGTTATACAAGTCAGTACACAATATGTCTTCAGACGAGGAATCTCTTCATTTGTGCTGCTGCAAATTATGTTATTAAAAATGTAGCAAAAAAGAAAATACATCGATGGTGGATAAGAAATTTTTGTGCAAAAGATATAGCCACGGTGCATATAAATCAATCATGAATGATTTTAAAATTGAAGACCGACAAGGTATTTCTCATCTCATACAGTTATGCTAGTAGTACAGATATAATACATAAGTGAATTTTGCAGGATTTTAAAATTTTGTACGGATGACATCCCGTGATTTTGAATACTTACTACAAATGGTGGGCCCTAGAATTGCTGTACAGAATACCTCATTTCGAGAAGCCATTTCTCCAGCTGAACAACTTGCTGTGACGTTAAGATTTATTGCCACAGGAGATTCATATTCCTCCTTGATGTATTAACACCGGATATCAAAATCTAAAATTAGTTCCCTTGTGCCGGCAGTATGTGCCACTATTTTTGATGTTCTGAGATATAACATTCAGGTAAAACAATTCATTTTTTAAATTATTTACTTTATTAACAAAAAAATTTAATATTTACAAAGTATGTAGGTAGCCAAGTGTTACGAGTAAATAAGCATTTTTTTAAAAACTGATCGTAATCGTGACTTTGGTTGGCATTTAATTGAGGCTGATGACTGTTTTAAGTATCTGGGGGTTGTGACAGATACAAGGTTATATTTTGATGAACAAAAAAATTTTGTCTGTAAAAAAATTGCTAAGAAATTAAATTTTATGTCAAGAACAAATAAATATTTAAGTTTACATTGCATTAAACGTACATATAGCTGCATAATATTATCTCATTTTTATTATTGTGGTACAATATTATACCTAGGAAATAAAGCAAACAAGGTCAGACCACAGGTATTACAGAATAGAGGTATGAGACTCATTTTGAAATGTGATAGATATACTAAATGATATGTTGAGAGCATAAGGGTGGATGACTGTAGAAAAGTTAATTGAATATCAGGTGCTAGTCTTTATACACAAAATAAAGAGTAACATGATGGCCAAATATTCTGAAAACATCTTAATACCTAATAGGGAAATACATGAATACAACACTAGGGCAAAGGACAATTTTCATGTATCCTCAGTGAAAAAACAAGCAACCCAGTCATCTGTGTTTTATAAAGGGATTATACTATGTTATAATGCATTGAATATGGATTTAAAGTGTGCAAGTATCAAGTCTTTTAAGAGGAAAGTAATTACCGCATTTGCACGAATCTAAGACGAACCCGATTCTAAGACGACCCCCCTTTTTTTAGAACTCCTCAAAGGAAAAGAAATTAATTCTGAATAGCAATCAATGATAGTAAGTAAAAAATATAATACTTAAAAATTCATTTAACCGTATTTGCTCGTGTAAGCTGCGCCCCCATGTATCCCGCGCACCCCGGTTTTTGGGGAAAAAATTTGAGCCGAAAAAGGGTTTTTTAAATCACCAATTCCTATTTCTCAAAAATGCTACACTCAAGTTAAGCATCTTCACACTCCTACGTGATGAATTTATTGGGTGATCTCTTTATATCGGTACTTGCAGAAATCTCCTCGATAATCCTCTTTTGTTAAACACTTAACTGTTTTTGCCGTCATATTGGTCACGTTCGGCAAAAATCGCTCCAGGAGTGAAAAATTATGATCGGTGATCATTCAATTATCACCATGGTGACCATGACTTTCATAGATGTATCAGAGAATAAAGGAAGCATGCCATATCTGAACATGGTAGGCGTCGTCTGCTGTGAGCACAAAACCCCCACCAACCAAAACTGGTCGCGCGTGACGATTGCAGCAGAAGACTTCGTCGAGTTTGGGGAGCACCCGTTAATAAACTTAAAACTCATTTAAAATTTTTATACAATGAATGAAAATGACTAAATACACTGAAATTTGGAAATAGAATAATACATGTGGCATGGGTGCTAGCTTAACATATATTTGTTTACCGACACGACATTTTAGGAAAAAAAGGTGCGCGGCAAATAAAAGAATTCGTGTAAGACGTGCACCCCCTTTTTTTCACCGGCGTTTTGGGAAAAAGGGTGCACGGAAAACTGGGACGCATTCGTATCGTTGCTTCGAAACCAACACTCTGACACTGTTGCAATTTATACCGGTGGCGGGAAGACAGCTGACACCGCACCCTCACGAAAGGTATCAAGTGTCAGCTAACCCCGTGCAGGCCCCGGGGCATTGGTACAATGCTCCGGTGAATGAATCATTGGTGGAACTAAGTAAATACGTCGCAACAGGATTGGATGCTCCATATTAAATCTGAATTAAGTAAATTGTAACCAGTCATACGATACTATCGTGAGTTTAGATAATGTCAATGAAACTTTTGCTTCACATGGCATTTCACTATGTACACATTGGTGAACGCGGATATCTAGATTATGTAATGCCATTGAAGTCAAATAATTTTGCTTACGATTGTAAGACGACCCCCTTATTTTCGGAAGTCCCGGAAGGGAAAAAAACATCGTCTTAGATTCGTGCAAATACGGTATATGTACAGGGGTTATGATGTAAGGCATTTTTTTTGTTACTCAAATGTATTTAAGGAAGTTATATGTACAGGATTTAAGATGTAATGTATATCACACTATAGATATATGTATATTTCATTTGGATCTAGGACAATTCACCGAAAGACAATTAACCGACCACAATTCACCGATTCACAATTCACCGAAACCACAATTCACCGAATCACAATTTACCGAAAGGTAAATTCACCGACCCACAATTGATCGAATGCAGTATTCATCGAAATTTCCAATTCACCTTACGAAGATGGGGAAGAGCGGAAGTAATATAAACGGAATGTTGGCAACAATGACACGTAACAATAAACCATTAACGTTTAAGGAGGAGTGGGTATGGGGATGAGAGAAGAAGATGGAATAGTGTGACAAAATGAAATAATGGCATCATGGATATCCTTCCATTGCAAATAACTCGTACATGAATAATAAATAAACAAATTACTCTCACGGGAGTAGGGGGAGGAGAAGGGGAAGGTTAAATATTAAAGAACGTAATACTGGCACCATGGGTGTCAATCGATTGCAAATAACTCGTAGATGAATAATTAACAATAAATAAACAAATTACGCACTCAACTCTTATGGTAGGGGGAGGGAAGGGGTAAGGTTAAACATTTAAAAACAGAATATGGGCACCATGGGTGTCATTCGATTGCAAATAACTCGTAGATGAATAATAAACAATAAATAAACAATTTATGCACTCAAGGCTTATGGTAGGGGGAGGGAAGGGGGAAGATTAAACATTTAAAAACAGAATACTAGCACCATGGGTGTCACTCGATTGCAAATAACTCGCAGATGAATTATAAACAATAAATAAACAAATCACGCACTCAAGGCTTATGGTAGGGGGAGGAGAATAATATTTTATTCCATATTTTTTGACAAATTAACTAATTAATATATTTTATTTACATAAATTTATTATTAAATTTGGAAAAATTGAGACGCCGTGGATTGGAAAGGAAGAAACTGTCTACATCAATAATTAAATCTATCATTCAGTCACTTTTATTATGTAAATTGATGTATACTTCAAACAACAATCAGTTCATGTTGCTATAAATAATATATTTCGGTACTGGTCGGTTATCCTCCTGCATATTACATTCCATAATAAAGACTAAAATTCATGATAACCAAAATGTTTTATCGAAAATTTTAGACAACATTAACAGAAACTGATTGGCCAGTCTCGACATTTACAAACCCAATCACCGGACAATGGGGAGGGATACTTTGGTTCCGGGTAGCGCCCGGAGACGACTACCCATGAATACAAAGCGAGCCGAAGGCTTATCAATATATCCTTTCTATGTTATATCCTCTTCACTGTTGCGCCGCAAATGGAACCAATGTAATTTATTTGTCGAAACGCATTTCGTGATTCAGATCTTTTCAATAGCTTTCTACTTTGTGTTATTGGGATCTAGGAAAATTCACCGACCACAATTCAATTTTCCATAAGCCATGTTATTGAGGAGTATGTTTTGCGATTCACTTGAATTTTTATTAAACATGAAAGTAATAAATGTTTTAAAAATTGAATTAGGGTTTCCTTGAGTGCTAAAACCTCCTTTATAATAAAAGTGACTATACTTCATTAGCTTGGAACTCCTTCGATAATAAAAGTGACTAAAGTTCATGATTACCTTAACTTACCTTAACGAGTAACAGTAGGTGTTGTACCATTACACAGTCCTCTCAATGGCATTAGGTTTATAAGAAGCATGATAATGGCTTCAGTTCATGAGGACGCATTCTGGCTGTACCCACATAATGTTTACGCGGACTTCTTTCAATTAATGCATTAATAATAATGTGAATTAATTAATGATGCAAATGACATCCCCATAGAAAACTATTCTATTAAAGACGTATTATACTATTTTCTTGCACTAGTGATACATCTTCCTCTCTCTGTCCCTATCCCCACCCCCCCCTTCTCTATCCCCCTCTCCTCTCTTTGTCTCTCTCCTTTCCTCCCTCCCTCACCCTGTCTCCTTTTCTCATTACCCTCTTTATTACTACATTCCCGCATAACCCTTCTTCTCCCCTAATTCCCTCCTCTCTCTCTCTCCCCTCCCTCTCTCTGCCCCCCACACCGTGCATCATCACCATTGGAAAGCAAGAAACTGTCTACTTCAATAATTAAATCTATCATTCAATCAAGGAAATCTTAATAAAGGCTCACGGAAAAGAGTTCTCCTAATCGACGAATTGTGTTTCAGTGAATTGTGGTAGGTGAATTTTCCTGGACCGTTGATATATATAGCGAACAATTTTTATTTTGTTTTTTATAAATGAACCAAAGGAATAACGCTTTTTAACTTCCATTGTTTTTATTTCTCTTACGACTGCATAACAATGCTACCGTCAGATGCAGATATGGTGAGAATAGAAAGTATATATGGAGAAAAATGGGTAGAGAGGGGGGAGGGAGGGTAGTTTGTAAGACAGAAAGGAATGGAGAGGGAAAGGAGGAACCAGTCTCAGAGGGTTATTGCGGTAGGTTGTAAGGGGATAAAGGGGAGGGGAAAGGAAAGGCTGGAGACCATCTCGGGAGGGTTCTGGGAAAGACGGGGGAAGGACTGAAAAGAAAGGCCTTGTGGAAGATGGAGAGAGGGTGAACCCCACAGAGAGGAGGGAGAAAATTATCAAAGCGGCAATGGGTGTGTGTGTGGGAATAAGGAAAATAAAGGCAAATGCCGGTGGTAGAACTAAAGAGGTTAAATATTGGGAGACGGACGGTAAGGCCATTGTTATAAATCTTTTTTCCTCTAAATAATGTGTATTACAGGTAAGAAAAAGAAATAATGATGATGATGGGACTGTAATATATTTAAAATATAAAATTTTCCTTTCTTTAAGTAAATTCTTCTTTCATTTAAAATAATAATGACTGCTGATTGATTTACTTACAGATTGATACTGAATGTGTAATTTGTTTATATTGGATAAAATATTTCTGAATAGTATTTCACATGATTAATTTAGTTGAACCGAACCGAACCACTTGTCAAAATTTTCGTCTGAACCGAACCACTTCCAAAAATTTAGAACTGAACCACTCCCAAATGTTGAAGTGGTTTGCAGCTCTGGCTTGAATTTATAGTTCAAATGACATAGGTGTGCATAACAATAATGACATTTCACAATCTTACAGTAGAACATAATAGGAGTGCTTTAATTCTAACAGTTATATTTTATTATGCAGTTCATTCATCTAGAACGTTTTCTTTTTATTTATACGTAGAATCGTAATAAAGGCCAATCCCGGGATTGGAGAAAGTGAATCCCGAAATCCCGGGATTGAAAAATCCCGCCGGGATTGCAATCCCTAGTGTTAAGCATCTTACCGCATAATTAATTTGTTCATGTTAAATCATTATCTATTAGTTCTAAAATTCATAATATATATCCAAATGACAAAAAAAATATTCATCTACAATGGAAGTAAATAACAATACACTATTTTAAATTTTATTCCAATGAAATGCACATAAGCAAACTCACATTTAGCAAAAATCTTATACGTTGAGTTGTTCATTACATTATACATAAGAAGCAAGAATTTCGTTGTTAAGGATGGAAACATACCCAAGACTTTTGATGTATAGATTTTTTTTTAATTTTACAACTGTAATTTCATTAATTTAACAATTTATTTCTGTATTGTTTAATACGTTTATTTCATTTTTACATATCACTTTAATAACCTATGTTATGTGCAATACCACGTAAATAATCACAAATATTTCCAAAATCAAAATTTGAAACAAGCCGATTTATTCTTTCCGCACAATCTCTATATTTTTTACGGCTAGGAGGAACTTCTTGGCCGCTTATATATTGCTCGATTTGGATTTTGTGAAGGCTCTGTTCCCTTTGGATGGCAGCAATAAATTTCCATATACTAGGATGTTCGGCAGAAATTTGCTGCTCAAAACCACGATGCCATCCTTCAATTGAATTATTGGTTTTTGGCAAACCTTC
This sequence comes from Uropetala carovei, assembly GCA_036926305.1. Lineage (NCBI taxonomy): Eukaryota > Metazoa > Arthropoda > Insecta > Odonata > Petaluridae > Uropetala > Uropetala carovei. The sequence continues at coordinate 914,209 of JAXCHB010000063.1, read as the reverse complement.
CACTACTCCGTCAAAGCAGTTCCACACGTCGTGAGAAAAACGTGGTTGGCGGCGACAGTGACCTCTTTGTGGACGACCAATCCACGTATCTTCGTAATAATCCACTACAGCTTGTGCTTCTGGAGGAAGGAGAGTATTGTCACAAAGTGATTCGAATGCTTCCACGACATGTGCTATGGGTACAAATGCTATTGCAGGTAATAAGCGTAGTTGCAAGGCGAATGCTGCCTCCGTTTCTTACCTTTTTTAAAGTCCATGGGATTGAATCTTACGGTATATGCATTGGGAGAAGTGAAAATAACATCCGCGATTCCTTGTTTGGGAGAATTCGCGTTTTATTGCATTTGTCATTGCAGATTCAAAATCTGTCAGTATTGTTAGAGGAACCACTGACAGCTGCAACTCCTTCACCTTCCTTAGTAGTTTACTGTATGTTTCCTCTGTTTTGTCTGGTAGCAATGCGTGTACCAAGGGTATTGCATTGTTTTGTCTTAATCCATGCAGTGTGTAAAGCTGATAAAAAAGATGAGGGACAGTTTTGAATGTACCATCAGTGTACCAGTGCTCCAACTGAGATAATAGTTGAAGATTTCTTCTAGTGCAGAAAATCAGCAAGCGATCTTCTGCTGGTCCAGAGTCAAACATCAAAAAGTTTTCTCCACTTTTAGTCTTCGTATATGCTTCTGGGAAAACAATGTCAGCACGGCGGGTAGGTACATCTGGTCCAGCAGTATGTCTGTTACAGATATTTCTTATTATCCTCTTGATGCTATCTACCCTTGGGAGAGATGCTGCTGCCGCTTGACTAATCCCGAAACATGCATTTGAAATTATGTAGTGTGGTGCATCCTGAGCTAGTTTGGCATTTGTCCGGATATTGTTCATTATTTTTCTTGCTTCTACGTGTGCAGCATCAGCAACTAGGTTGTGTCCATCACTTCTTTTTATTACATCATCACCCAATGTTGTAACACGAGCTCCACATTTTGTTTTTTGATAATTTTCACATCTCCAATAAACTTTTTCTCCAGCTCCCTTATCCTTAAAGTATAACTGACCATCCAGATACAATTTACGCTTGCCTTTTTCGGTGTTTACGAATTCAAGAGTCATTTCAGCCTCTAAAAATTGAAAAAAATTACAATTAAAAAAACAGAAAAATAATAAATAAATACCTCAAAACCAACCATTATGTCGAACAACTTACTAGAAATAAGAAATTTAAAATAATAACAGTTATTTAAAATAAAGAAATGTTATTGTACATTGGTTACCCAATACTGTAAAAGAAGGTTAAAACCTTTATGTATATTGTAAAAAGAGAAATTTTATTTGAAGAGTTGTTACAAAAAAATTCCTCCATAAACAAATTCGGTTGAAGCTTTTAATATAAACCTTTGTAAAATGTTTACAAAACCTTCCTTATTAGATTTATCATTGTATGAAGAACAAAGCAAAGCTTATTACAGAATAATTTCCAGTTTATAATGGCAAATCTAAATTTAACAACAAGAACATGCGATTAAGAAAAGAAAAAAAATAACTAATTGAACTTGAACAGAATAGGAAAATTAAAAAACTCCAATTCACCGTAAAGGCGGTACTTACGTGTCAAGACTTGCAGGACATTGCTGAAGATGACAGCGTAGCTGTCGAAACGCGCGTCCTCTAAGTGGTCCTGCGAGTCTTGACACGTAAGTACCGCCTTTACGGTGAATAGGAGTTTTTTAATTTTCCTATTCTGTTCATTGCCTTCACCGTGTCTAGAGTTCTTCCTTTATTAATTGAACTTATTAAGAAATTGATAGAAAGAATGATCTGAAGATCACTATGCAAGCAGGCATAAGCTGTTATGATGAGCATGAGAAAACAGGAGAAAAAATCCGCCATGACCGGGAATCGAACCCGGGCCTTCCACTTGCCGGGCGGATATTCTACCACTGAACTACCGTGGCTTGGTTCCCAATGTAAGAATATATTCCCGCTCGGAACAGGAGAATTTAGTCTGCCACGGTAGTTCAGTGGTAGAATATCCGCCCGGCAAGTAGAAGGCCCGGGTTCGATTCCCGGTCATGGCAGATTTTTTCTCCTGTTTTCTCATGCTCATCATAACAGCTTATGCCTGCTTGCATAGTGATCTTCAGATCATTCTTTCTATCTTTTTATATGGCAATCTCACTCTCTGAGAGTAAAGGATTTTTCTTTGGCGTATCTCCTTGAGGGCATCTGTTGGCGCTGATTGATACTAGCATCGCTAGCTTGGTTCCCAACGTAAGAATATATTCCCGCTCGGAACAGGAGAATTTAGTCTGCCACGGTAGTTCAGTGGTAGAATATCTGCCCGGCAAGTGGAAGGCCCGGGTTCGATTCCCGGTCATGGCAGATTTTTTCTCCTGTTTCTCATGCTTATTAAGAAATATAATGCTTATTTTGATTTACGTTATTTAAATGCTATTTCATATTGTTTTCATTGGAATATTCAGAGCGGGTGGAAATTTGGCATTTGGTTTTATATATTTTAAATTTAAAAAATAAAAAAACAAATTAACTATATAAACTAAATTTGAATGAGTGGTAAGTAATTTTCCGATAAATTTCCCATAGGATTTTAAAATATTCATCGGAAATTTTGGCACTTGATCACTTTATCGAAAATTTTGGCGTCTGGTCCAAACGTTCAATGAAAGATATAAAAATTATATTTAACTACCTTTATAAAAACATTTTTCTCGATGTTTATTTTAATCGAAATTTTAAAATTATTTTTACTGATACATATTTAAATTTGTAAATTAAGACAATTTTATACATTTTTAAATAATTTTTTAAAACGGGTGAAAATTAATTAGATGAAATTTCGCCGGCCTTACTAATAAATAAACGGAGGTGTACAACACATGACTTTCTCCATACATAAGTTGTCAAATGCAAAATATTATTAAAGAAAAGTTTCCAAATTTAATCTTTAAAAAAATATTTTGCAGAGTTTTTATGACTCGGAATATATATGCATAATAAATAAATAATTATATGATTAAAGAATGAAACATAAGGATATTAGAGTGACATACCCACGAAAATTGTCAACCACCAAAGGTAGTTTGTAATTGTTGTAATAAAACTGATGAAATCACGTCTTTTTCTGATTCTAAACCAGAGATCTCTAATGCAAATCGTTCGCGGGCCAAAAATGAAAAACTTACACTTCAAAAGGACTAAAAATATTTCCAAATTGGAAAAATTGTTCGACAATGAGCCGGGCCGAATAATATAATTAGAAGAAGACCAATGAGAAGGCCGCATAAAATGAACAAGCGAGCCATGAATTTGAGACCCCTGTTCTAAACGCATTTTTCCACTAATTCGGTCAAGATTCGGTTTCTGTCTTCAATAAAAATTAGTGATACCCGTGAGGAGGCTATTTTAAATGTTTTCCTTTCCGTTGAGGTTTCTGTTTCAGCTGGAAGGAACATTTTCGATTCCGACCATATGCCATTGGAAGCTCCACTTTCTACCCTTTCAATCTCGAAGTATATCCCCCCACATGGTTAGGGTGTGGAGGAAGGCCAACTAGAGGGTCATTAACCGTTCCTTTTGCCTCCTGACGTGGGATGCGCTCCTTCATGTACTTATCCCTGGAAGAATCTTTCGATGCTTTCTACGACAGAGGTCTTCAAACTGTGACCCGAGGAAATCCAAGGGTTCCGCGATAGACTTATTTACAACAGGAAACTTGAACTTCACTTGTAAACTGTATACTGCAAGATACATATATTATGTAAATAACAATAATAGTGATTATAAAATAAATTTTATTGCGAATTCTTTATTAGTGAATGATAGAGGTTTGGTCATTCGGGATTAGTCAGTGCTGCCATTAAAGGGTATAGACATTTTTCCATAAGATAAGTAAAAATCGATTGCTTGACTCGCAAAATTTTATTCTTTTGCAAATTTATATTTCTTAAAATGAATATACGAACTCAGGATAAAAACATATTAATCTAAGAGAATCAACTTTATATTTTTAAAAGACATAAATTGCATCAAAATCGATTTCCGGTAAAATGTAGTATTTAATCATGAAAAAAGGTATTTATTTTAGGTTTTTAACATTGGAAAGTGCCAAATATCATACCAACCCTAGCAATGCCGGGCAATTTTGCTAGTGGTTAAATAGTAATATGCATCTATCTACCTATCTCTAGTCTATCTATAGTCTATAGATATCTATAAAGAGAAGTGTTTGTATGTATGTATGTTTTTCTATAAATCAGCAATTACAGCACTTAGAAGCAAGAAAAAGGTATCATTTTAACCGGAATAAAGAGTCAAGTGGTTTAGTCGGGTTTTAAACCGATTTGATTGATCATTCTAATTTTTTTTAAATATTTTCTTTTTTAATTTTCCCCATTTGAATAACATGGGGATGACTGCAGCTTATTTTTCATTTGAATTTTAATATTACTTAGAAACATAGTTCGAACTTGAGACTTAAATAGTTCAGAACCCGAATCCTGATCGAATTATCGTAACAATACATTTAGAATCAGAAAAGTATGCAATGTTATTAGTTTTATGACAATACCAATTAAAAGCAGCCATGACAACCCCCATTGCCGCCGGATTTGAATCCAATGTATTAAAAAATGGTAAAACATTTAACGTAGGTAATATCGTTTTTACTTTCTCATACGAAGTATAGAGAAAGTATTGTTATCGCGAAAAAATTCGACCTCGAGATTTCTACGGAAATGTATGTTTTAGGCCGGCCCCGGTGGTGGAAGAGCTAGCGTATTGGCCTACCATCACTAAGGTCGCGGGTTCGAATCCCGCCAAGGGCATGGATGTTTGTGTGGTTTTCATAATTTCATATTTCATCAATCATGTGTGTCTGATGTGGAAGGCAACGGGAAAACACCACATCATATGTGTTTATTCCCTAGTCATTTCAAACTGACCTTAGGGTTGAAAACTATGAATGATACGTTTTAGGTGTCGCTGAATCCGAAAAAGTGGTTTTCGCAATGTCGTCTGTCTGTTACTGGCTCTGGAGCCTAGATGGTAGAGCGAAAATGAATGAAATCTCGTACTTAGTCATTTTATCATACTGAGCAGAGTAGACATAGAAATGTTTGACATTGCTCAGTAATTAAGAGTAGTTTATTCTACGCATTTTTAGCAACAATCTGATTTTCTCAAAAACGGCCTCAACGATTTTGATCAAATTTCCTACAGTTACTTGAGATTACGTCTTCAATAATACTGTATAGTTCATATTTCTCAAAAAATGAATATAAGGCTAGTTTATTCTTGGGCAACTTGAACAAAAATTGGATTTTCTAAAAACAGGCTCATACGATTTTCATGTTCTAAAGATAACTAAACGATGCATTAGTACCCATATATGAGAAAGTTTGTACAATGTATGTTGTACAGATTTTTTAATTTTGCTGATTTCTTTAAGTATTACTAATAAAAGGTTTCTAATGATAATATTGTCCGATACAAGGATAAAAATTATAAGGAACTTTCAGCTGAGCTTGAAATTTGTAACGGTTATGTTTTTGGATAAAACCATTTGGAAAAATATGAAATTGCAAAAATTCTAAATTTTGAAAAAGCTTGCAGTGCCAGTATTAATAATAAATAGCTTTAATGACATTTTCATTTGTTGTAACATATTTTCAAGATATACTTATAGTTGGTTGCTTGCGACTATATCCTAGCTCATTAAATCCACCATGAGAGGAAGCCAAGGAATTGAATTGAATTTCTGCGTTATAGATGCTCAACATGCCTATGCTTGGATTTTGTGTACCAGAATATAGCAACCATTGCAACCAAGATTATAGCTGCTAGTACTGCACCTATCACACCAATTGTGACCACATCTCCAGCCCAACTTAAAGAGTCAATCAATACTTTTGGATCTTCATGTTCATATAAAAATAAGAATTATTAATGATAACGGTTAATTACTTTAAAACTATTGAAATATATTTCATCTTAAATGTTACGTCAAGAGTAATAATTAAGTAAGGTGCATTATTAGAAGGCCTAATGTTACTGATGTTATTTATCTAAAATACAGTAAAACCTCTATATATCGAAATGGAAGGGACCAGATTTTTAGGCATTTTGATGAATGGAGGTTCACTATAAAGAGGTTTACCGTAAGACCTTCATATTATTATTCATAAATGCACAAACTGGTAATTAAAAGTACTATTGTCTTTTTAATTACTATATTAGTATATTTATATATACACAACATAAATTTAATATATTTATAATATAAATACCAACCTAACTGAACAAAAAATGAATATCTACTCTACCTATTGTGCACTGGAAAAAAAGCTGGTAATTTCAGTCTGTGTCATCTTTTTCTTAAATTCATTGGATACAACATTTTCTATTTTATTTAGTAGCAAGAGATTATCACCACTGCAATCCTCCATATTCATAAAAAATCTTTCTAGCACACTCAAAGCCTCTTGCACTTCACTCTTTTTTGGAGATGGAATTATTTCCTCTTCATCATTTTCTTCTTCTTCCTTATTAGTCTCTTCAATAGTCTCCCTTTCAACTTCTATCTCCACTTCTTCTACCATTTCTCCCTCGGTACACAAGTTAATAGGGAAGTGTCAACATTAACAAAATCATTAAATGATGTTTGAAGATGAATTATTTTATTGATTTCATCCCATTCCAAAGGTTCATCATCTGATACTTCATCTTCCTCATATGTTGTCCTCATAAATCCTGCCTTTATGAAGCATTTATTAATAGAGGCTGATTGAACATAATTCCTTGATAGGCAGAGCCTATGCATGGCCTGCAATATATTCCATTTACATTTTGTAAGATCATTTGTTTCATCCACATTTCTTAAAATATAGAGCACCAACTGCTGTCTGTAATTTCTCTTAACACTAGAAATTATGCCCTGATCTAATGGTTGCAGTTTACTTGTGGTATTTGGAAGAAAATACATTATTTTAACATGTCGCAACACGATCCCCTCAACTTTATGAGCAGTGCACTGATCCAGAAAAAGAACTATTTTTCTGTTCTTTATGCCCATCTTTGCATCAAGCATGCTTAGCCACTCACTAAATAAAGCTGCAGTTATCCATGACTTTTTAGAATTTCTGTATAAACAGGGAAGTTTTTTATATTCTTAAAACATCTGGGTTTTTTATATTTCCCAATCACAAGTGGCTTTAATTTCTCAGTGCCATCTGCATTGGTACAGAAAAGCACTGTAAATCTCTCCTTGCTTTTTTTCCCTCCATGGCAGGGTTCTCCTTTAACTGCAATAGTTCTATCTGGGAGTAAGTTATAAAAAAATCCAGCTTCATCTGCATTGAAAATGTCTTTAGGATCATAACTCACTAAAATTGTTTGCAGAGTGTTTTTCCACTCTTCTACCACAACTGTACTTACAGAAGCTTCTTCCCCATACATTTTTAAAGTTCTTAGGTTCCAGCACACTTTAAACTTCTGTAGCCATCCATTTGACCCTTGAAAGTCATCTATTCCCATTTTCAATGCCATTTCCCTAGCCTTCTGTTGTAGAATAGGCCCAGATATAGGTATGCTTCTGGCTCTAGCTTCCATCAACCAATCAAACACACATTTATCTAATTCTTCATTTTTCACTGCCCGAGATCTTTTATTGATGAAACCTTGATGTGCTGCTACTTCAGTTTCTTTACGTTTATTTAAAATAGATGTTAGAGTCGACGGTGGTATGCCAAAGGTTTCTGCCACATCTATTTTTCTTTTCCCCTCATCAATGGCTTGGAAAATTGCTAACTTCGTTTCTATTTTCAGCAGCCATCTTTTTCTATGATTTACCATGTCCATTATGGGTCTAAAATTAATTTATTCATAAACATATTCATTAATGACTTGTGTATTATTTGTAAATATTGCACTTAATATTATACAAGGCATAATGAAGTATATTGTTATACACCTAACAAACTTTAATTATAATCGGAAAATTAATGCATTAATAATTACATGAAAGTTGTGATATAATAAATAATATACTCACGTGATTAAGGACAAAATTAATGTTAAAAAACACGTATTTGTAGATTATGTATCCACTATAGCTTAATGAAACAAATCAATGTGGTATAACCAGTAATTTTGACAAGCTCCTCGTATTAGGCAAACATAAGCACTACACGTTCATAGAAACTTGACGAATACCGGCGTATAGCTGGACGCCTGCATGAAGGGATAAACCGGGACGTGTGAGGGGATTCACCAGGCGAGAAATCTTCGCAGCAGAAGCATTACCTATCTTAAATATTATGTCTATGTAACATTATAGTCATGTTTCTTTTCCGATGTGGTAAAAAGTGATACGTACGTAGCAGTGGTGCGTTGTTAACCTCAGGACCGCGAAAGAATTGACTTATATATTTTCTTTGCAATGTTACAGTTATATATTCGTGGGTTTTTCAGAAGCAGTAAAAGTAACACGAGGATCACGAAAGAATTGACAATTAAATGCCTTTGCAACACTGTAGTCATATTTTCATGGATCTTTTCAAAGGCCGTGAAAATTAATAAATACGTAGCAATGGTGTGTTAGCTGAGGATCGAGAATTAATTTACGTTTAAATGACATATCTTTGCAACACTGTAATAATATTCTTGTGACACTTTTCACGAGAGATTAAAATTGATACGTACATAAGTAGCAGTGATGTGTAACTTGAGAATCACGGAAGAATTGACTATTGGTGCTTGCCGTTGTTTCCTTTTAGAAGGGGACCGTAAATCTGAGCGAGTTGAACTCGTAGGGCCTGGCATAGGTAATAAACTATGCAACCTAACTTCAACTTAAATTGTGCATATTTGTTGCATTATGATAATATTTTGGCGACTTTTTCGAGAGGCCACTACGGTGGTTGCTTCAACGGGATAACCTTGTACGTATGCATATACCATCGACTGATTTCTTTTGGTTATTCACATGCAAATTTTCATTGCAAACTAGCTTAATTATTTTATCCGTAAACAGGAATACATTACTTTACTATAGGGAGGTTGTTTTTTATCAGGGGTGCATTTTCCCATTACGATATACGGAGAATTACGAAAATACGGAGGTACGATATTAAGAGGTTTGTCTATACCGTAACATACAGTTTTGGCGGGACCCAAAAGATATTACGAAATACGGAGGTTTACGATAAACGGAGGTTCACTATACAGAGGTATACTGTATAACCATTCTATTCTCCTCATTTTTCAGATGTAAAAATCATTTTAATTGAAAAGCATTACTCAATATCATAATTTGTGTTGTGCCAAAAGCAAAGGCTTATCACTCACCTTGTTCGCAAATAAATGGGTATAACAGATCACACTGGTCTTCTGTAACACTTTGGTAGGCAAAGACAGTGCACCTGTTTATCATGTCTATGTGCTGCACCCACACTTTATCATAGTAACTGAACCGATCTTGTTGTTCTCTCAAGAAGTGATAAACTGCTATGTAATTAGTCATCACATACGGCATTGAAAAGTTATCAGACTGTAAAATAAAACATGCATCTTCAATATTGCATAACTATAATCAGTGCCAGCTCAAGGTAAAAAATTGAAGGTTGCAAAAATGAAAAATTGCACATTTTCTTTATTTTCCATTGAAATATGTTAAATAAGTTTTATAAATTCAAGTTACAGATACTCAAATTGGTATGTTATGAAATGGAATTTATATAACAAAAGTAAGTATTAAGAAAATGGAATGTTCGATATTTTAATCTGGCAAAAATTTCTATTAATTTGCCTATATTAATTTCCCCTGGCATTTTATTTTTAAAATTTATAATAAGAATTGCTTATTTTTTCTTTCACTCCACTAAGATTTTGCACTGGGTTCATTGCACCCTTTGCTGGCCCTGATTAAAATCCTCAAACAAAAACGCACACCAAGAGAAAAAACAATTTCAGTCAGGATACAAAGATATTAAATTATTGTCTATTGAATCTTACCCTGCAGAAATCTCTTACTTCTCTAAAGTTCATTGGGACTCCAACATAAATGTAACAAGTGTCTCCAACAGGACTCCAGCCAGGTGGACCTTTACCCCCAAGTAGAGTGAGATTGTTCATATGAAATAGTTCGTAATCCACCTCAAGAAGAGGAGCTTCATCCCTTCGATCTTTCACTCAGTCACCGACAGTGATACTTCCATTATATCCCCACCAATTGTTTTTTGCATCAATTGCCGACTTCCAAACATCGTGACTACTGCAAGATAAAACAATCGGATTAGTATAAGCAACTATTTTTCACGAGTTTGAGGAAGACATGATTTATATTGTTAATTCACAGTTGTGAATTCACAAAAAATCCAGAAAGATAGTTGTTAATATATTTTCCTTCTAAGCCAGACACATAAATGAATGATATCCTCTGTAAAAAGGATAAATTACAGAAAAATATGGTTGAACCTCAGGTTACCAATTAAAAGGAAGTGAAATTCCTGTAATAATGCCATTCTTCAACAATTAATCATAACTCTATGGTTACTGAAAGGCATCAACAAATGTTAGGATAAAGTTTTCTTCCAAAATTTAATTTCATTATCAATGCATGATCAGAAAATTAGATTCACAGACTGATTAACAACACAGGAGTTGCTAAAAAATATATCCCAAAAACACATAAAGAAGCAAAATTAAAGCCACAGATACATCATGGTTAAGTGAACACAACACACCCAAGCACAAGTATTTTCATGTGAGCTAACTTTTTATTACCCAAAGTATTTTTTCAGCAACCATATATCTTCGAGTATAAGTCAAGAAATTTCTTGATTTTTTTAGGCTGATCAAACCCTACCTGCGACCTATATTCGAGTCGCAAACTAGATGGACATTTTTCTGGGTCAATAATTAAACATGACTGGCAAAAAACAGCATTTGACTGACCTTGAAGTGCATTAGAATGAAAAATTCATGCTAACTAGCGGAAAATATGAAGACTAATGATAAAATAATACAGCATTGCCGTACTTACGTAGTTTCAAAGGAAAACTTAAAATTTATATTTTACCTTTAAAAAAATTACCCAAATGAGTGGATTGAAGAAAAGAAACAATTCAGTACTCAAGCATTGGTTTTTTTTATTTTGATACTGAATTCAAATTGTACAACACCATTCCATTTTTTCAACAACTTTTTACTTAAAACCACGGACTGAAGAGAGCCTGCATTGCAAATATGATCACCAATTTTCCTTTGTCTTTTAAAATGGTTGCAATTGTTGAACGATTGACATCATAAACATGGTCAATCGAAGCAAGTGACTCACCTTTTTCTGATCTATTTATTATGTACATTTTAGTTTCCATCGAAAGCACTCGACGTTTTTTACCAGTCTTAGCACTTTCACAAACACTACGTTTAAGATTGTTTTCCATATTTCAAAGGTAATAAAAAAAATACGTATATAAACATGTGCCCGTACGGTTTCGAATACAAACGGCAAATCACAAGTGTTGACAAGTTTACGTTCTTACTGTGATCAATGTTTGTAAGTGCAGGAAGATGTGCTCATAAATGAAGTACAATTCATTGGTATGTGGAATTGTTCGTTTCTTGAATGTTCGTAAGTAGAGGTTCACCTGTATATGCTATAAAAATAATTTTGTAAATTTCAAAATTATCTTGTTTTTGTTTTCTTTGCTTCGACTTATACTTGAGACTCAGATTTTAGGTGCTGTTTTAGGCTAGAAAGTACACTTCAACTTATACTCGAAGATATATGTTAACTTAGTTTTTCAAATTATTTTGTCATAAAAATTTAAAAAATACTATATTGAAATTTAGGGATTCCTTAATGATGTAAAAAAGGTTAGGGGGAAGGATACACTCGCTCATCACTGATTTACTGGAAGTAACTCCACAGGAAGAATCCTCCATTCACACATCATGTACACATAACCCATACACACACAGGTTTATGGGAAATTAATCCATAGCAGGGACCTATTTGCACACAATTCATATGCAGGTTTAGGGATGTTTAAGCCTCATTAGAGACCAAGCATTAACACACTCACAGCCATACATCTAAGCCTACATGTGCAAAATGTGCAAATAGTCAGGTCCCTGCCGTGCAGTGATATCCCATAAACCTGGGTGTGTGGGGTTGTGTGTACACGGTGCATGAATGGAGATCCCTGCTGTTGAGTAACTTCCTGTAAAGTTGCTTGTGTATATGGCACTTCTAGTGTACATGCATATTTTTCCTTCCCTCCCCAACCTTTTTTATGGCATTAACAAGTCCCTAAATTTATAGCAAATTTACATCACATGGAAGGTCACATTCATAGACATTAATGCTTTTCACAGGTCATATAAGAATTTACAAGTGTTCCATCAGGCCAGATGAGTTAACATCAGAACTCACTCAAGAGATTGTGTAATTTCAAAAATGAAAATCACTCTTAGCATTAAAAATTCAACAGGTAAAGTGTTATGATTTTAATTAAAATACACAAATTACGTAATGATTTTTTCGGTCGGTGAGGAAATATTTCTGGAACTGCGAAGTCTCAATAATTTGCGACCATCAAGCCTATTTCCTTCGAACTGAGTCGCGTCGACATGAGCCTGGAATAAATCAAATTTTTGAACGAAATAGAAAATTTCCCGAAGAAATATAATAGGTAATCTCATTGAGATTTCTGAGTTACAAGAATGAAAACCGAGAAAATTTTGGCATTAGTTTACTTACCTCGCATAACATGCTTGACGATGTCGGCATCCAGAAATCACGCTTCACTTTTGCGATCCAAATTTTTCATCTATTTGCTCTTACGTTAGAGAAAACGAAAAAGCCTATGCCCGCCATCTAGTCCAATGAGATGCTGCGCTTATAGGTGCTTGTAGGCATTAACAATGATTCTCAACATCAAAGGTTGTCATAACCTTCGTAATAGCCGGTCTTGGAGTGACCTATATCAAATCTGTTTCGTTGATTTTGATTTAAATATTACTAATAAATAGTTTTTAATTATATTTTCGTGTGGCGTACAGTTCTAGAAAGCAAGCTGTTTTTAAAACTACGCAAATAATTAGACGTAGATTTTCCACAAATTTTGATTGGATAATTCGTTGTATTGTTTCCAATGTATTGTTGATATAAACAATTTTCTCGTAACAGAACCAAACAGAACTCATGGACGAGAGAAACTAGCTAATGGTCGGAGGATAATATTCACTCTGTGATACTTAAACGTTCTCTATTTACTTTTTTGTCTTTCGTTAAATTAATTAATTTCGTATGTTTTCGTTTTGAAGATATCGTCACGAAACTTCGCATAGGTGTATAATTTTAACCTGCGAGTAACATAGGCTATATGGCGATAAAAGTTGGAGGGAGGGAGAGCTTAATCTAATAATTATTTTCCCATAAGTGTTTAAACGTTATTTTCGATTTTTCGCAGTGCAATATTTTCGTCCTTCATTCATCTAAATAGATGAATGCGGAGCGGTTTTCTTAATTTTTGCTTTATTGTACGATTAAAACTGTGTATACTTGTTATTCTTGCGATCTTTACATGTTACACGGTCGAAGTTTTAGATTCATCAAATCCGTTGAAATTCAACGGAAAATTTTGTGTATTATATATTGAAACGTTAAAAATCATTTTTTGTTGATAATAACAGGACAAGGTCTGAATCTCTTAAGTATAGAATATATCAATATTATTTTATGAACTATTTACTCAAATATTGCGTTCAGCTCACCAAATTTAGTTCGCAGCCTAAAGTATCTTCTAAATATAGGCATTGGTCCAAAGATTTTCTAAAAACGCTCGAAACTTGCACAGTTCACCTAAAAACCAGAAACTTCAGTTAAAATCCGATGTGGTGGCAACTCGAACTTGGGAGCTTTAATTTTCATTTATTGGCTATGCTGACTGAAGTGAAATTCGCGCAACTTAGAAGATATAGGCGGGAAAAGTTTCTGTAAATTGATGTTATCACCATCATATGTAGTGTATGTAGTCTGCAGCTGTTGTACGCCATGGCGGCAGTAGATGATGTAACTTTTAAGCTGCAATATAAGAAGTATAAGTTAAAAGTTAAATTATGGGAGTCTGAGTTTATGAAATCAAAAGGTCGAGTTCCCTCAAAGGTATGTATATGCCAACACGTATGAAGAAATTAATTCGGCGTAACATTGTTAATGATCTCTTAATGTTTTTATCTAGGACGACATAAAATCTGCATCACCAGAAACGAAGGAGGCGTATAAGAAATACTGGAAGCTGAAAACATTGAATTTACAGCGAACAATATTAGATTCAGGTTTGCATTGTGAAGATGTGTCAGTGTCCTCTTTCGATGATGCATCGAGAGATTCTGTACGTGCCGATTCAGTAGATTGCTCAAGTGAATTTAAAGTAGATCGTAAAGTTTTGGTGGATATTCAAAATGATTCTATAACATCAGAACATGATAAACCTGTTCTCCCAAATTCTGTACACAAACCTGAAATGAGTGATCAATCACTAAATGCCTCTGTGGAAAAATCCGAGGATAATGGTGTGTGGGGTATGCATTTAAATAAGATGAAACCAGTGACCAAAGAAGTAGTTACCATGAAAGCACGTTCATCATCCTTTCAACTTTCAAAGAAATTATTTGAAGGATCAAAATTTAACTATAAAAGGAATCCAAGGAAATCAAAAAGTTTTTCAGAAAGATCAAAAAGTGATACATCTATTGTAGTTGAAGAAAATAGCATCAATTCTTCTGATGTTTCTAACCCTCCCACAGAGTTACAGAGACCTGAGGTGATTAATCCTGACATAATGTCACCATGTGAAGAAACAAGTTTTTTTCCGGAATTATTGTCCAAGCAAGATAAATTTAAAATAATAAAATCTAGTGAAACCGTGTCACAAAGTCCAGTGAGTATAATTCGTAAAAGTGTGTTAGAACCAGAGTCGTTATTAAGACCAGTTAGGCAGTTAGATAAGGGCTGGGTAGAAAGAAATTCTTTTGTTGGTCTAATAAGTGGGGCTAATGATTTAATGGTAGAGCCAATAAAAAGTGACGAATTAGAAACCCCTTCTCCTTTGCTTGATGCCAGCGAAAATAAAAAACTTTCTCTCTCGAGCAACGAAAAAGAATCGGATGTCGAAGATGTCATAAGTGATTCCGATACGGAGTCCAGTCAAAAAGCTTCTATTTTTCAGAGTTGTATTAAGCGGAAGAAGATGTCGATAGATTTCACTTCTAAAGGAAGTGCCCAAACGAACACTATTATAGGTAGACCCACAAAAATCCAAAAACCTAACGAAGTCACTCCATCCGTTGTAAACGAGAAGAAAGAAGATTTACAGAACGTTGTGGTTTCTCTATCAAAAAAAACTATAGAAAAATTGACTGCAGCTACCGAAGTTTCCTTCAGTGGTCCTAAATTAATAGAGAACAGTGAAAAGAAGAAGCCAAAGGAATCCAAGGCTAAGTCATCTAAATTGGAGGCATTAGAGAAGTAAGAACATGCAAAATATTACACTTATAAATAGATAATTATTATTTCATTTTATTGTTCTCATTATTTTGAATTCATTTTTTTAGTTTGCTTTATTTTAGTGAAATGCTAAAAACCTGCTTTTGAAAATAATGTAGCAAGTATTGAGTTGTAGTTAAGTTGGATTTGATCGCCATATAATTATTTATTTCAGGAAACTCTTAAGTGGGAAAGCAAATGAAAATTTTGTCAGAATAAATATTAAAAAGAAGGTTTATGTTCGTGGAAAGAAGAACACTTCATTTTCGAAGTACAAAAAAATGATGTACAAAAAGAAAGCTAGAGACGGTGATGAGCTTTGTGGGAGGGCTGTTGTGAAGTGTTTTAAATGCGGAGATGTGGGACATTATTCGAGAAATTGTTTGAAAGGTAATACTATTCCAATTCTATGTGTTTTATTAGAAAGATGAATTGTTTATCCATCCTTCAGTTGCTCACTATATATTGTGATTTATTTCTTTGAATGCTGTTGTTCTTGGGTTTTTCTTAATGCATATATAACGTTGCAAAATTTCTTAGCTCTAAAGAAGTATTATTGCAAGTTTCTTTGTGTTTTGTTTCACTTTATACAGGACTATCTTTTAAAAAGATGGCCCAAATCATTAAAAGCATAATTTCATCAGTTCTACACACAGTGGTGGAACTAGGCTGGGGCAGTGCCCCAGGGGACAGTTGGCTAAGTTTAACAGTACAAAGTCATAAAAATCAGTACGGTTGGTCACTTAAGGGGGCCCGCCAAACTTTCTTGCCCCAGGGCCTATTGCTTATTTGATCCGCTACTGCCTAAACATGCTGTAAAGCAGCATTGTGTCAGGATTTGAATAATAATACTAATCTGACCCTTATATTTAAACATTTTATTCTCCCAGAACCCTGATCAAAAGATAGTAAGCCAATTGTCAATAAAATGAACTTTATACTCTTGTAGTTTTTATTTACATAGTTAATGTTCATTACAGTATACAGTTATTTGAATGCTAATTTAGATACAGGCAGTCCCCATTTATATGTCAAGATGTTCCTGGAAACTGCGACGAAAAGAGGATCACTATTTTCCATCGACACAACATTAAATTGAAGGATAAAATTCAGTGTTTCCATTTTTTAAAAATATATGTATACTTTGTGATTTTCCACAAATTTTTTTATTAATTACACAGTATGCATATCAACACATTAGTAGTGTGAGGCAGTTGAAACTTGCGGCCTATATCAGAAGTCGACATACCATCATCACAAAGTTGTATTGTTTTGGATTTAATTTCCAAACACAGGCTTTCTAGAGAACTTTTTGGCTAAAATAACATACACTATCATTTTCCTTTTTGTCTGCCATTATTGAAAGGTAAAAAAACCAATAAATCTATAAAAGCACACAAAAACAATAGGTCCCAGATCAAATGGAAATGCTAAACGACTGGCCCAGACGAATCAACTTGGTCTCAAACAGTTTAGTAATTATGACAATTGCATAACAAGCGGATCGAGGACGGAAGAATGAAACATTGTTATTTGTCACTTAAGCCCTGTTCACACGATCCTTCACTTTGCAGTAAAGTTACACTAAAGATGCATCAGTCACCTTAGTTCATGAGTTGGCCATATGAAGAACACTAGCATCGTCCTTTTCTGAAATGGGTGATGATCCATTTCAAAGTGACTGATGTGAAAGTGAAGGAAGAGATGTGGGATACCATCTTGTGCACTCGTGTTTTAATTGTCAGATGTTTCTGTTAACGACCGCGTTTTCAACTGTAGAGCAGAGCGTTTGTGTAGTACACTTGAGCGCAATTCTAGTTTCTTTGGTGAGTGTTCGAGCGTGTGGAGTTTTATAACGATGGAACGAAATGGAGAGGTGGACGAAGGACGCTATGCTCTACAAAAATAATAATAATTGTTATGTTCCAAAGTAAAGTAATAACCTTCATAGGTATATCTAATTAGTATAACATAAACATAAATGTCAGGAAATACTTGCCTTCAAATAATCTTGCAATAAGCACTGGTATATTGCTCTGCACACCTCTGATATTATTAATGAGATGGTGTTCTTTGGAATTCTTGTTGAGAATATTAAACTGCTATAACTTTCTCCATTGGCCAGGAATCTCAAAGTGAGTGCGTCTGATTTCCAGTGAAATTGATTCCCTCATTCCCGTATTTTTCTTCGCTATCAAACTTTTCACTTTCGACAGAAGTAAATTGAAAGTACTTTCCTTCATTCTCAGAAAGCTTTGAAATGAAAATGGATCCTCAACAGATAACACTCGGAAGAGTAAAGAAAATACAGTTTCTGCATTATCTTCACCATGTAGCGGTGAATTCTGTAAACATATTCAAAATATAATTTACAGCAATAAGGACGTCTGTATTCTTTTACGATACTAAATGATAATTTTGCCTCGTAATCTTATCCATTCACAGACCCACAGTTTTTTTCCCGCTTCTCTCCTTTTTACTTTCTCCATACGTAGTAATGCGAAAGTATTGTGATCACGAAAAAAATCAACTTCTAGATTTCAATGGAAATACACGTTTTGAGGTCCCTAGAACATGTTTAGACTATTTTCGGAATGATGTGTGTGTATGTGATTGTGGGCACTCTAACTCAAAAAGTACTTGCCATATCGTTACCAAACTTCATATATAACATTTTAACATGAGCACAAAGAACTGATTAGTTTTTGGACAATACCAGTTAACCGGAAGTCGAGGTTTATTCGAAACCCGATTCGGTTTTTGCGATATTTCTCTGTTAAAACATCATTATTGTATATACAATTCTATACAAATGTTAGAGAGAATGTAATTTCCTACAACTTTCATTTGAAAGAATTTTCCATAGCAGTTATTGTTTAGAAATTATTTATAAATAATCGGTTTTTTTGGTTTCCATCAAATATCTTGTTAAAAACGTCGTTATTGGTAATCTTCGTGAGGACCAAAGTTGTAGAGAATAATATTTCTTCCAGGTTTTGTTTGAAACAAATTTTTGTAGAACCATCCATTTCGGAGATATTCAACTTTTTCGTAATTTCCAGTATACAGCGCCACCGCCATGTAGTGGTGAATTCTGTAAACATATTCAAAATATAATTTACAGCAATAAGGATGACTGTATTCTTTTACGATATGAAATGATACTTTTGCCTCATAATGCTATTTATAATAATTTAAATATCTATACCCCAAATATGGAGAAAGTCATGTGTTGGCCACATCAGATTTTTTCTTTCTTACATAATATGCAGCTGCAGCAGCTAAAATCACTTGTGTTCTTTGCATTGCTATCCACAGAGATTAACGTGAAAGTAAACATGATTGTGATTGATATAAGTTTGACTGATGTAACTTGTGATAATGTGAACACAAGTGTCATTAAAGTGACTGATGTATATTTGAATGTTGTAAGTGAAGGATAGTGTGAACAGGGCTTTAGGCACTTACATATGAGCAAAACAACAAAAAACTGGCACGACAAAAAGCGTCAATGTGCCAAATAAATGGATCACGAGGATGGAAGAATGAAACAATGTTTTAATTTGGAACTAATGTATGCGCAGAAAGACGAAAAGTGGGGACTGCCTGTATACATACCCATATGCAATAAGAGGATATTGAGGCAAATCTATTGTTTCTGTTGGAGGCAGAAGGCATTCTCTAAGTGTTGTATGTAGGTCAGACTAGTATTGAATGAACATTTTTTTTCGCACTTTCATTGAGGAAAAAATTACTTTTCCATATGAAATCATTGAAACTTAGAAAACACTCGAAAATTTTCCCTAGAAGTACACTCACCCCAAAGTCTCTCATGGAACCCCATTAAGCTTTTGAAGAACCCTTGGGTTCTGCAGAATACAGTGTATGAAACCTTAATGTAGTTCATTCTTATAGAAGAAAGGTAGAAAATTATCTGAGAAAGGTGAGAGGGAGATCCAATAGATACTGTCTAACAGGTGCTACGCTAGAGATAAGTGGTTAAGCTTTTCAGACTGTCCACAAGATGTAGAGAGGATCCAATTAATGCTTATAAAGGATGAAATGGTGGTGGTTTGTGACATTGTGAATCACTGGAATAGTGGAGTGGGAAATTATTCGAAAGGAATCGGAAGAGAAGGTTTTTGTTGGAATGGACTGGAAGTTATTGTAATTATCATGACACAACACAGAACTGACGAACTGTTACAGTGTGACACACTGGATTGAAGTAATAGGAAAGAAATGAGAGGGCTGCAGAAGAATATAATTGAAGGGGTGAAATTGGATTGGGACATATTAGTATAGCTGAAGACTACGTGGAAAAAATTAGTTCAGAAGGTGAATGTAGCTACCAATGAAGTTGTTGGGTGGAAGCATCTTTGGTTAAGTTGTGAGAGGCCCTCAATTTGTAACCTATGGAAGTGAGCATGAATCTGAAGACTACTTATGCCTACAAACAAATTTTAATGTGTATTTTTTATGATTTAAATTATGTTTTAGGTTTAGTTAAAAATACATCATAACAATCTATGGCAGTGGTTCCAAAATCAGGTGGTGTAGCACACTGGTGCCATGGTTGATTCTTAGGGCTGCTGTGTAATGACATAGTTAAATAAAAAAATCAAAGATATGGAAATGTAGATGGGTCATTTGGCATTCCTCTAATAAATTTATAATTATGTAATACTGGCAAATGAATGTATCCTAAGTTTGTGATATTTAGTTCTATATACAAGTAAATATACATAATCTTGTTACAAGGCAGGGGTGCCACAATATCCTGCCAACAAAAACATGGGGTCTGTGGAGGAACAGTCTCTCCTTTTCATCACTTGGCTACTTTCCTCTTTTGGTCCCGCAAATATTTTTCATTGTTAAATTTTATTTATTTTAGTACCATTGACAATTTTTTTATTGTTATTTTTCTTGGTGAGCCTTCGGCTCCCTTTGTCTTTAGTCTGCTTTAGGCCACTCAAGACACTGATGCACCCTTTGCTACCCTGGAACAAAAGAAACCCTCACCATGTGGGCAGTGATTGGACGGGTAAATGTCAAAAAAAAAAACAGTAGGCCACATATGACAATTCTGTTTTCTCCCTGATGTTGGCTGGGTAATTCGTATACTCAGCATAAAAAACAAAAGAAGATCGGAAATCACATTGGGGAAGTTGGCTGGGTTATTCGCAACATCAGGAAGAAAATAGAATTGTCGTATGTGGTCTACTCTTTCTTTTTTCAACACACACCCACCCACATAGTGAAAGTTTCTTTCATTCTAGGGAAGTGAAGGGCACGTTAGAGCCCTGAGTGACCTACACCCTATTAAATACAAAGCGAGCCGAAGGCTCGCCAAGATGATACTATTTCATAGACTGCATACGACATTGAAAATTAAGATGTCATGATTTCTATGAAAACAGGACAACAATAAAATTTTACGGGACCAAAACAGGAATGTACCATCACTAGTTCCACGTTGTTAAATTCCTTAACTTTTGTCATGATTTTTGAAAAATCATGTTTTATATCCCAAATTGCCATTTAAACCAACCTGGCACATCAACTTATCTTGTATCTATAAAATCCACTTAATCTTCATCAATAAATGCCCCATAAATATGCCACTGTAATATGTCCCTCCTTATAGTTTGTACATACAGGCAGTCCTCGACTTTCGTACATAATGCGTTCCTGAAAATGTGTCCGAAAGTCAAATGTACGAAAGTCGAACATAGATTAACATGTTATAGAGAGGTTCCGTTTCAAGAGAGCCAAAAAATATTATAAAATCTCTAATTATGGTATAAGTGTTTAGTTTTTTTGTGCAGGGGCCTTTTAGACACAATCGTCGATTTTATAATATAGAGAGATAGGGCAAAATGCAATAAAGTATTTAAATAATTGCACAAATAAACACTGCTGTACGGACGAAGATGGCGACACGGTGGAAACTGGTGGCTGGCAACCAGCTACACTCGAAATATTCGTTTGTCATTTAGCTGACACGCGAAAGTCTGATCAGCGCACAAAAGGCGGTTCAGGGGTGTCAATCTATGCTATCTTGGGTTCTTGTTCCCTTGTATTATCCTAAGGTTATCACACACGTAGTGTAATTGATTATTATCTTTTTATTATAATTTATCGTTATTTGTTTTTCATTCTTTTTCTCAAGAAATTTATTTGTACTGTTTGTAACACAGTGCTTCCATCCTTACTATAATCTAGTCGTTGACTATAGTTATTATATCTTGGTATTAAGTTCTCTTTTTCTTGTTTATGTCTATTTATTTTTTTGTTTTTTTGGTGAAATTATCTTTGTTTATGGCAGTGTCTTTTCTGGAAGAGGTGGAAGACCAGCTGTTGCTGAACCCCAATACCGTTTTACAGGCTATGAGTTGGATAATAAATTACTTTGTGATTAATGAAACTTATTCTGTGATTTGTGACTACAATGTGATTACCGGCTGTAAATAAATATTATTATTATTATTATTGTGCGAGTTGTAGGAATATTGAACACAAGAAAGTCGAGGACCGCCTGAAGTGCACATACAAAATCCCTCTTTTTTCATTAAAGCATATGCTATTTTCATAGTTTTTTGTAATATTGCCTAAACTTGGCCCCAAAGAGAGTGATGATTGAAATGAAAGGTCGGTAAAAAGGGCAAAAAAAGTGGCGAGTTTGGAGAAGAAAATTGAAGTTTTAGAAAGGCTTGCGCATAATGAATTTGCTTCATCAGTTGGTAAATTACTTGGTGTGAACGAGTCCACAATAAGATCGATTAAGAAAAGTGAAGAAGCGATCAAGAAAGTCTCGCTGAGTTCAATTGTCATTCACGAGAAAGCCAAGTTACTGCACAATTATTGTCTCAAATTGTTTTGCAGTTTGCTAATGGGATATCGCCAATGTCATCGAATCATGTGTAGATTGGTTCCTTACTCTTTAAAAAAATGTGGCATTTATTCAGAACGCCACAGTATGTATTGTATTATTATATTTGTTCTTCTCTTTCACAGTTGAACACATACACAACCGGCTTAAGTCCAATGAGTGTTCGATTGAAGCTAAAGATTCACCGCTTTCGGCACGCCTAATTATTTCCAGCTTTGTCTCAATTGTGTTCACTTTATGAGTCCTACATTTCTTTCCACTTGTATTAGCACTTTCAGTTTTTCGTTTATCACTCATTTTTATAAAATAATACCTGTAAAATGTACAAACAAAGAAACTGCTGTACGTACAAACAAAGACGGTAATGTTGCCGAGACTGAATAATAATAATAATTTATTGATTATTAACCGACTTTACAGTGGTATTAATCTTGTCAAATTTCAGTACAATATTAAAAAACATTACACACAAATCTTACATTACATACAATACGTATATTATTACGTAGCATACTTTAATTTATTAAAAGTGTTGGCTTGCCCGACAGACAGCGTCATTATGCGATAGCTCGAAACGTTTGATCATCAGCTGATGAACGAAAGTCCGAATTCGGCGTTGTTCGGCATACAAAAGGTGGTTTAGGGATGAGAATTTACAGTGTACAAAAGAGCGAATTGTACGAAAGTCGAGGACTGCCTGTATTTGAAAATGGCCTTTCTTAACTTCCTGAGAAGTTGACTACCTTTATATATTCCATGTCATGAGACTGCATCGGAAAGGATAGAGCATTACAATACTGTAAGTAGAATTAGGTTGGGAATCGTTAGAAGGCAGGAGGAGGTTAGGAACATTAAATACGATTTGTAATGCCTATTTCAACAAACTGTCATGGAGGGAGTTAAGCCCCATTAAAATTTTTTTAAATACTTTCAAAAGTATAAAAGATGGTAAGCTGAAATGTTGAGCATACATTTCCACATTGATACCACTCAGTGGCGGATTAAGGTATCTGAAGGCCCCAGGCGCAAAAAATTCAGGAGGCCCCCAACTGGCCAGGAGGGGGGTACTCAATCTACAATTTTACGACTTACAAATGAAAAAAATGTATGCAGCAGGTTAAATAAATTGAAATACAGAAATTTTTAAATATAAAATTTAATATTTATTATATAAAGTTGCACATATTGAAAAATAAACAAATGAATTATAACTGTGAGATATGTTTTCGAATGACACAATGGATGTTACATTGTAACAAACCTAAGTGAAAACATGAGATGTGTACGTAAGTAGTAGATTATACATATTGTGAAATATTTTGATAAGTAAAATATTGAAAAAAAATCAAGTTTTGACTGTTTTGAGGCCCCCATGAGTGTCGAGGCCCCAGGCAAGCGCCTCATAAGCCTGTGCGGTAATCTGCCACTGATGCCTCTTACAAACAACGCTGTAGTGACCAAATACTTGGTGGTATAACCACATTATTAAATCAGATTTTGATTGAAAGACGCATTGTTAATTCTGTGTTATGTATTTCTGAGACTGTTAATAAAACAGGAGTAAATTATTATTATGTCACATTACACGAAATTTCCAAAACTGTCATCTTATTTTTTCACTTAAGTTATTTAATTCAAAATCTTTTCTATTTAGAAAAAATATTTGAATAATAAATTTCAATGACTAAATATTAAAAGGCATTGAATTATTTCTTTTAATTGATACAGTGGATAAGTTATTATCAGCTGATGATGAAGTTGAAGAAGAATCAACATTTCCTACTCTTGAAGAAGCAGCTAATATGGCCGAAAAAACTTGCATACCAAAAAAATATTCTAATATGGGGGCTGATAAGGATACGGTGAGTTACTTTCCGAGTTCCCAGTCATGAAATTCTAATTTAATGTTACATGCAATGCAATAGTATATCTCTTTTAATTCTCAAGCTGTTGTAAATTTTGTTTTGATGTTTTGCTTGTAATTAGGCATATAACAAGTTATCTTGTGCTTCTCTTTTTCTTCATTGAGTGGAATTTGCAGCTTTTTTGTTTCCTTCTGAATGATTGATCATTGGGAAAGCCATGTCAATAGTTGTATTTATTTCTAATTTTAAAAAATCAAGGGTAGCTTAATTTCTTGAATCAGCATACTTTTTAAGTAATAAATTAGCATTGATAATTAACTCAAATTAGAATGGGAAAAGAAAAATATTTTCATCCTCCATTTTGGGTATAATAATTTTAGCAACAATCGGTGGAAGAGGGAAATGAAGTAAAAGAATTCTCAATTGCTATGGAAGTTTTCAGCAGTCAATCAAAAGTTAAACCATTATATCAACTTAAAGATGACCAAACCTTAATAGGTGAGTATTTCTCTTTTGCTTCTCAAGGATCTTGTAGAAATATTCTTTTACATATCTTGTGTTTTTGAACCAGCTGGACATTTAAAAAATATATTTCATCATGTTTAATGGCAACAGTCATAGTATGAGTTAAAAAGTCAAAATACATTAAATACATTATTTTATGAGTGAATTGTATCATAATTAAGAGCTAATTTTATTTTATTTTTACCTTTTACAGTCTATAATTTTTTCTTCCATACCAAATTGTGTACTAGGAAATATAATAAATATATGAATACTTGCTTTGTATTTATTTTGATATTTTTTATTATAGAAGTTGCACTTTTAATATGTAACTTTAAATGTAAATCTCCATTAACATGAATTACAGTGCTAGTAGATTTGCAGTTTACTGAAAAGTATGCGATTAACATCCTGATACTGTAGTGCAATGGTTCTCAACCTTTCTGGAGCCACGGACCCCCTACAAATTACAATTTCTGCAGACCCCCTTCCCATTAAAAGTTCAAAAATGTTGTTTAAATAAAGTAAAAGCTTAAGTTTTTTTATACTGAAATATAAATATGAAAAAGAACCAAAATTGAAATTTTTATTAAAACCTTATTTATATAACTAAGAAGTTGCCATAAGCATAAAATAGAATATCTTACGGGTGTAACCAATCTTGATATTCCTATGTACTCACAGTTGATTTGATTCCATTCCTTGAACATGAATAATGTCTTGTTGTTTTTAGCAATAACAAGAATGACAATTGTCTTGGTTGGGGGACAGACCTAATGTGTTCATGAAATATAATAATCTTGGCAAATAATATTTCTACAAGAGAAGGTCACAAATTCAGTTTACAGCAAATAGTACCTACGGTTTCTACTCTTTTAAAAAACACACACACACTAAAATGACATAGAAGGCTAAGGAGATTTTTGCTCTTCGATATTTTTTTATTCATTCATATCATCTCCACCCATCTACCTAAAATTTTTAAAATCCATTCGATAAGAGTCCAGATCTTACTTAACATAATAAAGAATGTAATCTATGCTATAAGACCTTTCTTTTAAGACATTTCTGAACATTATCCGACCACTCTAAACAGTCAAAATTAATCTTAAGGAAAATCATGAATAGTTTTAATATACGTATAAGGTATCAAAATCAACTCGCGGACCCCTTGGAGACAACATACAGACCTCCAGGGGTCCGTGGTCCCCCAGTTGAGAACCACTGCTGTAGTGAATGTATAGCTCACATAAAATGAATTTTTATCAACCTATTACATCAATTCAAAGAAATTGTCAAGTTGAGTATTTTTGCAGTATAATTTGTCCCTGCTGCACCAAAATTTTTATAGTACATAACTTCAATTTTTGCATAAATTTGGAGAGTATTTTTAATACCTGATGTATGTATTTTTATTTAATTTTTGATTCTATCAAATGATATTGATTTGTTAAGTAGAGGAATTTATATTCTCTTTGAGGAAAAGTTAAACGATCAGTGAATGGGTACTGAGTACAGAATTTAAAAAAATATTAAATTGTACTTAATAATTATTTGTTCATCAAAATAGGATAAAATAGTACTTGGATCTTTCTCGTTTTAGCTCAAATACTATCCAACTATTTAATAACTTTTTGGTATATCTACTTTAGTCAAATTTACAGTAATGCATGACTAATTGTTTGGTTGCTGTTCTTTATTGCAGAGACTCCAGAAGAAGTGTTTGAAACTTTAAAAATGTTTGGTCATGATTCATTCAGGGCGGGGCAGGAGAAAGCAATAATGAGAATTCTTTCTGGTCAGTCCACTCTTCTAATGCTATCTACTGGTGTAGGAAAGAGTCTTTGCTATCAGTTGCCTGCTTATTTATATTCCCAGAAGTCAAATTGCATTACCTTGGTTGTGAGTCCATTGGTATCTCTAATGGAAGATCAGGTTTGTAAATAACATCATGTGATATTTTTGTTTTAAATAAAAAACTAATTTAATGGGTAAGTAACATCATAGCTGAATGTTAAGTGCAGATTCTTATACTGAAATACTTACAAAGTTTAGACTACAGTATAATTTAACTATTGAAGGTGTAGCTTTGTGGAATTGCATTATAATAAAATCAGAAATATCAACTTGTACAATTTCTACTATTTAGTATAAAGCGGTGATGGCAAAAGAAAAAAATACGTTTCATTACGTTTTTCATTACAGTAAAAAAAATATCGTTTTTTCATTACGTTTTTCGTTACACTCGAATTTAAATTTTGTTTTTCGTTACGTTTAACGTTATAACAAAAAATTTTAGTACATATTAATGAAATTAAGCTAATTGACCTTTTCAAATATACAGGTGAGCCCCACTTAACGCAGCCCCAGCCAACGCGGCTTCATTATAATGCGGATTTTATTTCAAATTAAAAAATTTTTTAAAAATATAGATATCTTATGCACAGTGAAACTGCAATCTAATATCTTATGATTTTTTAACTTTCGCACTAATCAAATTTCATAAAGTATCCTAAATATTGTGATATTTTAGCATTGTTGCATAATATTGCATCATCTGGTGGCCAATTTCACTTTTCCCTGTATATTTTACGGGCCTAACACAAAAAATATATCTTCTAAGGCAGAAAATAGAAATGATTCATGCTTCATATTTCTTTGACATCATTGGATCGTAAAGAATGTTTTTGATGATTTATATTTTTTAAATCTATAATTTTCGACAATTACTTTATTACAATTTTAATTTACCGTATTAACATATTATAAATAATAATATAACAATGCTACACATCAAAAAATTATATAATTTTGATCAACGTATGAAAAAACCTGGTATGCATGGAGGGATCTTAATGTTTGAATGCATATAATGTATAACTAGTGTAATTCCCGTTGAAATATCAATGGAAGAATTATAGATATATTTGATTATTAATATTTGCATTAAAATAATTAATAGCACACTATTATATAAGAAACTAGCATAAGTGCCCGTTGAATTTCAACGGGTTTAATGAATCTAAATTTCCGTCAATGCAACATAAAAATCGCAAGAATAAAATTGTGCACTGTTTTACCATCGAATATTTCTATATTATAAGTTTTTTAATTAATTAACTAAAATCTCACAGAAATTCCCTGTGAATAAAATAGTACCTTTCTTTCTACTAAAATAGCCATTGTTATTAGTTTTAAATTGATTATAGCATTAGGATTTCAATTTCATTAAATAAGCAGAATTCCGGTTCCAAAAAATTGGTTCAATCTTCAATTGCCTCTGATAATACTTTAAATAGATTTTGGAATATAATGTACCTCAATATCATTTATCGTCTGCTCAACACTCTTGCCTTCTCATTTTCCGAAACAACCACTTTCACCAGTTTTATATGGATTTCAAACTTAGAAGAGAACTTGATTCAATTCAGTTAAAATAACCACATAACAAACTTCTCATTCCAAAGAAAATCCTTTTATAATATGCAATGTTAACCTAGAATTCATTCATTCTGAAAAGTGAATAGAAGTGCCATGTAGGTACATATATTTCTTTCAACTAAAATAGCCACTCTTAACAGATTTTAATGGATTAATGCATCAGCATTTCAATTTCATGAAATAAGCAGAATTCCGATAACAAAAAAATTTGTTCAATCTTCAATTGCCTCTGATAATACTTTAAATAGATTTTGGAATATAATGTACCTTAATATCGTTTAGCGTCCGCTCACCACTCTGGACTTCTCAGTTTCCGAAACAACAACTTTCAATAGTTTTAAATTGATTTTTGCTTTGAAATGGTACTTTCCTGTTAACGGGAATACCTAAAAAAATAAACACGTATTGTTGTGATATTTTGTTTGTTAACAATGCGTAACAAATCTCGTTAAGATATTTACATTGATCCCTTAATGATGAATTTGTGGAGCTTGCCGAGGAGTGAAGAAGAAGCTGTATCTTTGCTTCAAGACCATGATATTTTATCTAAAGGGCGAATGTGCAAGAAGGGCCATATTATGAAACTTTACTTCTGAGACAGATTATTTTGGAAATGCAACGCGAAAGCCTGTCAGCGGAAGAATTCATGTGGCGACAACATAACAAAGAAATCGACATATTTCCAGCTATTTTAAATGCCATAAAGACATATTGGCCCCCTAGTAACATAAATTTAGATTGTATTAGTAATTATGTTGCTTTTATTAATAAATAGGTTTCAAAAAAGTGTGATTTTGAAGTAATTCCCCCATTGTTACGCATTGTTAACAAACAAATATGTCGTAACATATCACAACAATACATGTTTATTTTTGGAGGTATTCCCGTTAACAGGAAAGTACCCAAAATACTTGAGTCAATTCAGTACAACTTCCACTTTACATACTGTAAATTCCAAAGTAACTCCTTTTATAATAGACAATGCTAACCTAAAATTAATTCATTCTGTAAAGTGAATAAATAAAGTTCTTTCTTTAAACTATAATAGCCACTGTTATTAGATTTAAATGGATTATAAGCCTTAGAACTTACTCTGTATTAAATAAGCACCAAAATTCCTTTTATAAAAACAAATCATTTCATTAAAAGATCCACTGTTGTTTCTTCAAAAATTGCCTCTTAACAGTTTTAAATGCCATTTTAATTGAATTTTTATTTTTATTCGTTTCCAAACTTCAGCCATTGTTACGAAATGAATTCGAGGAATAACAATATAAATCCGTAAGCACGTATGGTTTACAAAGAATTTAATTTAAGAATGCTTTTTATTTCCACTTTTTCTAAAATGACGCTGTTGATACTTAAATTTTTTTATATTTACGTTAATATACTTATTTTCCACAAAACACGCCAATCTCTCCCCTTCCTTCCTCTCTCTCATATTGAAGCTATAGTCGCTCCAACATCTAAAGACTCCCGGCCTTGAAAACGGGGCGTACACCAGTTAGCAGCAGCCGATAGGAGACTGTTTGTTTGGGATGGTAGTGGGGAGGAAACCAGTCTCATTCCTGCTCTCGAAGAGATCACATCTGGATGCGTTGCCATTAGAAATTGCGTAGTATATCAGATGAAGGCGAAAATCCGCAAGAACTGGCAACGCGCACCGATATCTGCTCTCCCGCACGAAAGTTGAGAGGGGCGATGGAAGGGGAAACGTTCGTGATTGGCTACTTGCTCTAAGTAGGCCAAGAGCCTTCCGATGTTGAATCGACTATAACAATGATAATGGTCGACATAGCAACATCACGTTAAAATGGCGAGATTTCCACAAAATATGCAACTTAACGGTTAACATGGAATATTTCGAACTGTGAGCGAAAAAAGACGAACGGAATAAGAAACTTTATAACTTTTTCTTCAAAATGGTTCAAATCCGAAGGTCGTAGGTTAATTCCTTCTAATTTTAATTTCCAAATGAATAAAAGCCTGCACGTCGAAAAATCGCGTTTTACATGTAAAGTAATGGGAAATGGAAATTCCTCTCTTGGAGACGAACCAAGGAATTTTTTTGCGATTTAAATTCATCATCACCTGAAAAAGTGTTAATTAAGCATCCCTACCAAATGTCGAGTTTCTATCATTATTATTTCTCGAGTTATTAGCGTTTGCATAGCGTGATCAACCAACCAACCAACGGATGACGGCTATTATTATATAAAATATTTCGTCATATTTTACATTTCTAGTGAATATTCTGTTGTCGTTTAGTAAATGCCTTTGGTTTTTATTTTCGGCTATAAAATTCTGATATTCTTCTCCCACCTTGTTCTCATCAACGCTACATATAATTGTTGGTGTGCAAAGACAGGGAAATAATTATATGTATACATATGTAACGTAGGGAAAATAATTAAATTTTGTGCACTTAACGTTATGATTGTTTTAAAATTGTACTCTGTACTTACGAAGAAAGAAAGCTTACTCGAATCCTCAATAATTTTCTCCATCGTTATGTAAATAAAACTCTTTAAAGATTTAAATTAAAAACTAACTAATTAATCAATCAGCAGAATAATTTCTTTGAATACTATCTGAACAAAAACAAATCACCAATTTATTTCAACATTGTAAACTGTTCTCTTGACAATTGAATGGATCATTGTATTGGAGATCCTTATTGACAAAAAAATAAACTAATTGTTTATCGTAGAAACCGTTACATAAATAAACATAAGTGTTTATTATATATTCCCGTCGTTTTCACAGAAAGAAAGGTGAGTTGTTGATGTACATGTGCAGCTGACCTATCGGGCAGAATGAGAACTACATATCGCTGTCGGCCATCTTGCGTTCCTTACAGAACACCGTTTGTATTATAGAGAATAATATATAATCAGTGATGAGCATATTTTAGAGCCAAAATCAAATTAATAAACATTAATTTTACTATCAAATCCACCTTCATATAATTTTAAATAATCTAATCCATATAAATAAATTTATTGTAATCCATCTCTACTTAATTATAAGTTGCACCTTGACCTGACATACTATATTAATTATATTAAGAAAATTATCTCTAAAAATATACTCTTATGACGGAGGTATACAAACTGATTATACAAAATTAAGTACATCTACTCGTGGACTGTCGATTACAGGACAGATTCCTCTGAAAAGACTAAAATACCGCCAAATCCTTTGGGTTTCAAGAATATAACTATTACTACCCAGGCTAATCTTTACATTCAAAATAAAAGGGTATCTAATCCTCGTTTATAATATGAATTTCACAGCTTCAACATCAACAAAATTAAATAATAATTATAAATTTCACCTAAAAACTACTATTTTAATAAATATATTATATCTAACTACTAACCAATAATATTTACTTTCTCCTCTCGTATAACCGCGGTGGCTGGCACGACTTTTACCAGAAATTTATAAATTACTGCCTCTAAGATTACCATATATACTCGTGTATATTCCGACTCCATGTATAGTATGACCCCTGTTTTTTGTGAACAAACCTGATTTTTTCATATATCTCGTTTATAGTACGACCCAAGCTTTCCACCATAGTCGATATACATACATATTTCGTTTCGATAGCTCGATGGTTACGAGCGAAATATATCGAACAACCTTGATTTTCCGCACCACCATAGAATAGACCGTAAATGTCATAAATAGTATTTCTTGCGAGTACACTAAAATTTGGATAAGTTAAGTATCTTACTCCTAAAACATTTAATAAAAAGTGATATGAATCGTGATTGCACAAGATGAAATAAAATCGTTTCAATTCTAGTACGTCTGGATTACGTTCCGCGTACATAATGGTTCCACTCGCTCATCTATTTAATAGGTAGGGGTAACGGATAAAAAGAAATTACTTTGTAATATTCCACAGTCTTTATTGTTTCTTCAATCACACACCTACCGGTTTCCACTATAAAATCATTCTAATGGTGTTACTAACCGACGTAACACCTTTAGAATGACTTTGTAGTGGAAACCGATCGGAGTGTGATTGAAGAAACAATAAAGACTGTTGAATATTACAAAGTAATTTCTTTTTTCCAAGATGTCGAAATTCCATAAAGTTACGCCGTCTACGATACTTTTAGTCCAACTCGTTCCAATCCATCCCTTGTAAAAAGACGCAAACAAAGATGTACATACATAAAATTCAAGAAAGGAAGTGCCCGTAAATCGTCACTTATATCAAGTATTTGTGAATTTGAAGCTGTGTATATGAAAAAGATTATACTCTTCACGAAGCAGCATAACAACAATAAAGGACCTCACTGTTAAGGTTAGCCTACAATTAGAATGCGTGCAGGTGGCATAACTTCACCGAAAATGCCCGTGAAGATACATGAATTTTAAATCCTCAAATGCATTACTCGTGTATAGTACGATCCCCAATTTTTGCAATAAAAATTTGGTTGTAAAAACTCGTACTATACACGAGTATACACGGTACTTAATAAGCAATATATATTACTGTATCGTAATAAAATTATTTCCATTTAGGAAAATAACTTAAATAATAAAACCTCACATGTAAAATAATTATAAAGTAAATCTTTAGCAAGGATAAAACTTTTATATTAAAGATAAACATTATAACAATAAAGTTTTATTAGTCAATATTCAATTAAGAAACAATAATTAGTAGTAATTTAGGGAGATATTTTCCCCCCTCCTTTTTTTTAATACTAAAGGAGGGGGTCAATCTCACTTCAATATTTAATTTGAATATAATATATTTTAACGAATAAGCATATATTGGACTTTATCAGTTGTTAATTACTAATTAGTAGTTACTTAGATACTAATCATTTACATATAAATAATTTATATAAAATAAATAATTATAACTGTAAGAAGTTTATTCAATTATAGAAATAATTATTATGTTTATTAATTTTTAATTTATATAAAATAAATAATTATAACTGTAAGAAGTTGATTCAATTATAGAAATAATTATTATGTTTATTAATTTTTAATATATATACAAATAATTATATTATATATATATATAAATAATTTATATAAAATAAGTGATTATAAACTGAAAAGTTTACTTGATTACGAGGATAATTACTATATCTATTATTTTTTAACACAACTACGTAAAATAAATAAATACATTCAAAAGATTTACCTACTCAATTACCATACTTATTTTATGACACACAATAAAATTGACTTTAAAGCAAAGCATTGTTAGCACGAATCTTTTGCATGTTAAATAAAGTGCCTGAGCAAAGGATTATTTTGATAGAATAAAAAACGTGAAATTAATTTTCACCTTTATTATATATTGCAGAATTAAACTGCTCCTAAAATATCAAAAATTTTAGTGCATCATACACCAATATATAAAAAGATAAGCTAATAGGCTCATACCCTTTCTATGAAGGTTACTAATCCTTCTCTTTTTAATTCTATTTAATTTGTCTTCCTTACTATTTTTCACATCTTTAATTACAGGAACTTTTATTTCCATTTCCGCTACGACCTGAATTGGTGCTTGAATAGGATTGGAAATAAATTTATTATCATTTATTCCAATAATAAATAAAAATAAAACTCCCTATGAAAATGAATCGGCTATAAAATATTTCCTGATTCAGGCCATAGCCTCGACTGTATTCCTATTATCTGTCTTATTAGCAAGCACCTCCGATTTCGAATTCAACAGTTATATTAGATATTTAATATCATTGCGCTATTAATAAAAATAGGAGCTGCTCCCTTTCATTTTTGATTTCCAGGAGTAATAGAAGGATTAGATTGAATTAATTGTTTAATTTTAATAACCTGACAAAAGATTGCTCCATTCATTCTATTATCATATAAACTTTGCATGAATACATTTTTCCTTGTTATCATTATCTTGTGTGTAATAATCGGTTCTATTGGAGGATTAAATCAAAGATCTATTAAAAAATTAATGGCTTATTCATCCATCAGCCATTTAGGGTGAATAATTTCTGCTATAATAATTAGAAGAATATATTGAAACCTATATTTCATTATTTATATTATATTAAATATGGCTGTAGTTTACATTTTTAATAGACAATCATTATTTCAATTGTCTCAGATATATTTTAATAGAAATGACTCTCATATTAAATTTAGTATATTAATTGGAATGTTATCTCTTGGGGGTTACCTCCTTTCCTTGGATTTTTACCTAAATGATTAATTATTCAAAATATAATAAATTCACAATATACTATTATTATTCTCATTATAGTTATGACAACTTTAATTACCTTATATTTTTATCTTCGAGTAATGTTTAGAGCATTCACTTTTATAAGACAAGAAATTGGATGAAATAATAATAAAAATATAGGAAATTTAAATATTTTATTTATAAGCTTATCTATTTCCGGGATTCCAATTCTATTAATAATAAATATTAATTAAGACTTTATGTTAATTAAACAAATAACCTTCAAAGTTATAAATAAGAGTTTAAATCTTTTAAGTCTTAGTAGAATATAATCTAGAACTTTAGACTTGCAGTCTAATATCATTTCTTGACTACAAGACTATATGGTAAAAGAGGGTTTAACCCTCCTATATAGATTTACAGTCTATCGCCTAATTCTCGACCATCTTACCATTTTATATTAGTGGGTCATAATGTAAAATTTAAGATGTAGAAAATTGCGACAGTGACTTTTCTCTACAAACCATAAGGATATTGGAACACTTTATTTATTATTCGGAGCATGAGCTGGAATAGTGGGTACCGCCCTCAGAGTTTTAATTCGTATTGAATTAGGACAACCAGGTTCACTAATTGGGGATGATCAAATTTATAATGTTATTGTTACAGCACATGCATTCGTTATGATTTTCTTCATAGTTATGCCAATTATAATTGGGGGATTTGGAAATTGACTAGTCCCCTTGATATTAGGAGCGCCTGATATAGCATTCCCCCGACTAAATAATATGAGTTTTTGATTATTGCCTCCTTCCCTAACCCTTTTATTGGCAAGTAGAATAGTAGAAAGAGGAGCAGGGACCGGATGAACTGTATATCCACCCCTAGCTGGTGCAGTTGCTCATGCCGGAGCTTCTGTAGATTTAACTATTTTCTCTCTACATCTTGCCGGGGTATCTTCAATTTTGGGAGCCATCAATTTTATTACTACTACTATTAATATAAAATTCCCCGGAATAAAAATAGATCAAATACCTTTATTTGTTTGAGCTGTAGCTATCACTGCAGTATTACTTCTTTTATCCTTACCAGTACTAGCAGGTGCTATTACAATGCTATTAACAGATCGAAATATTAATACTTCCTTCTTTGATCCTGCCGGAGGAGGAGATCCAATTTTATATCAACATTTATTTTGATTCTTTGGACATCCAGAAGTTTACATTTTAATTTTACCTGGATTTGGAATAATCTCTCATATTATTGCTCAAGAAAGAGGAAAGAAGGAAACATTTGGTGTTTTAGGAGTAATTTATGCTATAGTAGCAATTGGAATTTTAGGATTCGTTGTTTGAGCTCATCATATATTCACAGTAGGTATAGATGTAGACACTCGAGCATACTTCACTTCCGCTACAATAGTAATTGCTGTACTTACAGGAATTAAGATCTTTAGCTGACTGGCAACCCTACATGGTACAAGACTATCTTATAGTCCATCATTACTATGAGCTTTAGGATTAACCTTTAGGTTAACCTGAAGTCGAGGTTTATTCAAAATCCAATTCGGTTTTTGCGATATTTCTCCGTTAAAACATCATTATTGTATATACAATTCTATACAAATGTTAGAGAGAATGTAATTTCCTACAACTTTCATTTGAAAGAATTTTCCATAGCAGTTATTGTTTAGGAATTATTTATAAATAACACTTTTACAAAAAAATAAGTAATTTTTCTTAACAAATAATTTGTGATTCTTATAGAGATTGTGATGCTGAATCCAAATCTGTGCTCAGAATTTTTCTGTCAGGCACAGATCACGAGTTACATCATTTCAAAGTTTTGAATGGTTTGCTGTGCATAATCTGGATACTTTAAGCTGTAAATCCACATTTCTATAGAAATAAACACTAAATTTGTTGACTTTACGGATATATTTCAAATAAGCAAACAAATTATCTAAATTACATAGTAAATTATATATAAATATATGTAAATTTAAAATAAAAATTACAAAAATTTAGCAAGATAGAAGAAAAATTAATATACACTATATACACTATTTCTTTCTTTTATATATTTCTCTAGAATCTTTTGCAAGAGTCCAGCAGTAGTCAGCCAGCATCGAGGGCATCTGCTTTCCTTCATATCTTTTTTCAATCGTTGCTATGTCTTTGTGAAATCTTTCACCATGTTTGTCTGATAAGTCACTGCAATTTTCTGGAAAATAGTCCAGATGAGAATGCATAAAATGGACTTTGAGGGACATATTACAACCTAAATCTTTATATGCATTCAACATCTGCTCTACAATTTCTTTGTAGTCAGTAGATCGGTTTCTTTAAAGAGCAAGGTTAGACTGATTGATGTAATGCAGAGTTCATATGAACAAAGAAGGTCACTGGGGAAAATATCCCTTTCCCAACTAGACAATCAGGAGCTTCCAAGAACTCTCAAATAAGAAAATTCCCCAAGAAATTTCTCAAAGTCGGTTGATACTATCTTATGATGGATTTTAAGATGCATCTACCCAAGGGTAAAGAGTGGGGTGGGGTTTGACCATTCTAAGGGCTTCATGGAAAATCTAAGTTGAGATTTGTAAAATATTTTACCCGGAAAACTCTCCATGTGGTAAACTCAGAGAAAGGGTACCAGTATAATTAGCAATTATGCTCTCTCTTCTAAATGACTCAGAGAGTAGTCGCATGAGCCGTGCAGCATAAAACCTTGACCCACCGTCTTTCTTTCTTTCTCTCCTCGAATACCCCACCCATGGAGTCGGCAGATACTATCGCAACACTGAATCTGCTCGGAAAAACTCTTGGTCTCTTAAGGTTCTGGAAGTTTTTGAAATAGACAATTCCTTCAGCAACGAGAGAACTTCACTTCCAATGTGTACGATATGTGAACCGAAAATCGGAATGAAGGAAATAATGGCTTTCCTTTTTGGTTCGGGTTCAAGAATTTTATTTTTTCGGTTCAGGTTCGGTTTTCACTACAGCAGAAATGTTTTTTTTTCAGTTTCGGTTCGGTTCCATTTTGATGCCCTGGTATAGCCATATTTCCCCCAAATAAATTCTCTCCATTACAAATTTATGACGTAAATTTTTGATAAATATAAAATGCAGTATAACTAAAAAAAACCATGCCTGACAGCACAATTCTGACTTCAGATTTGGAATCAGCACCATCAAATCCTTCAGAAACAAGTGTTTTTACCCCAGAAAAAATACCCTTGTAAAACAGTGTAATCGGTTTTTTCAATTTCCGTCAAATATCTCCTTAAAATGTCATTATAGGTAATCTTCATATGGACCAAAGTTGTAGAGAATAATATTTCTTCCAAGTTTTGTTTGAAACAAATTTTCATAGAACCATTCATTTCAGAGATATTTAACTTATTCGTAATTTCCAGTATACAGCGCCACCACCATGTAGCGGTGAATTCTGTAAACATATTCAAAATATAATTTACAGCAATAAGGATGACTGTATTCTTTTATAATATGAAATGATAATTTTGCCTCATAATGCTATTCATAATAATTTAAATATCTATACCCCAAATATGCAGAAAGTCATGTGTTGGCCACATCAGATTTTTTTTCTTTCACTCACAGTTATTTCTTCTTTGAAATTCTGTCTGGTTCATCCGTTCTTTCGTAATTATGATATTTGATTCAGAAATACCGTATCTGCCCGAATAGAAGCCGACCCCGGATTTAAGCCGACCCCCCAAAAATTTCCACAATTTTTTGGCAAAAACGTAAATTTTGTAGATTTTATGCTGAAGTGTGCCGGGCATTCATGCACATCT
Source organism: Uropetala carovei (assembly GCA_036926305.1). Lineage (NCBI taxonomy): Eukaryota > Metazoa > Arthropoda > Insecta > Odonata > Petaluridae > Uropetala > Uropetala carovei. Next base: position 875,914 of record JAXCHB010000063.1, on the reverse strand, counting down.
TAGAATACATTATTCGAGATCGAAGAAATGTGGGGGAAATCGTTTAGTTGTTGACATTTTGAAATATTACTCCAATTAATAATTTTGTGTTGCTGAATTATGTTCCACATTCAGTGGCAATAATTTTATTCATCTTCCTTTTCACAAAAGGTCAAATATAGTAACAGCGATCTCGCCAAGAAATTTTTCATCCAAGTCTATTTCCAATTAAATTAGCATATATATTGCCTTAAGAAATTGCATTTTTATAATTATACACGTTCCATGTAAAGTTTTACCGAAATTCAAACAGTTGAGCATTCAAAGCCGTCAACGCATTTTGCTTAATCGTCAGTTTACGCAAGCGATCTCTCCAAGATATTTTTATATATATTCATCATAGGTCAAATATTTACTTTACGAAAAGTATAGTACTATCATTTGAACGCGAAGGTAATGAGAGACATCAGATTTAACCATAACCCAAATTTTCCTCGGGCTCGCATTTAAGCCAAGGGGTGATTTTTTCATGATAAATTTTGACAAAAAACATGGGCTTGTATTCGGGCAGATACGGTAATTGAAGAAAGAAATAAAAGTGGGAAATTCCATTGTCTAGTTAATGGAATTTTGCATTTAAGTTCATGAGAGCAATGCATAGTAGTCATAGGAAATACATGTGTTTTTCTTCTGATCATTGCTATCTTGGCAGTCTTGAGCTGTGTCCTGCCTCTAACTTGGCAGAAGAAGAAATGCCATATTTCATGGGATAATAATGGCATGTCCAATAGACTTGTCCATTGAGAGTGAGAATTCATAAACATAGCAAAAATAACATAGCTTTTGGTTTATTGGCTTTTACACTTGGGTATTCATTTTATTCTTTAATTTGGGTAATTTTAATGATAAAACTATAATATATTTTTCTTACCATTCATTCTCTGTTGCCTGTTACAAAATGATATTGTTATTTTTCACTTTATAGTTTATTTATTATTTTCATCTATTTGTTCTGTAAATAATTGTGATACTGCATCAAAATAGCATAGAAATGTTTTTGTGAATATTTATTAATGCTTTTGTATATCATGTTCTTTAATTGATTACCATCATTCTCAGTTGTCACATCAATATCAGAAAGCTTTGCAAAATACAAATACCTGACTTTATTATTGTTATGAGCCATTATTTTAGGTTACTGTGCATGTTTATCATAGATTAATAACTTTTCAATTATTAGGTGTATATATGGCCTTGGAGCAATATTGTAGAAAAGAAGATATACCATATTAGCCTGATTATAAGGCGACCCCAAATATAAGGCGACTCCTTATTTTTCCAATGAGAAAATCCAAAAAAAGTAACTTCTTCGTACTTAAGAACCCGAATATAAGGCGACCCCCACTTTCCTGAAAGACAATTTTTGAAAAAAACCTCGCCCTATATACTGGCTAATATGGTACTTTGAATTTTGCAAATATTTCATATATTTTTTTAAACAAATCTCCCAAATAGGTTGAAGGACTTCCATCATTCCTGAAAGCAGCTTGTTTACACACCAATCAAACAGAAAAACAGCGTGAAAAGGTGTTTGAATTAGTGAAAAAGGGTAAGGTGCATTTCCTACTATTGTCTCCAGAGGCTGTTGTTGGAAGCAGTGGGGGCAAAGGATCATCTTTGAGTTTTGGAAGCCTCCGTCCTCATCTACCTCCTATTGCATTTGCTTGTATTGATGAAGCTCACTGTGTTTCACAGTGGTCTCATAATTTCCGACCATCATATCTCATGGTCTGTAAGGTTAGTAAAATATGTGATATTTCTGTAAAATACATCTTCATACCTCAAGCTGGTAGTCTGTGCCCTTGACAGGCCCTTGAAATACTGTAGAGCTTTGGGATGAGTGGCTAGTATACCATATTTGCTAATGCAATAATGACAAATATATAATATCTAAATTCCTTTTTTCAGATTACATATCTGGAAAAAACAAATCCATGTGATGTATGAAGTACCGTATCTGCCCGAATAGAAGCCGACCCCGGATTTAAGCCGACCCCCCAAAAATTTCCACAATTTTTTGGCAAAAACGTAAATTTTGTAGATTTTATGCTGAAGTGTGCCGGGCATTCATGCACATCTTAGAATACATTATTCGAGATCGAAGTAATGTGTGGGAAATGGTTTAGTTGTTGACATTTTGAAATATTACTCCAATTAATAATTTTGTGTTGCTGAATAATGTTCTACATTCAGTGACAATAATTTCATTCATCTTCATTTTCACAAAAGGTCATATATAGTAACAGCGACCTCGCCAAGATATTTTTCATCAAAGTCTATTTCCAATGAAAGTAGCATATACATTGCCTTAAGAAATTGCATTTTTATAATTATACACGTTCCATGTAAAGTTTTACCGAAATTCAAACAGTTGAGCGTTCGAATCCGTCAATGCATTTTGCGTAATCGTCAATTTATGCAAGCAGTCTCGACAAGATATTTTTATATATATTCATCGTAGGTCAGATATTTAAAAAAAAGCCAAGCAATGAGAGACTTCGAGATTTAACCATAACCCAGATTTTCCTCGGACTCGCATTTAAGCCGAGGGATGATTTTTTCATGATAGATTTTGACAAAAAACATCGGCTTGTATTCGGGCAGATACGGTATATCTTGTTGTTCATTGTATCAGTCGCCTTTGTTAAGCAGTGCTCTTTTTCCTTCCCCTAATTGTCATATATATTAGTATATTTTTTTATTTTTCCCACATATGCAGACTTTGCGAGAAAATCTCGGAGTAAAAACAGTCCTAGGACTTACTGCTACAGCTACAAGTACAACAGCGTCAAGTATTGCTACACACCTTTGTGTACCAGATGGAGATAATGGTATAATCAAAGGCATTCCATTGCCAAATAACTTAGTTTTGTCGGTATCTCAGGACAAATCAAGAGATGAAGCTGTAGTTGCACTCATGAAAGGAAAAAGATTCAAGGATTGTGGTTCTGTGATAATATACTGCACACGTCGTGAGGAATGTGAGAGGGTAGCCACACTTATAAGAACTCATTTTCAGGTTGGCAACTCTGTCATGTCTCCATTTGTAATTGTATTGAGAAATTTTAGTACCTGTTAGGTTGTGTTGATTATGAATTGTCATGTTTTGTGTTTCATTGGTGTTATTTTACTTCCTGAAGGATCCTTTACGGCCTGAAAGTAATAGCAAAAGAGGTAGAGTATCTTGGAACGCAGAAGCTTATCATGCAGGAATGAGTGCAGCAAGAAGGAAAAAAGTTCAGCAGTCTTTCATGAATGGTATTTATTTAGAAGATAAAACTCAATACATGTCAAAGTCATCACTTTTCTCATCTGTTCCTTATTTGTTCATTAAAATAAACCTAAATTTGAAGGTGATCTCCGCATTGTTGTTGCAACGGTGGCATTTGGAATGGGCATCAACAAGCATGACATAAGAGGCATAATTCATTACAACATGCCGAAAAATTTTGAGAGCTTTGTGCAAGAAGTTGGGAGAGCTGGAAGAGATGGTCTTTTGGCCCAATGTCATGTATTTTTGGACTCAAAGGTAGTAATATTTTATATGAGAAAGCTTCTTCACTAAATAATGTTATAAAATATGCATGGAACCTGTTCTAGTTTTTTATTTAAATTCAATGAATGAATTTTGGTACACTTGGTATTATGTAGCAATGTAGATTTCATGAGCAAATGAAAAATGTGACTTGCAGTCATGATCAGGAACTGATTTATCCCAAATATACTTCTACATATAAAGTGGAACTTACATAAGTTGAACCTCGAGGGAAATAAAAAATATTCAACTTACAGAAAAAATAACATGAAAAAGATTTTGTCCTGTAAAATGAATTCACTTTGAGTTATGGAAAATTCAAGTTATAGATGTTTTACTAATAGAAGTTCGACTGTATATCACAGAATGCTATTGCTATTTCCGTAATATGATTAACTTACTGTTTTCTTTCTTAATAATATATATACCTATATATACATAAAATAATGAAAGTTTTATTGAATTCAACATTTATTTAAAGGGAGGAGACCTGTGTGAACTCAGACGTCATGTTTACGGGAATTCAGTTGACCGACACACAATTCGAAAACTTCTTCAGAAAGTGTTTGTTCCATGCTCATGCAATAAGAAAGACAAGGAAAAATCTTCCCAAGAAACTGAAACTAAGAATGAGGAAATAAACTCAGAAATGACTGTAGCAGCTACGACTAGAAAATCATTTTGCCCTGGACATGAAGTTGCCATCCCTGTAGATGAAACAGTACGCTCCTTGGATCTCCCAGATGAGAACATTTCAACTCTCTTGTGCTATTTGGAGCTTCATCCAAAACGTTGGATACAGGTCTTAAATCGAGTGTATACCATGTGCAAAGTGCAATGCTATAATGGAGCAAAACAACTTAAGGCAGCAGCTCACCTGGTAAGTTTTTTTACCATGTTTGCTGAAATTTTTTATCATCTTATTACCCTATGATTTTTCTGTTATTTGTGAATGCTGTCAAGTTCAATATTTACCAGTATATAAGACACTTCTGTTCTGGAGAAAAATCACTTAAAATTTAACTATCTCACAGGCTGAAGATACCCAGGTGCTCATATGCTCCAAGTTCTAAATTCTAAAAATGTTGGAAGTCTTGTTAGGGACTAATAAAACATATTTAGCAATGAAATTTAAATTTCCTGAAGATGTTTTTAAAACTGTTGTTTCATTACTAACAAATCGTTTTAGTTTTAAACCAATTATACCATTTGTTATTTAGTGTCCTCCATTGGCTATGGCTATAGCCACTGACCTTGAACAAGGAGTGGTTTATGAAAAATGTAGCAGCATTGATTTCCAAGTGGTGAAGGTAGCATCTTCTATGGGATGGGATAGCGGTATAGTAAAGAAACATCTGAAGGATCTTCAGTGGAAAAAAGGTAGAGTATTAGTTTTATATTTAATTCGTTAAACCAGCAAACTATATGGAAACAAGGTACCGTATTTTCCATCGTATAGGACGTGGTTTTTTCAAAAAAGTGAAGTCCAAAATTCACCCTGCGTCTAATTTGGCAAAAGTCAAAAATATTACTAAGGAAAATATGATCCTTTTTAATGTTTAGATCAGTGTTTCCCAACCTGGGTGCCACGGCACCCTGGGATGGCGTGAAGTGTTCTGAAGAGTGCCACAAAAAATATACTTTTTTCCCATTTTTAGCCTCATTTTGCATCGTCGGCTTTCAAAAATGCAAACCAGAGTTAAGTCGACCTTCATTTCATCTCAAAGGTACTTCGAAATGAAAGAATATACGGAGATTGGGGTTAGGGGTTCAACTTCACCACGATTATTACTGACGGTGGATAGGGAGGGGTGCCACCAAATTCTGAAAGTCACTTAAGGGTGCCGCGACTCTAAAAAGGTTGGGAAACACTGCTTTAGATAGATCTATGGTCTGATTCAACCTCCAGTAGAACCGTAAAAGATATTTATTATAGTTCGATGTTACTAAAAACAAATATAAATTATTACAAGACAAATGAAATAATTAATAACTCAAAATAAGGGAGCACAGTGAAACAGTTACACAAAATACTGAGGGATCCAGGAAATTTCATCACCATTCTTGATATGTGGTATTGCATGTCTTTCCATTTATAAATTTCCTTAAATGGAAATTTGTGAACCTGAAAATGTGTTTATTGCATAAAAACTTACGCTTCGAATAACTTCGCATTTTTATATATCGACTACACATGTAATAATGCATGAAATGCACACAGTAATACATTAAGTTAGCCAATAAGTCAAAATTCTAATGTTGGCATCACTGCACAAGACTAGGATAGCATTATCATACGTAATATCAGACCATAGCTGGAAAATACATCTGAAACCTTGAAAGAAAATTTAGAGTATTGTTAAACATTCTACGCCAATTGAGAGTGGTGAAAACATAACAACAACAAAGCGTATCTGCAAGATGAACGAGAAATTGTTTTTTCATTCAATAATTGTGGTAACAGTAAATAGAAAATACATGTATGAGAATGTGTACAAAAATAGTTTCTTTCCAAAATAATCCCTTCTGAAATCAGGGTGCATCTAATGCATCTTATACGACGGAAAATACGGTATTCATTTAACAAATGGACATAGAAACTGGAACTCTGAAAAAGCAAGCATAAACTGTTATATTAGGGTATCTGTTCAATATCTTCCATATAAAGTTATGACTACTGAATGATTTTTCTGTCTTATAAAAGTTTAATTCTCTGAACATAACCTAGTTATAATGACCAGACTTGTAATTTTTCATTATGCAATCCCAATATCATAAAAGTATTTTTCAGAAAATATCTTGCATTTATACTTCTAAAAACCATCTATGCAGTATTATTCATAGTGGTAGTTAATAGTGAAATGCATTTCACCTTCTATGCATGCACACTTAATGTTTTTCAGTGTTTATATATACGTAATAGGTTTTTCATCTCTATTTTATTTAATTGATATAGCCTTTTTGTGATATGAACTGTTAAAATCATTCAATTATTTGCCAAAATTTTACCTTCTTTTATTCCTGTAATCTTTCATTTGTGACCTGGAAAAATAATATGCTATCTTGAAAATTTATATTACCTTGTATTTCTTTCAATTTGTAAGTTGCGATATTGTTACTTTCTCCATGTATAGTATAGGGAATATATTGTTTTCATGAAAAAAAATTGATTTCAAGATTTCAATGGAAATGCACTTTTTGAGGCCCTAGAACAGTTGTTCTTAACCGGGTTGACATGACACCCCAGGGTGACGTGAGGGTTATTGAGGGGTGATGTGAATATTTGATAAATTCACATTGTATCATATTATGATTTATAAACATAAATAAAACCAGAAGAATAAACATGTGTGCTTTTTTAAATTCCAGAATTTTATCTTTATGTGGTAGGGAAAGCCTAATTTATCTTTAGAGGTGACTTGAAGGTAATGGAACTGCAAATGGGGTGATGCATGGCTAGGTTTCACCAGGATTGTCCCAGTTTTTAGGTCTTGTCCTGGCCGGTTTACTGTTTTGTCTTGGAAAATAAGTATGATCAATGTCAGTGCTATCGTAAACATGTGCTTTCTAAATTTGGTATTGCTCGAACAAAATATGAAGCTACAGTTTAAATGTAATCACACTAATGTGCATTCAAGAGTTACATGAAGAGTTAGATAAATCCAACTTTGTGTTACAATTGACGCTTCCAACAGAAAGGACAAAATCGTTCTAATGATACTGCACTATTGTCTTCCACTGACTGGTTTAAAGATAAAATTGCTTGACTTAATGGAATCTCCCAAGAAACATCAGAAATACTGACTGATTACCTTGTTTCTTCAATAGAAATACATCATCTTATGAATAAAATTGTAGGATTTTGTGGTGATAATTGCAACACGAGTTTTGGAGGGATAAAAAGAAAGGGTGAAAACAACGTTTTATCGATTGAAAAACGAAATTGGTAGAAATATCATTGGAATTGGCTGTGCAGCACACATAGTACACAACTGCATCCAAAATGCGGTTGATGTTCTATCGATTGATATAGAAGCCATCACAGTAAAGATTTTAAAATATTTCCACATATACATTGTTCGTGTTACTAAACTAATAGATTTTTGCAAATTTATAGAAATTGAGTACAACTGGTTATAAAACATGGCACACGAGATTCCTTTCTCTTTTACCAGCTTTAGAAAGTTTTCTTGATATATTTAGGTCTAAAAAGCTATTTCTATTCACAAGATCAGTGCCCACAAATAATTTAAAAACTTTTTGAAGATCCAATTTAAATTTGCTGTCGGACAACTCAGTTTATTTAATAAAACAATACTGAGCATAGAAAAAATGAACACTAGTGCACAACAAATGCAGGTTGTGAACTACAAAACTTAAAAATTAATTTGCAAGAACGCAAGGATAACTGTCTCACCCCACAAGGAGCTAAAATTTTGCTAACAAAATTCGACCAATCTGGGAATGCAATTTCTAAAATGTTAATCAAAGAATTTGATGCTGTTTATGTTAAATGCTTATCATACAGTGAGAGAACAGTTTTGAAGAAGCAGAATCATTTAATATGGTAAATAATACATCCAATGGACACAAGGTTGAAAAAACAGAGCAAACCATCAGTCAAAGATATGGAAAGCTTTTATTTGATATCGACAATATTTTTGATGAAGTAAGTATAGCAAAGCAATTTATCTACTATAATAAAAGGCCATGTCTGTCAGCAAAGGCTGAAGCTTAATATCTCGCAAATTAATGGAGCGAATTTGATGTGATTTTCAGGATAGCATTATGTAATAATAAAATTCCTTTTAACGTATTAAACTTGAGATCAAAGACCCGGGTTTGATTCTTGGAGACATTTTCTATTTCCCGTAAGATAACACATAAAAAGGGACATTTCGACGTGCAGGCTTTCATTCTTTTTACTTTCTCCATACTTAGTAATGGGAAAGTATTGTATTCACGAAAAAAATCAACTTCGAGATTTCAACGGAAATACACGTTTTGAGGTCCCTAGAACACATTTAGACTATTTTCGGAATGATGTCTGTGTGTGCATGTGTGTGTATGTGATTGTGGGCGCTCTAACTCAAAAAGTACGTGCCATATCGTTACCAAACTTCATATATAACACTTTAACATGAGCACAAAGAACTGATTAGTTTTTGGACAATAACGGGTAGCCGGAAGTCGAGCTTTATTCGAAACCCGATTCGGTTTTTGCAATATTTCGTCGTTAGAACATCATTATTGTATTTACATTCTATACAAAAGTTATAGAGAATGTAATTTCCTACAACTTTCATTTGAAACAATTTTCTATAGGAGTTATTGTTTAGGAGTTATTTATAAATAACTAGTTTTTTGGTTTTCTCCTTAAAAACATCATCATTGGTAATCTTCGTGAGGACCAAAGTTGTAGAGAATAATATTTCTTCCAAGTTTTGTTTGAAACAAATTTTCGTAGAACCATCCATTTTGGAGATATTTTGCTTTTTACTTTCTCCATACGTAGTATGTAATGGGAAAGGATTGTATTCACGAAAAAAAATCAACTTCGAGATTTCAACGGAAATACACGTTTTGAGTTCCCTAGAACACGTTTAGACTATTTTCGGAATGATGTCTGTGTGTGTGTGCGCACGCGCGTGTGTGTGTGTTACTGTGGGCGCTCTAACTCAAAAAGTACGTGCCATATCGTTACCAAACTTCATATATAACACTTTAACATGAGCACAAAGAACTGATTAGTTTTTGGACAATAACGGGTAGCCGGAAGTCGAGCTTTATTCGAAACCCGATTCGGTTTTTGCAATATTTCGTCGTTAGAACATCATTATTGTATTTACATTCTATACAAAAGTTATAGAGAATGTAATTTCCTACAACTTTCATTTGAAACAATTTTCTATAGGAGTTATTGTTTAGGAGTTATTTATAAATAACTAGTTTTTTGGTTTTCTCCTTAAAAACATCATCATTGGTAATCTTCGTGAGGACCAAAATTGTAGAGAATAATATTTCTTCCAAGTTTTGTTTGAAACAAATTTTCGTAGAACCATCCATTTTGGAGATATTTTGCTTTTTACTTTCTCCATACGTAGTATGTAATGGGAAAGGATTGTATTCACGAAAAAAAATCAACTTCGAGATTTCAACGGAAATACACGTTTTGAGTTCCCTAGAACACGTTTAGACTATTTTCGGAATGATGTCTGTGTGTGTGTGCGCACGCGCGTGTGTGTGTGTTACTGTGGGCGCTCTAACTCAAAAAGTACGTGCCATATCATTACCAAACTTCATATATAACACTTTAACATGAGCACAAAGAACTGATTAGTTTTTGGACAATAACGGGTAGCCGGAAGTCGAGGTTTATTCGAAACCCGATTCGGTTTTTGCAATATTTCTTCGTTAGAACATCATTATTGTATTTACATTCTATACAAAAGTTATAGAGAATGTAAGTTCCTACAACTTTCATTTGAAACAATTTTCTATAGCAGTTATTGTTTAGGAATTATTTATAAATAATCGGTTTTTTTGGTTTCCATCAAATATCTCCTTAAAAACGTCATTATTGGTCATCTTCATGAGGAACAAAGTTGTAGAGAATAGCATTTCTTCCAGGTTTTGTTTGAAACAAATTTTCGTAGAACCATCCATTTCTGAGATATTCAACTTTTTCGTAATTTCCACTATACAGCACCACCACCATGTAGCGGTGAATTCTGTAAACATATTCAAAATATACCTAATTTACGGCAATAAGGATGACTGTATTCTTTTATGATACGAAATGATAATTTTGCCTCATAATACTATTCATAATTATTTAAATATCTATACTCCAAATATGGAGAAAGTCATGTGTTGGCCATATCAGATTTTTTGGTTTTGAAATAGTAAAAAATGGAAATGAATAGAAATAACATATATTTAAACAATAAAAAGGAAAAGACTAGCCATCCCAGTCATGTTAGATTGTCCTGGATTTGACTCAGTTTTTCTTCTTCAGAAATCGTTTTGTCCCGGTTTTGATATTTGAACATATGTTAGCCCTACACATGGCTGAACATAGAGTGACGCAGACAGAAAAAGTTTGAAAACCACTGCCCTAGAACATGTTTTGGGTATGTTTTCAGTGATGTCTGTGTGTGATAGGAATTTTGTGGGCGCTCTAACTTGACAAGTATTTGCCATTTCAGTACCAAATTTCAAATTTACCTAATATGTTCATCATAGGGACAAGAGCTGATTAGTTTTTGGACAGTATAGGTCAACCGGAAGTGGAGGTTTACCTCTGTCATACAGTATATAGCGCCACCATCTAGCAGTGATTTCTGTAAACATTCAAAATATAATTTAAAGCAATAACAACGACTGTATTCTTTTATGATATGAAATAATAATTTTGCATTATAATGCTACTCATAATAATTTAAATATCTATACCCCAAATATGGAGAAAGTCATGTGTTGGCCACATCAGATTTTTTTCCAAATATCTCCTTTAAAACCCGATGTACGTAAATATTTGTTATTATTAAAGTTGTGGAAAATGTAAATTTTCTATAAGTTTTGTTTGAAGCATTTTTTCATAAAACTGGTAGTTTAAGAGATGTTTATTTTTCTTCTAAATTTATTTTAAATATGTTGCTAAGTGATACCATTGTTTCAGTTGCTATGTTTCTAATTGTTGATAGCATTGCTTATGCTGCCAAGGGTAATTTTAATTGCACCAATATTTTGTTATTCATAGAAACAGCTAACAATTTTCTTTTTTTTTTTTTGAAAATAATGACTTGAAAATGTTTTAAAATTATTCATGAATGTAATTGCTGATAATTATTCCTGAGGACACTGATGTCGAGAGCAATCATATTCATTGCTCTGTATGGAGAAAGTCACGTGTTAGCCACATCAGATTTTTTTCATGGTGGTTGTCCTGTCTTTCTGTTTGGTATGTTGCTTCTGAATTGAAATTTTTAGTTGTTTAATTACTCCGTATTTTGACCATTTTGGTTTGTTTGTGTGAAAGGATAGAAGACAATAAACAATTCTATTTTGCAAGACTTGACCTTAGATCAGTGTTTCATAACCTTTTGAACTCTGCAGACCACTTCAGCAAATCTTCCAGGCCCTGTGAACCACCTCATTTCTTACACTAACCTATGTACTTTATCTACATTTAATAAAAGGGGTTACTTGTTATGTAGTTTATTTGACCATTTTCAAATATATTACACGTTTCTGTCTATCACCTGACTATTTTTTATTTTATTCCAAGAATTACTATTTTCAACATTTGTACAGGAGAAATTTTTGAAATATGAAAGTTTTACAAACGTCATTAATAATAATATCCAATACCTGTGATAGTGTAAAACTTGCTTCACTTTTCCCAAAAAAATCCAACTAAATATGAGGTGTGGTCTTTAAAAAAATACATTATGTAAACCTCTGCAGACCACCAACAAAACCTTTGCAGACCATAGGTTGGGAAATGCTGCCTTAGAGTGTTTTGGAAAGTACCATAGGTGTAGAATATCTCTAAGTAAAATGTTCTATTTGAAAATTTATTGGTCAGGATTTATGAAAAGTACATAATTGTACTTTATCGTACACCTGAAGAAAAGTTTTGAATAATATTACGAGAAAATTGTAAAGATATGTGACCTTGAATACAAGCTGTAGGGGAAGACCTATCTACATCTTTTCAGCAGTTAATATTTAACAAGCACTAGTGGATTTTTTATGAGGATATAGACTGAAAGTCGGATAAAATTGTTCCAGATTGTAAATTATGAAAAATATCATTCAATTTGGTGGCTTAGTTACGTTTACTTTTCCACATTACTGTTTTAAGTAAAATTATCTATTTGCTAAGTTTTGATAAATAAAAATGTCTGATTTCGGATTACTTGCACCATATCCCCTGGCCTCTCCTACCCTACCCAATGGATTCCCTCTCTTATTTTCAGTTTCTTTATGTGCTCATTCCATTACCTAATGTAATTTAATTTATGCTCAACCTTAAGAGCACCAACATTTATGAGTTATGGCCATTTTGTAGTGCCAAGAACTGTCTGAGATTTGAGGTATTTCATTAATTTTATTATGGAGTTTCCACTTAATTGCAGATGGCTGTAATATGATGACCTGGGTACTTTTTTCCTAAATTACATTGAAGATTATCTTTTTAGGTGCTGATGAAAAATGGCGAAGAACTGGGATGTTGGTGGAATTCTCAGTGCTTGGCTATCATTTTCAGTCACCAGGGAATCTGTCACCCTCAGAATTGGATGAAGCTCTAGATTCACTTCACAACAGGGTGTTGGACCAAGAAGAAGCCTCTTTGCGTCAGTTAGAAACTGTTTTCTCTTCACTGACTGAGTAAATATCAAAAACAATATAGAAGAGGTTTTTAATTATGCCATTGCTAGGATTGCATTGTATCATTTTACAAAATTAGCACAAAGTACTTTTTAAGTGATCATAATATTAACAAGAAATATTTTCAAAGATTCTCTTCACATCATTATGTAATGATTCAACGCTTTTGCTGCATCGTTAGATTTCAAGGCAGTGTCCTAAAAAATAACAGTTTTAAAGAAAAAAAAGAAAGTGACATAGCTGCACTAATAGGCAGTATGTGCTCATTTTAAGTGCTTTGAATGTTATGATACAACTCAGTAAAAGAAAACATTTTTCTACCACTGGCCTTTTTTCGATTTAGGAGGTTAAGAAAAAGTAAAATGTCAGCATTTCTGCAATTTATGCAGCAAAAGGGTTAAAATTCTTTTAAATATCTCATGTAATTGCTTTGTTCAATGATGATTCCATATTTTAGATTTTGAATCCTGGTGTGCTAGAAACCAGCACTCATTTAATGTTATTACTGGAATATGTCAACTGTAACATATGTTAGTTTTAATTTCCTACATTTTATTTTCATGTTTCATTTGACAAAAAACGGTTTTCGTGATGAATTGCCAAGAAGTATTATTATTTCTTTCCTCTGATTGACAATAAACTTGCTCACCTGCAGTTATAATACCTTGTTTTTTCCTCTGTTAATGCACTTATTGTATTAGAAGCCATTTTAACAAGGTAATAACTCGAACATGTAACTTTTATTCACATAAAAGAATGGCATGCAAACTCAAAAGTAGGACATTGTTGTCTGTTTTTAAAGTCCACTCTGCCTTAGTATTTATTTTAATAAAATTGTCAGTCAAATTTAAGCGAATCTTTTAAAATTATTGCTGCCGAAAGTTTCCTTTTAAAATATTGACTTATAGACAGAAACATCTTTGCAGTCTGAATTTTGTATTATGTATGGAAATTGTAGTTTTTTTAAAAATGTATTAGATTGCAATATTCAGTAAATACTGTATAACTTGGTAATTTATTTGTTATGCTTAATCAAAGTAGTCTATTGAAAATGTTCATTTTTATCTAAATTGAATATTATCATGTTTGTTTTACAGGATTTCTCACAAAACATGCCTGGAATGTTCAGATGAAGCTGATATCTCCAGGAGTGATAAGCTGAAAGGATTTATTAATGAATACTTTCAGCAAGGATTGAAGGTAGAATTAAAACCTTCGGTAAGTTTATTCTAAACTAGCAGAAGTGCCCGTTGAATTTCAACGTGTTTGGTGAAACTAAAACTTCAACCGTGTAACATGTAAAGATCGCAAGAATATGATAGTACACAATTTTAACCATCAAATAAAGCAACAAGTTAGGAAAGTGTACAACGTATCACAAATGGGTGCGTTTCGTGCAATGGAGTATTAGAAAGAAATTATATACCTGTACGTAAGGGAAATAGCGTTTTAAAGTTCTTTTCTTCATCATAAATAATCCATTTTCTTCCGATTTAAAAATATTGCATGCACATGTAAGTAAATTAAACGTTTGTGAGATTATGTTAGCAACAATAAAGAAGTAACCATGCAAGAAATTTTCTAAGTTCAATTGGATTTAAGACGTTTTTGTTTGATTTTCTCGATAATGGCTACTTATATGATAAAAATGTATAGGAAAGGAAATACTCTTCTTTACCAGTTCTACAAGTTTTATTTGAAAAATATTTTGATATGAGCAATACTTTACGAGATATGACGAAAATATAATTTTTTGTCACCAGTAAAGTGGTACCCCTGATTGGCGTACGAGATTCATTTTTTCGATTTTCTTCTTATATTTGATTGTAAGTCCTCAATATCAAATTTCATGAAAATCCGTTTGGTAGAAGCTGAGAACGAACATGCGGACGGACTGACCGACAATAATAGGTGCTCACGCTGTAAGCGAAATGCACCTAAAGATGAAGAAAACCGCTCTGCATTTACCTATTCAGATGAGTGAAGGATGAAAATCTTGCACTGTGAAAAATCAAAAATTGTGTGTAAACTTATGGGAAAATAATTATTGAATTAAGCTCTCCCTCCTCCCAAATTTTTTTCGCCAAATAGCCTATGCTACCCACAGGTTAAAATTATATACCTATGCGAAGTTTCGTGACGTTATCTTCAAAACGAAAACTGTAAGTAAAACCAGCAAAAAAACAGTAATTAACAGAAAATGGATGAACAAAGGAACAAACGAATTTAATTAAATTAACGAAACACAAAAAGGTAAATAGAGAACGTTTAAGAATCACAGAGTGAATATTATCGTCCGATTATTAGCTCGATTCTCTCATCCATGAGTTCTGTTACGAGAAAATTATTTATATCAGCAATGTTTTGGAAACAATGAAACGATTTATCTAATCACAATTTGTGGAAAATATACTTCTAATTATTAATTATTTAAGTTACTTGCATAGTTTTAAAATCGCACACAGAAATTGAAAAACGATATTACATTAAAATTTTTCCCATATGAATGCATAGGACTCTCAACTTCGGTGACAGTACGAGTTGTCATGGTAGCTCATAATTGGTATTGTCTTAAAACTGTTAAAATCATGTATTTTACTGATTCTAAATGCATTTTTACGCTGATTTGATCAGGATTCGGATTCTGTCTTCAATAAAAGTAAACATTGTTCTTTCCTTCATAGAACCATTTAAGTCTCAAGTTCGTACCATGCTTCTTAGTAATTTTAAAATTCAAATGAAAAATAAGCTGCACTTATCCCAATGTTATTTAAATGGAGAAAATGAAAAAAGAAAATATATTTTAAAATTAGAAAGGTCAATCAAATCGGTATAAAAACCTGACTACACCAATTAACTCTTATAATGACACCACCTAGTTTCTACATGCTGTAGTTGCTGAGCTATAACAAGTTAGGAAAGTGTACAATGTATCACAAATGGGCGTGTTTTGTGCAATGGAGTATTAGAAAAAATTATATACCTGTACGTAAGGGAAATTGCATTTTAAAGTTCTTTTCTCCATCATAAATAATCCATTTTCTTCCTATTTAATAATATTACATGCACACGTAAGGAAATTAAATGTTAGTTTGTGAGATTGTTTATGTTAGCAACAATGAAGAAGTAACCATGCAAGAAATTTTCAACTCGATTTAAGACGTTTTTGTTTGATTTTCTCGATAACGGCTAATCCTACGATAAAAATGTATAAGAAAATAAATACTCCACCAGTTCTTCAAGTTTTATTTGAAAAATATTTTGATATGAGCAATACTTTACGAGATATGACGAAAATATAATTTTTTGTCACCAGTAAAGTGGTACCTCTAATTGGCGTACGTGATTCATTTTTGCAATTTTCTTTTTATATTTGATTTTAAGTCCTCAATATCAAATTTCATGAAAATCCATTCAGTAGAAGCAGAGAACGAACATGCGGACGGACAGACAGACCGACGATAATAGGCGCTCAAGCTGGAAGCAAAATGCACCTAAAAAACACACATACAATCACTTCTTTATGGATATGTATAGATTACCAATCAGAAAATCTGGTGATACTTTCTTTACTCATATAAGACCATAAATTAACATTAACCCGTAGACGCCGTCTTACGTACTATTACGTCCTCCGAAAACTGTCCAATTTGCCGTCTTACATACTATTACGTCCTCCGTCAGCACTACATTTGTCTTTTGACACAAGACATTCTTATATCTAAATAAACTTTATTTTCAAAGAGGAAGCTTTGGCCTTTCTAGTAGTGCATGTTTTGTAATTTTAATAGTGTTTTTGTATTTTATATTCTACGTTAAATTTTGCGTTCATTTTTGCCACGAAATTACGGTGTATCAGCACTAATTTTAATTGTCTTTTAACGCAAGGGACATACTTAAATCTGAATAATCTTTATATATTTTGAAAGAGGAAGCTTTGGCCTTTCTAGTAATGCATGATTTTATATTTTATAATTTACGTTAAAGTTTGTGCTGGATTTTTCATTTTTGCCACAAAATGACGGAGTGCCAGCACTAATTTTAATTGTCTTTTGATGCAAGGAAAATGCATAAATCTAAATAACCTTTATATATTGTGAAAGAGGAAGCTTTTATGTTTGTAGTAATACATGTCTTGTATTTTTTATTATGTTTTTGTATTTTATAATATACGATAAATTTTGCGCTCGATTTTTCACAAAATTATCGTACGCCAGCACGTTTCATCGCCTTTTGGCACAACGGAGTTTCGTATATCTAAATAAGATTTATATATTGTGAAAGAGGAAGCTTTGGCCTTTGTAGTAATACATGTCTTGTATTTTTTATTGTGTTTTTGTATTTTATAATGTACGATAAATTTTGCACTCGATTTTTCACGAAATTACCGTGCGCCAGTACCTTTCATCGCCTTTTGGTGCAATGAAGTTTCGTAAATCTAAATAAGATTATATATTGTGAAAGAGGTAGTTTTGGCCTTTGTAGTAATGTATGTCATGTACTTTTTATTGTGTTTTTGTATTTTATAAACTTAGCGCTCGATTTTTCATTTTTGCCATGAATTTATGGTGTGCCAGCACTTTTCATCGCCTTTTGGCGCAAGGAAGTTTCTTATATCTAAATAACCTTTACATATTTCGAAAGAGGAAGCTTTGGCCTTTGTAGTAATGCATGTTTTGGAATTTTTGTCGTGTTGTTTATATTTTAAAATCAACATTGAATTTTGCACTGGATTTTTCATTTCTGCCACAAAATTACGGTGGTTCTCGTTCTAAAAATTGCTTTTCAATGCACTAGGAATGCTTTCCTTGGCGTTTGAAGTGAGGTAAAGAAGAAAGAATCTTCCTACCACGTTTTTACATTGTGGACTTTTTCGAGAAAGCTCTTCATTGTCATAAATGGTCTTGTAAATGTTTACCCTTAGCCTACTAGAGGTGTTTCCGGTGAAATTCATGACATAAGTCGAGGCACATTCGCTTCTCTGGCCCTTCAAGATCACCTCCATGACTATTCTTACACTTCTCACTTCGCAGAGAAATTTTCTTGCTTATCCAAAGCAATTTAGTTGAGAAGTCACCTATGATTTTCACGGACACGAATTCTTAGATTCACTCCATTTTTTACTTATAATATACATTTAGTTTTGTGATGGAATTTTAATTTTTGCCACAGACCTACACACTTCTGGTTTCTGAAGTTGACCCATATAGAGCTAGTGACTTACAAAGACTGTGCTTCCTTTCCTCGGCGTTCGAAAGAAAGGATCCTTTGTGCAAGCCATGTGTGTCAGCACTTGGAAGCGAGACGGGCGTGACCGGCACGCTCGGATTCATGAAAATAAAACATCTGGTATCATTTCACAGAGAAGCTTACTAGATAGTATGTTCCGAGTGTTATAAGGTAAATTTCATGCTGAATTCAATTACGCATATGTACATTTTCTAAAACAATCAGGAAAGGACTTGTGAGCTAATATGTAACTTTTGAAAGTTTTCCATATTGTGTCTAAAATCATTCATCATATATACAACTCCATATCTCCGCTTCTAATGAACAAAATGTAATCATGTTTTCTACGTGACTTCTGTAATGATTAAGAATGATGACTGCATAACTAAAACGTTTATATTATTTATAAAACGTCTTTTAAAAAATCATAAATACAACACTTAGTTAAAAATTTCCAGTCAAGACATGGAAAAGTTGACATGTGACAAACTTTTCACCTAATTATAGGTACATTCAGCGAATGAAATGTTTAGTAATGTTTAAATGATTTTTTGAATAAGATTTCATGTCAATACATTTCATAGTTCTTGCGATGCCGAAAGTTATATATAAACCATGAACGCGCACCGGAAAATTAAGTGAGTGGTGTTTATTCACTTCTACTGCAGCAATATTTGTGTGTGACATATGATATTTTAAATGATACTGTTTAAAAATTTCATTATTTATGTATATTCACAAAAAAATTCGTCAAAATAAAAAGAAAACGTCAAACATTATGAATTTTTTAAAATTTTCGCAGATTTTCTCACCTTTACCTGTATTTTAAAAAAACTTCATTTGGCGAATATGGTAGGTTTTCATAAATTTCTTCCAGGCTTGATTTTTCAGAGTGCAAGGTTATTTTTCCCTCATTCACCAAAATACGTAAATATGGATCGATTTTCTTCGTTTTTGATTTATTCGATGGATAAAACTGTATACTATCTTATTCTTGCGATGCTTACATGTTACACAGTTATTTTCGAATTTTTACGGATATTTCGTACTCTATTCCGGGTGCTGCCTCTGATTCAATTAATGCCAATTAAACCTTCAAATAGATGAAAGAATAGCATTATTTGCTTCGCACTTTTGTTTAAGCATTGAAATTAATGATGCATAGCAACATAAATATTTACGGATAATTATTCTGTTGACTGAATATGGGAAACATTTCTAACGATTTAATCAAAGCAGTTGAATCTTCCTTTCATCATTTGAATGCTGGAAGTAGATCCATTATATTATACATCTATAATGCTTATTAACACAAATGGGCTGATGCATAAATTTAAAATTAAATGAGAATAGGGACATATGTTATTTTTTTAAACACATTACTTGGTTATCTTCTCTTCATTGATAATCTACATAGACGGTTGCATTGATTGTTATATAAAAAAGGAAGGACATATATTTGAATAAAAAGAAACAAGGAAAATTAAAAACATAAAAGTTCGCGATCAATTACTGTGTAAGGAAATGAAGAAACGAGAAAAATCTGCTATGACCGGGAATACGAACCCGGGTCATCCATTTGCCGGGCATATATTCTACCACTGAACTATCATAGCAGACTAATCCTCCTGTTTCTGAGCGGCAATATTTTCTTAGGTTGGGACTTTTAAAATGCAGATTTTTGACTGACTTCGCATAATAAATTGTCAATACGCACACACAGCTCTGCCCTCAGCGAGATTTGAACCCGCGAACTTTATGTTGGGAGCCAAATACATTAAAATCCTATACCAGAGAAATGCATTATAAGAGTTAAACGTGAATTATTGAGATTAACTTATTTTACATACTTCTTAATTTTTTATAAATCAATTGAAAATATACCACACAAACATTGCACGGGTTCAGCTAGTCCTTTATATAATTTTGGAAGTGTTTGTCCATCCGTGTCCCCCGGTTTCTCAAAAGCCATTCGTCGTAGAGATATGCGGTAAACTGTTTTGTTTCTGCAATCTAGGAGGTCCCTATAAAACTATTCTCATTTTCATAAAGTCCTTGGTTCAAATCCAGGAGACAATTATATGTTCCCATAAGTTTACACAGGATTTTCAATTTTTCTGAGTGCAAGGTTTTTTCATTCATTCACCAAAACACATAAATATGGACTGATTTGCTTTGTTTTTGCTTTATTCAACAGCTAAAACTATATACTATCTTATTCTTGCGATGTTTACATGTTATACGGTCGAAGTTTTCAGAAATACACAATTGTTTTTTGAATTTTTACGGATATTTCGTACTCTTTCAAGGTTAGAAACACATTATAGAAAACCTCATTACCCCATAGATCCAGAGAGTTACCATGTGTTCAGTTTATAAGCCATAACATCATATATTATCAGGTTGAAGTAACAGAAGAAAATCGCTTAAATTTTCATCACATTGTCAATGCTCCAATATTCAGGAAAATTTTTCTTCTTTTAGTATTCTCACTCCCAGTTTTATAGTAGAATTGTAATTTTATGTTTTCCTGCTGAAATACAGGATCATGTATTTAACTTTCAAGTTACATGTCTTTGTATGTTATGTATTTGCCATCAATCTCTATGACAACATTGAAATTATAATGAGAAAGCATATTAGTAAGTAAAATAATCACTTATGCAACTTAAAAAAAAAACTTTTAAATAAAATTGAAATAAATGTATGAGCTACAGCATTGTTTTAGAGAATTTAGCCAATTGCCCACTTTCGATTAATCTAATTCCAACCCTAATGTCCGTATAGAGCCCACTCAACGGATACAGCTGCCCCATTACCAGTAAAATGTTAAATTTTTGGCAATTGTAAGGAATGCCATGGGAAATTTTATGCCCTCCTTTGAGTACATATTTACATTCTTGTTGCATTACCAGGATTACATTTTATCAGTGTAATATTTGTCACTGATTTTGTTATATGTTGAGCCAAGAACTTGCAGTATGCAAGTTTCATTTCAAGGCATATTAGCGGCAGCAGCCTAGTATTTTGTTTCTGAAAAAAATTATTAGATGTTCCTACTGGCAAAATTGCATAACTTCAGTGAGAGCTGGTTCTTCCAGGAAAATGTTTTTTTATATCACATAAATAGTACTCTCATATAAAAAGTAACTTCATTCTCAAAGTCCCCACATTTGAAGGATAACTGAAAAACCAGAATTGTTGTTATGATCATGAGGAAATAAATCCTGTAAAGATTTGTACACACTGGACAACATCGCTTCAACTTGGCAACTTTCAACACCCTTTCACTCGGCAACATTGTCGACAACATCGGTCAGCAAAACTTCAAAGGAATCGCCTTGTTGAAAAGTTGTCCGCTCAAAATGGGAAAAAGGATGATTCCCCAACCCTTCAACTGTACCCCACAACAACCCAATGCATGCTGCGCATGCATCTGAGTCAGTTATGCATTTTGCCTTTCACTCAGAACAACTTTTTTCGTTCTCTCGTGTAAATTACACATTTCTCATAAAGGTAAATAATTTAATGTATTGCTTTCCTTTTTTTACTTAACCCATTATTTTGTTTGCCACATTGCATCTTTGTTCAGCATGTGAACCAATGAGAAAACCTTTCTCTTGATCGAAAGTTATTGTTCATGCCCTTTCTTGTGGGATGCAAGTTGTAAGGAGGACAGGGACAAAAACAGAAGGGGCGATGTCCTCCATTTGCAATTCGGTCATGAGACCAATGCCATTCGCACTGTTCAGAAATTGTTTCTTCCACCAACGACGCATTTTTCTTCTTTTCGCAATGATAACAGAAGCAGCACAGCACGCTGCAGCAATCTTCTGACTCATTGAGGCCATGATGAGTACTGGCCTGAAATGTTGAAAAAGAAATCGTCCACTGTGTGGACGCACAAAAGTTGTTCAACGTCCATTCAACAACTTGCGATGTTGAAGATGATGTGGAAAGTTGCCAAGTTGAAGCGATGTTTTCCAGTGTGTACATACTTTAAGAAGCTCACCCACTTTTATGCAGAGCGCCGCTGCTGTAACTACCGTATATACTCATGTATAGTACGAGTTTTTACAACCAAATTTTTAATGCAAAAATTGGGGATCGTACTATATTCGAGTAATGCATTTGAGGATTTAAAATTCATGTATCTTCACAGGCATTTTTGGTGAAGTTATGCCACCCGCACGCATTCTAATGGTGGGCTAACCTTAACAGTGAGGTCCTTTATCGTTGTTATGTTGCTTCGTGAAGAGTAGAATCTTTTTCATATATACAGCTTCAAATTCACGAATACTTGATATAAGTGACGATTTACGGGCACTTCCTTTCTTGAATTTTATGTACCGTATTCACCCGAATCCAAGACGACCCTGAATCTAAGACGACCCCCCATTTTGATGATTCCAAAAGAGAAAAAAGCTCAAATTGACCTTCATGACTACAAAAATTATAAATCTTGTGAAATATTTATTTTCTCTTATACTTTTCTTGAATGACATTGTCTTTTAACATTTTAAAATCATAAGATCACATCACAAATAGAACCATTCAGGTTTTCAAACAAATTAAATGGTAGCATTCATTTTAAGAAAACATTAAAAATAAAGTAAATATATTGAAAGAATATACTCATTTCAGGACAACAAAAAAACATTTCAATCCAAGTGCTGCATAAAATCATTTTATTGTGTTAGTCATCATCACTGTCTATGCAACCTTCACTATTTTCCTCATGCTCACTATCTTTATCACTCTCAACTTCATCATCAGTCTCCCACAAAACATCATCCTCACTCCCATCCATGGCATTAGATAAGCAGCATTTCTTAAATCCTTTCACTATTACTTTTGCATTTATTTGTTGCCACGATGCCTTGATCCATTGGCAGAGCATTGCAACGTCAGGTTTCTTAAGATTTCCTTTTGGTGTTAAAGTGTGAGTTCCACTCTGTAACTACTCAGAATACAAAACCTTTAAATTATTTTTAAAACACTTATTGACAGCAACATCTAAAACTTGAAGTTGCGATGTCATTCCTCCAGGTATTACAATAAGATCAATATTCATCGCACTCATTATGTTTTTAATTTCAGGAGATGTGTCCTTGAATGCATCCAGTGAAAGCATTGCTCTTTGTTTCAGTAAAGCTCCTGGCTGTCTATTCCACACCACATGTAACCAATTTCTCATTAGTTCTTTAGTCATCCACCCCTTTTCTTGACACCTATTATTCCACTTGGCAAATGTTTCTTAGGCATTGTTTTCCGCTTTAGAATCACATATGGTGGTAATTTAGTCCCATCTGCTAAAACCGCCAACATTACAGTGACTCGCATTTTTTCGTTGCCTGTAGTTTTAATTAGGACGGACTTCGCACCTTTTTCGTTCACAGTATAATTAGATGGCATGTAGAAGAAAACCGGAGTTTCATCGGCATTTCCTATTTGGCTCAAAAGGTAATTATTGGTTTTTCTAAGTCCAATTACGTTATCTGGTAAGCGAGAAGTTTTTCAACATAGTCTTCTGACAATTTCTGATACAGCGAAGTTCGTCGCCATAAAGAAAAATTATTTCGTCGCATCATTTTCACGCACCAACTTCTGCTGGCCTTGAATTCTTGCAATGATATATTAAGTCCTCTAGTAATTGCATTAGCTTTAAGTATAATACTTTCAGTCGAAACAGGCATACCGTTCTTCCTCATGGTGCGCACAAACTTGACTACTTCAATGCCATGAAATCGGCCTAATTTTGGACCACTGAGCGACTTCCTTGTGGCTTTGGCTTTTTCTAGTTCCTGTTTTGAGAGTTTCCATCGACGCACATTTGCCTCAGATACACCGAACTTTCTACTCGCATCACAGTTATTAGTTTTTGCAGCGTAATTTATCACGATCAGCTTAAAATTTGTATCTTAGCTCCGTCTAATTCCTTCGTTAACTTTCCCTTTGCACTCGTGCCACGTACTTCAACATGATCTGTCATTTTAACTTAAGGGTTGTGCATTTAAATCAAGAATGCACAACTCA
This sequence comes from Uropetala carovei, assembly GCA_036926305.1. NCBI lineage: Eukaryota > Metazoa > Arthropoda > Insecta > Odonata > Petaluridae > Uropetala > Uropetala carovei. The sequence goes on along the minus strand of JAXCHB010000063.1, from coordinate 851,679 downwards.
AAATTACTGTCACACTTAGTGAATCGTGGTGCGTCGTTTGAAAGGGGAATCCTAATGATTTCCGCTCTCATTTGTTTTGACATTGCGGTTGCCATTACGTGCAAGTTGAAAGTACGTCGTCTGTGTTATGATCGTCGACGATGATTATTAGTCTAAATAATTATTATTCCCGTCATGTTTTTCTTATTGTTATTACTATTTGTTTATTTCACTTCTTTATGTACGTACTTGAATTTACTGTTGTGAATTGTTAATCTAATATACCATTTGTTGTAAAAACCATTGATTAAATGCTTAAATATATTTCGTATTCGAATGTAAGACGACTCTTGATATTTACAGCTGAAAATTTGGAAAAAAAGGTCGTCTTAGATTCAGGTGAATACGGTATGTACATCTTTGTTTGCATCTTTTTACAAGGGATGGATTGGAACGAGTTGGACTAAAAGTATCGTAGACGGCATAACTTTATGGAATTTCGACATCTTGGAAAAAAGAAATTACTTTGTAATATTCAACGGTCTTTATTGTTTCTTCAATCACACACTGATCGGTTTCCACTACAAAGTCATTCTAAAGGTGTTACGTCGGTTAGTAACACCATTAGAATGATTTTGTAGTGGAAACCGGTCAGTGTGTGATTGAAGAAACAATAAAACTGTGGAATATTACAAAGTAATTTCTTTTTATCCGTTATCCCTACCTATTAAATAGATGAGCGAGTGGAACCATTACGTACGCGGAACGTAATCCAGATGTACTAGAATTGAAACGATTTTATTTCATCTTGTGCAATCATGATTCATATCACCTTTTATTAAATGTTTTAGGTGTAAGATACTTAACTTATCCGAATTTTAGTGTACTCACAAGAAATACTATTTACGACATTTACGGTCTATTCTATGGTGGTGTGGAAAATCAAGGTTGTTCGATATATCTCGCTCGTAACCATCGAAACGAAATATATCGACCATGGTGGAAAGCTGGGGTCGTACTATAAACGAGATATATGAAAAAATCATGTTTGTTCACCAAAAAATCAGGGGTCGTACTATACATGAAGTCGGCATATACACGAGTATATACGGTATGTTGATTTTTGTTCATTTTCTTATGAACTGATATAGTTTCAATTTATTAAATAATAGATACAGATTTTGAAAGAATTCTAACTTGATGAGCTTTTCGATCATAAGCTCTGAATTTCAATAGCCGTCACTTCATATAAGGTATATTCTTACTTCTGGACCTGATGATGCAATTAATAAACCATAATGGGAGAAATGTTATCTTTTTAGGATCCATTAACAAGTGAGGATCAGGTACGTGCTGACATTCGGAATTTAGTATGCAGTTTTCGTGACCAGACCTTCACTGGACGCTCTGTTGCACGAATTCTTCATGGGATTCCAAGTCCTTGCTTTCCTGCTATTATATGGGGTAGAACCCGTTTCTGGCGCCTTCATCTAACGTCAGATTTTAAAACTTTATGCAAAGTGGCAACAGAAGAAATATTGAAGTTGAGGTAAAATTTTACTTGTTTTATTCTGAATGATGAACTAAAAGGCACAGATGCTGTATATTGTATATTTTACTAAAATAATTCAATTTTTAAATACTTTTACTGTGTGATTAGATATATTTTAACCTCATTAACCATGGTTTTATATTATGCACATAAAAAAAATATTGGTTTGGTTTTAATATGCAGAACTGTGATGAAATGACTGCATTATAATGCTTAAGATCTTTCAACGTACAGTGGAATCCCGATTTAAGGTTCTCCCATTTAAATGAAAAAATTGATCATAATTAATCTATACACTTAATATTTGTGTTTAAACTAATAAAACATATTTGACATTAATGAATTGCCGTTTAGTCTTTCAATTTTAGATAACCCCCATTTAATGAATTACTTGATTTAAGGAACGAAAAACTTGTCCCCGACACAAACGTTAAATGGGGGTTCCACTGTAGTAACTTTGAAAACATTTACTTAGTGTGATTAATTAGTTTTATTTTTAGAAATCAAAGTTTATTTATATTTTACTGTAAAAAATTCTTTTAAATTTTATTGTATATATTTAAACTCAAAATTTTGTAAATAATAAAGATATATATTTTATATAGATCATTCTTCGATGACATTAAAGAATATTCACTAATTCATATGATGGTAATTACTTTTGTTTATTCTCATGGTTGTGAACAAAAACTGAAGTTTCATCAGCCTATTCGGGCAAATAGCATATTTGACTTAGTAAGTTTTATTAATCCAGGCAAAGGTTTTTGAAGCATTGTGGTGGGAAATTGGCATTGACTTTAGGTGTCTGCTGTGTTTGTTGGTCTCTGATGTTATTCACTGTTTGCAGCAGATGCTGATGCCAGTTTTCTTAATCCTGTTACATGCTTATGATTGGCAATATGCTTCTCATTGAAGTCTGTAGGCAGTTTTTAGCCCAGTCAAGTTCTTTGGTTTAGGGAAAAACCATTTCGTCTCATCAACCATTATCGGCCTTAAATTCCTGCAGGAGTGGGGGTGGAGGATTTTTTAAATGTTTTTTGTGCTTTGACTGTAATAGTTTCACTCTAAACTGTCCTTTCTTTCTCCAAGTATGCACAAACTCAACAAATTCTTTTTCTACATCATGAAAATGAACCCTGGATGATTTCTGCTTAGATTTAGCATTTTCAAATTAGATTTGAGTCTGCATATCCATACAATTGCCTGCGACATTGAATTTTCATATTCATTGGTTTTTTCTGTGCAATTTATCACTTGCAGTTTAAAATTTACATTATAACTTCATCATATTTCTTTTGATAATGCTCCAATTTGCAGTTGTATCTTTTATCTCTATGTGATCTGCCATTTTAAAGTTGTAGGTAACATTTAAAATGAATATTCTATCACTAACACCTTGAGAATTGATGGCACCACTATTGAATGGTTAGATCCTGAGAAATATAGCTTATATTGCTGTGGAGCAACTATGCAATTCTATTAACCATGGTGAACACTGGATTATGTTACGGCATTCCATATTAAATGTATCAATACATAATACTAATTATAATGCTAATCTTTGAAATCCGGATCATAAATTTGCAACAAAAAATTTTAGTGGATAAAAGTGTTTTGTCTTATTTTATTAATTATTATAGCATTGATTTTATTCATTTTTCTTTTTTTAAATTTAAGATGAGTTTTGAAGGCCAATATTTGGAGAAAAAACTAGTCTTGCATTCAAGTTAATAAGGTAATATACAGTGAATGACATTTGAACTGCTGACATTACTGTATTTACTCGTGTAACCCTTGTTCCATGCACACCCATTTTTGGGTCAGTTCAGAGGGAAAAAAATAAATTCGTGCCAGAATAAGTTATCTACGATTTAAAAAAAAAGTCGGCCTCTTCACTGATTCTCCCTCCCTGAAACAAGTTAAGCATCTTCTCCCTCATACCTGCAAGATGCAATTTATTGGGTGATTTCTTTATGCTGATGTTAACAGAAATCTCCTCGATGGTCGCCACTCTTTATGTTAAAGGAGCATCAAGGGCTCTCTGTGACTTTGGTGAACACATACCAGATGCCAACTTATTCCAGTAAAAATATAGGTAGACATTGATAGTAAACTTTTAATGACAGAACTGCTTGTTTTAAGTAACAATAAACTATTTAAAATTCATTTAAAAGGTACAGCTTTAATATTATAAAAATATTACGTCTCATCAATCATCAAAATGTACACTGTGATCTTGAAGATGCACCAATGACAGTATAAACCACGCATTTAAATGTTTGCTAGGTTGTATAGATACATAATTGGTAGAACTATTCATCTTCTGTGAACGTAAATGTAGATGAAAGCATGTTGCATTGAATTTACTATCGTGACTCGCAGTTTATATAACCTGTTCAGAAATTATTGTATGACACGGTCTCTTTTTTTACTGATATTTTGGGGGAAAAGTAGGCACGATACACAAGTAAGTACAGTATCGGATAAAATTTTGTAAGCTGTAAATGTTGTCTGCCTAGGTGTTTGGCTGCTAAGAAATACATAAATAATTTAGCACACTTATTGTAAATAGAGTCGAGGTCTATTCAGATTTTGACTTTCAGTAGCCTCCCAATGCAGCTCACCCTGCAGAAAACGTTGCCCACCCTTGGTAGGCAACCTGTTATGCATTTCAGGCCATATTGAGCTACCAATGCTTTGGTGAACTAGATTAGTTTAAGTTAGAAAATACCTAGATTCTGAGGTATCATTTATATGACAATCAAGTCTAAATAAGGATGTTAGGGTTAACATTTCAAAATTAAAGGTTTTGTTATAATTTTATTAAAATTATATGAATGTGTGTGTTAAATTTAACAGGTTGCTTTTTCACCATAGCTTCATGGGCTGCATAAAATGTCCAGAGAGCATAGGTTGCTCACCCTTGGTTTAGAAGTTGATGCTTCTAAAGGAAGACAATTCTCTTGAAATTCACACAAGCAGAATTTAAAAAAAAATATAAAATCAACTTTTCCAAGAAACTAAAGCCAATATCAATAACATAATAGGGCTTTGGGATTTAATAATGCCATAAAATCATAAGATACATTTTACTCTGTAATCATAATATACAAGGAATTCTTTTACAACTAATTAACATCTAATATATAGGCAATGAAAAATAATTATCAGCATGCACCATCTCCAAGTACTTCTCATTGCCTTCTGCATTCAGATTCAATCTACTCCAGGGCGGTACATATAATAACAGTAAGGATGTTACAAATTCCCCACTATGTATTGAAACTACCTAAAAAGATCCATCATCACCTTTCTTATCGGCCACAACCAATGTTGAGGGTTAATGTAATGTAGCAGATAAATCTCATAGGAAAGCAGTCTGACTACGCCATCACCGGATTTCCGGTAATATAAAGCAGATTCCATTCACCTGTTCCATGACAAAAACACACTACCGTTAGACTAAATCATTACGATGTCTGAGTCTATAACTTCTTACAAGGCAATAATTTTTTTAGTTTTTAAGTTATAGGATTATTGCAAGCTCAATCCTTTCTTATTTATTACTACTGCCTTTATTAACATCGCGGTAAAGAAACGATATTTTCTGAAAACTAGCTCTGTATAATACTTCTGGATCCACCTTAAACAAACTGCAATGCATTTTCAAAAACTCGCTTACAAAAAGCAAACTTAATTATTTGGTCAATGTAAACGAATCCAAGTGCAAAAACTTCTAGGTACAAAAAGCAACATTTTTTCCAAAATATAACCACTGTTACCTCAAAGAGATCACGCCAATACTTGACCCGTCTCCATTTCCATCCCAAAAATTTGTGGGAGCTATTTATTATTGAAGTATTTCATTCTTATTTAACCATAAAGCACCGCGATATCCACAACAGTTGTGTATTCATCCAGTAGTGAGCACTTGGGTACCTGGCATCACACATCCACGTACACCTGTCCCCACTGCACGACCCTTCATTCGCAATCTCGCATCCTGTATTTTTCCAACCATGTACACCATACGATCAGCCTGACATATAGCACAGAACTCGGACACAAATTTATGAATGGGTGAGCGATGAAATCTGTATACGTGCCTCTTTTCTGGAGGTAACTTTCCATCACGACGATGAAACCAAGCGTGTTTTGAGGCCTCGAGAAGCACACCCAATAGTGCAGCCAAAGCTGGGTAAAAGCATACCATGGAAAGGAACACTAAAATTGAATTGCAGTAAAATAAGCATTTTAGTCCGCTTCTTTTTTCATGACTAAGAACTGGAGTCGGAATATGAAATTTTCTTGGATTATTGGGATGTTTGGCATTTGAGCGATCTTCATACACCCACTCTGGTTCTCCGGTTTCATCGTTTGTTGATATGGTAACTTTCGTGCCTTGGTATTTGGCCAGACACTTCCTGTGACATTTAGTTGCAAGTTTAATTTCTCCTGTTTCACAATCTAAACAGCTCTCTCCAGTTTCTAGATCGTCGACCTCTTGAGTTGCTGGATCCATTGGACAAGGTGTCCTGGGCCTTGCAGCCGGATGCCTAACATTGAAAAGTAAAGCAATTTATTCAAATTACAAAAATTTACCATAACTAACTGTTAGCAGAATCGTCACATTAAAAAATTGGGCAAAATATTAAATTTAATAACATACTATGCATAGAAATATGAATAATCTTGGTATTTCCGTTACGCCTAAATTACGCACATCCAAATCAATTTTCTCGATTTAGAATTCACGTCATAAAGAAATTATAACGCGTTAATATCCACTATGCTTTAGGTGAATGTAAGGTTAACAATCAATAAGTAACATACCTTAGTTTATGATAGGAGACTTGATAAGTCTAATATCGTCAGATAATAAACACAAAACAGTATTCGGAACAGAACAAACCAACTTTCCGATGACGCAATCGGCAAAAGCAGCGCTCCAAGTATTGCAAATGTTTAGATTTGATTTTTTGAAATGTTTGGATGGATATGAACACTTTTTTGCACTAATGTCCAATTTTTACTTAAATATCTCTCATTAAGTTTGGAAGCTAATTCCTATGCTTATATAAATAATTGCGAGGATATATTCCTGAATGGGTTCTAGCGGAAAGTTAACACTTCATGGTATGTTCACTGAACGGTTGACTTTATTAGCGCTTTTTTCATTTCGAGAATTTACAAAGACTAAATATTTTAGCCAACTTTTGTGTCAATATAAAATGTTTCGATAGCACGTCAAATTTTATTTAAATCGCTTCATCACCAATGAAATTTTTGATTACGAGTATTTCGCCCATCGTAGCAGCCATCTAGGCTTACAACGAAATTAACGCATAGAACTGAAATTTTAACTGGTGTTCCAACGAAATTAGTTGAATTTTGTTAAAAGTTGTGTAAAAACTTGTAAGTTATAAAAGTGGAAATTGCACAATGCTTATAAATATTTACCTAAATTAACAGTGTGCCAGTAAACTACTGGAAGCAGTACCCATGTTGATGGTTCAAACTAAACAAGCAGTCTCGTACGAGTATACAGCAGGGCCCCGCCAGGGTGCTTGGCGCCCGGGTGCAAAATAATTCTGCGGCGCGTCCCTCCCCGCCGCCAATGTGATAGCTAGTCAGTCCTAAAAAAAAGACCGACTCTGTCCCCTACATAAATGTTAGCGAAGATATCTGTTCGTATTATGGACAGCCTCTAATTTAAAAATAATTTATCGATAATGTTTATAGTTAAATTCTGTTTGTTTAAATTAGCTTTCAATTATCAATCGAGCGAATTGCTCAGCTTTATCTCCTCTTAAAAGCGTTTCGAAGAAAAATGACCGACAAAAACAAAGATACAAATATCTTGACGGGAAGGCGCCCCTGGCTACTTGGCGCCAGTACGCAGCGAAAGTTATTATCTTTAAAACATTTTTGTTTTGTCGCCTCACATTAGAAAATATTTCCATAAATTCGCTGAATTACGGTTGCTTAAATATTAGGTTTACCAGACTTTTTATTCTATATCTCATTTTGAAGCTTTTCTCTTTATTTTTTAATGCCGTTTTTGCGGGGATAGTGTAACTATTGAACATATATTCAGTTTAATTAAAGCTGATAGAGACTAATTGTCTGTAAAAATATTATAGCAACACGCTATTATTTCACCCTTTCATAATTTGCTGAATTTATATGATAAAGAACTTCTAAATCAGATGAGAAGTTCAGAGTAATTATCTGTAAAAGTATTATAGCAACACGGTATTATTTTATCCTTTTATAAATTGCTGAATTTATATGTTGAAGAACTTCTAAATCAGATTAGAAGTTCAGAGAAATATGTTGAAAACGTTTTCCCTTCCAATCATCAATTTTTATCTTATTTCTAAAAAGTTCTTTAAACAAAGAGGAACACAAACTTGTATTTATGTATCATATGTTATTTGGTGAATGAGATTACTCGTATTCTTTTTTGGCAATTAATGGAATTGTTCACTTTCTTGTCTCAAAGCATTAGGTAAAATGGCAATGAATTTTTTAAGGAAAATTGTAATTACGTTGATCAATTTAGCTGGTTGATTATTCTATAATTATTTTAAAGGATAGAAATTAACCAAATGCCAAATAAAAATATCAAAATAGGGTGTTTCATGAAAAACTCTAATACAATTTCCTCAAAGATTGGAACAAAAGCAAGTAAACTGCTGTTCAGAGAAATTTCTCATAAACAAACTTGTGAGTATAAATCGGAAATAATAAATTATTCTAAAAGATGTAATATATAGTCAGCCACATTATATGATGGCTTGTGCATATGAATGCAGAATTTTATATTCCAAATATAAAACGTATTATGGTATAATAGTTTCTAAAAATATACATACCAGTAGAGAATGCCACTGGGTGGGAATTTTGTATTGAAATTATAATATCTTCATAGTGTTCAGATACAGACATACAAGGAAAAATAACACTAGGGTAAGGATTAAGGGAAATTTTTCAGTGCTTTGCCTTGTGACCCACCATAGGAAGATGCTAGCCTCTTTAAAGAGTAAATTACCTCTTTTTAATGGTAAATTTGTCAACTTGTTTAATATTACCTTCCTTTCTTAAGGTATTAATAAAAAGAGCACTTTTCAAATTCAACTAGTTTTCATTTGCTTTCTACTAGTTACTGAAAAGTGGAAGGTTTCCAAAATTACATATTTCTACCACTCTCCAAGATCTGGTAAACTTAACTGAAAACCTAAGTATGTTTTTCAGAAACCTCCAATAGAATAATAAAAACCAGAAGACAACATTTTACCTTATTGAAGTTTGTTCCATTAATTTTCACATCTTTCAGCAGTTTGTGCCACGAGTGCAACATTGTCATGATTTGTGAAATCCATCTATCTTCTTCAACCCAATAATGGGTTTAGATCCATGCTTTGACAGTACTAATGCAGATATCATCTTGCATAACTTGAGGACATATATTCTGAATCCATTTCAATCCTTAATGCAGAGCCCCAATAAAAAAATGTAACATTTTATGTTGAGACAATTAATACTTCATATATCTTAGCATAAGCAATAGTACACTACCCTTCTCCATAAATAAAGTTATCAAACATTTTTTAAAAAACCTCATTGGATTCAAAAGTGATTTTGAAAGCATTATCATGTCATTATCAGCAGATATATAAAAAAGTCCACATTATAGAAGCTATCTTACAAATGACACGCCTCATACAATGATAAATGACTGAGGATACCTTGTGTATACTTCTACTACAAAGTTGCTATTATTCTCAATTCATTGATTCTTACAGGAAATGAATTGGGTCTCTATGGTAATTTACTAAATAACCAATATAAATCATACAGTTATAGTTTTAAATGGTGGATTTAGCACTTAATATTTGGGATTTTTCTCCAAGCTTCCATTTTCAATGAAACATACTTCAGGTCTACCAGAAAAATTAAAATATACTTCACAAAAAATGATGCTATTCTATTCATCCCATTCACTCAATTACACAAAAAATTTACAATACATTTTTCACATTAACTACATCTCAGGATGTTAGTAGTCATTTACACGTCCCCATCCTAGTCTTTCTTTCTTCTTTTCTAGCCGTAACCAAGATGGATCCTTCTTGTCCAAGGAAAATGCATTTGGAAATTTAGGTGGTGGCTCAGGAGCCTTAAATGGGTGCTCCTTCTTCAGTTTCTTCAAAAGAAATTCCTTTGCAATTTCTTTCTCATCCCTGTACTTATCAAGGTACCTATAAAGATAAATATTCTCAGTGATATTTTTTCTTCTCCAGATGCTTAACTAGCCTTTTGAAGCCATTTTGACAGTTAACACTAATGCATAAGCAAACAGTTTTAAATGGTAAATAAAGAAAACATGCACTTGAAGCATGTGGTTATTGCTTGGCTGGTAGTATAACTTTGGATTTATTTAATTTTAAAATATTGTAATTAATAGTCTTGTCTAAAAATTACATAACTGCAAAACAGCCAGCTTTATATGCATACTAAGATCATCTCTCAGAGAACCCCAAGAAAAATGACATTCAAATTATAGTCACAATCATCGTAAATATAAGAGTTGAAATCAAATTGTTTCCTCTCAAAACAAAAACATGAATGTGCAGCATTTCTGTGAAGTAGCTTCAAATGATTTAGATCTATTAAAATTAGATACCTTTTCATTTTTATCATACAAACTCTTTCTCATTTGCATTCAATGCCTGACTTACACATAAGCTAACTAAGCTACAGCTTAGGGCCTCACAAAATGTTCATTTTAGCTTTACACTGTCATCTTTGTGCATAACAATGCTAGTATAATGCTTTCATTCGTTTCATGTTTATATTTTCAATGGTCCATTCCGAATAATAAGTATATTTCTAATATTTGGGGCCTCTTTAAACTTCACATATATTAGGGCATCAGAAGGTCAAAGTCTGTCCCTGTATGCATTTATTCATGTTGTAAAACCTAAAATTTTTACATACCTATCTCGCATTAAAAAAAACAATGATTTACAAAAATTGTGAAATACATCAACTAACCTGTCTCTCAACACCTAAGATACTCAAATGCATGCAAACATGCTATCTCTTTTTAACACAATACAAAAATAATACAACCACCAACCTCTCTTAGTTCATTGCTTAGGTGAAGATCTTTCCTTTATCATTCCATTCATCTGATTTTGTGGCTTTTTGCACATCAATTACCTAAAAATTTGTCTTTTTCCAATAATCCTATCAGTTCAACTCTTGTCTCATGCAAAATTCTAGTCTGTAAATGTTCTCATATTGCCCTACATTTAGAATACTAGATGAAACATTTTCCATATCAAAGAATATCTCCTGAATGCTCCTTTTCTATTTAAATGTGAACTTCTTGTTTCACTGTAACAATATATTTATCACATTTCAATATCCACCTAAAGAGAAATTAGTTGGCACTCGGATTAAAAAAATCTATTTGGTATTAAGTTTTTAAAGTGATGTAATATATTTTTCATAGTGGTATATACCATAGCCATTGAAACAATGTTCCCAACACATACCACAGAGTAAAATTATCTATGAATTCTCTCACTTCTAAGATCATATTCTACCACCTTGTTTGGAAGACTTAGGAATAATTATTTACATATTTAATTTATATTCACCTGCATATACTCCCTGATAAATACACTTCTAATATAAGAGAATTAACTTCATATTTATTCCCTCAATGAATGACATTCTAATTTCATAGCTATACCTGATATACAGTCATTACTGAACATCCATTTAATTACTCTAACGTGCAACCTATGTCTCTAAAGTTCCAAATTCAAAAATGAATACAATATACTTCCACACTATTGCTGTTTGTCTCCTTTGAAATAGTCTCCCCCAGCAAAGATACGCTGTTTCCTGTTATACCCCCACAAATAAACTGTCCCATAAAACCATTATCACGTTGCTAGGGTCACGATTAACAATTGAGAGAACTACGTTTTATTTGTAGATCGAGTTAATATCAGACCTGATTGGCCGGTCTTGACATTTGCAAGCCCAATCACCAGACAACAGGGAGGGATACTTTGGTTCCAGGTGAGGCGAAGGGCACGGTAGTGCCCTGAGACGACTACCCATTAAAACAAAGCGAGCCGAAGGCTCATCAATATATCCTTTCAATGTTATATCCTCTTGACTGTTGCGCCGCAAATGGAAGGATATATTGACGAGCCTTTGGCTCGCTTTGTTTTAATGGGTAGTCGTCTCTGGGTGCTACCGCGCCCTTTGCCTTGCCCGGAACCAAAGTATCCCTCCCCATTGTGTGGTGATTGGGTTTGTAAATGTTGAGACCGGCCAATCAGGTTATATCCTCTTGACTGTTGCTGAAGAAAAGATATACAGTTTTCTTCATCTTCTAATAAACGTACCAATTTTCTATAATTCAGCGAAGCCATTATTGATGAGTTTTATTTATTTTCGTTGTTGTTTCACAACAATAGGCAGGGCTGTTTTAAGACCTTCGTAGGCCCTAGGCACTCTTGCATTCGAAGGCTCAACTCTACGTCATATCAAATATATTAAAATGCACCCACGTTAAATCTAATTTTTTGCTATTAAAGATATTCGAAAGCATTTTTATAATTTTGCTTTTGAAATTATTTCAACAATACTTCAACACTTATTCAAGCATCAAACATTTTCGTAGGCCCTTGAAAAGCTCGTAGGCCCTAGGCACTGTGCCTATTGTGCCTAATGGATAAAACGGCCCTGACAATAGGGAATGATAAATAAATAAGACATTTGTGGGGGTATAACAGGACAGTACTGTTTCCAGTCTTTCTGGAGTTTGGTGAAGCATTTCTGGAAGGCATTTTCTGGTATGTTGCACAGTTGCTGTCACAGCAAGACTCATATTGTAGAAGCTTTGGAAACATTCACCTCCATTATTGCTAGAGATGAAATCTGGTGCTTGCAGTATGATCCCCAAACAAAACGACAAAGCTCAGAGTGGGGAGGTACTCATTCACATCCTTCGACAAAACTCACACATAGCTGTGGAAAACAAAAACAATGTTGATTGCATTTTTTTTACCGTAAAGGTATATATGCATAGCTCACAAGGAATTTGTTCCTGAAGGACAAACTGTTGACCAAAACTTCTACAAAAATGTTCTGCGCCATTTACTTCTGAGCATTTGTCATTTTCATCCTGAGATGAGGGTATAGGAGAAGTGCTTCCTACTGCACAATAATCCATGGCAACACACTGTGTTGACTGTCCAACACTTTTTTATGCACAAACAAGTTAATGTTTCATAACATCATTTCCCTCAGATTTGTATCCATGTGACTTATATTTTCCCATGGCTGAAATGAGCCATCACTATGCTGACATTCAAGCCACAAAGACAGCTTTGACAGCAATTGCACAGCATCCAGAAAATGCCTTCCAGATCTGTTTAAATGATCTTCAGAAATATATCGATCCAGGGGGATTATTTCTAAAGGTACAAACAGCAATAATGTGCAAGATATTTATTATTATAGTTAGTCCTGGAAATTTAAAGATATAGGTTGTAATTTCTGGCTTTATCAAAAGTTTATAACTTCTTTCCTGCAACTTTAGTTCTGATAATCACTAATGATTCTCTGAAGCCTACATTCAGTTCAAATTCAACTCACGTGGTATTTTCCTGAAAATTCAACCAAGTTTTTCCTATATTGCTATAAAAATTTAGGTAATGAAAAAAGTTGACTTATTTCATAGCAGCCACCCATAAAAACCTCTAATGCCAATGTAGCCCTCATCATATCCCTATGATATCAAAGTAGTCCTTTCAGATTCCATACAAATAACCTGATATTCATAATGATTGCACTGACAACGTTTTTCTCTATACAGCAATAATTCTACTATAACTGCTCATAACTTCATGTTGTATATTCAGGGATTCTTTTGTCACACCTAACTTGCACATAGAAAATTTTCCAGGTATAAACCAATCTGATGTTATTTGATTTTCTGTGCTGTCTTTTTCAGAATTTAGGGTATCAATTTTAATCTTCACTGCAAAATGAAATAACATGTTGTTAAGTAGATGATGTTTGAAATTACCATGTTTTTATTGCAATGAATGAGTAATGGTATCTGATTTCATGTGTTTCTGAATAATTTATTCAAAAATTACCAACAACTTACTTTAAGTAAATTCATGTAGCAAAAGTAGGCAACTTGAAAAAATTGACTTGATAATGATTTTCTGAAATTTACTTAAGGTTGAAATAAGGATGTTGAATATTAGAACAATGCTTCACAAAGTTTAAATAACATACATTGGCACTTTATTAAATAAGGCTTTCTTCAATCACAATAATTATGTATGGAGTAAACATAAATATATGTACTTACAAATTGAAAGGCTCTCTCTTAGGAAACCAAACTTGTGGTTTAATGTAGGGTTTAGGGAAATCATATTCATATATAGGTTCTTTCATCTCTGTAATAATATAAGCAAATGTTATAAGAACATACAAAAGGGCTTATGTACCCTAATTAGTTTATTCTGACAAATAGTTCTCACCAAGGACGTTATGGAAGAAATCTGTAAGTGATGGATCCCAATCTGATTGAAAGAATGCCAGACCAGCTGGCGTGAGCACGTCTTGATGAATTTTATAAAAGTCTTTGGTTTTAAAATTTCTTTCTGCCAGCAATCGACTGTCAAAAAATTAAAAATTATAGTCAATAACTGATGAACGCAATTTACTTTATATTTTCATGTAAATATTTACCATGGGACTGGTTTCTTATATGAATCATAATTCAATATTTTCTCCTGCTTGTAGAGAACAAAAATTAATCTTTGATACCCAACTCCATGGGGTGGAAAAGGCTGCAAATAATCATATATCAAGTCACCTTTTGACAAATCACTCCCAGGTATGTTGCCACTGAAAGAATTGGGTCAAATAAAAGCAGTTTTTCTCTTGTTAAGCCAAAACCTTACTCAAATGTGATAATTTTAGTTAACTTATACTCACACAAACCAATGGACATATTCTGCATCATTGTCGGTAAAATTTCCATCCGGATTTGTAAGAATTAACGTCCAATGAGTATCATCATCAACATCAAATTTAACTTCTGGACATTGTGAAGCCTAATAGCAAGACTTGACATTATTAGTTATTCGGCAAGGGAAATTTTTGAATAGCATTTAAGGATGATTTTATTTATTTATATATACACAAACACAAAGATACGAGTAGAAAATAAGTTATTTTTATGCATTTCATTACCTCGAAGGGTTTTATAACATTTCCACGATGAACTTGAATGTAAGAATCATCTGTTTTAAATTTTATCTCAATTGGCACAACAGGTAGAAAATAAGCATCACCAAAAAGATGTTCATAAACTCCATAATGTTCAGCAATAGTTTTGATATGATTTGGTCCTAGCGAGTTATTCCAGTCCTTTTTTACATCCTCCAATGGCACACGCACTAAATATTACATTAAATATAAAATCAAAATACTGAATAATACAGGTTAATATAATAATAATGAAAGACGTACACTGCCTTAATCTAGCCAGCTTTTCCAACTTATCATTATTTCTTTGATTCCGATAGTGCTGAAGTCGGTCTTTTAATTTTATAGGAGTTTTACTTTGAGAAAATCCTATGTCTACTTTAAAATTAATGCTTGGGTCCTCCTGGTTTTCATCTGAAAAGAAATATTTCCTTTATTGAACATCTTACCAGAATTTTCTTATTAAAAATAAATGTTACTGACTGTTACCTTTCAATCTTTCATCCAAGTTTTTGGCTACTCCAGGAGGTTTACCTCGCATAAAATGACGATATCTTGCAAATGGAATGCAAACATCGTTTAATTCCCGCACGGTGAAACGCCAAATAGTTGTTACCATTTTCAAGTTATGGGGATTGAATTTTGATAGTCAACTTTCGCGATCAACTATAACGTTGCTCTTTCGTCTTTAGTTATCTTTTTCACCTGAAGGTAACGGGAGAATCGTTTATCATGTTCTGAAACAGCTGGGTAGCCTGCCGCCAGTTTGAAGAATGAGACAGTGTTGTGAACTAGGAAGGAGGAGTACGAGTGATTTATTTGTGTTATTATTTTTTTTTAAAACTAAAGCTGTGTTTAATTAGGAAGAAATTCCTATTTGGAATGTCCATATGTCCTTAGGTAAGTGATAATTTAAGTCAAACCCTTTAATCTCACTAAATTTCACGAAAAATTGTAAAACGTAAGCCAGAACTAGAACTATTATAGATCAAAATTATACGCTCAGTTTTAGGGATTAGGTGTCATTAATTTTTATTTATCCAAACTATTTTCATTCTATCTTAATTCCAGCTCTAAATCTGAAAATATTTTATGTAAATTTAAGAATGTCACAAAATTAATTTTGAAAGGCTAAAATCTTCACCCCTATTGCTGTCGTGTTATACATTTATGATATTAATTTCATTTAAGGCCATGAGTTACTTTCCAGCATGAAGATATCTTACTATTTTATCGCTTGTTGGAAGATCTCTCTTTACATATCTTTCAAAATAAACCTTACTTGAACGTGATAATGAATACGTACCGGATTAACAGAAATTAATGAATGTATTTGAACTTCTGTTAAAAGTGAGCTTGAAATGTTTACGTTTACATCATCTTGTGACTCAACAGAGAGTTGTTATTATTTTCGATTCATAGTTATAACATCATTAGTATCCTTTGCAGATGTATAACTTTAATAATATATTAGCAATCAGCTCGTTTTATCGAGACAAATAACATCTCCGGGCCTTATTAGTTTTATTTATTTTGCTTTCATAATCGAACAGTTGTTGCGGGAAAACGAACTAGGAAGAAATGGCCGAACTCATGGTACAATCGGTGTCTCCCACACGGAGCGACACCTTCCCACGGACCCTGTTGGACGGGTGCCGTTCCTCCGTCGCCGGCACCAGGTACGGTAAGATCTACTCCGTCAGTTCTCCGGCAAAATCTCTCGCCGGTTCTCCTTGCCCACCTCCCCCGGATCATCTCAAGCACAGCAAGAGCAGCGACGCTCTCCTGAGCGGTCCGAAATCCTCGGCGAACGGGCGCGACTCTTCGTTCGCAGAGGATAACGGCGTGGAGGAAGGAAACACTCGATCCTACCGCAAGAACGCCTCGGAGGAGAGCGTGGTGTCGATCGGGTTGCCCTCGGGGGAGCGACACCCCGCGAACAGGGGTGCTGCGGAGGGCCGGGTGCCTCCGGAGGGGGGAGGAGGGTGCACCGCGGGGGCGGAGGGGGGCGGGAAGGAGGAGGGGGAGAGCGAAGGGAACCCCTCCGGAGCGGCTGCGGCGGGCAGCGGACGCCGTCACGCGAGGTACCGAGGAGACGTGAGGAGGAGTTCTAGCAGCCGTCACGTTGGACTATACGACCAAGTGGATCCAGAAGACAGCATCAAGGACATGGTGACGGAGAACGATTTTTACAGGTAAGCGACCTCCCCACGCCTTCTTTCCGCGCGCGGATCGCGATGTTTATGGCGGTCTCTCGCGAGAAACGTACAGGCGACTAACGACCTCTGCCGTTTCTATCGTAATTCAAAACGCGTGAGCTTGATTTATCATTACTGGTTTTATTACCCCCGTATTTGCAAGGAAGTTGATAAATATAGGAGGTAGCTCAAATATTAGCCAACCAATATATGCCTAGCTATGTGGTGAAATTGCTTGTCAAATAACTTTATGAGATTAGGGCGAGAAATTCTGTGCTGGTTTATGCTATACGTTTTAACAGAGGAATGAGGGTTAAGCAAACGAAAAGAATTTTTTTTAAACCTAAAGTTGATCTTTCCTCATTTCCGTACTAATTTCATATGCACGTTTCGTTGGATTTAACTACTATGTTTAAGGAGAACATCACTCTATTGCTTGAATGTCACATGCATGCGGAAAAGAATTATTTATCGATGATGTAAGCGTCAGTGCCGGATGATTATTAGATTTCTCAAAATATCAACGCCGAATACTAAGTTGTATTATTTTATCCACTTCCTGAGAGATTTTCTCCAATTCAGGGGGTTTCAAATTTTCTGAAATCACGGAAATTTAAAAATGAAATTCAAAATAATTTTCCCAGGAGCAGGGCAGCATATATGAAGCCTCTCCATCTCGTGGAATCCCATCTAGCTTTCGCGGAACTCTAGGGTTCCGCTGAAAACAATTGAAACCCCCTACTATAATGTATTTTGAGCACTTGAGGGACTTACAGAGGTGAAATCGCATTGAAATTCTAGAACGAGTCCTTTTTCTGATTATTTTGCACCGCAATACTTATTGTACGTTGCTTAGCAAACGAGTCGAACTAGAAGAGCTGTTCGAAGTTGCGGTAGAGATGAAAACGGATTGGGAATCACAGTTCGTTAACTTATATCGATGTAGAAAAGATGTTAGAACAGAAGAAACCGTAAAATTTTGTTACCTGCAATGAAAAACACATGTCGAGTTGAGCGATAATATTTCGCTGGGGCGGATATAATAAAGAGCAAACAGGGTCTAGAGCAGTGTTTTTCAACCTTTTTTGAGTGGTGGAACACTTTGGAATGGGAAAAAATTGGCGGAATACCTATATACATATGCATTTATATATATTTACATATAACCTTTATTTTATGCACTTAATAGAAGTACTTTCTGCTTCTGCGATATATAGAGTTATGGTGTGAGAGAAAAATAGAAATACTTTTTATTTTTAAATTCGTTAAAAACTAAATTTATAGAAAAATTATTTTCGGTAGAATATTTCGCGGAAAACTAAAAGGACGGCGCGCACTAGATCGACTCGGCACGGATCGGAACCGCCCGACGTCCGCGCATTTCATCGTTCGGCATCGGCCTCTTTCAGCTCTCTACCGCCTCAGCTAAGCGGCTACTTCATCCCACGCGTTGTCTTTGGCCACGCTGTCGTGGTAATATCTGTGTGCTGGGTCGTACAAATGATGATGGTTTCGCACTGCTTCAATTAACTGTTCGTCAAAAGATGACACTGTTATATTAATTAAACTATACAAATTCAAATAAACGTAAAGGAATGCGAAGTGATCTAGCTGACGCAATAGCTGAAGACGCTACAGACAAACTGAAAGTCAAGACGAGGAGACAAGCTGAAATATGGCACCTGCACACAAACAAGAATTCGGCGTGGAAGAGCTGCGGGAGGGGGGTAGGGTAGTAGAGCTCCCTTCAATTAATTAAAGAAGGTCGGAGACTACGGCGAGATGAATTAATTAAATTAAAACATCCTTTGTACGGTTAAGGAGTATTTATGTTTTAATTTAATGAACTCCCTTTAATTGTTTCACTTCCCCTTAAAATTTCCCCTTCCACAGCCGCCTTCCTCTACATCACGTGACTATTCCCCTTCGGACCTTCGGAACTTTTTGCCTTCCCAGCAATACGAACCGGTGCCGTTCCGGTCCGATCCGGCCGTGCCGAGCCGAAGGAGTGCGCGGGATTCCATTTGGTTCTGTGTTTTTATTTTTGCCGATAAGTCCGTTCCGTGCCGAGCCGAGTCGATCTAGTGCGCGCCGTCCTTCAGGCAATGCTATCGGAACACCAGTTGAAAAACACTTGTCTAGAGACTTATGTTTAAGAAATTTAATTAAAAATCTAAAAATAAATAGTTTTCGTAATCGTAAATATAGTAAATATATATCACAAAAAATTTCCTCATTACTTTCTCCATATACGTCAGTATAGCATACATCGACCGTTACAAAAAATGTAGAGAATGTAATTTTCTACAACTTTCATTTGAAACAATTTTCCATAGCAGTTATTGTTTAGGAATTATTTATAAATAATCGGTTTTTTCGGTTTCCACCAAATATCTCCTTTAAAACGTTGTTATCGGTAATCTTCGTGAGGACCAAAGTTGTAGAGAATAACGTTTTCCAACTTTTGTTTGAAACAATTTTCCGTAGAACCATCCATTTCGGAGATATTGAACTTTTTCGTAATATTCAGTATACAGCGCCGCCACCATGTAGCGGTGAATTCTGTAAACATATTCAAAATATAATTTACGGCAATAAGGACGACTGTATTCTTTTACGATACGAAATGATAATTTTGCCTCCTTATGCTATTCATAATAATTTAAATATCTATACCCCAAATATGGAGAAAGTCGCGTGTTGGCCACATCAGATTTATTTTAGTTTATATTAAGGGCCACCAAATAACATTAGCCATACGCTCTTTCCCCCAAATTCACTGCCCACCGTTGGTAGTATAGTTTGTTGAATATGAGAGAGACCGCAGAATTTCGAGAACATGGTGAAATGCGCGGTCACGTTTGACCTCTCGATGATAATTTATGACACACGAAAGGATATAGGCGATACGAGAACAAAATAAAACGCGTAACGATTATTTTCTCAGGTGCCGCGATAATTGGAAAGAAAGACAAACGGAATGAGTTTTCGAAATATTAAAGTGCGGACGTTCAAACGTCCATAAAAAGCACATCCGTAAAAAATGGACGAAATTTAAAAAAATATCTCACAGAAGAAGGGGAATACCTAAAAAGAATAATGGATCTCGGGGGAAGCATTCGAGTCGTGCGATGAGAATCGAGATAATTAGGGAATTAGTGGAATTGGAACAGGGGAAGAAAGGGCTGCTCGCCAGGGTAACACCAAGATGGTTTGGGTTAACCAAAAATGTTATGGGAGAGAAAGGTTGCCAAGGAAAACAATGGGATTGTGAACGGACGGTCAGCAGGAGGTTTTGGGAAGGACGATGGGAAACTGGAAGGGGTGAACAACATCGGTAAGGGGGGGGGGGGGTAGAAGGGAACCGGGGAAAAAAAGAATATGAAGCGAGCGGTTTCACAATGGCCTCAAAAATCGAGGTGGGATGCTGATGAGGATGGCCTCTGTGGAACCAGCTCAGTCATACACGTAATTTATAAAATTCTCTAACCTGAGGGTTGTTATGCAATTTCAGGGTTTTGAAAATATTTTTAACAAATGCACCGAACGTAGTCAAGAGTTTAGGTCGCTGGTTCCTCGTCATTGGTTTCATTTTTATGGTTCGTACGCATCAAGCATTATAGGCCTTTGCTTTCGAGATTCGAGTCACGTTTCAGTAGGCTCATAACTTAAACGCTTACCAAGGTTTGTTTCATCACGATGTTAGATTTGTTTTAGAATTTAGGGGTTAGGTTAGGAGAGACCACATGCTTGAGTTAGGAGGTAAATATCTAAAACAAACATGCGACTCTAAGAACATTGCTACCTAATTATTGAAAAGTTTCCTTTGGGTATCGCAATACGGTCGCTAATAGAAATCTAAGTTCTGAAGAAATTTTGCTGGAGAGTTTGTATAAATGGTTGGAACATAACGTATATAGGTATTTGTGGGCTCGATCATCGCGATGTGGTGCTGATATCTAGGCTCGTTTTTACTTTCTCCATACGTAGTAATGGAAAAGTACTGTGATCACGAAAAGAATCGACTTCGAGATTTCAGCGGAAATACACGTTTTGAGGTCCCTAGAACACGTTTAGACTATTTTCGGAATGATGCCTGTGTGTGTGTGCGTGTGTGTATGTGATTGTGGGCGCTCTAACTCAAAAAGTACTTGCCATATCGTTACCTAACTTCATATATAACACTTTAGCATGAGCACAAAGAACTGATTAGTTTTGGTACAATACCGAATAACCGGAAGTCGAGGTTTATTCGAAACCCGATTGGGTTTTTGCGATATTTCTCCGTTAAAACATCATTATTGTACATCCAAATTGATACAGGTATTATAGAGAATGTAATTTCCTACAACTTTCATTTGAAAGAATTTTCCATAGCAGATATTGTTTAGGAATTATTTATAAATAATAGGTTCTTTCGGTTTTCGTCAAATATCTCCTTAAAAACGTCGTAATTGATAATCTTCGTGAGGACCAAAGTTGTAGAGAATAATATTTCTTCCAAGTTTTGTTTGAAACAAATTTTCGTAGAACTATCCAATTCGGAGATATTTTGCATACTTGTAAATTTCCAGTATACAGTGCCACCACCATGTAGCGGTGAATTCTGTAAACATATTCAAAAATATACCTAATTTAGGGCAATAAGGATGACTGTCTTTTACGATACGAAATGATAATTTTGCCTCCTAATGCTATTCATAATAATTTAAATATCTATACCCCAAATATGGAGAAAGTCATGTGTTGGCCACATCAGATTTTTTTATCTTGAATAATCGGGTATCATCGTAAGGAAGTCAAACTTGCGGAAGTTTTTTGGTCAATTGCACTCCCACCCACCAGCTCGGTGAATCGATCTCTATGTTTCAGAGCTGCAAACCGAACCGAACCATACCGCTGAACCGAACCGCAGCCATTTTGCTGAACCGCGAACCGAACCGAAACCACTGATTAATTTTTCAATTAACCGAAAACCGAACCGTAATTTTTTGCAAAAGTTGTTTCGGTTTCGGTTCGATCTCAATCCACAAAGTACGGACCAACGAAAAGACCAGGAATTTCCATTGAAAAAATCAGCGGGTTTGCTTCAAAGGAAAGAGTGCCTAACTCTTTCCTCTCTGATACTATTGTTATCCACATAAAAATCATGTTAGGATCAAAAATACCATTTTTTAAAAACATAAATAAATGAAGATGATGATGGGATTGTAATATATTTAAAATATAAATTTTTCCTTTCTTTAAATAAATTCTTCTTTAATTTAAAATAATAATGACTGCTGATTGATTTACTTACAGATTGATACTGAATGTGTAATGTTTATATTGGATAAATAATTTCTGGATAGTATTTCAAATGATTAATTTAGTTTAACCGAACCGAACCACTTGTCAAAATTCCCGTCTGAACCGAACCACTTCCAATAATTTAGAACCGAACCGCGAACCGAGCCACTTCCAAATTTTGAAGTGGTTTGCAGCTCTGCTATGTCTATGTTTCCGTAATGGATTTCCCGAAAATTATTTTCATGTAAGGTGCGATTTCAAATACTTGAGCGGGTATTTCTTTTAATTGAACCAAGTTGTTGTAAGCTACTGAAAACATCAAATTCTCCATCGAATCACGCTGATGTATAGGAATGGGTTTCTCACAAGCATAACTATCCGCAGCAATGAGTTTCTGAAAATGTTTATTTAACAAGTTTACTTTCTAAGCACTATCGTGGACTACAGTCCCTGCCTCCGTTCTCAGTGACTCAACCTACTCTATCTTGGACTTCCCTGATCTAACAAGACAAATTCTTCTGGGTTCTCTTTCAGATTATCATTTAAAAATTTTTAATTTATTTAAAGCATCACGCTTTGTCACCCTACCTTTTTCTTATAGGGTAAGATGTATACTATGTCAAAATGTGTACTTTTAAGATTTACTACTTCGCGTGTGAGGACTCGTATGGTATAGTGCGTTTAATGTATTGCCTGTTATTGTTAGTTATTTTATATAATAATAGCCGTCGTCTGTTGGTTGGTTGGTTGGTCACGCTATGCAAACGCTAATAACTCGAGAAATAATAATGATAGAAACTCGAAATTTGGTAGGGATGCTTGATTAACACTTTTTCAGGTGATGACGAATTTAAATCGCGAAAAAATTCCTTGGTTCGTCTCCAAGAGAGGCATTTCCATTTCCCATTCCTTTACATGTAAAACGCGATTTTTCGAGGTGCAGGCTTTTATTCATTTGGAAATTAAAATTAGAAGAAAATAACAGACGACCTTCGGATTTGAACCATTTTGAAGAAAAAGTTATAAAGTTTCTTATTCCGTTCGTCTTTTTTCGCTCACAGTTCGAAATATTCCAAGTTAACCGTTTAATTTGCATATTTTGTGGAAATCTCGCCATTTTAACGTGATGTTGCTATGTCGACCATTATCATTGTTACACCTCAAATTACTATTATTGTATACATCCTTCTGGGAATAAGCGTGCCTTGAGTGCTTCAATACGAGAGAGAGAGAGGAAGGAAGGGGAGAGATTGGCGTGTTTTGTGGAAAATAAGTATATTAACGTAAATATAAAAATTTTTATGTATCAGCAGTGTTATTTTAGAAAAACCGGAAATAAAAAGCATTCTTAAATTAAATTCTTTGTAAAACATACGTGCTTACGAATTTATATTATTATTATTCCTCGAATTAATTTCGTAACAATGGCCGAAGTTTGGAAACGAATATAAATTAAAATTCAATTAAAATTAAAAGGACATTTAAAACCGTTAAGAGGCAATTTTCGAAGAAACAACATTGGATCTTTTAATGAATTGATTTGTTTTTATAAAAGGAATTTTGGTGCTTATTTAATACAGAGTAAGTTCTAAGGCTTATAATCCATTTAAATCTAATAACAGTGGCTATTATAGTCTAAAGAAAGAACTTTATCTATTCACTTTACAGAATGAATTAATTTTAGGCTAGCATTGCCTATTATAAAAGGAGTTACTTTGGAATTTACAGTATATAAAGTGGAAGTTGTACTGAATTGACTCAAGTATATTTCAAAGCAAAAATCAATTTAAAACTATTGAAAGTTGTTGTTTCGGAAACTGAGAAGTCCAGAGTGGTGAGCGGACGCTAAAGGATATTAAGGTACATTTTATTCTAAAATCTATTTAAAGTATTATCAGAGGCAATTGAAGATTGAACAAATTTTTTTGTTACCGGAATTCAGCTTATTTCATGAAATTGGAATGGTAATGCATTAATCCATTAAAATCTGTTAAGAGTGGCTATTTTAGTAGAAAGAAAGGTACTATTTTATTCACAAGGAATTTCTCTGAGATTTTAGTTAATTAATTAAAACACATAATATAGAAATATTCGATGGTTAAAACAGTGCACAATTTTTTCTTGCGATTTTTACATGTTGCATTGACGAAAATTTAGATTCATTAAACCCGTTGAAATTCAACGGGCACTTATGCTAGTTATTTATAATTTTCAATAATCCACTTGAGTGTTAAAGCATTGGCTGAAAATCCGCAATGCTAACCACATTCACTTTTGTAGTAAGCATTTGTCCTTTTATCTGCCTTATTTATGCCGTTTGAAATTATTAGTTTTTATTTATAAACACGTAATCATTTCACCATCCTCATTTTTTCCTCCTTTCCTCTCTACAGATTTGTACTTTTTAAGAAACATTACGAAAAGTACATCAACATATCTCAGAAGTATGAAGAGGCAAGGAACATCGCCTACTACTTGGAGGAGAAATACCACGAAGTCAAGGTGAGTTTTATTTTTAGCACGTTTTATTTGAAAGGAAAACGACGTCACTTTATCCCCCTTTCCTTTGTATGCACGATTTTGTTGTTTCCTAAATACTTAACCGAAAAGTCTTATTGCAATGGATGGACTTTGGAAAGTGTTTTAGTGTTTTCCTTATTAGAATATTTTGTAAAGTTTGTTTTTGCTCTTATATCTATAATTCTAGTCTTCAAGGATGGAAAGACTGTTAAACCTTGACTCCTTTAATTCCAAGTGTGAGGATTTTGATTTTATTTACATTTGTCGAAATATTTACTACCATGTATGAATTGGAGATTTTTTATGTTATGATAATAATTACAACATTTCGAAGATTGTATGGAAAATAAGCCTGTCTTGTCTTGTCTTGTCTTTCGCGAATGTAACTCCTATTGTTTTAATTGGATGCGACTTGTCAAAACTAATTCCGGAGCTGAAAAGGCTCTGTGTTCACCCTGCCTTTGGTGCACGAGCTTGCGCTGTACCCTGCATCGTTAACCACTTTGAGAGTATGTATTCCTTCGCGAAGGAATTTCCCATTGTTTGCCCAACAAGGATAGCGGCGCGAATTCTTCTGGCTGTCGTCGTCCCCTCCATCCGGACTCTCGATCCGCGTTACGCGCGCTCTTTCTCGCGGACGGCTCTTCTTTCTCGCACTTGGCGGCGGAAAGAGCCAATACCTTATTGCTACAGCAGAACAGATATCGGTTTGATTGGCACTCGCCGTCGACGAAGATCAATGTCGGAGGTGGCGTTATTTCTCGGCTTCTTTTTAACCCACTCGAGTTGGAGCGGAGAGGGACGGAAAAAGCGGTCGCGGTGACGTTCGCGGTCTCTTGAATTCGCGCCCTTGACCGGATCCGCCTCCTCATACGAAGTTCATGCAGAGCGACAAAACGCCAGCCGCCATAGCTGGCACTTTTGTTAAAGGAAAAGGCGAGATGGAAAGCGCCGTCTTTAATATTCGTCGCGATACGGGCTTTAGCGTTCCGTTAATTTTTTGAGCAAACGATATTTTACGCGGGTCTTCTTAAACCGTTACCGTCGTAAAAAAGATGGACGCCGAATAAGAAAAGGAAAAATTCGCGGTCATCAAAGCAGCACCATTTTTATTTACAAAACATCTGGCGTTTTCCAGAAGAGTTGATTTCCTACTTCTTTGGTAATCCAGAATGCTTAAGTTTGGAATATATAATTAGAGGTCGTATAGCAGCAGCGTTTTTTTTAAACCCTTATCTGCCGATGATATCGTATAATTTCTCCAAGTTTTCACACCAATCCGCTCTGTAATGTTTATTCACCGTCGTAAGAAAAAGATTCCAGCATGACTACACGGCTTCGCGCTTTTTTCTTCAAAAACATCCTCGGGGTCGCAGGCGTGCAAAGAAGGCGCTCGCATGCAGGCTGGTCGGTTGTAAACAAATGTCGGCCTTGAGCCCTCCCCAAGGGACGTGATACAATCTTGACCAGGAGGGGTCGAAAACACGCTGGTACGGACATAACGCACCTTGAGTATTGATCCATCCAGTTTATGGGGGGTTGGCCGGCGAAATTTTCGATTACTCCTAATGGGAAAAAGGGGAGAGGCGAGGGAGCGTTTTAAACAACTGGTACGAAAAGCCCCGAAGGTCGATTTACCGAGGAGTAATAGAATAATTTTGGGGTATTTTGATAACAAGTCATCGATTCCGAAAGAGTAACGCTGAGATCATTATTTTGGGGGTCTTTTCCCCGCTTTACGTGTACGCTGGAGTGGCGTTGACCGCTGAGGCAGCGTCGTTCGGCCATCCAGAGAGAGCGCTCGTGCGTGCCCAGCGACCGCCTCCCGCTCCCCTCTATTGTTTTGTGGCCTCTAGACTTCCGCGTGCATTGCGCATGATCTGGTTCACAGTGACGGGGAGGTGCTCACCTGAGCTCAAAGCCACACCGCATGTCGATGTCATTCCTGTGGTCTTTTGCGTTGCGGCTTGCCCGTTAACCCCTTACCACTAGGTTCTGAGGTAGCTTCGTACTACCTTAGTGATGTTCATAGCGGTAATAGCCGACCGAAAACTTTTTAGCTTTTATGGTTATTAACATCAAAATGCCTACCATTTCTTTTGTGAACACTTTTTAACACCGTTGAAAATATTAATATTTTGCAGCATGTACCAAGAAGCATAAATGAAAACGAGAAAATATTGTTTTTCATCCAATATAATTATACATTCTGGTAGGTTGTAGGCACGCCCGACTCAGCTTGTGCTCTCCGAAGCCTTTCTCTTCAAGTCCTCACACTGCCGCCCTCCAAAATTTTCCTTCTTTATACTCATCAGTGGTTACTGTATAATTCATATAATGGAACCTTAAACCTACGCCCACTGCTGCGTTTTCTCCGAAAAAATAATCGTGGTCCGTGGCGTGTATTTGAAATCTTTCCGCATTTTCGTGTTCCGCAAATTCCTTTTAGATTTGGCAAATCGACACAACCGCATTCTTCCAATCTGCGCAGTCTTAGCGCGCATGCGCACTGCCTTTTGGACGACCACTTCCTTTCCCGCGTTCTTCTCCTCCCCCCGTCTCTCTCTCTCTCTCTCTCTCTCTCCAGCCACCCTCTTCGCCTTTCTCTCTCTCTTTCTTTGCCCACTCCACCTCATTCCGCAATCCTTTCCCTTCATTCCTCCCTCGAAATTCCTCTCTTCACGCGGCTCGAATTTCTTCCATTCCTCCTTTCTCTTTCCGATTCTTCTTTCCTCCCCATTTCTCTTTTTCTCCGATTCTCTTTTTATCTCCGTCACTTAGGGATAGTTCACACTTCGCAACTATTTGTCCGAAAACGCACGAATGAAATGGCGTGTGGTGGACGACCTTCAATGTATTTCAATTAGATGGGACTGTTCGCGCGTTTACGCACGTTTTCTGATGAATCGAGTTCGGACGAACACGCATCCAATGGACGACTAGCCTTACACTTCTTCGCCCCCCCCCTCCTCCGTTCTCCTCTGTCCGTTCCTCTCATTCCTGCTCTCTAGTTTTACCCCCTCCTCGTATAACTTCAATCTCACTCCCAAGAGTCATGCCTTTCCAAACCTTTTCCGCCTTCTATCCTTTCATAATCCTCATTTTTTTGCCAAGGTGCGTCAACTTGTGCGTCCGTGGCTCAACACCTGCGGGAAAGGAATTCGAAGGGTGAGGTGGGTGGGTGGCAGGATTGTTGCCGCTCGGAGGAGTGTATGGTGAAAGGGTGGAAGGTCATCTCTCTGTTCCCTCTGTTTTTTTTCGCCTCTGAATCCTATAGTCTAACCATATATTACCGATCTAAACGCCGATTCGATATGTAATTATGTTTGGTATTTTTATTCTCGGATGTTTATCGGCGAATGTCTGATTATCGTTCGTTGTTTCAACACCAGTAGTGGTGTAGCAAAAGAATTTCGTTGATGAGCTTTCCCTCTCGTTTTGATCGAGTCCTGCAGTTGTTTTGTCTACAGATGCCTTTTTGTAACGATTTCTTTTGCCAACCAGTTACAAGTTATTCTCAATGAATCTATCGCCCAATGAGATACCCAGAATGCCTGCCTAAGTAGAGGAGCAGATAGATGGTTTTTGTCGCTTAGTAATAGGTCATTGCTTCACAAATTATGTTATTAAACATATATAATTCTCTTGGTGTGTGTGTTTGCGGACGGTGTAACGCTTGGTTGCTATATGGTGTTAGATGGAAGAAAAGGAAAACCCATAGGGAAAACCGCTCATAAATAAAAAGCTTTCCAACCTTTTTCGGTCGAACTTTCAGGAGTCACTTGACTATTCAACTTTTCAATTTAAAACTGCTCGCCGTGTACATATTACTCCTTGGTTTGACTCCAGGAGCATATTATCTTTTCTGCATTTGAATAGCATGGCCAGGTCTGAAACGAAGCGAGAAAGCCTTTTCTTTAGCCTTTTAAAATATCTTAAAAATGAGATATCGACGCGGGATTTTCACAGTTAGGCCAAGAAAACTATGGAAATGAATTTCCCTTTCGTAGAAATTCAGATCTCATTTGAAAAAGCCGAAAATTGGGTTTAATGACTATTTTTTCGTGATTTTTATGCATTTATTCAATTCATCTCCATGGCAGCTGCAATTGTTAATGTCTATTGTAGGCTCTATTCTAATGCGTAAGAAATGTACAAAAATTGTGATAAATCGTGTTATAACATCATTTTATATGTCCATGACTATCATTACGTTCTGGAACATTCGATTATGTGGATTTTATATTAATTTTTTACGTTTTAGTGCACATAAAAGTTGGTGTCTTTAATTTATATTTTATTTTAACGTAATACTTAATTCACGCCTTCGTCATATTTGACGGACAATTACGCTAGTACTATTATAGTGGTACCCGCAAAAAGTTTTGCGAAGTCAGAAATCTGCATATTAAAAGTTATATTAGAGAAGAAATTGTTGCTACACAGTAATTGATCGTGAACTTTTGTTTAAATTTTCTTTGTTTCTTTTTATTGACATGTATGCCTTTTCTTTTTATATAATAAACAATGCAACCGTTTATTTAGATTATCTACGAAGAGAGGATAACCATATGTTAAAAAATAACATACGTCCCTATTCTCATCTAATTTTAAATTTATGCTTGTGCCTATTTGCATTAATAAGCATTATAGATGTATAATATAGTGATTTTACTTACAAAAGGGTATGATTCCGGCATTCAGACGATGAAAGATAATTCATTTACTTTGATCAATCGTTAGAAACGCTTCCCAAACGCAGTTAAGTGAATAATTATCCGTAAATATCTACGTTGCTATGTATAAAGTTTGACGTTGCTGCAGCAATAATTTCGTTGCTTAAACAAAAGTGCGAATCGAATAACGCTTTTATTTCGTCTATTTGAAGGTTTAATTGACACTAATTGAATCGGAAACAACAATTATGGTCGCCTTGACAACGCCCGGAATGAGTACGAAATATCCACAAAATTTCGAAAATGTTGAGCATTTCTGAAAACTTCGAACATGTAACATGTAAACATTGCAAGAATAAGATAGTGTTCAATTTTAACCGTGAAATAAAGCAAAAACGAAGAAAATAGGTCCACGTTTAGTTATTTGATGAACCTTGCAACCTGAAAAATTGAAAATTCCGTGTCAACTTATAGGAAAATATAATTGTCTCCTGGATTCGAACTCAGGACTTCCGCAAACGATAATAGTTTTTAGCTGGGTCTCCTGGTTGGCAGAAACAAAATTGCGTTTACAGCATTTCTCTATGACAAACTGTTCAAGAGATGAAAGGAAGGGGGGGGGGGGGGGGGGAGGCGGACGCTTCTAAAATTATATATAAGATGCATGGTCGTTTTTTACTTCCTCCATACGTAGTAATGGGGAAGTACATTTTATGATCATGAAAAAAATCGACTTCGAGATTTCAACGAAAATACTCGTTTTGAAGTCTCTAGAACACGTTTAGACTATTTGCGGAATGTCTGTGTGTGTGTATGTGATTGTGGGCGCTCTAACTCAAAAAGTACTTGCCATATCGTTACCAAACTTCATATATAACACTTTAGCATGAGCACAATCAACTGATTAGTTTTTGGACAATACCGGTTAAGCGGAAGTCGAGGTTTATTCGAAACCCGATTCGGTTTTTGCGATATTTCTCTGTTAAAACATCATTTTTGTATATACAATTCTATACAAATGTTAGAAAGAATGTAATTTCCTACAACTTTCATTTGAAACAATTTTCCATAGCAGTTATTGTTTAGGAATTATTTATAAATAATCGGTTTTTTCGGTTTCCATCAAATATCTCCTTTAAAACGTTGTTATCGGTAATCTTCGTGAGGACCAAAGTTGTAGAGAATAACGTTTTCCAACTTTTGCTTGAAACAGTTTTCCGTAGAACCATCCATTTCGGAGATATTCAACTTTTTCGTAATTTCCAGTATATAGCACCACCACCATGTAGCGGTGAATTCTGTAAATATATTCAAAATATACCTAAGTTATGGCAATAAGCACGACTGTATTCTTTTATGATACGAAATGATAATTATGCCTCATAATACTATTCATAATAATTTAAATATCTATACCCCAAATATGGAGAAAGTTATGTGTTGGCTACATCAGATTTTTTGTTTGATGTTTTTACTTTGAATTGGCTGTTTGTGAAGGCCACACTTGATGCTCATTAGCTAATTGTCCAATAAATAAGACATTGCGTTGCTCGCACATTTTTTGTCAATTGCTACTTTTAGTGATCCTTGTAAACGAATTACAGTAGGACCTCGATAACCATCGACATCGATAACACAGGCCTGCGAAGATTTTGCTGTTTTGGTAAACATATATGATTTATATAAATATTGATGCGCTGAATTCGAAAATGGCATTCGTTTTGGCTTATCACATACAGATTTTACACAATTCGATATTATATGGCTATTATCGAATCCTATATATGTACAGTGTTATACAATTTCGTTAATGCATTGAACATTGAATAGAATGTGATAAAAAATTCAACGCTACTGTCGTCCTAAAGTGGGATAGACTTAATGCTTCTGCTGCCTACGAATTAGGTTGCAACAATTTATGGTAAGCGAGCAAGTGAGCCAGGGGCGCGCCACTAAGATATCTCGCACCCTGGCACAAAGTACTCTTGGCGCGGTCATATAGCGATCGCGCGAGCGACAATATGAAATAAAATACATTGTCTTCTATAGAAGTGGCAACAATGGCATAAGCACGTGAGCAACAAGGCGGGAATTAAATATCCCAACCTGTCATCAGCTATAAGACCTATGCCGCATGGACCGCCGGATGAGTTGGAGGATGTCGAATCCTCATCCAGTTCGGAGTTTACAGCAGAGGACTATGTATGTGTATTTCTCATCTGACAACGAAGACATAACTCCGCAGCTATTTACTCAAAGTGAGTTGAACGATTTAGTCCGTGACTTATGTCTTACTAGGAAAAGAGTGAATTATTGGGATTAAGATTAAAAGAAAAGAATCTATTAGCCCCAGGAACAACAACAATCGCGAGAACGAGTTTCGGAATTATTTTAGAACGGAAGGTGAACTGGTTTTCTGCTGTGATATTCCTGCTTTGATTCAGCAGTTGGGAGAAGAAACCTACGACCCGAAGGACTGGCGTTTGTTTAGTGACACTTCAAAAAGGATTTTAAAGGCTGTATTATTGCATAATGGAAACAAATTTGCTTCCATACCAGTCGCCCATTCAATATACATAAAAGAGTCATATGAAAATTTACAAACAGTATTACAAAAAATTAAATATAACGAACATGAGTGGTCTTTGTGCGGTGATCTAAAGGTTTCCGGGATTTTATTGGGTCAACAAGGAGGCTATACTAAATTCCCTTGTTTCTTATGTAAATGGAATAGTAGAGCGAGGGACAAACATTGGACAAATAAAAATTGGCCTAAAAGGGAAAGATTCATACCAGGAACGAAAAATGTGAAACATGCCAGTTTAGTTGACCCACAGAAAGTTTTATTGCCATCTTTGCATATAAAACTTGGTATCATGAAGCAATTCGTAAAAGCGCTGTACAAGAGTGGCTCGTCCTTCCGATATCTCTACCGTAAGTTTCCATCTGTATCCGAAGCTTAAGTGAAAGAGGGCATATTTGATGAACCACAAATTCGACAACTCATGAAGGACACCGAATTTACTGATACTGTGAGTGAAATAGAAATTCAGGCATGGGATGCATTCAAGAACGTCGTTAAGAAGTTCCTCGGCAATGTAAAAGATCCCCAGTATGAAAAAATCGTGGGAAATATGTTAGAAAAGCTGCAGAAACGGGGATGTAACATAAGTTTAAAATTACATTTTTTACACTCTCATCTCGATTACTTTCCCGAAAATTTAGGAGCCCTCAGTGAAGAACAGGGTGAGAGATTTCATCAGGACATCAAAGAGATGGAAAGAAGATATCAGGGACGGTGGGATGTGTTCATGATGGCCGACTGCTGTTGGGCCTTAAAAAGAGAAGTTATTCGTCAAGAACATAATCAGAAATCTATGGAAGGCTCATTTAGAACAAAGCGAAAACGGAAACATCCTGACCCTAATCATCCTATTTAAAGGTATTTAAATAACTTCTTACCTTAGATGATGTTTATATGGGGCTGTCAGACTATATATCGTATGACTTCTCCATGTCTCTGTACATATACATTCATAAACGCATGATTTTAGCGTAAATTTGTTTTGTAATTTCTGAAAAATCCTGACGTGATACGGAAAAACGGGCATTTGATTTGAATTCAGCATGCTCAAATTAATAAAAATCACATATTCAACTTGAAACAGCAGAAAAATAAATCATTTTCGCAGGCCTGTGTAATCGTTGTTTCGATGAACAGTCTTTTGGCGAGAGAGAAGATTACTGCCCACCAGTACCGTGTCCAGACGTGTACTGGCTCCTGAGATAACATAGTATGTGACGCACGTTTAATTTTGTAACAGACGTTAACTCGCCTCACCTATCGAAACAATGCGCTGCGGTTGTTCTTGGAGAACATTTAATCGATGGTGTTAAAAGACTGATACTATTTAGAATTTTGCCTTCAAATCTAAGAATCAAACAGCAAAGCGTTCCTTCGCGGATTGCCGCAGTAAAACTGTCAACTCATTTGTCAACCGTTAACATAACCCTCTCACATATTTCTTAAATATTTATAGCTTATTAAACCCTAAGTGATAAAAATGGCTCCAAAACGTAGTGCTAGTGACAATGCTGCTAAAAGGTCCAGAAATGTGACATACCTGCAAATGAAACTAGAAATGGATAAGTGAAAATGACGCAGTCTGAAATTTCCTGTAAACTAAGGTCTAAAAATTCAGTTGTATATAATGCGGGTAAGGTCTTATTGCACGATTTATTGACCTATGAAATTATTTCTATGGAAAAATCGGTTTCGACTATCGTCGTTTCGCTAATCGTCGGGGTTTCCTGGAACCAATTAACGACGCTTTTCGAGGTCCTACTGTATAATTTGCCCGGCATTGCGTCCGAGGTACAAATAGAGAAATGGATTGGAAA
This sequence comes from Uropetala carovei, assembly GCA_036926305.1. NCBI lineage: Eukaryota > Metazoa > Arthropoda > Insecta > Odonata > Petaluridae > Uropetala > Uropetala carovei. The sequence goes on along the minus strand of JAXCHB010000063.1, from coordinate 817,744 downwards.
TATTTCCATTTGGAATTTGAACGATGCTATTCTTTTTGACTTTATCTAATTTATGAGATTTGTTATGCTCTCACATTATGGCTATTATTAGTTTGTTATGCATTTTCTATAATGCCAGCGAATATCCCGTCAGAGGTGCCGGGTTCATTTTCAGCCAAACTCGGTTATTTAGTGTTAGTTATTTTTGTATTTAAAAAAATCATACTGTTGCCAACTACGCGTCATTTGTAGTTATTAAATGCATCGGCATAATCAAAACTGAGTAAAACATGCAGCCATTAAAATGGCATTAACTAACTCGTTAAATGCGATCGATAATTGACTGATTTCGTGTGTATGCTCGAACAAGGCAATGGCATCTCATGAAGTCGAGGTATTACCGTAATTAGTTCTGATTTTTAAATAAACGTGTCTTTCTCTGTAGGCGAATTGTGTATCGACATTTGGATTCTCTCTTAAATAAAAATAAACTGTTGTTTCAAGCTTCTGAACGTCTGTCTCGAGCTCGTATCTTGATTTAAATCAATGAAAACCAGAAGTACACTTGTCATTTCATTTAGCTTGGCGTTAGCTAAGCTTTCCAGATTTCCTGTCTTCTCCAGATCCGGCCTTTTTTTTTGGATGATTTAAAAAATTACCAATTTTCTATTTCTTCTTCAATTTAAGCCCAGTACTGCCTTTTCGTGGGCAATTTAAAAGTTACTACTCTATCGGATTACGCTATCTCAACCGTGTTCATATTAAGTATAGTACAAAAAACACCCGCGTTTCCACCCGATGTGCAGCACAACTATATTTATTATTAACCGCTTTCTCCATTTAATTTTTGTTAATAACGCAGCGATCGAAGAAGCAGCGCTTATCTCGGTCAGTCACCTTCCCCGAATATAACCTCAAAACGGTTTTCACGGTTCAGTTCTTCATCCACGCCGCTTCCCAAGCTTAGTCATTTCATGAAGTCTCCTATACCTTAGAACTGCCGATATTTTATGAAAAACTATACCCTCCGGCGGAAATATAAAGTTACAGCAAGTATTTCGTTTGTTTATATCAACAAAATTTCAATGAAGAAAGTTAATGAAGTACGTTGAGCAATTATCAGTAGATTGAGTAAAATTAATGCCTTGAAATTTATGATTTCTAATATTGATAAGTGTGCTGAAATATTTCAGTGCAATTCATTGTTCTATGAAGATGTCCTGTAAATGCAAAGGGCAACTGAAATATTAATTATTCCTTTTTACTTTCTCCATACGAAGTAATGGGAAAGTATTGTGATCATGAAAAAAATCGACTTCGAGATTTCAACGGAAATACACGTTTTGAGGTCCCTAGAACACGTTTAGACTATTTTCGGAATGATGTGTGTGTGTGCGTATGTGTGTGTATGTGATTGTGGGCGCTCTAACTCAAAAAGTACTTGCCATATCGTTACCAAATTTCATATATAACACTTTAGCATGAGCACTAAGAACTGATTAGTTTTTGGACAATAACGGTTAACTGGAAGTCGAGGTTTATTCGAAACCCGATTCGGTTTTTGCGATATTTCTCCGTTTAAATATCATTATTGTATATAAAATTCTATACAAAGGTTATAGAATTCATACAACTTTCATTTGAAACAATTTTCCATAGCAGTTATTGTTTAGGAATTCTTTATAAATAATAGGTTCTTTCGGTTTCCGTCAAATATCTCCTTTAAAACGTCGTAATTGGTAATCTTCGTGAGGACCAAAGTTGTAGAGAATAATATTTCTTCCAAGTTTTGTTTGAAACAAATTTTCGTAGAACCATCCATTTCGGAGATATTTTGCTTTATCTTAATTCCAGTATACAGCGCCAGCACCATGTAGCGGTGAATTCTGTAAACATTCAAAATATACGTAATTAACGACAATAAGAACGACTGTATTCTTTTACGATACGAAATAATAATTTTGCCTCATAATGCTATTCATAATAATTTAAATATCTATACCCCGAATATGGAGAAAGTCATGTGTTGGACACAAATTTTTACTTTTTACTTTCTTCATATACGTAGTACCTATAGAGAAAGCATTGTTTTCGTGAAAATATTCGAATTCGAGATTTCAACGGAAATAAACGTTTTGCGGTCCCCTGAACACGTTTTGACCGTTTTCTCGATTATCTGTATGTCCGTAAGTGTGAGACAAATTTTGTGGGCGCTCTAACTGAAAAACTATTCATCAGATCAGCATGAAATTCTGTATTTGTGATTTTGTATATATTCTTAAGGTTCGAAAAGATTTTTATAACAGTCGGTCAGCCGGAAGTAGCGGTTTACCCCTCTAAAATTTTCGTTTTTCTTAAACATTTCGCCTAAAACTGAATTTTTGTTAACACACGCACGCACATATATATTTATATATAAGTTGTAGATATTATTTTTTCTACAACTCTTATCTGAAGTAAATTTTCATATGAGGAATATTTCAAGAGATATTCAATTTTCTTTTAAATTGACGGTTAGTGGGCAGCTCGCGCGCGTGGTAGTGACGGCAAACTCTTGCTATCGATTTCTCTAATTTTAATGAAAATGTTAGACGATGAGTTTGCTCTTTCTTGATCTATTCCGGCATTTTCGGCATTCTCTACGAAATGAGAATTAATGCGCACGACTTAGTGATGTACATGTGCTCTGCTTCCTGCCAAACGGTTCTGGCGGGTTTCAAGGTATTAATGTAAATGTATGCACACCATATTAGTGCAGGTGACAGCGGAGTTATTAAGAGGGAGTTAGTTGTTCGTTGTTTAGAAATTTGATTCTCTCCATTTGTATACAAATGGGTTGACTTGAGAGACTTACTTACCTCACGCTGTGATGCTTTTCTGCGTGAGTTTCTCTGGCAATTCAGTCGACAATCTGAAGGCAGTTTGGATAATTTTATGGAGTTTAATTGCGGGAATCTTGGTTTCCCTTAGCGGTGATTGTGGGCGTTGTAAAATCGATCGCAGTTCAGAATCAGTGCCTCTAATTGATCTCTGCTTCGGCTTATGTCGCCATCTAACGCGCGCTGACGGAATGTTACCTTTGGGAGTTGTAAATGCGGTAAAATGTCATCTCATCTGCGCACACGCACCTTTTATGCTAAGTGCTGTATACACATCTCTCTCTGAGGAGCAAATGTGGTTACGTCAATGCGAACTTATCTACTGACGTCACTGCTCCCGTCTTCTTGAAAACGTTCCGATACAATTTATCGCACTGCTATATAACCGCGCGAAATTTATTTTTGGAAGTTTATTTCGCTACATTTATCCATAAAGATCTAAGATCTGGAGTATCGCTAAATTTAATGGTACATAATCGGTTTTTTATAATGGAGCTGAGTGGGAAAGGGCAATGGAATGAAATTTCTGCTACAGGCTTTGATTCGAAGGAATTCATGTGAATTTTTTTTCAACTCTTGATTTTGATGCTTTGCTGTGTTAAACTTAACTAATGGAAAGTCCTGTACCAGTTGAACGTGTGTACGGATTCCATTGAGGAGTATTGTGCCTGAAAGGGTGGTTTTATAAATTTGCACGAATTTTATTTTATTCTTTAGGACACCACAGCCGTAGTAGTAGGTCGAGAACGCTTTTCATGAAAAACTATAACTGCGCGAAAATGGAATTATTATAAGCGTCGATTATCCGCGTAGTTTTTTGTGTTCACATCGATGCGGAGTTGTCATATATTTATATTGAATATAGCCGTTAAATGACGACCTCCGGATTTTAAGTTGCTTTTCATTTGAGTTTCAACTTAATAACTATATACTGAAAATCAAATCAAGGAATTTTTCGAATTTTTTGGCAAGAAGGGGTCTATGTCATACGACGGCTAACTACGTTATTATCTTTCGTCCAAGCGTTTATTTACTAAGAACAATCAATACGATGGGTATAAATGTATATCAATGCCCGCAATAGTGAGTTTTTTTGGGGGGGGGGGGGGGGAATAAATGTTTTATTTTTGAAATTGCAACTTAATTCTGAATACTCCAGTAATTCCTTCAACAAATATTTACGTCATCGGCTTTACTCTTTCCAATATATTTCTATCTGCTATTGTGCCTACAGTATGCGCCAGATGTTATTAACATAATGTATCTGCGTGATAAATGAACGGGTTAATCTTCGAAAAATGGTCGCATTACAATTTTATGGCGTATTTCAACAAAAAAAAGCGATTAAAACCTCGAATGATTCGCATCCTCTTCCTTTAATAGTGGCGAATCGCAATCCCTTCGCCCTCGCCCCGTTCCCTTTGGTCTCCGTCACGGTTTCCTACTCGTGAGACGGTAGACGATCTCACTCAGGTTGGCTCTGTCCGACTTATGCGACGCATCGCAACCTCTCTTGTCCTTGGTCTCTCCCACTCTTTTTCCCACCCTCGACCGCACCATCCCTCTCCACAAGGCATCCGCCTCCGAGTTCCATTTTATTCTCGGGCAATTTTCTGTATTGAGTCAAAACCATGGTTCCCTCTAATGTAAGCTGCGCAACTGCGCGGCCGCGCAGCAGGTTTTGAAGTGCCGCGCACTAAATTTTTCAAACGCGCACGACTGTGTTTATCCTAGGATATATCCGAACAGGGCTGCACGAACCCGGACACACATCCGCGCATTAGCGTCATGTAGGCGCGCACAGCGATGTTCATTCCGTCCATGGATGAAAGAAATTAGAGGAAACTGTGGTCGAAACCGAAAATAACAATGGTGGACACCTTGCGTCGTGATTACAAAGAGGAGAGAAGCGGCAAAACTTGTTTTGTTTCCATCCGCGATCTTGCGGCGCTCGTTTGAGGTCGAAAGTTTATCAGAGCGTTAATTGTTTTTGCTTTCCATTTTTTTTCTCTCTTTCGCGAGCGCATTTTTACTCCCTCGACCAGAGGTGTATGTGTGTGTGTATATATATATATATGTATGTGTGTGTATGTGTGTGTGTGTATATATATATATATATATCCATTCGGAGAAGAGTGATAAATGACGGATGGTTGAATTCGGGGATAGACGAGGAAGCGGCCTCTTCGAGACGGGAAAGTTTCTTTTCCACCGCGGAAAAGCGAACGGAACGGAGGAATGGTTGTTTCGCTGGGGAATCGTGAGAGTGTGGTGCGTCTGCACGACTGCGGTATTAGACGCCCTCTTACGGGTGAAATTATGAAGAGGTAATGATGGATTATGGGAGAAAGTGGAGAGAGAGAGAGAGAGGAGTTGTGAGGGTTTTGGGGAGGAAAGCGGTGGTTGAGTCTACGGGTTAGGTGGAAACATGAGAGGAGGAGTTGGCTAGAAATGGACAGGAAATAAGGAAGGGGGAGAGAGAGGGGTTGACATGGGAAATGATCACTGGGAAAGGAAAAAGGAGCGCGAGCAGGAAGCGGGAGAGGAAGCGTGATTCAGAAGAGTGGTGGGAGGATTAAAAAAAAAAAAAAATAAGGGAACCGGACAAGGAGGCTGAATAAGGGAGACGCAGTCGATTGACTCGGAATGACACCCAACTTTTTTTATCAATAATTCCGATGAGTAATCGCTTCCTTTTCTATTTTGACTTTTTATTCGTTGGCATTCCAAAGTCGAATATTTTCTTCGAATTCTTGATTTCGCAGTGTGGTGGAAGTCTAGTACGTATTAGGGACCGCGAGTTCGAATCCTACCCGCGTGCTCGTTTACGTCATTTTTTGATACGTTCGTTGAAATTTGTTTTTCTTTCATAGCTTTCAGGAGTAATAAAAATAAAAGTATTAGCGGAGAAAGTTGCGGTAAAGGCGTGGAGAATGTTTTCTTTAGCTTAGCTTAATCTGGCCATTATCAGATAAAGCAGGGAACTTTTCCTCCATAAAAACGTTTTATTCGTCGTCCGGGCGAAACGATTAAATTCACATCTTTGGAGAGATATTTTCCAATAAATTTCCTGTGTTTCACTTAAAAAGTCTTAAAAATTACCGAAATTCAAAATCGAGTTTCTTTTTTTTTTTTTAGCCTCGCGAGTTGTATTTTCTTCAATCGATATTATTGGGTTTCCTTATCCACCTTCATGACGGCGCAAAGAGAAGGTAAAAGGAATGATAGGCACCTCATAACTCCGCCTCCATATATTTTTATAAATGCAACAAATCCTTAACCCCGTTTTTTTTCCCCCAATCCCCTCCACCGCGTCCGTTTCATAAATCTTTCATGCTACAATGGTTTCCAAGAGACGCCGATTGACTGTCATGCGTTTTATTACTGCACGCAACCTTGTTCTTAAATTGCTTTGTTAAGTTTCGTGTTTCTTTACGCGTGAAATGAGGCACTCGCCGGAAAAGGAAAAGTATACGTTTTCGCGATTCAATTATACGCTCCCTTTATCTAAGCTCTCCGCAAAGCTTCTCCTTAAGACTTTCTCTCTTTTCTCCTCTCCCGCCCTCTTATGTTCATTTTCCTACTTATTTTTTCCTTTCATCAATTCTTCTTTGGCCGACTCCTTTCTCAAAACTTCTCTCTCCGTCCTTTCCTCGATATTTCTCATTTCCTTTTTATCTCCAATTTTTATGACAATTCATCATTATTTGCTCTGGAATAACCCAGCGATTCATTCCTTTGCCTTTTAAGTTCATCGCAGCTTTGTAGCTGGATTTTTTTTTGTTTTAAGCTCTGTCGTTCCTGAAATTAAAATTGGATTTTCAGTATTAGAACGGATGTTTAATTTTTTTTTATGAATTACATTCATTATTAGTTTTCGGACATTGGTGACTCATAATTAAGATGGCCGTACCTTTTTGGAAGTCTTCATTTGTGGTAAAATTAGAGAGGAAGGAAAGTCTTTTCTGGTAAGATCCACTGATTTTATTTTAGGAGTCACGGGTTTCGGCTTTATGCTGCCTCGTAACCGATAGTCCTTAAAATACAGTCAAAGGATACAAATAGAAAAGTATTTTCTTCTTTCGGTGTGATTGTTATAGTTCCTATTGATGACTAATTTAGTCCCCGCTAAAGAGGAGAATATCGCCGTTGTCATTCAGTAAGCGTCGTTAGTGAAACGTAATTCGTGAAAATATATTGACACAATACACATGTATCAAGATCACTTGAAAAGACATTCATGGCGAGGAAAAAGCAGAGAATAAAACAAGTCTAACCTCTCTTGATTGGATCCCCTGTAACTCGAAGTTTTTATAATTCTCCGAAGATATTCATTAAAATTAGAACGTCTTTCCGGTAAATCAACCTGGGGCGAATATTTTACTTGATTGTTTTCCGCTCGTCTCCTAATTTTCCACTCAAAAGATGTACCACTTTGGTCGGATCATTTCAAGGTAAGCCGCTTTTCGCCTTCTGTGGACACGGTGTGACGTTATCCGTGGAAATACCTGCTCGTCGCGCGTGTTCGTTCTTTTTAAAAAAATCAATCGAAAAAACCCATCACTTTTAACCCTTTCAGTTTTAAGAAGAATCTTACGAAATTTAATTTCTTTATCGTTGATAATGTGTTACGTGAATTGCCAGATAAAAACGAAATGTTAACTTTTAGCATTACTGCGTGGTTAATACCATACACCAGGAGTAGACAACCGAGTAAACCAGAAGAACCACTTTTTTCCAGTTCAGTGTAATGTAAGAAGAGCGGAGGCAACGTTGAATAAGAGAGTTCATATATGAAAACATTCTGTTCACATTACAGAACATTAACGTTAGTAAACACGAAATTTCAGTAATTGAAGTCACGAGCGAATTGTATGTTCCAATGGGACAAGGAGTTGGTTTAGACATCCGCATCGGAGTCCTTAAACAGCCGCAGGTTGTTGACCCCTGACCTATGCGATACAGTCTGTCCCACCCAAGAAAATACCTGGGGTCTGAGGAGGTTAAATTACTAATTAAACATATCCAGACGCGCGCTCGTTTAAGTTGCAGGATTTCCAGCACAATTTATAATCCCTACGACGATTTCAAAATTGAGTGATTTATTTTTTTAAAATAATTATTTTTTGAGCCGATCGCGAACCTTTTCAATCGCTCCAGAGATCTAGGTATCGTGACTAACAAGACTCGTGGCATAGCATTTCGAATGGCATCCCACTTTTCCTTTTTTCCTCCGTCTGCGTCGGGATTGAGATGTGATCGACGAAGGAACTAATGGCTTTGGGAAATCTAGGGCTGTAAAAGTGCGTTTACGCAGCCACACACCGCGGGTTTTTTCCTTTCCTCCCTTCGAATCGCCCTCAACAACCTTCTCCTCCTTTTAAAGGGCATTCTTGCAATTGCGAAAGAGGGCGACCCTCCCTCCTTTCTCTCTCTCTCCTTCCCTCCCTTCTGCCATACCCCACCTGCGCGCCATCTTCTCAGTTGCTAGCCTACTTGAAATGGCCTCGTATGGAACGCTGAATGTAAGTCACGAGACGTGTGCACCAAGGAACGTGCTTACCTTCTCATGTGTTATCTTCTTACGTCGCCAGAATCTGATTTTCCAAATATTATGCTTGATTTTGTCCTCTCTGGAACATGTCTCTCTGTACATATTCAAAGGATTAAGGTATTTGTTATTGTTTTGAACTTTACTCAAAGGGTTTATATGCATATTTTTCTCAAATATAAACTCAAACGCAAATTTGAAATGTATGCAGGATAGATAAATGATCAGAAAACCATTTCGAAATTTTCTGCAGTTATTATTTACAGCGCGGATGACATCTTAAATGACATATTGTGAGAAATGTGAATACTTCAAGTGTTTCGTTAGCGTTCAAATGAAATAATTTTGTCCATACAAACCAGCGATAGTTACCCAATGAAGGAAATAGCCTTCGAAATAAATCCGCGGAATGAATTTCGTGGAAAATTGTAAGAGAATGTGTTGCCAACTCCCTCGCGAGGCCGATCCCACGCATAAACAGCTTGGTTTTGAATGGCTACACTAAGAGTTCCCATGAGCCTGATCGCAGTACTGTTGGTAAACGCATAGAACATAACAGTTGATTGGACCGCGTAATTCTAAATCATCTTCATTTTCCGGCTTATGTCGACTATCTGGGACCACATTTAAAAGTGACCGCGAAGCTGACCACTCAACCGTCATTGACTCGGGTTAGAGGCCCATACCTCGAGACCCATCCTCAAATCCGAGCTCAGGTGTCTTCACCCTCTCAGCAGGGGGGCACTAGCCGACCACGTCTATTGCAATAAAATTTTAACTATTTTATGTTGTTAACTTAGTGCGATTGTGACTCAAGCAACATATTCGGGTGAATGCGCTGATCAAGAGCGTCTTTTTAACGGAATTCTACGATAAATAATAACATATTTACGCTCACATCTAATCTTGACGTCAAGGAATACCAACCTCTTAAGATTTTTCGGACGGGGGTGTAATAAAGCAGTCATTTGCGAGACGGTGCGGAGGGTGTAGCGCTAGTTAATCGCATTTTTCTATGATCACCAACCAACCAACAAAAAATTGTCTATTATTATAAGTGACTAGCGTAATTTCCCGTGAAATATGACGGGTAGGCGTGAATTGAGTATTACGTTAAAATAAAATAAAAATTAATGACACCAAATTTTATGTACACTAAAACGCAAAAAGAATATAAAATCCACATAATCGAATGTTCCAGAGAGTAATAATAGTCATGGACATATAAAAAACGATTTTATCACGACGAATTGAATAAATTCGTAAAAAATTACGAAAAATATTAATTAAACCTAATTTTTGGCTTTTTTCTAAAGAGATTTGAATTTCTACGATATGGAAATGTATTTCCATACTTTTTTCGGCATAACTGAAAATACCGCGTCGAAATCTCATTTTTAAGATATTTGAAAATGCTAAAGAAAAAAGGCCTCGCTTCGATTCAGCTCTGCCCATGTTATTCAAATGGAGAAAAGATATGCTCCTGAAGTCAAACCCAGAACTACTATGTACACGGCGAGCAGTTTCAAATTGAAAAGTTGAATAGTCAAGTGATTCCTGAAAGTTTGATTGAAAAAGGTTGTAAAGCTTTTTAGTTATGAGCGGTTTCCCTTTCCTCCCATCTAACACCATATAACAACCAAGAGTTACACCCTCCGCACCGTCTCGCGAATGTCTGCTTTCATTACAATCCCGTCCGAAAAATCTTAAGAGGTTGGTATTCCTTGACGTCAAGATTAGATGTGAGCGTAAATATGTTATTATTTATCGTAGAATTCCGTTAAAAAGACGCTCTTGATCAGCGCATTCACCCGAATATGTTGCTTGAGTCACAATCGCACTAAGTTAACAACATAAAATAGTTTAAATTTTATTGCAAAAGACGTGGTCGGCTAGTGCCCCCCTGCTGAGAGGATGAAGACACCTGAGCTCGGATTTGAGGATGGGTCTCGAGGTATGGGCCTCTAACCCGAGTTAATGACGGTCGAGGGGTCAGCTTCGCGGTCACTTTTAAATGTGGTCCCAGTTAGTCGACACAAGCCCATTTTCCTTTAGGCAAAATTGAACGCGTTATTTGGAAGGTAGCGTTTGAATGCCCCACACCATGCAAATTCATGAAATAATGGAAGATTGGTTGCAGTTTTTTATACGTAACCCTGTTTTGACATAACATATTTCATGATATTTCTTGAAATGATTTGTATTCTTATTCCTTTGAAGAATGTTGTCTTTCTTCTCAACATTTTTCCTTTTAACATTCCTTGAGGAGTACGGTTTGCGTAATATGTTATTTTGCAGCTCCTCAGTTATAACAAGTATGATACATTCTTCAATTTTTATCGGCTGATTGTAATTTCCTAACATTTGAAAGTTTTCTGCTCATAACAAAAATGCATCAACTTATATAACTACATAAAATTTGATGAAAATCGTATAAGCCGTTTTTATAGAAAATTCAATTGTTATTAAAGTTTCCCAAGAATAAACTAGCCTTATATTCATTTATTGAAAAAAATGAACTATGTAGTATTATTTCAGACGTAAACTCAAGTAGCTGTATGAAATTTGATTAAATCGTTTTAGCAGTTTTTGACAAAATCAAATTGTTGTTAACATTTCCTAGAATAAACTAGCCTTATATTAATATTTTGAGAAATATAAACTATGTAGTATTATTGAATAGGTAAACTCAAGTAACTGTACGAAGTTTGATCAATATCGTTATAGCCGTTTTTGAGAAAATCGAATCGTTGATAAAATTGCCTAGAATAAACTGCTCTTAATTATTGTGCAATGTCAATCATTTCTTCGTAGTTTCTATTCTGTATGATAACATGCGTAAGTACAAGATTTCATTCATTTTCGCTGTACCGTTTAGGCTCTAGAGCAGTGGTTCTCAACCGGGGTGACATGACACCCCAGGGTGACGCGACGGTTATTGAGGGGTGACGCGAATATTTGCCACATTCACGGTGTATCATATTCTGGCTTATAAACATAAATAAAACCAGGATATTAAACACTCGTGCTTATTTAAATTCCAGAATTTTATCTTTATGTGGTACGGGTACATCTAAAACGTATACTTCCATCAAAATCTCGAGATCGAATTTTTTCGCGATTACAATACTTTCTCAATATACTTCGTATATGAGAAAGTAAAAAATCGGTACAACATATATTGTACAAACTTTCTCATATACTAATGCGTCGTTTAGTTATCTTTAGAAAATGAAAATCATATCAGCCTGTTTTTAGAAAATCAAATTATTGTTAAAGTTGTCTAGAATAAACTAGCCTTATATTAATTTTTTTTTTGAGAAATATGAACTACTATCTGGGGAACCCGGCGTTGCCCGGGATAGGCAACAATAAAAAACTGATTTTATTCACATTTGTTGTCATTATACACACATAAGTAATTTTAAATGCAAATGAAAAATATGCTGCACTCGTTCCCGATTCGAAGTTTCAGTTCTTTAGTTTTTATGACCGTTTATTTAATTTTTTGACCCCCCCCCCCCCCTTTCCAAGCGAAAATTAAAAAATAAGCCCGAGGTGCACACCCTCAGGTATCAACTTCCTAGTTTTATTGGTTTTGGAGTTACAGCGTTAACACTCAAACTAACACATATTTTCTTTTATTTATATGATAAATCAAAATGTACAACTTTATCTTCGTAAATGTAGCTACGAAGAGAAAATAACTATGTAACTTTCAATATTAAATTTAAAAAAACGTACGTCCCTATTCTCATCTAACTTTAAATTAATGCGTGAGCCTATTTGCGTTAGTAAGCATTACAGATGTATAATATAATAGTTTTACTTACAAGAAGGTAATATTCCAGCATAAAATTAATGATGAAATGCCTTGATTAAACGCTTCCCAGACGCAGTCAACAGTATAATTATCTTTAAATATTTATGTTGCTATGCGTCATTAATTTCGATCTTTAAACAAAAGTTCGAAGCGAACAGTGCTTTTCTTTCGTCAATTTGAATGTTTAATTGGCAAATCGGAGAAAACAATGATGGTCGCCTTGGCAACGCCCGGAATGAGTACGAAAAATACGCAAAATTTCGAAAACAAATGCGTATTTCTGAATACTTTGACCGTGTAACATGTAAACATTGCAAGAATAAGATAGTATAGAGTTTCATCAGTCGAATAAAGTAAAAATAAAGAAAATCGGTCCATATTTACGTATTTTGATGAGCGAAGGAAAAAAACCTTGCACTCTGAAAAATCGAAAATCCCGTGTAAACTTATGGGAAAATATAATTGCCTCCTGGATTCGAACCCGGGACACTTTAGCAAACGAAAATATTTTTTAAGGGACCTCTTACTTAGCCAATAGAAACAAAACGCCGTTTAAAATGATACCTTTCTCTTGCTTCTACGATCTGTAGTTTTCGAGTGTTAAAATCATGATACACACACACACATTCATTTTTATATATTAGATTTGGTATTATTGAAGACGTAAACTCAAAAAATATACGAAATTTGATCAAAATCGTTAGAGCCGTTTTTGAGAAAATCAAATTGTTGTCAGAAATGCGTAGAATAAATTTCCATTAATTATTGAGCAACAGGTGCGTATCCAAAGGGGGGGGGGGGTTATGGAGTTCAAACCCTCCCCCCCATGAGAAAATCAAAAAATTATTTTGAACTTATCTCCTATAAGAAAACGCTTGATGTCTTTGTCGGTGTCTGGCCGGACGGTCTCATCAGTTAGTTATAAATATCTCAACATATCTCGGCCATTTCTTCAGCCAGTCCAGCCAAATTCGGTAGGATTGCTATGAATACGTTCAAAAAGCGATTGCTTTAAAAACAATTTCAAATAAGTCCCGGGTTCGACGCCAGGAGATGTTTTACATTGCATATGAATCTCATATCTCGGCCCATAAGTTTACACGCTAAAATTTAATTTTCGACATTCAGAGTTTTACTCTTTTGGAAATTAAAATTAGAAAGAATTGACCTACGACCTTCAAATTAGGACCATTTTAAAGGAAAATAAACGGGCCGTTTAATTTTGTTCGTCTTTTCTCACCTAAAGGTAAAACTTTAGCAAATTTTACGTTTAAATTCGCCGATGTAAGAAAAATCGTTCATTTTCGTCAATGATCGCCTTGGAAACGGGCATTGTTGTTTCAAGCCATATATGCTCATATAAACCTATATTCGTTTACGTAAATTGGATGGATAGATGCGGTAAATTACGTATTTTAAAACATGCTAATGTTTGAAATACTTCGACGATATTTTAACGTGCCTTCGTTGTCTTATCCAAGTCTTTCTGTATATTAAAGGCAGTTGCTTGCGCTGTGCATTCGCATTATCTGAATAGGACAGATATTACGAAAATAATTTTTTCCGTGCTGTTTATTTTTAATTCGCGTCAATCCAATTATAGGGTAACCAAACAAACAACTATTACATTGTTATCTAAATAATTAAGGTATATGCGCTGATTGCGTGTGTATTGAGATTGTTCTTAACTGCTGTTTAGTGGACTTGAACGATTGATTGTGATTACTTACCAAATACTGCTTTTCATATGGACAGCTGTATGTAGCCATAAGTAGAACACATGACAAACATAATTTGAAATTTTGGGTTAAGGATAAAGATAATCAAGGGCAATTGCTGTTAAACGAAAGAGTATTTACAAGGAACGTCGTTATAAGAGAGCTACTGAATAGCTAAAATAATATTATTGAGGTATAAGACTATTTTCCTCTTAATTTTTTAAAACTATTCCTTTGTTTTCATTTGTAGCCCTTTCCAATATTATTATATTATAATTTTATCATTTGTTTGTTGGTTTTATTTTTATAATGTTTGTTTACAAAGGCCGTTTTAAACGGGATCATTCGCCTAGTTAGTAAAAATAATTAACGAAATAGTGACAAAGAAAACCGTGTAAATATGAGACAAAAACAGCGAGCGATCATCTATACTTCAATGTAAGGGTTAACATTTCCCGGGATCCCGAGATTGATTCACTCGAATCCCGGGAATTTCCCGGGATTCAGTTTTCGTAAACATAGATACTAACAAGAAAAAAAGGAATAAATTAAGTATTTGTAAACACATATTTATTTATTATAAAGTAGGTATAACACACAAACAGAATAAAAAATGCTTACAGGAAGTGAATAATAAGAATATAATAAAATTGTTCTTATAAAATTTCAAAAAGTAAAAGTGCTTTACAAAGTATAGAAACAAGGTAATTTTATGGAAAAAATATTGATGTATTTTAAAAAATATTTCATACCCATAAATTATTCCTTATTGTTAATAAAATAATTATTAAAAAACAAATTCACACAAGAGTCACTTAGATTTGTGCGTAAGTTTGTAATAAAGAGACCTGCCGCAGAAAATGCACGTTCTGCTTCAATAGAAGTTGGTGGAATGGTTAAGAGAGCTTCAAACAGATCATTTAGCCTAGTTGTATACTTTCCGGTTAATTCATAGATATCTATTTCTGTAGTATTGCTTCTCGTGTCATAAGAATAGCTAACGTTCAATTTTTCAGTGCTTACAGCATTTTCAATGGCAGCATCCAATTTATTTATAAGTGACGATGGACTGGCCGATGAAGAGCAGACTTTTGAGTCTGAGGACCTGACATGAGGTTTAGATTCGATGACACCACCTGAATTGCTGCCAGTATCTTCAGGCTTACGGATAAAAAGCCTGCAAATCAACTTAATAGCGTCAGTTTTCAGTTAAAATTTTTAAGGGAAGGTAAAGTTCGTATTTTGTTGATAATTTTGGGGATTGCTTAAATACTTCAACAAACCGACTAGAGTCTTGTTTCTACGTTCTTCTAGCCTTGTCTGTATGGATTTTTTCATTTGAGCAGAAAAATCAGTATTCTGTTCAGTTAATTCATCAAGTATGAATTTAAATATACCTTCCACTGAAAGCACTGTTGACTCTCTTTTACCAAGCCGTTCAATTGCTATCTTGATCGGACGCAGTGATGATACAATGGCATTAATTATACTAAATTCATCTTCTGAAATATTTAAAGTTTTCTTCATATCAATCATTGCTTTAAGAATGCATTCCTTCGCTGATAAAAATCTCTCCAACATATCTAGCAAACTATTCCATCTGATTTTCGAATCAAGTATGAGTTGCATTTCCTTATTTTTGTGCTCAATTTTTACGTTTGTAATATCTCATTTTTCAATGGCGATTTACGAAATAATGCAATAAAATATTTTCAGTCTATGTTAACTGGTTTAGCCGTTCATAGTGGAAGCATGTGTAACAGGGACTTATAATGCGTCGAATAAATAATAATCTTATAAATATTTTAGTGTGTGTGTGTGTATATATATGTTCTTTATACGTTTTTACACCGTTGAAGCTATCGAATTCAAAAGTTTCAAGGGCCATCCTATGGACCAAAGGAAGAACTTGGTCTAGCTTTGCAGACCGTGGGTTCTCTTATACCCCATGGGGTCAACAAAATACTATTTCCATAAGAATGCATGGGAAATGGTTTGGAGAAACCCCAAAATGCCATGCAGCCCTTTACTGATGTGGATATAAATATACCTAAATATTAACTTACGATCACGGGAAATGGATTATTTTACGCACGAAAGACTGAATATTTTAATTCTGTTCATGTGTCATAGTAATACATACTAAATCGCTCGAAATTTTCCTATAAGCGCAAAATTTATCGGTTTAGATGTCCATTTTCCAGGCGGCAACAAAGTTAAATTTCTTAATTGTTGTCCTCTTCAAAGGGAGATATACACGTAAAGATTAATGCAAGGAAAATCCACGCCGTGGCACGCCGTAGAGGAAGAATAGCTAACGCCAAGGTATGACTAAATATAGTCTATGAATACTTTTAAAGTGAGTCAAATGATTTTTAAGGAATATTAGAACAGTGTTATCTTTTACCATTAACATTGAAAGATTTATCGCAACATAAATCTATACATCTACTTACGTTTGTTCGGTAACCAAGATGTTGTTTATTGTTTATGTTTTGGCTAATAGTATTGACATAATCCACATAATTTTATTGCCGCTTTAAAGGCTTCGGTGCATCTATCCATGTGAATATTAAGTAAGACGTTAATGTGTACAATACAATACATAAAATAGTAAATGTTAATGTAAGCATCGCTTGCATAATTAAGGAATGGGGAACGTTTGCCCCGAGCAATAAAAATCGTTTGCCACTTTCTCGAGCGAAGCCGGGCGTTTCAGGTAGTATATACATATAGGTTACAGATGAAAAATTATGTAGCGTATTTTAATATGTATTGTGAATAATTTCAGTTCAAGGTAATGCACAATGCCATTAGTTATTTTCCTGTCTAGATGTGTTTCCAAAATATATCATATTTGTCGTATAGTAAACCGGGAATTTTCCGGGAAATGTGGTGGGTTTTCGGAAATTCCCGGGTACATTTTAAGTACGGTATCCCGGGATTCCGCTTCAAGGTTAAACAAGTGCCGCACTTGAAGCGCGTATAACCTTGGGTGTGAAATTATTACGAAACGCTGACTCTTGCTTTATTTTCGCTATTTATGGATTATTTTTGTCTACTGTACACATTTTTAAAGGTAAAAATGGGAGTAGGGCCGACGCCAGGGGTGAGGCGACCGCCTCAGGCAGCGTTTAGCTTGGGGCGGCATTTTCAGACGCATATTGAGACAAAAATCTACCGCCATTGCGGATTTGCGCAAAAGAAGAGGGTGCCCATACATTGTCGTTCACCGCTTCAACATCAACTAAGCGTACATGATTTTGCACTCAGAGCCGTCTTAAGACATTTGGGCGCCCTGGGCTAGCAACATGATGCGCTCTCTTATAGTGGAGTAAAAGTAAATTCGTAGATACACATCGATTTATTAATCATAAATAAAAACAATACACATCTAATCTAATCTAACTATATATTAATTTTACGTTGACGTCTGTAGACATTTGTTTACAATTTTTATCAGCGTATTTCTCGAGAACCGTTCGTCATAAAGATATGCGGTAAACGGCGTTTTGTTTCTACTGGCTATGAGGTCCCTGGAAAAATATTTTCGTCTGCTAAAGTATCCCGGGTTCGAATCCAGGAGAGAATTATATTTTCCACGGTTTACACGGGATTTTCGATTTCTTAGAGTGCAAGGTTTTTTTCCTTCATACATTAAAATACGTAAATAAGGACCGATTTTCTTCTTTTTTGCTTTATTCGATGGCTAAAGCTTTATACTATCTTATTATTGCGATGTTTACACGGTATACGATCGAAGTATTCAGAAATACGCATCCTTTTTCGAAGTTTTGCGGATTTTTCGTACTCATTCAGGGCATTGCCAAGGAGACTCTCATTGTTGCCTCCGATTCATTTAATGCCAATTAAACCTTCAAATAGACGAAAGAAAAGCATTATTCGCATCGAAATTAATGAAGCATAGCAACGTAAATATTTAAGGATAATTAGTCTGTTGACTGCGTATGGGAAGATTTTCTAGCTGTGTCAATAACATGTGTATTACACACAAGTTCCCAGCGAATTATTTTATTTAAATTGTGCAATTAATTTGTTTTTATTTTGTTTCAATTGATACTATAACGTTTTAAAATGGTTGCGTTGAGGACTGTCAGCATTTGTTTACAATTTATTGTTAACATCTGTAGATGTGCTAGAAACTTGAAATTTGGTAGGTAGAAACTCAAATAATAACGCAGTTTATAAATAACATCTTAAAAGTACTTCTTTCTACATTTACTGTACTGGTGACAAAAAATTAAATTTTCGTCATATCTCGTAAAGTACTGCACATATCAAAATATTTTTCAAATAAAAGTTGTAGAACTGGTAAAGAAGAGTATTTTCTTTTCTAGACATTTATATTGTGGGAGTTGCCGTTATCGATAAAATCATATGAGAATGTCTTAATTCGAGTTGAACTGAAAATTTCTTGCATGGTTACTTCTTCATTGTTGCTAACATAAACAATCTCACAAAAATACGTTTAATTTCCTTACGTGTGCATGTAATATTATTAAATAGGAAGAAAATGGATTATTTTAATAATAATGTTGTGGAAACATTTTAACCCTCGAATGGGCGCGCACTCTTATTTGTCACACGAGTCACCGGACGCGCGGCGTACTTTGTCCGCGGAGTAACTTTAGCAAAATAACTCAACAGTCCTCTATTAACTGCTTACTCGGAGAAAAGGGATCACTGCCAAATAATGGTCGCAATACAAATAAATAAAATTTTTGTCTGGTCAATGTTCTCCTAAGCTTAACGAAGGTAAACCACAAAACTAGATATTTCTGTACAAAAGGATAGGTTACCACGACTGTCGGGTTGAGTAATTAATTGGTTCTGATAAAAAAATATAAGACTCACTTATGTAGTTCTTAATCCATCTTCTCCAATTCGCCTATTCTTTTTCCTTCGATGCACTGGAATGGAACTTTCTTTCTACTTCACGATCCATTCTAAAGAAAGACAAAACTCCTTATGTGTAGATTGCGGAGAATGTTGAAAATAACAACACGATTCAATCTCTCTAAGTACATGTACATCGCAATTGCATTCACGTAAATTTAGTACGTATTTAATACAGTAATACTGCCGACTACCTGTCGTTGTAAAGACTTCCATCTGACTAGCCACAGGGCACGAGAAAGATTCCTGGGAACCGAGAAACAATTATCACACCGTATGTAGGTCCAGATTGCCATCTCAAGTGTTATGGATATTTGTACAAACAGACGTAGATTATACTCGTTTCGTCTCGTAGATGTGTGCATTCTATATGAATGAACCTTTATATCATCATGTTTTGGCATCGAGAAATGCTTATGGAAAGAAATCACATGACCCGAGAATTTTCCAATGTAAACCTGAACCTTCGTTTAGCCCTCGTAAATTCGCCAGACCTTCACTTCTCCTCGGAGTCTCTGAAGTATAGCTATTATGTTAAATAAAATTGGAAATAATAACTCCAAACCACCATAAAGGCGGTACTTACGTGGCAGGGCACAGAAGACCCACAGAATCAACCAGGACGCGCGTTTCGACAGCAACGCTGTCATCTTCAGCAATGTCGGGACATTGCTGAAGATGACAGCGTTGCTGTCGAAACGCGCGTCCTGGTTGATTCTGCGAGTCTTCTGTGCCCTGCCACGTAAGTACTGCCTTTATGGTGATTTTGAGTTATTATTTATAGTGTGTGACGAGTGAAATTTTTGTATGCTGCCGTCCTACGTAGTACGTACTTTCAGAAACCCTTAGCATTTCCGATTGCCCAAAATATTTATGAATTACAGGGAAGTAGCCACATATTCACTACCTGAAGCATGTAATAGACGATGAGCCTCTTGAGAAATAAAAGGCTATGACAATTTATACTTTCTGAGTTTAAATTACAAAGATGCGAAGTTTAAAAATATATATTTTATTTGTGGAGCGGCGGCGCCGGGCGCCCTAGGGCTGCAGCCCGTTTAGCCCATATAGTTAAGGTGCCCCTGCTCAGAGCATTAAAAATAATAATTTGACTCGCGATGTTTAGGTTAGAGTTTCTTTTCCCTTCTGTGTATCTTTGGTTGGCATCTCTTTCATGTTCCCCTTAATTAAATTCTTAGCATAAAATCCGTAGTTTTAGGCGTAACTTTGTGGAATATATCCATATTTGGAGAATAAATGAATGCCACACTAGTACTTTTTCCACTGATTTATTTGCACTTAAAAACAGGAGACGACCATGGTTTCGCTACACAGTAGCATCATCAGGTGAATATGAGAGTAGAGGTGTCGGGAATATATACAGAGTGAGGGGTGGGGTTGGTAAAGACGGGGAGGGGGGCGAGGTGGGGTGGGGGGGAGGGGAAGGGAGCGGCCGTATGGTGACCGGCAAAAGGGCGGCATAGAGTACGTTCGCCTCAGGAGGAAATTTTTTAATTGGAGTTATAAAATTGAATGCATCTAGTAACATTATATAGAATTTTATATTTCATATTTTAACAGCAGTCTGTAGCGATGAGTTTTTAAACTAAAAATTTAAATGACAATGTGACTTATTGTTAGTATTTTCCAGAACCCTTAAGATGAAAATTTACATATATTAATTTTTATAGCTAGTTTATATTTATTACTGACGTTACTTCAACCAAGCATACAAGATATTTCATATTTTAATCATACATTACACATTCAAAGGTAATTCGCTTGATTATTTTTAGAAATAATACATAAATGCTACTATAGAAATAATTGTGTTATAAAAAGGGGCATTTTGATAACTTGGCCATAGGCGCCAATATTCCTACCTACGTCTCTGTTACTAACGTTGTATAAAATGCATTTATGATAGGAAATGAATGTACAGTAGTCCCTCGCCATCCCTGAAAACTCTCGCGAATGGTAAGTAGTTGGGTATATGGAAAAAATTAGGGTTTGGATCTTAGAGTCCCTATTCCAGCATGTAACTTGCATTTTTGCCCTTCAAAATATAATAATACAATACGTACTGTGGCGTTCTGAATAAACGCCACATTTTATTAAAGAGCAAGGAACCGATCTACACACGCTTCGATGACGTTGGCGATATCCCGTTTATTAATTATAAATCCCACGAATTTCATTATTTTTTTTAATTTTTAATTTCGGTGAGCCAACACAATTTATTTATTTTTAACAAAAAAATCTCTATAGGGATTTACGAAACACGTGTGTAAATCATTAAATAAAGTATATTCTGCTCTGTATGATAAAATGCGTAAGTACGAGATTTCATTCATTTTCGCTCTACCGTTTAGTCTCTAGAGACAGTAACAGACAGATAGACAGCATTGCGAAAACCACTTTTTCGGATTCAGCGACACCTAAAACGTACATTTCCGTAAAAATCTCGAGGTCGAATTTTTTCGCAATAACAATACTTTCTCAATATACTTCGTATTTGAGAAAGTAAAAAGCACATGAAACGGCAGAAATAAATTTTCTTTTTTGCAAAAACATTTCAAGTAAAAAAATTATCTTTTTAGTACACATTGAATATTTGTGAATACAACATGTCCATCGTTAACTCAAAAATCGCTTCTAAAAGGCTAAATAATTTAAAAATAAGACACACTTGACCAGATTGTCTTCCGTGATTGGCTAACAAGTCATTCTTAAGGCGTGAATAAACGGCGGTGTGAATGTTTGTGCGCAGGAATGTTGTGACTTTCACATCGTCGACTTCCGTCATCGGGTATTTGCCATTACGATATAAATGATTTGTTGACATTTTTAATACTCAATGTCAAAGCAGAACAACTGCTTTTTCTCTGCTTTCTCTTTATTTTGGATCAGATACAGATAGTAAATACATGAAGGCATCTTCTTATTGATTCGATAAGTAACCTTTTAATTGACTTCAGTTTAATTATGAAGTCCATTCCGATTTTAATTTCAAGTTACACTTCTTTTTATCGATGTGCTTATTTCTTATTACAATGATCCGGGATTCGGTTATTTTGGCATCAAACACTGGTCGATTCCACGTATTCTGGCTGTTGATCGTCTCACGATACGCATTTAATGTCTGTTTTATCGAAGCACCATGAATTATAAATGTGCGCACCCATGCCACACAAGTCGCCTGATGCAGTCTTTGCGTATTTTAAGTGGAAGGTGACAGGTTCTGCCGATTTATTTTCGTCCTCTCCCGTCCATTTCGACAAGTGACATGAATATAAAACAGGTAACAACATTTCCAACCTTATCACGCCCTGCCCGGTACACGTATTGCGTTCGCCTTCCTCAAGGAATACAGCGTTCCACGGGCATGACGTAGGTGCGCCCGATCCATCCGGCCCAAAAGGTGGCCATCGCCCGTTCTCCGCGTGTGTGTCCCATGACGCAATTGACAAGGAGAGAGTGAGAAAGCTCTCTTTTTCCTGATCCTTCTCTCTTTTTCGCTCTCTCGCTCGCTCGACAGAGAAAGAGAGAGAGAGACTTTGCTTAGATTTTCCCTTTGGAGAAGAAAACAACAAAGTCTCTCACGGACGCCTATGCATGTTCAAGCGAGGCCATTCCGATAGACAGGTGAGGGTTTGCGGATGTGGCTTGCTTTTTTTTGCGATTGAGTCATCTTGACCTTTTGTTTGTCTGGCGTAAGCGGCACTTCGGGAGGCATTTTGCATTCACGTCACCGAGCTGCAGGTAGGCATGGGTGCGGCGTGTCGGATGCCGTTGCACCATCAACGTCCAAGGAGAGCGTGCGGTGGATTGTTTGTTCGCGTTCCTAGGAGAACCGGGGATGGTAGATATCGATCGCAGCGATCGATTCGATTCATTTGTTATGCTCAAGAGTTCGATAACACGGGTCGATTGAGGCGAAGGAACGACACGTTATAGTTAGTCGCTCAAGCTTTCGTTTATGTTAGATTTTTCATCGGCATTTATAATAAAATGCATTCAAGTTTACATTTAAACTTACGTTATTAACATGCAGTCCACCAAAAGCTTGTGGCAAGGGGTGACGTTACACCATACCCGAATTAAATCTTATCCGAGTCTATTTATCTCATTTAGTTCTTGGAATTATTTCTACATATTTTCTTGTACACTGTGGTCTATCCTCTCATTGTGCATCCAACGATCCGAAAACCGTGTAATAACAGTGCCTACAAAATCGATTATTTCGGCAATTAAAAAAAACGTGTCAGTGGAAAAAGTTAAATATGATTCTTTAAATTCTTTCAAAAACTTTGTTGTCCTATAACTATTTCGGGAAAAATTAGTGCGACCGATTGGTATCAGATAGCTTTGGTGGATTGCCAGTTGGAGTGTTTGGAAAACAGGGCAGTGGCTGCGGTATTGAATCTTGGCGCCGCTATGGGCGTTTGTTTTCTCTTCGTAGTTTCTTTTAATATCCTTTTCATTATCATATCGTTTAAAACTCAACGACCAAAGGAGAAATAAACAGTTATTTAAAATTCCCCAATCATGACATCTCCACTCCTTCCCGATAGCTTGAAAACGTCATCTGTGTCGTTAAATTATTCGAAAAAGATGACCTTGATTTCCTTGTAATGACTATCTCGGTGGATGTCGTTAATTTTACCGAAGTTGAGTAAGCTATGATCCGTTGGTTCACTCCTCCGTAATCCTCTCTAATAATAATACTCTGCTCAACTTCTAGGTCAATGATTTCCCTTGAGGCATGCATATTTCTTGTCGAAGTCTCACTCCCGAGTCAATTATGTAGCGCTGCAGCGGCCTATGACGATCTCGCTATTACTCGTTCGTACTGTAATTTTGTCCTCTCGAGGAAAGACATCACTTGGGACCTAGAATCCGAAATTTTGGCTAGGGGACAAAAAGGTTTAGCTAAATATCTTCAAACTACTGAAATGTTGCGATTGATAATTATATTGTTGTATCCGCGCATTATAATTGTTTTAATAACAATATCAAAAATATACTTTCAGACTGTATAAATACTTTTAAAATTACGATGCAAGAAAATCACGCGATTATTTTATTTTTACTATCGAGTTTACCGTAACATTCCTTATATTTAAAGCAAAGAAAGTCCGACACGCGATTAGATTTTCATTCGCGTTTGCTCGCTGTCGTCTTAAGGTTCTTCCCTTCCATCTTAATGCTGACATAATTTGACCATGTAAAAGCATCACTTTCTGTCTAACAGATTGTCACTAGCACAGTATCATTCCCCATTGTACGTGTTAGCTGAGACGAAGAAGCTTAATGCACTCAAGCCGAGTAACGCATATTATCACGATCTCACTACCCCCTTTCAAGCGAGTTCTTCATTAATTTAAATGGTTTTGCAAGCTTTCAGTTTATCGGAGAGCACTCTCATCGTGCGTCTCCTTTTATAGAATTTTTAATTCCGGCCCCTTAAAGATATGTCTTCAGGATGCGCTATTATTTCGTACTTAAATTTATTCCCCAGAATTTCGCCGAAGGTGACAACCCGGGCGCTAAAAATACTACCTTCTTAAAGAGGTTCATAAAGTGGGAAGCGACACCTTATCTTTCATTCACGTGAAAAGAGAGGCTCTTATTCTCACATTTGATGTTCTTTTTTTTGGGTGCAAACTTGAATCGAGAGATCGCAAAATATGATGGCGTTCATTTTTTATTTTATCGCGGTCGTATTGTTGAGTCGCTTTTAATAAAGAATTAATAAAACTATTTTTATCGTTGCTGACTTCAATCGCAAATATTTTCTTTTGCCGAAAAAAATTATACGGTTATAGTTTTTAAAGGTCTTGAATCTGACTTAAGGGTTCAATCACACGACGAATTTAATTTGAGCTCCTATAAAATTTTTAATTTAACTTAAGGTGCACTTTGCGCGCTTCTGTCCGCGTGTTCTCTCCTTGAATGAAAGGTAACTTGAAATTTTTACACATATCCGAGCTCCCTTACCGACTTGCTTCTTTAAGTAATCTTAGCAATCATTATGAAATTTGAAAATTCTTAAAGATTTTAACCACTGTGTGGGAGGATTTATTTCTTTGTAGATCTCTACCGTTGTGCCGATCCACGTTATTGTTTTTGCAATCATTACACCATGATAAAAACTCAATAGCTCTTGACTCGCATCCAACCTTATTACAATTCACATCATGGCCAATCGAGAAACGTTGCCAACTCGCTGTTATCCGAATGTATAATAAATTGCTGTATCGAGTATCGTTTAATAATATGTACAGATATTTTTCATGAGTCTTGATACTTTCCAAGTAAGAGAGTGGGTTTGTTTGTTACAAACTCCAGTAACCATAAATCCGCCGAATGAACTAGCTTACTTACTTGCCGTTTTATAGCTGTCGTATCTTAATATATCATTCGACGTTCGGTGCTACTCATCCTAAAATTGTTTCAACCGTTTCCTCATGCAATAGGTTCGAGTTTTGTAACCGTCCGTTGCCATGGCATCAGGTGATGTGATGCATGGCTCGATCGATCGTCCTATCCTTGAGGTCTGGCAGCCGCGCGACGTGATAATTTCCATCAGTTCCCTGCATGGCTGCCACATGCTTGTGGCAGGGGATGTCATTTCATCACACGTGTTCCCCCCCAGCGAAGGGGTTATTAGAGCGATCGTTCTGGAAAATAGATGCGTTAATGTCAATCCGACCATTCGACGTATTTTTCCTCAATTTATACGTCCCCGACAATCACTTTCGACGACGGGAAGTCGCGGTGAATTCGATGACACAAAATGTTTCGTACAGTTTCCTTTCGTTATCTTTCCGTGCGCATTTTTTTACGTTTGCCGACTGAATTAGTGGAGCAGTTTTCGCGCATGAATGCGGTATCCTATCCTGGGGCTTTCTAGTGGGAAGGATTCGGCTCTCTCCGGACAATTACCATAATTCATGATGCCCCCCCTCCCCCCCACGTGTGCTAGGCAGCTCGCCGAAGAGAGTTTTTTTTAGGGATTCTATTTGAAATTCGACCGATTTCCTTCTCCTAGCTCATAACATTTTCATGAACTTCTTATCGCCGTCAAAAAGTCGATTCCACGTTTTTTCGCCGTGGCTGACCTAATTTAGTTTTCTCTCCTAAATTTTATGAAGCTATCCACCTGAGGCGTGGAAGTCGCTGCAAAACATTCCTGTAGACAAGAGTGGGCATTTTATATAGTCCGGGAAGCCATTTTGAAAGCGAGCTGTGAAATTTAATGCGATTAACTCCATACGTGTTAGTTAAAAAATTATAGCTGGAAAACCTTTACTAGCGAAGTTATTGCGCCGTCATTGTATTTATCATCGATTTTATTTAATAGGATCCACTGCAGTCTCTCGCGTTAACTATTGACATGAACTCTAATGTGACTCGTCGAATCATTTGTAACTGTTAATGCGACCCGCTTAAACATTTGCTACAACCAACCTAGTTGGTCTACCCCTGCTGTGTGGGCTATGCATCATCTGTCGACACTTCGATCATTGTCATATTAACTGTAAATTCGCGTCATCTATAGGAGCGATTACCTGACACCATGGAATACTGCATTCTAAATGGATTAACTACAAATTGTCTAGACGCCCAAAAATGCGTTCTTTTGAAGTAGGAATCGTAATGCACCATGTAAGCTGTTTTTATCTTTATCATTGCAGATATGATATGGATTTCATGACAGCCACATCAGTCAAGGGCGGATCTAGAAACTTCCCAAGAGGGGGGGGGGGAGCTACTAACTATTTTTCCATGGGGGTGGGGATATTTTCAGTTTGTATATTAAATCCATGCCGAAATCACTTTTATTATTTTTATTACTTATTTTTTATTAATAAACCATGGAACACGATAGAATAGTATGATAATTATCACAAAAGTGATTTTTTACAAATTTCATATATGTATAATGCTCACAAAAGACTGATTCCTTGTTCATAACGTATGAATGATTATATAAACATATAAGGGAATGCCTTATCGCTTTGATTTTCCCCATAACATAAAAAGAACCAAAGGTCTGCAGTGAGTAAAAGAAAATAAAATTCGTTAATATGAATGACAACACTCTCGGATTCCCCTTTTGCTACCCCTAAAGAAGGCCCAAGAGGGAGGGGGCGATCGCTCCTATTGCCCCCCTCCCTCCCTTGGATCCGCCACTGACATAAGTTATTTCAGTCATATTAAACAAAATACCATAGCTTCATAATATTTTACTTTGGAATTTTACAGAACCAACGACAGTGATTTTCATATTCTTTAACAAGATTTGGGAAATCAAATTCAACATCGTTTTTTGCGTATACTGCCACTGAATTTTAAAATTCGGTATTTTCCCGAATTATCATGGCAGGATCCTAGTTAAACCGCGAGACTGATACTTAAATCGCGGTTTTATTATACCCACTTATTGTCACGCGGATTCTATGATCTAATTCTGGTTTCCGTTTGTGGGACCAGAAACCGGAAATTCCATTATTCATCTATTTTTAATTCTTATTAATTGTTCGGACCCCATTGCATGCTTCCAAAACTAAAAGATGAAGATCTCTTTAGCCGTTCTGATTGATTTGGTTGAATTTCAACGCAATAAAGCCAGCTTATCAAGCCTTGCGATGATTTCGTGTCCGAATGCTATTGTTAGATTTAGCCGTAAAAGGGTACGATACGTTTGTATGCTTCCATCTTTTTACCAACACCTCGAAATTATCGCAGAATTCTTCCTTGATAAATTTTAAATTGGTAAATAATATGAAATCCTCCTGGTA
This sequence comes from Uropetala carovei, assembly GCA_036926305.1. Taxonomy (NCBI): domain Eukaryota; kingdom Metazoa; phylum Arthropoda; class Insecta; order Odonata; family Petaluridae; genus Uropetala; species Uropetala carovei. The sequence continues at coordinate 790,070 of JAXCHB010000063.1, read as the reverse complement.
ATTTTTTTACGATCGGCATTACAAAAAATCATCGAATTTTATTGGATTTTGGAGTATATATAAAGTCTCGGCGAACGCGCTTTTATCCAAGATGGTATCTTTTTTTTTATAACCTCCGCTATCTCTATAAATTGTTTTTTTTTAATCATTCCAAAAGTCTTTGTTGGCGTAAAAAATAAAAGATCTCTCCTCACGTTTTGTCGAACTCGAAAGTGGCACAGTGTTTGTTTGTTTTTTTTCATTTAGTTCCCGAGTTCTAAAGAGACGCCAGCGCCCTAGACGAATGAATCATTAACGAGGGAAAAGTTCTGCGATGAAGTAAAACCAAGACGCTCATGATAATGCGAAAGGTCGGCGGAGATCAAGAGGAAGTGCCCGCGTGTACGAATGCCTCGCGTAGAGATACATCGCTGAATGTTTTTGCATTACCATTTTAAAAGGTCGTAACAGTTACGTTTCGTGTCTCATGTAGAACCGAGCTTCATTAGCAACGGAGGAATGCGTGTTGCGACACAATGTCCTTATATTATATTATGGCGAGAAAGTTTCCCATCTTTAGTAACTTTGAAAAGGTCAGACGATTAGACCCGAGACAGGATACTCCGACGCGACAGTATGAAAGGGGGAGTTTCTTCCACTCGCGGCAACTCTTAAACTACTCTTTCGAGGTTTCTTATTGTTATCTCAAGGCTCCCAAAATGCACGAATGAAACGTACGAAAAGAATGGACGTCTACTTCGGCAAAGAAAATATAACTTGCATAACTGAGTTTGGAGTAAGATTGGATAGACTTGGGCTAGTGGGAATAAGGAAAGAATCAACTTAAAGACGTAATCTGCGATGCCTAGAGAATCTCGGTGAATGTTTAATAAGATTTAATAATTCGTTTGCTTCTCTATGTAGATACCAGTCGTTATGGCGAAGGAGGATTCTTTGTGTATACTTAATCAGAGCTTTGGATGGGAATTTCGGCTCCCACGTGAAAGTTTTACTAAGCATCTTTTAAAAAAATAAAAAGTTATTAGAATCGTACAATTCCTGAATTGTGAGAAAGAACGGTTTAGTTATAACTCAAATGAGTGCTGTTGAAATACCAGCTAAATATTTATATATATAAGAAAGCATATTTTGTGGAATCTTTTGCGACTAACATCTGAAACGTCGTAGTCCATAATTGATCGGGTCCGTGAGGGAATAAGATGAAATATTTATGCCTTTTAAAGGATAAATGAAGCAACCAAAACTCCTACCGACTTCTGGTATTATTTTCAAGGGGAAAAATTAATTTCGAATGCGCGTGTGATGATGATAGAGTGCACGATATGGAAAATTTCGCGTCCGTTTATTACTCATAGGATCGCGATTGACAAAAGTGCTAGGGAATAGGACGAATTATTTCGAGCGAGGGAGATAAAGAGAGGAAAGGATCTCATCGCCTGGTCGGAAAAGTAGACTAATGGCTCGCGCTCTCAGGAAGAGCTAACAATCACGTCAGGGGGAGAAAGAGAGAGAGAGAGGGGTTTATAATTCACACACGACGAAGAATAATGGAAGTCACGTTTTTTATTTCTTTTGAGTAGTAATTTTTATCATTTCGAAACAGTTCTGTAGACATCTACCTAAATTATCTCACTTAGCTATGAACATCTGCTCATTTCTTACGTCGATAAGTCTGGTTCTAGTTAAACACGTCGTGCAGCCGATGAAGCTTCCAAAAAAACGAACCTGTATTAATTAACGCGTAACTCTGAACTACGATAAAGTTAGTCCGAGTCCTAATATTTGAAAACTTAGGTCGTAATAAATAAGATGATTCATTTCACGACGTAAAACTTTGATATGAGAATGCTGCAAACGAAGGAACAGATGTTTTTAGCTTTTAGTAATGGATATCTTATATGAAAAATATCCAGGCGTTGCCTTGTAACTGTTTTTTCTTCGAATGACTTCTATCACATTTAAATATTAAAAAGAATTATTTCATCCTTTTTAATCGTTTTAATTTTATTTTATTTATAATAATTCATGAACTTGTAAGCAATTCTGCGCTGCGTTATAGCGTTTCATATTGTCCTGAATACATTTCGTCGCAGGATTTGAGGTGTCAAAAAATCACGTATGCAGTTTTGGTTCCAAGAAGGAAATCCTCAGTTCTCTTCTGCAGATACGCTTCCATGAAGGGTAAAGTGACCCGAGGGATTTTAAAATGCATATCGGCGCTCTTCGATTTTTCTACCTAGAGAACGAGCGATGATATGTATTTTTTTTAAGCTGTCTTTTTATTTGGAGCAGGTATTCCCAATCCTAAATGCCCTCGGGGTTATTGCACGTCGCCTGCGGCGAGCGATTTCAGTCGAGGAGTGATTTATGAAAAGTGTCGCATTGGAACTGCGCAGTTTGAAAACGATGGTCTTTAGCCATACGTATGGTCATGAAACGTCAATAGCACTATGTGAATTTGGTGTCGCAAAAATGGATATAATCCGGGTTAAAGGTCATAACATAATTCTGGCATTTATTGTCTTTTCTAAAGGTTGCCTACATTTTTACGGATATCCTACTCGTTGACCCTACCAATTCCAATTTTTAATGTACTTTAACAAAATAGAATATTTTTATTAAAGAAAAAATATCACAGCTTTCATTATGTGTGTATATATTCCTCTCTGGAAACGCTAGACTGAGAAGTGGAGTTGTTAAGAGTTGAAGAGAGAAGGATATATTCAAATTAAGAAATAGTTGAGAGTTGTTTGGTGGGTTGGCAGCAGTTAAAAATTGGAGAGTGCGAAGGGAAAATGAAGCCGTTAAGTATGTTACTTGCTTCAATGAAGGCTCAACATATTTCAACGAAATGTAAAAAGTGAGTTTTTATCGTAATTATACGGATTTCTCCGATTAATGGCAGGATCAGTGAGTTTCATTTTTAGAATTGAATTTCTTGTAATTATAACACTAATTTAAGTTTAACATGTCGATTGTATGCATTTCACTTCCATGTTGCGTATAAAAAGTTTGGTGACAGTTCATTTATTTTTAAGTGCATCGTTTGATACCTAACTATATTTGGATTTCCTTCTCCTATTTCAATAACGTAAAATAAACATCTTTATTTATTATACGAATTAAACTTATCAAAATTTCCTTTTTCATTATGTGTTATTCTTTATTCATAGAATCTAAAATACAGTGTCCTCAATGAAATTAGAAGTTTTAATTGTTTGCTCCAAAACATACTTAGCCTCATAAACGAGTGTGTAAAACTATAATGAGATTAGTTATTTATTTATTTAGTCTGTAAAAGTTCATAAATTTCGAAATCGAACATATTTTTTTCTGTATTCGCCCGGAAGGAAACTTAATCAAAATTTCTAAGAGAGCTGCCACCATGTTAATGGCTGCGATGTTACCATCGATAACTGTCGCATTCTTTTTTCGCCGCTCTCGTCCAATTAATCAGAGATGTGATTCATTTTCTAATGATTCCGTTTACGAATTAATTTCTCGTGGGAGCTTTTTGAAGGGTTATTTCGGAGCACTTCTTGACCTGAATATTACACTCGTCGAATTTTAATTTGTCATGCACGAACGAGCGGTCCGATCTGTGTCACGAGGGATTTTCATCTTCCGGAAGCGGACGTTTAACGAGTGACTCATCGTTATTATACGATCCTACGTTTTGCATGAAATCAGTGTCAATGAAAAATTGCAACTGTCTTCTTTATATACTGGTTTTGGCCTCCCTTCTCCAACGTGGGATTGAAACCGCTTCCTTTATTGATTGGTGGAATGTCTTAAATGTTCGATATATCGTCCGTATGATCCGCGTGGCTCAATACTTAATTGATTCGGACAGTTTGGTTATTTTTAAACTTTTATAATTGAATCAAACTTTCATCTTGATTCACTTATATCGTGTAATTGTCTCTCGGCGAAACCATCAACGAATTCTTGCCGGAGCTTTTTATTATAAAAACGTGCTTTCTCTTTCCGCTCCTTTTTTGTACATACAGCTTTCTTGGTCTTGATGCTTTCCGAAGTATTATCTTGTGAGAGATGGGTTCCAGAAAATTCTTGTTTTTCTCATTTTACGTTTTTCCGGTTTCTTGCTTTTTGATGCGGTTGGCCGTAAGAAAATTTCCAGCTTATAGTACAGTGAGTTCCGCTTATTAGAATCTGTGGTTAATTGAATCAGCCGCTTTATTTAATCAAAATCGGAAAACCGAAATCATTTTAAATCTTACGTTTTCCAAAATCTCCTCTTATTCGAATCACTTACTTCGGTTTATTGAATCACACGGCAATGAGTGGATTTAGTGTTGTATACATAAGGCTGCTAAATGCTACAGAAAAGCGGATTTTCTTCATATGGAGCAGAAATGAAAACCGAAAAGGAGGGATTGAGGAAGAGTTGAGTAGATTGAGTTCGATAGATGACGACATTGTTGTAGCTCCTATTGTCAGAAGATGGCACTGTAGTTGACATTCGAAATTACAATTCAAGTGTTGATGAATAAATGGAGGAAGATGACCATGAAGTATACTGTTTACTGCTGAAGAAGTCAGACGTGCATTGGCTGCCCTTAGAAAAAGAAACCTAGAATTGAGAGGAGGACACAATAGAAAATGACTCGATTTATCGTCCTGAGGAGAGCATTATTCAAACGACTTTGAATAACTATTTTTAAAATAACACGAAAAGTGAAATTCGTGTTTAAAATTTTATTTGTTGTGAACTTTTATCTCAAAAATTAACATTACCATGAAATTTTAATATATGAAATAGGTATGAACTTTAATATTTTCTTATTTGCCATAACTAAAATGCGCAGCCTCCGCATTACCGAATCAGCCGTTTAATTGAATCAAATAACGATTTCTCGACTTGATTCTAATAAACGGAACCCACTGTATCGTATATGTTTGGTGAAATTTTATGCGATAAGAAATATGATAATAAATACCGTACCATAAAGCTTAATGAAATTAAATAGAAAAGTAGGCGATTGTGCCGAGTTTATTATTTATTTATTTAAATGTACATTAACGGATATTGAAAATACGGATTGTGTTTACGATTCCAATTACGGATTCAGTCATTGCAACTTTAAGTTCCATATATAATGATACGTTTTATGTTCAAAATGATAACCCATAAAGCTTAATGAAATTAAATAGAAAAGTAAGCGATTGTGTCGAGTAAAATTTTCGGAAATAATAACCAAGTAACGTGGGGTTGACATCTTCGCATTTTCATAGTTTAGCGCCTAATCGCTCAAGAACACCTTAAACCTTCTATAATCAAAATATTATTCTTGCTTATTCCTATACCGATATGAGAGAGAAATGTTGACGCGTTATCTCACTAAAGGAGACAAAGAGAACGCCGCCATACCTTGTCATCAATGAGTCACCGTGCATTTCCTCTTCATTAGGAAAGTTGTGTCATTTGCCCATTTGCAAGTGCGACGAACGTGTTTATTGCCCTAATGCACCTTAAACAGTTGAAAAGCGGACTGCGCGGAACATGCCGTACTTACCCTCATGATACCTATACATGCGGGGCCTTAGCTTTCCCCCCTCTTCGCTCACCTCTATGTCTCTCCAAAAGCGAGCGTTCCGACCCCTCAGTGGTCTCCCGCCGGGTCATTCCTCTGCGCTCCCCCAAGAGGTCATCCAAGGACGATGAGAAACGAACCGATTAATATTCGTAGCGCTTTCACCGTCTCTATTGGGAACCAGTCGCCATCAGTGTCTCGCCCCCATCATCGACCTTACTTTTTCATCTGGTCATATCCCTCTGGATGTGGGCGCCGTAAGGGGAACCTCCGCTGCCCCCCCTACGTTCCTGTTTCCCTCCCGCCCCCACGCGGATCTCCCCATTCGTTATCGACTCTGCCTCTATCTCAACTTTTCAGTGCCATCTTCCATTCCTTTCACCTTTCTCCCATATACTCTCTCAATTTCTCGGAATTAATTAAAAAGGAAAAATAACTTGGTAAAAATTCGACTTAATTGAAAAAAAAAACGATTCGCGTTTCAGCTTAACAAGGTCATCTTTACTTGGTTATGACGTTGTTACGTTGAAACCCGGGTTGCGTTTCTTCTATAAAGCCGAATTTTTACTAAGTTACCCTTTCTTTTTAATTAAATATGAGATTCCACATAATTGGCTTTCCTAGTGGATCGTATTTCTCCATTTCCTTTCACATTCCTTCTTATTCCCTTACTTCCCTGAACAGTAAAGTCAACGCTGCTTAAATTTTATACTTGAACGGTCGATGTATATGTAATGTTTATCGTTATTGAAAACGCTTACTTCGAATGACGCATGCTGCTTTTTCTCCCGACGTTTCGTTCGTTGCATTCCTGTGAAATTTCATTCGGAAATGTGTAATGGTTTTTGTTCTGTTGATTAAAGTCGTATTAATACAAGCCGTATATAATTCTCGTTGCTTTCTATTCAAAACAGCTTCAATTATCTTTCTAAAATTACACCCTTTTCACTTACGTCCTTCGGTCCTCCCTCTCCTTTGCTTTTCATCTTCGTGGCAATGTTTATTACGCCTCCCTTTTATGATTTGCATTCATCGCCCATTCACTCGTTTATCTCCCGCATCCTGGAACCGCGTACAGCGGTTCCTACGGACCCTTTTCAGGAACCTCGAGCGTTTCATTTATATTGTTCTGGCTATAGCCTTACGATTCCCCTTTCATTTTATTGCACCAGTGATAGACCACCCCGCAATCAAAGAGAAAGAGAATGTCGACGCAGTTGAGGTCTATACTTGAGATCTCCTCCTCAAACTGTCCTTTAAAGCAGTGTTTCTCAAACGGGGGGACGCGTCCCACTGGTGGGACTTGAAAGCCGTGTAGGTGGGACCAGAACCGGCTGAAGACATTTTGGCACCCTAATCGGTTAGTCTTTCTGGCACCTTCTCTCTTATATAGTTAACAGTCTCAGACGTAACTTGATAGAATTTCTTCATATTGTCGAAATAAAAAAGATTTACTTGGTAAATCCAGAAAAATTATTTTTTTAAATAAATAATTTTTTGTGGATTTACCAAGTAAATCTTTTTTATTTCGACCTTCTCCTTTGTATCTACCAATTATTAATGTACCTACTACTTTATGCTTATAAATGTAGAAATACATTTATTAGAAAACGTGAGGTTTTTCTTTATACTATGGTGGGACTAGGGTTTCTTGAAAATGTGATAGGTGGGACGCAAGAGGCACTGGATTGAAAGATGCTGCTTATATGGAGGTAAAGTTTCCGTCAGGATGGCGCTTGAGCAGCTTAATGGAGACCGAAAAGTACCGCCGCCATTTACCGTGCATAAAAAGGTGGCAGTGATGTTTATTGATTTATTTGCAAGAGTGTGCGGGTTTTAGTGGTATTCGCGTACTTTTCCTTGTGTGTCAACGTGTTAAATATGGGTACATAAGGAAATAGCGTGCAAAATTTTATTGCGCTGTGAGCCAAGAGAAAGTGATATATCCAGCATATAAAGGGCGGAATGGAAATGTCTCGAAATAAAGAAAATGAAGATGTGGAAGGAAAATGAGAAATTACGTATGTGAATCGAGATATATTGAGATAAAAACTAACGAAAGACGTTAATAACGAATTACGAGGTAAATGGATTTTTTTTATCGAAACATCGAACGTCCGTCGTGGAACAAAGAAGCACCCCCTAAGAGATTACGAGAGAAAAAAACGTATTAAGATAATCCATACAAAGGCTCGGGGGCGCTCCGCGTGAACTCGGACCATTACGTCGAAAGATGAGAAGATATTTAGCGCGGAGGAGGAGATCGCGAAGGATTAAGAGGAGAAACAAAAGGGGGAAAAAAGGAGGGAGATTGGGAGGGCGGAAAACGCGAGGGGAAAGGAAAGAATGAGATAAGGTTAGCGTAAAAGATAGCTCGCGATAACATCGAAGGACCACGGTGCGGAGACACTAGTATTTATTTATATATATATCTTTATAGCGGCGAGGTAAAAAATCGCCGTGGAAAGCACGCGATGTGATATAACTGTAACACCAAGTGTGAGATCGTGAGGGAGAGAGATAGACGAGGGAATCGAGCCGGTATTTTTTTGTAATACGCGTCTATATGCGCTATAACTAAAGTGACCAGACGTACTGATTTAATCAGTACAGTACTGATTTTAGAGATTGTGTACTGATTTTAAATATGTACTGAGTTTTGTACTGAATTTTAAAGTTGTATTGATTTTAAAAGAAGAAAAAATCTATATTTAGTTCATTTACTGTCGGATTGACGGTTGAGGTGGCTCGGGTGTGATGTTGCCAGGATGTGTAAAGAGGACTTGCCGCACATCCACCTATGATTGGCTGTGAGGGAGGGGAGTTTTTCAGTCTTTCCTTCCAAACCCCCACCCCTTATCTACAACTATAAATCTCAATTCCAAAGTAATGTCGTCCAGACAGTAGTTATGGTTGTGTATGTCATGTCATGTGACAAGTTTTATACAGAAATTTTAAATGATGAAAGAATTTTAAAAGAAATTGTTTCTTCCAATAAATATATGAAATAAATATTGACATATTTTGTTTTTTCTTAATAGAGTATACTGTATAAAATTTCAATATATAAAGTATTATATTGAAATGTAGTTTTCTTTCACGGATAGGTATAAGAAATCAAAAAATGTACTGATTTTACATCTAGAAAATCTGGTAGTTTTCTTTCATGAATATAAAAAATAAAAAATGTACTGATTTGACATCTAGAAAATCTGGTCACTTTAGCTATAACAGTGATGGCGAACCTATGGCACGTGTGCCATAAGTGGCACGCAAGAGGCTTTGGTTGACGCGACAACGAAAGGCGAAAACCAATCAAAGCATGTATCGTACTGAGTTAGTAAACATTTGTGCTATTTAGTTAGCTATTGTAAACATTAGTTTTATGGTTAAAAAACTTCAATCTGTTATGTCTTGATAACGAATTTCATTAAATTGGCACGCAAAAAAAATCGAGAACTTTTTTGTGACACGCGAGGCGGAAAAGATTCGACAATTTCAGTAATATTGGCACGCGGGCAATAGAAGGTTCGCCATCACTGCGCTATAATATGCGTGGTTTCATGGAAAATGCATTACACGCTCCCCCCCCCCCCTCCCCCTCCCATACTGGATCCTTGAGAGGGTCTTTAAGAGGACGAAAGATGTAATGGAAGAAAGAAAGAGAGGCGTAGGTGAGGGAACGGGCCAAAGAAGATCCAGGAAAGCGATGTAGGAGGGATGATGAGAGTTTTAAATTTAATATAAGACTGCATGATGCGCTAAAAGAAAAAAGTTTATTCCCGCTGATGACGGAACGCAGAAACCGTTACGTCAGCTTGTCACGGTGTTGTGCAGAATGTATTCAAATATGCCACGGCGTGGGCAGACTAGTCGGCGTGCCTAGAGTCGATCGTTACTTGACCCCTTTCTTCACGGAGACAACTCTCTTGCCCTTCTTACTCCTACTCCTTGCTCTCTACCTCTCCCCATTTTACTCCGCCCTATTCTTCCTCCTCCCCTTACCCTCTAACTCTTCTTTTCCCCATTCTTCTACTTCTTGTCGCGTCTCGCTTCCTTCTCTTCCGCTTCCTGCCTCCAGATCCCTTAGCGCCTTTGTCTTCCACTAACCTTCCTGTTCGGGTATATTTACATCACGCGCATTGTACTCTTATTCCATTGCATTTTATCGTATGCGATTCTCTCACGTGTCTAATGAGTTTAGGTTTAAAGAGTGTTTTTGAATGGCTCGACCTATGTATGTCCCGCTTCTCTTCCTTTTCCTATTTCATTTCCTCGTTTCTCCGCCTTCGTGCCATTTCGACCCACGAACGCACGTTCCATTACTCGCAATTGTTATTATGGACCGTTTCTTCCAGCCTCCCCCTTTATTGCCCGGATTAATGGTCCGCGGAACTGCTCTCACGTTCGCATCTCTTCTCCGCTCCATTTTGGCGAGTAGCGATTGCTTTATGGGACGGAACTTCCTCCGTCGCTCCGTATGTCTCTTCCAGGGGTTCTCTCTTGAGTTCGGCGCGGTGCAGAGTAAAAATTGGCCCGCGCTAGAAATGCTGCATGCGTAGCTGTTTTTGGGAAAAAAAATTTGGCGTATATTTGCGTAGGTTACTAGTTCTCCAGACTGACTAGAACAGCAGTGGAAATATGTTCGCAGATTCAAAATTTTTACATAAAATTTTTTAAAGGAAATGGCTATAGAACTTATTTTCAACGATGAAAATTCACTTCCAGTACTAAGTAATCGTTTAAAAGTACATATTTAAAGGTATCAACTTTTAAAGGTAACATCAATCCGAGGAATATTTTAAATTTTCGGTTTCGTTTGTAAGATACTTGTTATGTAGTTTGACGTATTCACGCAGTATACGACTATGAGACAAAGTAGTGGTTTAAAACGTATCTTTCCGAGTATATTAATATACGGCTCTATAAAATTAAGTCAACTCGAAAATATAAATAGGTCGATGGATATTTTTGTTGGTCCCTCTCATTCCCACGATTCAATGAGCGTTTCTGTGCACTGCGAATAAATCTCCCACATTGTTAGTTTATAATTGCTCTCGATTATTGCACTAAATTTCAGAAGCTCTTTTATTTTTTGCCTGTAGATTTCCCAACCCTGCTATTTGAGCTTAATTGAATTTAGGAAAATATCCGCATTTCATCTCTTAAAAAAGTTGAAATTCTTTTTTTTTGATTGTACTCCAATAGCTATGAGGTTATTAATTCTTTCGTCATTTCATTGAGGTTTTTCTTGCTAACGGTAAAGAATTTCCGATTTAGATGCCGTATTTTCTTTATTTTCACCTTACAGACCGTTTTTAATAGAAAAGTACCTGGGCGATTCCCTCGTAGAAAGAAATACGCTATCCCTTTCACTCTCAAGAATCCCGCGTGGTTTAGTTAATGACGCATTTATTTTATTCCGTCAAAGCAGTTATCGATAAAAATATCAATAGTGCAAGTGTATATAGGTATATAAGTTCTATTGAGTCAAACAAGTTAGGAAAGTGTACAACGTATCACAAATGGGCGCGTTTCGTGCAGTGGAGTATTAGAAAGAAATTATGTACCTGTACGTAAGGGAAATTGCGTTTTAAAGTTCTTTTCTTCATCATAAATAATCCATTTTCTTCCTATTTAATAACATTACATACACACTTAAGGAAATTAAACATTTGTTTGTGAGATTGTTTATGTTAGCAACAATGAAGAAGTAACCATGCAAGAAATTTTCTGTTCAACTCGAATTAAAACATTTTTGTTTGATTTTCTCGATAACGGCTACTCCTACGATAAAAATGTGTGGGGAATAAAATACTCTTCTTTACCAGTTCTACAACTTTTATTTGAAAATTATTTTGATATGACCAATATTTTACGAGATATGACGGAAGTTCATTTTTTGTCACCAGTAAAGTGGTATCTCTGATTGGCGTACGTGATTCATTTATGCGATTTTATTATTATATTTGATTGTGATTAATATCAAATTTCATGAAAATCCGTTCGGTAGAAGGCGAGAACGAACTTGCGGACGGATGGACGGACAGACGGACGGACGGACAGACCGACGATAATAGGCGCTCACGCTGGAAGCGAAACGCGCCTAAAAATAAGTCTAAATGTCTTCCTCAATAAAAGGAGTTCTGAACGAGTAAAAGAGGTTTACATGGTTTAAAGTTGAAATAATTTTCCTCGAGATAAATTTTTGCGCACGAATTCTTATATATTTTTCGTTTTATTGGCACTCCGACGATTTGATTCTAAACGAAAACCGCGGCGCTAATATTCCAACGGGGTTAATGGGTCGATTGCTCCTTTTATGGCCGCTATAAGGAAAACGAAGTACTTCTTTTTTCCTCCTTATTGCGTTTCTGGTAGGTCGTTTTCTTTCAGTCGTTTGCGCCCCTTATTTTTTTTGTTCTTATTCCCAATATGACCGATAAGATTTATTATTTCGAAATGTATGTCCTCGTCTCCGATAGCGGCGGCGCGGTTTATAGACTCTCTTGGAAGAAACGCCGTCATTCATATTCCGAACTCCCATTCATGCATCGCTCGTATCGATTTAAAAAATATCGAGAGATAACGGAAAAATTATGTTACCACTTCCGGGAAGTCTGGAATTTTTTGCGATTTCATTCATATTTCGAGCGCCGTTCTTTCATTGTTCGTATCGATTAAAAAAATATCGAGAGATACCGGAAATCTGAAAAATTAATTTGACATTTCCCGGAAGTATGGAAATTTTGCGTTATCAGAATTTTTTTCCGATTTAAAACCAAAATATTTTGACACGTGGGACCTTTGAGCTTGTTTTGTTCCGCTGGATTATCTTGACGGTACGTAGAGAGAGTGAGAGAAAAGTAGAGCCTTTCGAATATCGACGCCTTTCTTCCCGCCGCGCGATTATTGGCTTTTTCCCAGCGATGACTTTTCGAAAGCGCTCCGGACCCTTTTTCCTCCATTACGTATTCGCCGGGACCCCATCGCGTCCAATTATGCGGAGACGATTGTTCGACGGTATCCCACGGAGACGGGACTTGAACGTCTCGAGTCGCCATCCAGCCGACACAATGAGATGCGGAGCGGAAGTTTCGCAAATGTCTGCTCTGCAGAGGAATGGGGACGCTTAAGATATCTCCGCCGCTTGGATCGGTAGGGAGAGATTATAGAGAGAGTGGGGAATGGGAGAGGTAGGGAGAGAAATACGTAGAGAGAGAGAGAGAGGGTGGGGGTGAAATGATTTGGAAAGGGAGAGCGTATGGGGGTGGAGTGGAGAAGGGGAGCGGTCTTCGTTCGGAGAAGAACGAAGTAGGGACAATTGTCGGGTCTTCCAACCACTTGCATATTCAGAGGAGGCAAGAGAGAGAGGGAGGGAGGATAGCGGAGAGGCGAAACGAAATACGCAGGCCGGCCAAAGGGAAAACTGCTGACGAGCACTTTTCTTTTCGGCTATCGGAACGAAACCGAGTTGGCTGGCTCCCCCCTCTCTCCCAATCCTCTACCCGCTCTCCTCTCTCCATTCGAAGGGAATTAACGAGCAATTGATCGAGCGATATGATCGAGCCGTTTTCTTTTTCCCCGCCAGACACTTTTAATTTTGAAAGTCACGTGAGCTACGTCGAGAAGGGGGGGAGAGAGAGAAAGGGGGAAGGGAATGTGGTTTTTTGACGGCTACTGATTCCGTCGTGGGAGATGGATAGGGATAGATATACAGGGTGTCCCAAAATTCGCGTCTACGGACGTAACCACGCGAATCCTAGCGAAATTTTAAGTCGAAAATGTTCTTTGTAAAAATTTTGGAAGACGCGTAGTTTTTCAGAAAACGTTTAAAGTTGGCAATATGTGGCAACACTGTACTGGGAAAGGGTCGGTTGCGATAATGACTCTAAGGTCTAAAATGACGACACTAATATTTTTATCATTGTTTGCATGCAATCCTTAAATTCCTTAACTTGCTTTTATTTACTTCTGTTTTGTTTTTATTTCTTTTCTTGATCTATTTCCAATCTCTCAGTTAAATGGATGTTTGTTGACATCTCACTGACCAAGAAAAGAAATACAAACAAAAGAGAAATAAATAAAAGCAAGTAAAGGAATTTAAAGATTGCAAGTAAATAATGATAAACATATTAGTGTCGTTAATTTAGGCCCTAGAGTCATTATCGTAACTAACCCTTTCCCAGTACAGTGTTGCCACATATTGCCAACTTTAAACACGTTTTCTGAGGAAACTATGCGTCTTCCGAAATTTTTACAAAGAACATTTTCCACTTAAAATTTCGCAAGGAGTCGCACGGTAACGTCCGTAGACGCGAATTTTGGGACACCCTGTATATGCCCATCAATCGCTTTGCGCTATACTACTTGCATTCATGCAGGGCCGGCCCGAGGTACGGGCGAGCCGGGCGGTTGCCCGGGGCGCCTAATTGTTGAGGGCGCCATCCCGATCATCTGCCCATGCATTACTTGCAAGTGAATAAATATTGGACACCAATTTATATCGTGAAACAGGTTAGAATCATGATGATTCCTTTTATTTATTCATTATCAATAAGTTTTACAGAGCGTTGAATAAATTAACCTATATTCTGTAAATATCTCAACAAACATTTACGGAGGGGGGCGCTGGAGTGCTATCTCGCCCGGGGCGCCAAAATTCCTCGGGCAGCCCCTGATTCATGTAAGAGAACGCGTAAAGCGTATTGGAGTAGGTTTTCCCTTATGATTCCATTAGGTTACGTATGAGGAGCATCTTGAGTTCAAATTTCAAGAAGTTAGTTTCGTTTTATTCAGCTTCCTTGTTTCTTTATCATAATATCTACGTCGAAATGACAAAAATATATGCGTTTTAATCAGTAGCGGAACTGTTTACAAACTTTCGTCCCCCCTCGAAAATAATTTTTGGCTCTGTCATAATTTGTTATGTTTAATGTAATGTATAGGTATAGGTGGAACTCCAGGGCCTACTAAATCTATCGTCCTCCCCGTGGTCGCGGATTCTCTGGTATTATAGTTCCGCTACTGTTTTTAATGCTCGGAGAATGTTTTAAAAACCCATGCTGAAGAAGAATTTATGTGCGTGGAACTCGTGTTAGTTCTCCAAAGCAAAAAGTGTGCAGCAAAACAGTGAACGCGAAGGATTATGAAAACGATTATGGAATAAATATGGGAGAAAGAGTTAGGATGGGAGCAGAGTAGGATGGAAAAATACACCCGGGAGAAGAAACACGGATAAGTGCTGCGAGCGTGACAAGTAGAAGCATTCGTGATAACGCGAGAGGCCTTCGTCGTCGGTAATAACTCTCGGAGGTATTTTGGGACTAAGAGGATTTGGTATTCATTGTCGGAAAGAAATGAAGTCGCTGCCTAGAATTACCTTGGGGGAGGCTTTTGCAATCTTGATGTCCCTCTAAAAAAAGTTGAGCTGCTGTCCTCGCGTCGCACGTAGTAGAAAAGTGTCTGCCGCAGTTTGAAAAATCTAGAGCAAATTTTTATGCAATTCTCGCCTCGAGTTTATTATAAGGCGAAGAATTGTTGGAAATATATTAAATTAATATTTTAAGCATAAAAGCACCGTTTGAATAGTGATTAGCCGGGAATAAAATTTTTAAATTAAAATCATGTCGATATTTCCATCTCTTCTTCGGTAATGACCATTTTTTTTAGATCGACGGTTGATCGGAAATTTTGTTTTATTTATTCATTTTCAACTGCGATTGGAAACTTAAAATTACACGGAAATTAAGTTGAAATTTATTTCCCTATGTGTCCTATAAACTGTAATAATATTTGAACAAATATCGTTAAAATTTGATCCTATTTATGTTCACAAAAAACATATATATCAGCTCGAATTTCTTCTTCGAGATACATATATACCATTCCATTCTCACGCAAACAGATAGAGGGTGTTAAGATGTGGGTTTTGGAAAAGTCGTCACCACTGGTTACCCAATAAAAGTCCCCAAGAGAAAATTCAGCCGACGCCTGAGGCCACGCCGCGCGACCCCCTTCGTCTGCATTGGCGCGTGATCGGACACGCCTTTCCCCTTGACCTAGTGCCGTGCGATCGCACGGCTATCCCGATCGTTCTTCTACTCCTGTTACACCACGTATCTCTCCCTCTCTCTCTCTCTCTCTCTCTCTCTCTCTCTCTCTCTCTCTCTCTCTCTCTCTCTCTCTCTCTCTCTCTCTCCCGTCCACACCCAAACTCACCCTGCGTCTTTCTCTCTCACTATCCCTCCCTCCCACTCCCTCTCTCATTTCTCCCTTCTCCCTCCCTCTTCCTGCCTCTATTTCCAATCAATTCCCTTTCCTTCCACCCCTTCCTCCTTCCCCCTCCCTCCTTCCCCCTCCCTCCCTCTAATTATCTCCCTCTGTCACACATTCTTTTCCTCCATCCCTCTCTTTCTCTCCCTCCCTAAATATAAGAATGGACCTTATGGTCTAAATTTCGCCCGAATAAGGACGTTTATCTATCTATCTATCCATCCTTCTCATTCTCTTCCTCCATCCCTTTTATTCTCTCCCTTCATCCATCTCGTTCTTTTCCTCCTTCTCATTCTCTTCCTCCATCCCTTTCATTCTCTCCCTCCGTCCATCTCATTCTTTTCCTCATCCCTCTCATTCTTTTCCCCTCCTTCGCAGGTTTTTTCCACCCCCCTTCTCTTCGCGGGGGTTTTACTGGTTTGGCCATGCCTTGCTCTACCTGGTTTTTTACCACAAATATTACATCTTTCTTAGAAACTTGTTTAATGCGTAATTTTATATTTATTGTTCTGTTCTCGTTGTATTTATTTGACGCAACTTTTTCTTTTGTTCTAGTTCTGTTTTTATATACATATATATTATTCGTGTTATTATCTTGTGATCGATAACGAAGGGCTAAATGGAAGAGGGGATCTTATGGTCTCAATTTCGCCCTGAAAATAAAGACATCTATCTATCTATCACTCCTCCTCTCCATCCCTCTCTCATTTCGTCTATACCTCTCTCTTATACATCTACCTTCACTGCATTTTCCTCTTTCTCTCCTCTTCCGCCCCAACATTCTTCATTCCTGCACACCCCTCTTTTCCCCTCATCCCCTTTCCTTATCCCCCCTGTCGTCCTCCCTGTCTCTGTCCATCCCTCTTTCATTCATCCCCTCTCTCCTTTTCCCCCTTCCTTCCCATTCTCCTTTACTCTCGTGCTTCGTCACAAGTCTCCAAAACCGCGTTCCCCTGTCTTTTTTGTATTCCACTGGTTTTATTCCCTTCATTGTTTACGTCACTCTCTTGTTCGCGCCCCTCTTATGCGGTTCCTTATCTGAATTTTAAAGAGCGCTTTTAAAGCATCCATGCGCCCGCATGTGACAAATCAAGCTCGCATATTAGGTCACCGTTGGTGGCATCACGCCTCGCGCATACTACGAGTATGTGCGCAGTTTCGTATTCGAGAGGAGCGTCGACGGAAAGACGACGAACGCCATTCCCTCGATTCTCGCCAAATTCGTCGTCGTCGCGACGAGATTTTGGGAGCATTTTTTCCATTCCGTTTCGCTTCAACTTTCGCCTTACCTACACGCACTGGTTTGGATTTTTAGGGCGGACTTACTTAGTTGACCGATGGACGTTCCATAGCCAAAAGCGGATCTTTTAGCACTTGCATTGTTGCGAACCCTCACGTCCGTCGTTCTTCACCCATCGAATCTTTTTTTTTTTTTTAAGTTCCCCTCGGATGACGTGGCGTCGCATTCTAGCCCACGACGCGCGTGAGGAGAGACGGGGAAGCACCCGACTATGAATCCTCATCATCCGGAACGCTTAATCAGAAGTCGATGTGAGGAAATCCGATCTATTACTAGCGCACCAACGACAGCGAATTAAAAAAAAAATATATATATATATAGATTAAAAATCTCCTTGAGAGATGTAAATTGTATATACATATAATACTATATCCGTTTGATTTTACGTTTCAGTGTCATTAAATGTTAAAATTATCCTTTAGTTGCTCTAAACCAGTGTTCCTCGACCTTTAGTAGACCGGGGAGCACCTAGTGGTATTCCTTAATTTAGGAGGAGCGCTAGAACAAACTTTTCAGGAAACCTACCTACCTACCAGCTGGAATGTCCATATTAGGTACAATTGTCAGTACAAAAACGATCTAGTAGGAAAAAAATGAATGAATGAACTCAAACTGAAATGAAATTAAAGACGATCTCACGCATGTTATATATTGGTTATTTAATAAAAAAAATAAATCCATACAAAATGAAGAAGGATGAAAAGCGTGCGCAGCACCTAACTAATGGTTACTGAGCACCGGTTGAGAAACGCTGCTCTAAACGATGCTGAATACGAAAATATCATTGTTTAAAGCACCGCTTTAGACTGTGGTTTTTCTCTTTGTGAATATAAGTGCGGCTTACGAGCTTATCGTCGGTCGAAACCTTGGTAACTTCTTTTAGAACAATGAATACTATATTTGAATTTTACCGATTAAATCGTCAATGGGTCTCTTTCTCTCTTTCTCTTTCCTTCTTTCTCCGTCTTCCTGGCTGGGTAGTGACGTGGCCTCCATCACTTAAGCGCTGCGCACCATCGAGCTTCACAATGTTATGCCTCTAAATCTAAAAGATAGACTTCACTCATCAATATCAATTTGTGGATAAATTGATAGCCTAGGCTAGGGGTTTTCATACTTTCTTAAGTCACGGAACCTTTACGTTTAAAATAATATTTTCTTGGAAACATAACCAACAGGAGAGCTCATGCTGGGCCTCTTCCTATCATTCTCTCACTTAATTCCGTCAAGCTTTCGCGGAACCTTAATGTTCCACGGAACAAAATTTGAAAACCTCTGTCCTATGAGAATGTATTCCACCGTTCGTGATGCAATGCCGCCATATAGATAGCACAAAATGCAACGTGGCGACCTATCGACGTATCGCGCATTGCTAAGCAAAGTCGAATATTAGGTAATGCGACATTGGAGACTAACAATAAATACCCCATGTTTACTAACAAAAGGCGCATTGCATAAAGATCGGCCGCGAAAAAATAAACAATGTCGGTTCTCGGAAAGAACGCATTGATGCTGCGTGAAGGCTAAGCAAAAGTGTTTCTTTTGCGTTCGTGACTAATTGAGTTCCAAAAAAAAACCGTCGCTGTAGGGCGTCGATTCGTGAATGGTCGGTGGGCTGGATGTGTTAGCGTCGCGTCACTAATAGAAGAGACGGGTCGGGAGTTGTTGAAGGGTAGACAACGAGGGAGGAGGCTGTAGACGAATTAAGGACGGGCGGATTAAGCCACGTCGGAATTAACTAGCATTTCTGATCCTTCGATAGGAACACGACGTTACGATGAACGGAGCACGGTGGGAGCTTGAAAGCTTTCCACGTGGCACAAATTGGACTCGGTTCGTTATATCAAAACGGCGTCAGTAGCCATTTTCTGTTAAAAATAAATAATACTGTCAAAATTGGAGAGCCGCTGGGGATGCTGAAGACACGCGAAAAACAGAAACACAAAAACAACGCAAGTTTGAAAGCTTTTCGGGCCGAAGCCCTTCGTCAGCGACGGAGAGAGACGTACATACCTCCAGCGGCTCTCCAGTTCTGGTAGGTTTCGACTGGGCTCCCTCCAACACCATGTTACCACCTTTATAATTACCTTTCCTTTTCCCTAAGCATATAATACTATCAAAAGGTTTAAGCGACGTAAAATTTTTACAAATTTTTATTTTACTTTTTTAAATTAAAATTTCGTTACTTACCGAGTGATTTAACAATTAGAGTGGGATGATTTTCATTTAATTTCAGCTAAGCGACGGTTTTGTTCAGTTTACCGTTTTTGATGACATCCATTTATATCCGTGTTTTTGTTCAGCCACATCGGAGCACTCACACGAGTCTATAGTCATTGTTTCCCGTCGAATGACGATCGAAATTGCTTATCGTGAACCAACACTCAATTCGATCAACGCGTGATACTATGAATGGTCGCCAAATACAGGATTTCAAAGCAATCCTTCAGCCATGGCGGTGGTGTCATATACGTTGGGATGAAAGAAAACAATGACGAGAACGCGTAGAACTTTTCCGATAGGAATCCGCGAAAATACTTATGTAGAATGAATCGAATCGGTGATCATCATCATTGTAGACATGCAGAAGGTTACTAACAATTATAAGTTGCAAACCTAGCAATATCCAACGAATAACGTCTACAAAGTTCATTAATAAAGCAACATTTCGTAAATATGTCATGAAATATCGGAAACATCAGCGATGAGAGAAACATTTACCTATGTAAAATTAATCTTATTCGAATAAAATAAGTCAGGATGATATTTCATATCCTTTTTCAGCATTAAAACCAACGGTCATCCGTCAATAGATTTAACCTTAAAGGAGGCTATCCATTGAAATAATATTGTTTATGGCGCTTTATATAACACGTAATATGTATATATATATATATAAACTTACGGAAGAGGAAAGGTAAATGAGGATATATATATATATATATTTATTTATATTATTTTTTGGTAATCGATGCGTAGATGTTTTGTGTTAGGTGTTACATCATAAGAAATATCATTTCATTGGGCTGCATTCAAAAAATAAAATAAAATTTAAAAATTTTTTTTAGGGAATACACTTTTATGTGAATTAAAATGCACTCAAAAGCAAAAAATAATTTTTTTCTAGATAAATACTGTTATTGAAAAATTTGTATGCTTCATAAAAGTGGATGGCTTATTGTGTGAAATGATACTGGTATAATAGAAGAAATTAGTTGGCGTTTTTTATCAAACAACTAATTTCTTCTCTTATACCAGTATCATTTCCCACAATAAGCCATCCACTTTTATGAAGCATACAAATTTTTCAATAACAATATTTATCTAGAAAAAAAATTATTTTTTGCTTTTGAGTGCATTTTAATTCACATAAAAATGTATTCCCTAAAAAAAAATTTAATTTGTTTTATTTTATACTTTTTAGTCTTTTTGTTAAAATTATCTAATATTATTATTAAATATTCTTTAATAAAAAATAGCCAAAATTCAATTTGTTTTGAAAATTTTCAATTTAGAAAGAAGTGAGTTGGCAACCCTAAATGTTGGTGACAAACATGATCCCCCAAATGTTGGTGACAAACAAGATCCAAGTGAAAATCAATAAAAGTGTATATAAAAAAGATCATGAAGCAAGGTTTTGACGTAACAATCATCCTAACCGACCAAGAGATAAAATTGCCTTTGGATTGTTTCCTCTCGGTTTAATTTAGTTTCCCTGGTTTCCTCAATGGCCCTAAAACGATCACTGTCCATCCTAGATTATAATGAGATAGGTTGATTCATAGAACACAAGGTTGTCTCTATTAATTACGCTTATTCGGTGATTATTAACATCCCAAACGCTATTAAAGCAACTTCCTGTTTCCTTCGACCGCATATGTGCCAATGGTGAACATTTTTAGCGAGCCATTCTCACGCTCCACGCGTATATTTTCTTGACGAGTTTAGCAAACTCTCACCTTTTACCGTTCACGGTTAAAAATAAAATAATTACTCGGGCTTCAAAATTTCGCGTTAAATACTAAGCGCACTCGTGCCGAAAAAAATTGTTTCCCTCACGCAGGCAAAAGTTTCCGCTCGGAAGCAATGAAAAATGATTTTTACCTGCCATAATTTTTTAAAAATGTAAGCTGTTATAGTGCGGGTTCCCCAATTAGAGAAGAGGCGCGTTTTAAAATAATTAACCCGCGAGTACGTATTTTATCGTTGTCTCGTGGAGGATTTTTCAAAAAAGTTAACACTCGCCGGTTTCGAAATTAATTCTCCTTCTTTCTGGATAAAAGTGGGAAAACGGATTTTCGATTACCCTTATAGTTAACATCGGCGAATTCGCGGAATAATCTCGAACGTTCTCGTCCGCTAGCGATGGAATTAGGACCGAGACGGCGATGTCAAGTTATTTAATCCGATAATGTCCATTCCCCGTTTAATATCGTCCGTGAGAGGAATTAAAGAGGCGCTGTTCATTTCGTACGTTTGGGATAGAAAAATTATTATTTTGCGGTTTTACCTCGGCTTATTCTCTGAATTATAGCGTCGATGACTACTACTAAAAGCGAACCGGCCCGTTTTATTTTTAGAAAACGCCTCGTTAATTGTTTTCCGATATTTGAGAACCGATTGAAATTAGCACATATCTCTCCTATATTCTCTTTGCTCATTTCGTACTCCTTCTATCACTTCCTGTTTATTCCTTCCCTCCTCCCTCTTTCGCTCTGCGTCATAGGAGGGGTTAAGGAGAAGGAAGGGGAAGATAATGGCGCCACGCCGGCCTCTTAGGTGTCGCCTCACAGTCTCTCGACCGCATTCAATCTTCGTCACCAACAATGGGATTCCCTTCGCATCGCGAACCTCATTGTTTAAACACAATGCTCGCTTCCTTCCGCAGGCAAGGTCACCAAACACGCCTTAAGGGAATTCGGTCTCCAAATGGGGTGAAGTGTACTGGCGGTCTCTTCAAAAAGAAGCTAATCACCCGCGGCTCTATTTATACGGGTAAACGAAGGAAAGAAAAGGTTTTTGATCGAGGTCGGAATAAAAATGACCTTGCGTCCGAAGTATCGCCGTTCCCGATAAAGACTTTTTTTTATTACGACAGGATATTATTAGTTGGTTTCTTCACGCGTCGTTGGTTTCACGAGCAGGATAGATTTAATCGGTTTGCGCAATACGGTTAATTAATTTTATTCTCTTTTTTATCGGAATACACTTTCATTAACGATCATTGTCGCTATTCTCGTATTTATTGAAGGCGAGCCAACTATTTTTAGCAGCCTCAAAATCGTTTTTAGCCATTATTGATACGGTTTTATTTATAGGATATAGCAGGTGTGGGGAAACTATGGTCCGCGGGACCCATGTACCCTCAAGTGCATTTTATGCGGCCCGCGAAGCTATGATGAAAAAAAGATATACCTAATATTTAACACGGGTTAACATATTTTTTAAATTCAAATTATGATAATAAAATATTTAACATAGAAATTTTAACCCTAAAAACCACAATCAAAATTGATTTTCCCTTATATGATACCTCAGTTAATCGATTTAAACTCTGATCAGGCCCACCGAAGTATTCGCATTAATCGGAGAAGGCCCGCCACGTAGAAAACGTTGGCCACCCCTCGTCTATGTTATGAATCAAAGACGAGTAATGTTTTGCTAACAATTCGCGTTCCGCGTACATATATGTATGTCAGAGCCGTTGTGAATAATCGACTCTTAGAAGCTTCCGCTCCGTGTCGAACGCGTTGTAAAACATTAACTCATTAAATCCGCGTGCGGAAAAATCGGTAAAAAAAGATAATCGCGCCATCAGTGTCAATGTGAAACCGCGAGTCGACATAATCCTTGAGGGCAGGCACTTGGCAGGTCGCCCGTTAAATTTTCCAATAAGATGATATCAAACGCGTGCGCGCGTCGGTCAAAAAAATGCACAGAATCATCGTCTGAGTTATGATACTAAACCGCGGATGAATAAATTAATACTTCTGCACTTAATAAGTGTGGGCGTATTACATTTTATGACAGGAAGAATTAAAATTTATTCTCGTGTTAATAATTACTTTTTCCCTTCATGCAATTATTGTAGTCAAGTCACCAGATAAAATTAATGAGGATCTCACTGGACGGTCATGTTAGAGATGTCATTATATTGTACGTATTTTAGTGCGTAGACGCTGAGATGTAGCTTCTTCCTGGTTATGCAGTTATTTATTTGAAAAATATTAAAATTACTTTAAACTTATCATTACCTGCTTGAATGGGTTGTATTTACGTACTGTCTTGTTAAATTGTTTGGTTGTTGGAATTGACAAAACTTTTAGATTTTGAGCGCGACTCTCTTTTCAATGATCGCACCATAAAATTATGAGTAAATACTCATGTTTTTTTTAAATTTATCATTCCGAATTTCTATTTTGAAGAAGAGACGATATAACTGATTTTTTTGCGTCGCTATAAAGTCTTACATATAACCGTTTGATCTTCTTCGAGTTCTACTAAAAATAAACACTACAAGGTCTCTCTAATCTCCTATCTAGGTTAATCACACACGCACACACACGCGCACACACACACACACACACATATATATATATATATATATATATATATATATATATATAAATCTTGTTCAAAATTAATGTACGCCGAGAGTGAAATATGAAACGAAAAAAATAAATTGCTTCATAAAATTCAATTGCATTTTGAAGGGAAAAAAGTGGAACTGAAAATATAGATCAGTGGTTTGAGGTTGACAGCGCCGAATTAGGCTGTAGGAAGTCAATTGCCGGCGGATTCGTGAAACGAGCGCGAGCTTTGACGGATTGGCAAGGGAAAGCGAAGAAAAAGAAGCCGAATTTGCTATTTATTGGTAGTTGATCTCTGATGGACTGAAGATTTATGAGATTAACTGGAACAACGAGAGGCTGAGACTCTTTCTCCATTTCCCGCCACGCGGCCTCCGAACCGACATTCGCGGAAGGTACTGCAGTGAAGCGGATTCAATCGAAGATTATTTATCTTGAGCGTCGCCGTTTTTCCGTCGTGTCGAATCGTAAAAATTCAACGTTGTTTAATATTTCATTTAATCCTCCATTGCTGATGGGAGCAGTTTCGAACTTTTAATTGCTAGCCAGTTTCCTCGTTTAGCGTCTTTTATTGCCTAGAGAATATTCCGTCGAAAAAAAACATGATGCAAATTTTCTATCGATTTCCGGTTTTAGGTTATTTTTTTCCGAGGATAACCTCACCTCGTCCGTGGCCCATTTCAAACCCACACCTGGCGCCGATCCCCGCGTGTTAGCAAATGCCGTCACTCCTTTTTTTCGTAGCCGAAATCGACCTATTTTTCGTTTTCGGAGGCCCGAATGATAAGGATTCTTAAATAAGATAACGAAAGTTCGTGTTTCTAAAAATGTTAAGGGCGATTAAAAATTTATTTTTTGCATTCAGTTTATTTGATTACTATAAAGCAGTACAGTAATTTCTTGTTCAATGCGGCTTTCCCTACGTGGGTTTGATTATTCACGGTAAATTAAGTGTTACAGTTATTTAACGCTACGTGCATACAATTTCTTGTTAAAATTATGTGCGGTCCTGAATTAGGGGCATTTTGCGCGTGCACCCGACGTGAGAAAGCTCGTAAAATATACTAGTACACAGTTTTTCCATAAGGCTTTGAATTATCTTAGCGCGGTATTACTCAAAACGGCATTTTCCGAGAAAGTAACCCAAGTTTTCTTTTTACGTTTATTTTATCCACATAATCCATAAAATATAATATTCCGTATCACACGCTAGACGTTGTAGTAAAAATTGGATCAATTCCATAAAATGTTAAGACTTAACATCCTTCAGAAATAAAATCAGAAAATTGATATTTATTGGGAAACCCTAGAACCGAGAGAAGTGTTGGAGAAAATTGGATGAAATGGTATGAGTAAAATGGATTGAGATTGCTGGGGATTGAGGAGCGTTTGACGGCCAGAAAAGAGCGAGGGGGAAATAGGATGGAAGTATTCGGGTGTAGAGGAGGTCAATAAATGACTGGTAGCCTAGGCACTATGGTAGCTGTAGGAGATGCTGCTAGGGACGTTCTTACCCCGCCGTTGGTACGGCCCTAAGTGCCGGTTTTTTTTGTAAAAGGCTTTTAACCCTTAAGTATGAGCGTGCAGAAAATTGTCTATGATCTATTTGGCCCCCATGTCGTATTTTTTCTTTTAATAATGGTTGTATTGTTTATTCTATTATCTAATTTATTATACTGAAAAATACTATTATGACGTACTACAAAAAAAATATGGAAAAAAATTGCAACATATAGAATAAAATTGTTGATGGTGTAATGGTCTATCAAATATCTAGTCGAGTCATATAGGCCCCCACGCGCTAACTAAATGGTTAAGTTACGTTACTATTTAATCCTTAACTATTGAGGCGAAATTATGATCACCTTTTCACTGGGGTGATGTCTTCCAGACTTTTATTGTTTCTTAATGTTATTTACTCGCTAGTTATACCTACAATTGGATTTTCCGCGATAAATTCTTTCAGAAGAGTTAAGATGTGCTTAGAAAAAAACATAATATTCACTTTATTTTGTAAAATGTAAAGTTGCGGGTGATTTGGAATCATAACTTAGGCGGTGTCTCGCGGACCGCAACTCAATAGTTGACGTTGAAATAAATAATAAAATAAACTTGCAGGGTGTTCGGATCGAATTCCAGGCGCATCGTCGTTTACCTTACTATAATGTGGAACAATTTATCCGCCGTTCTCCGACTGACTTGGGAGTCGCTGTCACGTACGTCACGAATGACGAAGTCAACAGTCAAGAAAAAATTGTCTCTTTCGCCTTTGCGAGGCGAGGAGCGTCTCAGAGTCGCTTCCCTTTTTTTTATTTATATACGTATATACATAGCGGAGGCCGGGGGCGTGCGTAATTCGCTTACTGGCTGTGAGTCACCGCAACGCGTACAGCGCCCCTTTCAAATCCTATTTGGACGACGAGAGGAGGGATTTTCCCTGAGTGAGAGAGAGTACGGAGAGGGGGAGGGAGTGTGTGGGGGAGGAGTGGGGGGGAGGCGGTGCGAAGACATTGATTTTCGAGGCGCAGAATGACTGATGATTCGAAGCTCGCGAAAAACTAGAACTTTTGTTGTTTTTATTATTGTAATAGCCATCGTCATATTCGCCTTCTTTCCAGTTCCCGAGGAATGCGAGAATGTGTTTCTCCCTTTTATATGTACGTTGGCGTTGCTTCGGCAGTCGGAGAATGCCAAGCGATCACGCCAGCGACTCGCTTTCACGATCACGGCACTCTCTCTCTCCCGACATCACGAACCTTCGATCACGGCTGCCATTTTGGACGGAAGTCGTGGGTTAACTTGGAATTATCCGATAAATTTATAAAAGTTTTCGTTTTTGGGAGAGGTGAAACGTGAATTTTTAATGCTGTCGTTTTTACGAACGGAGACTCGACAGTGGCGTAACTAAGCATAGGCAGTCTAAGCGGTGCGTATGGTACCATCATAGGAGGAGGGCCATCGAGCGCAAAAATTATTAATTTTTATTTGTATTCATGTGCACACATCCAAGATATTATTTTATTTTTAATGACGGTACGTTAAATAATAATGCAACACATCTACGTGTTTGTTATGGTGATAAAAATGCCTCTTAAAACATAAAACTACAATTTATTGCACAAGATGTTTCCTTCAAGAACTATGGCACCAGGTACCACTCAGCCATAGCTACGCAAATAACTCGGGGAGGATTTTATGGTCGAGTTGTACATTCAATAAATTCCTCCGAGGCAAGTGGCAGCAGAAGGGTCTCGTCGAGAAGAGGGTTTTAACCACGAGGGTGAATTTCGACGTACGACTGAACGTTTATCAAACGCTTTATCAAATTAAGACGGGAGTCGAACCTTTCAGATGATTCTTGCTGGCGTGGAAGAATAACCTACATTAATAATTCCCTCGCCTCCCTCTTGTAAGTCTTTCGGAAGCTTTAAGGGTGATTCGACGAACGTTATCTCGATCCTCTCTCTCTCTGCGGCACACCCTCCGATAAATAATGGACGGATGCCTTAAGAGTCCAGTCTCAGTCGATCAACGGTGTTCCGCCGTACTGTACTCTTCCATCCCCGTTCCATTCTCCACCTCTCTCTCTCTCTCTCGCTGTCTCTCCTTCCCATCATCCCTATCCTCTTCTCTTTCCCCCTTTTTTCCTACCCTCTCGTTGCAAATCGTCTTACTTCTTACTTAGGTCTCGATTCACTTCCTACCCCTCTCATCCTCTTCTCTCTCTCTCTCTCTCCCTCCCTCTCCCCTGGCACATCCTCCCTCTCAGTTCTCATTAGACTCCCTCTTTATCTCTCTCTCTCTCTCACTAGAAAACCTGCCACGAATGTTACTTTTGTCTCGTATCCGCGAGCCGTCCCGGTTGAAACCGTTCTCTCCATGTACTCGGCTCAATGAACTCCTAGCGTTGCGTCTATTCCGTTGTTTTATGCCTGTGTATGGGTCGTCTGTGTTATTTTTAGAAAGGTAATGTTAATAAGACCTCGTCGATCACCCTTTTCAAATTTTACGCGAAAAATGACGGTGTTTCATTTCAAATTCGCAAATTTACGTCAGAAACAGTTGATTTGTTTCGATGATTTTTCTGAAAAGTCTCCCTTCGTGAATAATTTGACGAATCGGATCGGTGATGCATACATTTTTCGAATCCGACGAAGCCGTTTATCGCACGAAGTCTTTCCTCGAGAATAAAATGGACGATTTTAAAAATAAACATACATTAAAACGTTTACGTGAGGCGTGAAAATGTTTCGAATACATTCCAGCGGACCGATAACCTTATAAAATTTCATTATGTTATGAAATGGCCATCTGTATTAGAACGTGTTTTCACCTCAGATTAAGGCCGAATAAATATACCGTGCGTTCAATTCATTACCCGTCAATTTTCCGCCGTCCAATAATCCCCACCGATAATTCCCCGTTCGAAACCTCGTTTTCGTCTCGCGGTCTCATCCGTTTCACTGCCGGAGGAGAAAAAGAAAACGCTTACCCCTTTCGGCGTTTTCGCGGATATTTTTCCCTTTAAAAATTTAAAAAAAAAAAACGTTTCTCGCGAAAATATCGGAAAAAGACGCAGAGTGAATAGATTATGGGAGGGAGATCGAAAATAGTCGAGGCGGTCTTCTCGAAAGGCGAATAGGAATATATATATTTAGTTGTGTCTCTCTTGTGCTGACGAAGGGATCATCCCGAAAGCTTCAATAACTTCTACAAATGTCTCTCCAACACCCCGGCGGCTCTCCTTCCGGTAACTGCTCACTGGGTTTCCTTCAACACCTAGTTGCCCTAAATATCCTCATTTACCTTTCCTCTTCTGTAAGTTTATATATATATATATATATACATGTGTGTATGTATATATATATATATATATATATATATATACATGTATACACATGTATGTATGTATGCAGGGCTCTAGAAATCCGCTCGCCCACTCGCCACGGGGGAGTTAACGGAGACCGGTGGCGAGTCAATTTTCAGCCTCTTTCAAGATGCATTTAAAATGTATTACGTTATTTCTTTACATAATTCACACAACATATTATGCAGCCAAGGAAAGACACACTGGAGGACATAAGAAGCCCTCATGTAACTAAACTAAATGTTATCTGTATACATTCTAAATCCATCTGAAGCATGATGATGTGTAAGGTGTTGTAAGAATTAAAGAATAGATTGTTTTTGTTTCATCATCATAACATTTAATTCTGAGGATTTTTTAAACATCACCTATAAAAATACAATACTATGAGCGAGCAAATATTTTTTGTGGCGAGTAGATTTGAATTGTATTTCTGGAGCCCTGTATATATGTATGTATTTTTTTTAAAAAAACATCACCCGAGAGCGGTTATGATCGGCAGTTTCGATCTGTTTTCGGATTCCGAGTTCTTTTTTTTTTGCCTTTTGAGAAAATGCGAGAAGGATTGATGTGGATGGGAGGTGGCTGAGAGAAGGTGGAGCGGAGTGTGCGCGGATTCGAGGGAGGGAGCCCTGGTGAGGGGGATTGGGGGGCGGGGGGGTGAGAGGAAGGAGGGGGGAGAGTGGGGGTAGGGGGGAGAGGGTGTGAGAAAGGGCGGGAGGAATTTGGAGGAAGGAAGGGAGTTGAAGTAAAGGAGAGAAGGAGGAGGAAGAGGAGGGAGGGCGGAGAGAGAGAGAGAGAAGGGTGTGGTACCGATGAGCTAGGCGTGTGCCCTTCCTTCCTCCCGACCTCCCTTCGCCGCTTGATCGTGACGGGGCACTGGTATCGAGCGGTCCCCACGGGGAGGGGAAGGGAGCGAAGAGGAGGGAGGGTAGAGAGAAAGAGAGAGAAGAAGGGAGGTTGGGTTGGAGGGGAGGGGAGGTAGGAGGCCAGGGTGTGAGGAAGGGAAGTGAAAAACTAAGGGAGAGAAGGAAGGAAGAATGTGTCGGAGGAGAGGGATGGAAGATAAGAGGGAAGAGACAGAGATGGATGGAGAGAAGGAGGATAGTGTGATGGAGGAAGTAGAGAGAGAGAGAGAAAGGGAGATGTACAGAGATTGATGGAGGTAAGGAGGAAAGAGAAGGAAGAATTGAAGGAGGTAAAGGGAAGAAGGGAGAGATATGGAGGGAAGGAGGAGAGAAAAGGAAGGAATGGGCGACGGAAGTGGAGGAGTTTGAGAGTAGAAGAGAGAGATAGGTGGAGGGAGAGATGGATGGAGGAGAAAGAAGAAAGGAACGGAAGAGGGAAGGAATGGGAGTGAGAGAGAGAGGTGGAAGAAGGCGAGGAAATAAGGAAGAGAATGATGGAGAGGAGGAAGGTACAGAGGGAAGGATGAGGAGAGGGAGGGGGGGGAGAAGGGATGGAGAGGTGGGAGTTAGAAGGCACTATTCGGGGGGACTTTAGCAAGCTCAGGTTGAAAACCCAACGACGAGATTCGCATCTCAGTCTGCAGCATGGAAGGCAAACAGTTTAACTGACCGCCGTGCCACCGCTCCCATTTTTCTCTCCTCCCCCTTATCTCTCTCTCTCCTTTCTCGCCCCGCCCTCCCTCTCTCTCTCTCTCCCTCTCTCTCTCCCTCTCTCTCCCTCTCTCTCTCCTTTCTCGCCCCGCCCTCCCTCTCTCTCTCTCCCTCTCTCTCTCCCTCTCTCTCCCTCTCTCTCTCCCTCTCTCTCTCCCTCTCTCTCTCCCTCTCTCTCTCCCCCTCTCTCTCCCCCTCTCTCTCCCCCTCTCTCTCTCCCTCTCTCTCTCCCTCTCTCTCTCCCTCTCTCTCCCCCTCTCTCTCTCCCTCCCTCTCTCTCCCTCCCTCTCTCTCCCTCCCTCTCTCTCCCTCCCTCTCTCTCCCTCCACCTCCCTCACACTATCCCACGCATATCTGCATCATCCGTGGCGCATTAATATTCCGCCGTAATCGAGTTTCAGGGAGATACGAGCTGTGGAAATAACAAAAACTGATGACGCGGAAGAGTACGCAAAGACTATTTAGTTATGTCGTGATTTTTAGGAAACGACGGCAATTATTGGCGTGCTCGCCGGGGTTTTTAATTTAACAAGGGAGCCTCAAATGATAAGTCCATAAAACATATATCAGCGAATCGGCGGCTAATTTTTACGATTTAATTGTCAAATGAATCCGTTAATTTAATGTTGAAATTCCATCTTAAGTGGCTCCATCCGTTCCATCATCATTGGATAATCAGCGGTCCTCATTTGCGCCCATTATCAATCGTAAATAGAATACCAGACTTTTCACTTTAGTTTTTATGGCTAAGAATTTTTTAAAGTGATTTTTATCTTTAATTCCTAAAATTTGTCTCTGGTTTACGGATGCTTGCTTACTAATAACGCTTCCCATGTGATTAAACAGTTTTAAAAATCCCTCGCGTGAAGTTCCCGTCTAAAAATTGAGTCCTTCAAGATATAATTGAGATCAAAAACGCCGCGGATTGTGTAGTAGCGGAACATGATCTGTTATGGTCGTTAGAGGAAGTTATCGCGGTAATGAGTGGTTATAGTATCAAGGTAGCAGTAACAAGCTCTAAGATTAGCGAAGGTAATGAAAATTTCTAATGCAAATAATCACTTCGGCGTTTTACATTTGAATTGGTACAAGGTGAACATTACGTTTTTCCCTCGCGCTTTTAAGTCCGTGACATACGATTCCAATTTTCTCTATCTCTCTTTGAAAAGTAGGTTTCGCTTCAAAAAAGCCAGTCGCTATAAAATAACCATTAACTACGACCCGCATCGGGAATGAGAATAATCCTTCCCTATTACTCAGGAGTTATCACTTGGCTTTCGCGGTGAATTATTAATCGTTGCGGCGTCGTAAAACCACCACCCCGCCCTCTATTATTTGAGCGACTTTAATCTATTTAAACACTTCTTCTCTCCTCCGGCACCGCCCCTTCACTCCTTCCGCTTCCATTTCCAATAGCTTTCCCTCTCATTTCGCATTCCACCGTCATACATCCTACTTCGTTTTCCAATCCATCTTTCAATCCTTTCCACTTTTCCGCCCGATTTTCACGTTCCTTCTCTCTCTCTCCCTCTGTTTTTCTTCCATAACATTCTTTACCTTCCGCTTTCTCCTTCCTTACTCCTATCCCCCCCTCCTCCCATTTTCTTCTCCATCTCCTTACCTATCTCCGCTCTGCTCTTTTCTCATCTCCACTACGTCTGCAGCATTTCGCTCCATCCTCAGCAACCATCTTAGCAAATCTCTTTCTTTCTCCTCTTCTGATCTTCCGTTCCCTTCCTCGCTTTCGGTTCGTCTTTGCTCGACTTAATCCGGTGAAGTGATAGCGTGCACGAGGCTCTTGCCAATTATGCATGTGCGTTCACCCATCTCGCCCATTCAGATGAGTGCTCGGAGGTGAGCGAGGGATTTTTTTCGTCGGGTACCTAGATGGTGGTTGTCTCGGTGCAAACAAAGTTTTGTAATTTAAATTACACGAAGAAATATGTTACGTGGAGGCAAAAAGGCGTTATTTTACGATAAGGAAGGGTCGTAAATTTGTAAACACTCGACGAACTGCGTGGCATTGCGTGATGTGTGAGTAAAATTAAAAAGTGAATGACTCTAGTCGGGTTTGGCTTGAATCCAGTACGTTATCAATGTAGCTCCTGTAGCAAGCAACGGTTACCTCGCACCTGAAGTACATTCCCTGTTCAGTAGACCGTTTTTTATTAATACAGCAGTCGTCCTAATCATCAAGTGCGTGGAAATAAGCCACGCATGAATTGAAAATCCGATTTCACATCTCGGTACACGATTTACCGTTAATGTTACAGTCCGCTTTCGTATTGCTTTTCCTTAGCGAACGATCTAATTATTTATGGTAATCTCTCGCATTTAAAGTCTCCTCTTTATAGATAATTATTTCCGTTTCTAAGGCGAAATTATGTTAGACGTGGTGTCTTTTTTGTTTGCGGCGTGCGCTCGCTGCAGGGGATACGCGAAACAGGTGTAACCGAGCAACTGAAAAATAAAATCGCAAATCCCCTTTCTCTATAAATAAACTTCTCCGGTCTCATAAAGCGGCTCCAACCTGAATTATTAATTCAAGTTCTCTCCTTCCTTCCTTCCTTCTTTCCTTCCTGAGCGAGTCGTTATGCCGCCCTCGTCGCATTTCCCCGGAGCTAATGAAGCCGGGCGTCGGAAGACGAAACTTTGCGCAATCGCGTCATAATTAAGAAGCGGTAAGAGTTGGAAGTTTTTTTTTTGTAGGCAAACGAGAAGTGATTTTTGTTTCTGCGGCTCCTGGGTGGAACAAAAGCGGTTTTTTTTAAAATTATTTTTATATCTCGCCGTCGAGGAGTAGCGCGATTATCGGCGACTGTGCGGTTGCCGCTGGCCTGGAAATCCGCTCCTACAAAATCTCCTGGTGATGTTCGCGAATGTGTGACGGAGCAAAAGAGGAAGAAGAACTTGGAGGGGAGGAGAGATGGAGGAACAAAAGTTACGTTTTTTATTCTCTAAAACAGGAGAACCGAGGTGTTTTATGGCGTATCATTTATCGCGCGCGGCCTCCGACGTTAACGAAGGATGGCAACCTCCGCAAAAAAAATCTCACGGACCGGCTGGTTTGTACCCGGATTTGGAGTCAAAAGCTGGAAGGAAAAATGGAGAGAGAGAGAGAGAACCGTAAAAGTTGCTTTTCTTTTTATCTGTTGTTAACGGCGGGGAAATCCAGGTACAAATTTGTGTGTTTTATGGTTTGATCTCGTCAGTTGGAACGAGTAAGAAGTTGTCTATACCGAACTCTTGCTCGAACTGGTTTTTGAATCTTTTAACCTTCTTTTGCCCAACGTACTTCAGGGCAACGTTCCATATATCTATTAATTTTTATGCTTTTTCCTCGTGCCACGATGTGACCTGGAAGATACGTATCGTATTTTATAAGCGGAAATTGATCGAAAATGGAACGAAATTTCTTTATTTGTTATTTAAATAATACTAAGAACATTTTACAGAATGAAATTGATTCCACTGGAAAAACAACTGGGTAATAGAAAATTAAAAGCATTTTCAGACGCGAGATGTTGAAATCAGGCGAAAAATTAAAAAAAACCGATGCGTAAGAGGTTCACGACCTTTAGTCCGCGAACTCGCCGCAGGTGGTCCGCGCTAATGATTAAAATAAGCGAAGTAAAAAGCTACAAAAGATTGAGATGAAGGTAGGAATGTCCCCTAAGTTAGTAAATGGAAGGCGATAATATGCTACATAAATTCGATTATGAATGCTCTGTGGTTTGAATCTATATGGATAGGCGGTCGTGGAATGCAAAACCCCAACGCTACACTGCTTTGAGTCGAAAGGCTGGCGCGAAAACCCCGAAAGGTAAAACTCTTTGCATTCCAATCACACATTACGGGCCAGTAGTTTCCGGAACGCATTACTATCGAAGCGTTACCTTTTTGAATTTTTCTTTTTGAGACACGACGTTCAACCCCTTCGGAAGGGTTTTTGTTTCAAATAAGGCGGCTTTTTTTTGTTGAAATTATTACGCATTCAAATTCTTCGAATGAACGCATAAACCCTTTCGCCACGGGAATCCTAGGCCCTCGCATTTCTTCTAGGTGGCATTAGACGTGAGTTGTAGGTGCACTATTCGGAGTCGATTTTGGCACGATATATATATATATATATATAAAGAAGTGCTAGAAGGAAAACTGGATGGAAAAAGAGAAAGAGGTAGGAAAAGGTTTCAGCTAGTAGACGACTTGAAAGGGAAAGAGAGCTATCAAGACATGAAGAAAACTGCGGAAGATAGGAGTATATGGAGAACCAAGTTTAACCTAGAATAATCACGGACCTGTCAATGGATAGACTACCTATGATGATGATGATATATATATATATATCGCTTCGCTGTTTCGTGCCGTGGGTTTCGGTAGTCGTTGGGCCGTGAATTTTCAGTTACCCGGATGGTTTTAGGTTGCTCCTCCCATTTCCACCTGTCTGGCGTTTTATTTTATTTTTTTGCAGTTCCCTCGGTTACGCCCTGGAGGAGAGAGACCCGAAACGCTTTGTTGATCCCAAGGAAATTAGAAAACGGAATGCTAAAAACACGGATAAATTATAGGCCTCCGAGTAAAAGTAACTTTCGTGGAGTAATAACGTTTACTGCTTCGGATGGAACGGCACAACATTTTTTAAGTCGATAAGGCGTGTTTATGGTTTTTTTTAACGGAGTTAAGACAAAATGCTCGTTTTGTCGAATAACATACCGGGAAGAGATAGATCTTGTGATAGTGTGGCGCAAGTGTTATCGATGGAGTTGGCTCATTTCTCGTGATGGTAAATCAACCATTTCCATTGTTAACACTGATGCCTAAGCTAAGGACTATAGATAGGATCCTTCTAGCCAAGGGTGGTTTTCAACTTGTTTTGCCCAGGTACTCCTTAGAGCAGTGGTTCCCAAACTTTGTGAAGCCGCCGAACCCATGTATTCAAATATTTTTTCTCGCGGAACCCTAAATAAGATATGGTAAGCCTAATCGCAATAAAATAAACTTTAAATTCATTATAATGTTTATTTATATAGCTAATGTATCTTACAGTATACAATTTACAAGTTAGACTCATGTTTCCTGCTGTAAATAAGAGAAAGAAGAACGGAACCCCATTTAACTTCTCCGGAACCCTAGTGTTCCGCGGAACACAGCTTGGGAAACTCTGCCTTAGAGCATTTTTTTCAATAGTAGCGTACAACTCGATGCATTTAAATTGATAATGAAACGAAGAACGCTCGTGTTAATATAGATAAATCGTGTTCATAACGCTAAAATTCGCAGTTTTAGCGCGTTTTTTTTTTCGTTATATAACGTTATTCTCAGCCGTGTCATCAAAACTCTTGATTCCGAAGTCGCGCATTATAGACAAAGTAAGAAGAGAAATTATAATCGTAAACATTTTCGCGTATCACTTCAAAAATCTTGACTTACCCCTAGGGGTAAGCGTATCACCGGTTTAAAACTCCTGTTCTATCCAACGGGAAGAATAATTCGTTTTTTTTTTAAACGCGAATGATTTTCGAGCGTCGATCATTTTTATTATTCGCACCCATACGCGACACATTTCGCCCACGGATCGAAAGTTTCCGCCTTATAGGAGGTCGGACACTTCAAAAGGACGGTTTCGCGCAATTAGAAAAGTGGACGGAGAGTGGAAAGTAGTCCGATCGAGGCCACGGAGGGCGGAGAAACGCCTCCCCCATTATGATTCACCGCCAATCGCGCAATCTTCGACGCAAGTCGGATTACGCACCGCTCGTAATTAGTCCTATCGAGCCTCAACCTTACCGTTTCTCTCTTTATTGACTTATTTTTTTGCGCAAATTTGCATATGGCACCAAAAATGTTCCCTTCGCATTCCGAGGTAACATGCTGTCGTTATTCAGTGTAAAGACCGTTATGCTCTCATAAACTCGAAGAGAAAACTTTGCCTTGAATATATTTTCCATCAATCACCAAAACTTCCATGCTCTTAGTGAATTTAAAAGGGATTTGGTAAATTTTCCATTTTCGTATTTGTAATCGATTGGCGGCCTCGTACGTTTTTAAGTATCTCCGACTCAGGATTAAGGGAGCAAAGAGTCTGAAGTAGACGTGCTATAAAATGTCTCATAAATACATGTGCGTGTATTCATGTCTATAGGTATGTGTTTGTTTATGTACAAACACAAACATCCTTGCAGTCAAGCCTGTGGTTATAGAACCTTAATAAACGTTAAAAAATGAACTCTAAAAATTAAGGAATCGACGATATGTTACGAATATTCACTCCTAATCTTGGAACGACGTGTATAGTCGTCCAACTGTCGTATGCCGCGAAACTACGAATATACTCGCGGATAATTAATTTTTGCTATTATTTCATTTTCTGAGTTTGAAAGGTAACTTAGAACTGTTTATTGGAATTTAAATCCATATGAATACTGCTCCCGCATCGTACCATAGCCTGGTACTTTAATGCTGCCGCTTTTAAGGCTTAAACAGTAAAGTGTAGATCCCAAATTTCAATAATTCTTGGCATATAAGTTTGATGTCCGGAGATTTAAAAGTACCTGCAATTTCAATAAATTCGAGTATTTGATTTGCATATTTTATTAGCATTCGTTACACTGAAGATTGGCCTGTACTCGGTTGTTAGAACGGTGACACACAAACTTAGAATTACCGTTTCAGCGGTATCTTTCTACAGCGGTTATACATTCAGGATCTCAAAATCTCAAGCTTGCCAATAAAAATTCCACGACGCGCCGAATTTGGCAAGACTTCAATCAATTTGCCATCTTTGGCATGGAAAACAAATAACGGCTCCTATTTTAACGGCGCGTTTGACCCTCAACCCTCTATTTGCCAGACCTTGAGGAATTTTCCGTCTCGATCCGAGATAATTTAACCCTGATAAGGATAAAATAATTGGCCGCAAATATAAATTCGACGTTCTTTTTATCGGCGTGCCATTCTTAGCATAATTTTTGTACGAGATTTAGGTCCTTAAGTTTGTCCAGTATGCAAATCCTTACCGTTTCAAGAATCTCTCACTCAAGGGAAATTTTCCTCGTCGACATTTTTGTCTGAAGATGGGGAGCTCTCCATCTCTTCCTCTTTAAGAAGGTCCTCCCTTCTGCCTCTCTTTCTCCCTCCCTCCCTCCCCCTTCATTTTCTGCTACCCACATTGATCCCCATCTCTAGAAGTCCCAGTTGCGGGCAACGGGCTGAATCGGAAAAACATCGCATCGCGGGGTGTTTACCTCGGCGCTTTGTATATCGCTCGCTCTTTGTATCGGTTTCTTCCGTCTCATGATCGTGCTTGGAATCCAATGGTTCATGTAATGCCCAATTAAATGGCAAAAATTTAAGAAGTAGTAATGCGTAAAGCATAATGATTAATTATATTCACGCCGTAATCTTATACGATGTACTCCCTACTGACAGGAATTCCGTTTACCCGGAATTATTGAAACTTATAACTTGGAATTTTTTAATACTTCACATAGATTACGTACTAGGGATGAATACCGGTATTGGAAAACCGGAATTAATACCGGTATTGAATTAGACACACAATACCGATATCGTGATTTACAATACCGGGTTTTCGGTATTGAAAAGTGCACTTTGTGGGAGCAGTGCCAAGTTACCAAAAATGTATTTGTTGCCTGTGTGAGTAGAAATAAAGTGGGGGCATTCTTCCGAAAAGTGACTCCGACGGATCGATATGACAGATTTATAATATTACCTAATTCGATGAGAGAGAACGATTGGAAATGGTCTCATCCTCCTGAAATGCGTTCCTGAACCCTTCGGTCCCGAAGCGCGGTATTTTTTGACCTCAGGTTCACAAATTGACTCATTATTTTCATATCAAACATATAATTTGGTTTATAAATTTATTTTGTGTAGTGTAATCCTTTCTTCTTACTTTTCCATTATTGTTTTTGGAATATGAAGTTTTCTTTTCGAAAAAAAATGTTTTTTAGCCTGGGATTGAAAAATACCCCTTATCGGGATGGATGTCACCGTTTTGAAGAGTGGTAAAAACGCCCTGAACAGGACAGTTATCTAGCTATAACCTTATTTTGAAAGCAAGAGTGTTTTTGAAAAGTCCATATTTATGTAGTTGTTGAAATACTCATATCTTGCTTTTGAACTCCGTTTGATATTTTGTAAGAAAGAGGGTTTATCCCGTTAGTAAAGGATTATTATTATTATTATTAAAATAATACACTAAATGATTATAGAATTTTCTCTGTACAAAACCGGTTTCAATACCGGTATCAGCAAAAAACTGTCCCAATACCGGTGTTAAAAATTGTCGGTATTATTTCATCCCTAGTACGTACTAAGGTACGATCTTACGCCCACTAAAAGTTTCAATATATAGTACGGTATTTTCTTAATATTTACGTATTTTATTCAATCTGTATACTGTGATTTGTCCAAATAGTGTGCTTTCCAGAAGCATCCAATGGAGAATGCAATTCTACAAAATTTTAAAGTTCTTATTTTCAACGAAGATTAACGTCACATAACTAGGATCCGTAATTGTTATTTTATTTCCATGTTATGTGTATAAACCAAGTCACAGCGATATTTTGTACCTGAAGATTAAGTTTAATCGTTGGAACCCGGGTCGTATTTCTGCTCAATGAAATGGATGTTTTTACGAAGTTAATTTTCCTTTCTTTAATTTTAAGGAATGGAACTCCGCAAAATTACGGCTAACCAAATAAATTTTAGTTCAAAATAAGTTTATCAATCTGTATGTTTTACAAAACGACTGCGCGCGAAATCTTTCTTTAAAAAACATCTCCCGACATCACAATGTTTTATAAATACTTCCAGTTAAGTGGAATTATGTATTTCTGGAGATACGCAAAAATACCTAAATAATTTTTTTATCTCAGTTTCCCTTTGTCGGTTAAAAAAAAGTGCCTACAACGTTTTACTGTTTTATGACATTATTTACATTCTAAACATCACAGATTTTGTTCAAAAACGATGCACGAAAGCTGAAATTGGAAGAAATATTATACCCTTTAATGCTTTCGCCACCACTTTAAAACTACGGAGTTAGTCTCAAGGGCACACACGTACCC
The DNA here is from genome assembly GCA_036926305.1 of Uropetala carovei. Lineage (NCBI taxonomy): Eukaryota > Metazoa > Arthropoda > Insecta > Odonata > Petaluridae > Uropetala > Uropetala carovei. The sequence continues at coordinate 750,772 of JAXCHB010000063.1, read as the reverse complement.
TCGGTTGAAAACCACTGCTCAAGAGGTTAAAATAAACGATTTCGATACCATCAATATTATGATAGTTCCCCGTTGAGTAACACGAAGCACTTTTCAAAATTAGTTTTGTATCTATAAAATTGCCAATCGTTTCGTTCGATTTTCGTTCCCAGCCGACCGTTGGAACTGCAGGTCGATTGATACGAACGTTATGAAAGGGTTCCCGCAGAACTTCGCACGGCCGCCATATTCTCCTTAAATATAAAGTCCAGACTTTATGGAACTGCCCCTTCTAAACCCTCCCTCACTCAATTACCCTCCTGACGGGCTTGGCCGGAATCGGCGGAAAGGATCAAGAGTTAGTAAGGGTAGAGAGGATACGAGGATTTTTACCCAGAACGAGGGCTTTGAGGCCATCTTCGTCCTCGGACCCTGGTAACATTTGTGCGACGGTGGCTATAGAAATCGATACCAATACGCGTTCAATAAAAGTGGGAGGCCCTCGGGTACTATTCCGTAAACTCTTGGCAGCCAACATTTTCAAAGCGGTCACTGGGGGAAAACGTGAGCACGTCTGGTTTACATCTGCTCCGAGCAGCGGAAAAAGTGGGTTTATTTTTTGGTTTTGTAGAGTCGACGGAAGGATAAAAATTTTATTAGAAAACTTCGATATAAATTGCCGGTGGAAGATAAGCATTTCGCAGCGGATTGCCTGTTTAAATTAACATATAGCAACATTTCATCGGGTTTAAATCCCTACTAAAAATTTATTTCTTTATTGGCAAGAATTCAAGAGACAGCACAGGGCCGATTATACTGAATATCATAACAACAATAACAAGTAAAAACAATAACAAGGACGAACACACAACATGCGCTCGGCAGGATTCGAACTTGCGACACTAGCATTGGGAGATAGACACGCTAACCACCACTCTACCAAGGCCGGCTCTCGTTTGATATAAAAGATATGATAAATGCCTAAATAATTTCGAATTTTTAACAAAGGTATTGATACTTTTATGCGCGCTGTGGATCTAAATGAAATACGCGGGTGTGTAAGCAACCTTCGGTGTTTTCCCCACTGTATTCCAATGAATTGTGCATCTCGTTTATCGGACTGGATATCGAATGTTTTTGCGGACATCCCCGGGAGAATCTCGTCGTAGCGTAGTGGCAGCATCCACCCTTCTCCGCTAATACCCCGTATTTAAAGGCGAGGCCGCCCACAAAAAAGGGGGGAGGAGGGATTTTTTCGGACATAACAGTGGGCGAGGATGTATCCGAAAGTGGACTTGGGATTAGTTTTCTCTGTTTTGGGGATTTTTCCCTCTCCGCCTCCGTTTCGCGATGCATCAGAAATTTCCTCTTGTATTTTTTGTTACTCTCTTCGGAAGAAGAATTAATTTCAGACCCTTCTGACATGTTTTTTATTCGCGCTTCAATAAAATGTCTGGGTGATAAGCATGGTTGGAAACATTCGCGTTTCTTTTCTCCGTTTCCTTAATTACTTTTAGCGAATAATTCCAACGTCTGCTTCGCAAACCACTTGTCAAATAGTGCGAAGAAATGTCATTTTGTGTTAAAATTGTAATACGTATTAAAACGCCTTCATTCGCTGTACGAATGAATCGCATTGTCAACAAAAGAAAATATACCTCGATCAAAGTATAATATTCTCAGGCAGCAAGTTGGAATTTTTGCATTTTTAAATAATACATGAACACTGATTCTGTAAATCCTCACTTTTATTACTACTTAAATCGTAATAAAAGAGGAGATTTACGCAACGACTGTTTGTCATTTCAGTATTTGTTGATTATTCGTGGTTTTTGTTTTACCGTCACTCTTGTCTGAATGGTAAGCGACGTCGAATAGATGAGCAAAGGCTGTGTGTGTCAGTAGGGGAAAGAGAAGATACAGCCCGGATGAAGGGAAGAAGCTGGAAAGAGAGAGAGAGAGAGGGAGATATATAAAGTTTGTTTGGTTGTTTTAGAGAGACGCCAACAGTAAACTCATTAGCGGAGAGAGAGAGATGTAAGGGATTAAAAGTTAAGAGAGGAATAAGGGATAAGGGGAGGGGTTCAGGCTTGGGAAGTGGGGTGGAGAGGATAGAGAAGGAAGGGGCGAGGAAGGAAAGCGGAGGAAAGAGGAAGGGAGAGAGATTGCCTACGAGAGGGAGTGGGGATGAGAGAAAGGGTTGGGTTAAGTGGAGGGGCGAGGACGAGAGGAGGAAATGAAGCGGAGTTTTACCCCCAAAGGCAATTCGCCCCGCATTTGATTGATTATTTTTTTCTTTAAGACTTTTAATATGCGCCCGTTTCTTCCTTTTGCGGGCAAGACTCTCTCTCTCTCTCTCCCATTTCTTATAACTATCCCGGCGTTGGGAGAAATCCAGTCCTGGCACTGTACTCCATTTTCACTTTCTTGCATCCCATCCCTTCCCCTCACTTTCGCTCTCTCTAAACTTTCTCCTCCCACCCGTAATCTCCCTCTCCTTTTCCAGGTCCGCCCATATCCATGTATCTCTGCCTGCTCTGACCCGCGCGCGTGTGATCTCTCTCTCTCTCTCTCTCTCTCGCTCATTCTTCCAGCGTGTTGCCGCGTTTAAAAGTATACGCGTTCTTATTCCGGTTGTACATTCCAGATTGTGGCATTTCCTTCCTTAAACATTTACGACCCGTGTTCGCGCCGTGTGAAAGTGCGCGAGATACGAGGAAGTGGTGTCAGAGGGAAGCGGGAGATAAAAAAAAAAAAACTTCGGACGGACTTGCGCTTTGCCAAGCTCGTTAATTTTCTTACGGGAATAATTTATAGAATTTCGACCGGGCTGAGGGATTTTATTTTTCTCTTTTTTTATTTTAAAGGCGGTAGCCACCGCATCCGCGTCGAGATTAAAAGGCGATCGAGTTTTTTTTTTTTTATGATTCGCAATTTTCGGAACTGAGCGTGGAAAGATGAGTGATTTTTCGGCGCAATGGAATGCACCTGGATGAGAGGTGGTGGTTTCCTTTCCGTCGGCAGAAGAAAGTGTTACAGTCGAGAGCGGTGATGTCACCCATTGTTGGCCGCGGTGAATGTTGGGAAATCGCCAGAGATGGCGGAGAAGGAGAATGCACGACTCGCGGGAGATGAGTCCGCTTTTGGAAGAATCCGGATTTTTCTTTGTAAAAAAACCGGACCGTAGGTTGTTTTATATTGTGTCCAAACTCGCCGCGGTGCTTCGATTTATCGTCTTTTAACCGCTTTATTTCGACGACTTTCGATTATTCTGCTTTACAGCTGGCCTTTTCTCTCATTCCCGTCGGCAAGTAACGTATCTGATCCCTCAAAAGTCCTAATATGGGCTCAGAATGAGGTTCTCCATCAAAGGATAGTCCTTATTAGGCATCGCTTCGACCTCCTTTAAAAAAAATCGGTCCTACATACATTGTACAAACTTTCTCATATACTAATGCGTCGTTTAGTTATCATTAGAAAATGATAATCGTGTCAGCCAGACAGACAGACGGCATTGCGAAAACCACTTTTTCGGACTCGGAGACACCTAAAACGTATATTTCCGTAAAAATCGCGAGGTCGAATTTTTTCGCGATTACAATGCTTTCTCAATATACTTCGTACATGAGAAAGTAAAAAATGAACAACTGCGTGGGTCTGAAGATTACCTTATTTTTTATTGCTCGGTACCAAGTGATTGCGGTCGTTTTCTAAAAAGAATTTTGCTGGTTCGTTTTATCTACGAATATATTTTTTTCGTCAATTTGGACCTTTTTGCATCTAAGATCGACCGCATAATAGTTATTTTTTTCGTTATAAGGCAGTGGTTCTCAACCTTTTCGATAACACGGCCCACTTGAACTTAAAGAAATTTCCCGCGGCCCATCCAGGGTCATAATGAGGAAATTTGTCGACCCTAACTTTCATATTTATAAGAATACCCTTAAAAATGATTCTAAATTAATTATTAAAATAATTTTTTATAACATTTAGAAATAATTACAAATTCATAAAACATTTGGGTCACTCTTCGAAGTAATTATGATGAAAATATCGACTTCCGGTCTTCCTGTTTGGGCTTAATGCTGGTTTCTTTTTCAACATTTTTAGGTATAATCTGGAAGGAAGTAAAACCAACAAATATTATGAACAATTTTACAATAACAAACCTTTGTTGAAAAAAATACTGTTCGCCTACGTATTTGGTTAATGTGAGCCTTGTGCTTGGCATTGGCTGATTGTTGATTCTGGGCTTTATTAGAGAAAGGGAAGTAGCTGAAGCGTCCAAACGATTTCTTGATTTATTTTTTGTAGTGGTGAGTATTGAGAATGCAGTTTCACATAAATCGTATGTGGAAGGGAATAGACGGGTTTCTGACTCATCATTGGATATTCTATGTCCAATTTTGCCCAAAAACGTTTCAATGTTGCGGTTTTTCAAAATTCGTGTTTTAAAGTTAAGGCATTTGACAGTTTGATGAGTGTATCATGTTGTGTTGTGTTGAGTTTGTTGCTTGGATCGGAGCAAAACAAAAAGGAATCGCAAACCAACATATTTCCTTATCTAGGATCATTTTCTTAGGTAAAATAATCTTCAAATTTTCTCCTGAGGGCTACAATGTGTCCTAGTATTACCTTACATACTCTTTGTTTGACAAAATTGAAAATTTCATCATATGCAAGGTCAGAAATGTTGGGAACATATAAAAAATGTCAGATTTTGCCCTCAAAATTCAAATTTCTAATTACTTCTTGAAACCTTCAAATTTTTGAAAAATTGAACATTTTTGATCTTGTAGCTGAAGATTTAGTTCATCTACTAACTTAAAAATATCCCCCAAATAAAACAACTTTACCAGCCAACTATGATAATGAAGGTTTATTTCCAAGTGTAATCGTTTCTCTGTTAGGAAAACTTTGACTTCTTTATTGAGCCCATATAGTCGATTCAACGTTTTTCCTCTGGAGAGCCATCGCACTTCAGCATGCAGAAGTCACTTCGTGTCTTCAGCACCACTTTCTGTGCATAAAAGTGAAAACAGGTGTGAACTTAGGGAGTTGGCAGCAATGTAATTAATTATTTTCACTACTTCGTTAAGAACACTATTAAGTTCAGGAAGCATCTCTTTTGATGATGATTTGTTTGTACTTTGGGTGCAGACATGTTGTTGATTCTTTTTGTTACTCCAGAATGTTTTCCTGTCATAACTTCAGCACCATCTGTACAGACACCGACATTCTTGTTCCAATCCAAACCTTTACTTGAAAAGTGGTCGATCACTCGAAATATTTCTGCACTTGTCCTTCTAGTTTGTAATTCTGACATAAATAAGATGTCTTCTTGAATTTCTTTCTCATATACATAACGCACAAAAACAAAGAGTATTGCATAACTTGATATGTCTGTCGATTTTTCCAATCGAATGGCAAACCATGGAGTTTTTTATTCGTTCTATTAATTGAGATTCGATGTCTACTGAATTCATATAAATTTTACGTTTCACTGAGTCGTGAGACAAGGGAGTTTGATTCATTTTTTGAAGCGTCTTTACCTAGCATTTCTTGGCACGCATCTATAATTGAGGGCTTAATTAACTCTTCTCCTACGTTAAAAGGCTTCTTTGCTCTTGCAATGCGACCTGCGATTAAAAACGACGATTTTAAAGCAGAGACGCTTATTGTATTATTAATTGAAATTGTCTTTTGTACACTTCTAATGTTCAAGTTTTCTCTCAAAAAAAAAGCTAGTTTTAAAAAATTATTTGGACCGATAACTAATCGTAAACCTTTTCGCGTGCCACCTACAGTCACTTCGCGGCCCACCGGTTGAGAACCGCTGTTCTAAGGCTAAGCGGAAGACAAGCTCCCGAGAGCATATATGCGTACACGAACAGCTTTTGCCGCAGTTTGTTCAAATACGGATATGGGTTAAATGGTAATAAAAACATTTTCCGGGAAAGAAACCTGTTTTCCCTCAGAAACTTAGTCACCTACTTTAATTTTTTCTTTTAAACTGTGGAGGAGATACACATTTTGGATTACCACCCAGAGGAAAAATGCTAGCTGCATTCCGTACAGCAAATGGAACGGAGTTAAACCCAGAACGTCTTACGCCTGGAAAAAAAGAAATGCGGACAAATGCAGTTATTTCTATTTAAGGGAAAGAAACTTGCCCGTCTTCTGAGTGAAAAACTAAAAAAATCTGTATATTTCACAGAAGAGGCCGATATCCGTGATGGGAGAATAGATGTTTCTTGAAATTAAGCAAATTTCACACGATTATATAAACTTTGTACCGTTTCCACAGATTTAAGTTAAACCGCCGACGAATGATCGTCATTATCAGCTAGAAACCTGTCGTTAAAATTTACGGTGTTAGGCGTAATCTTGTGGAACTGTTCCATGATGAACAAATAACCATAATAATATTTTTTAAAAAGCGACTCTGGTTTCGATTTGGTACATCCACCTCAGGTAAAACAGTGGAAAATACAAAATTTTATTTTATTTGTCATCTAGACACCTGTCGTGTAAATTAAATTTGTAAGTGTACATAAAATCGTGTTCGGTTTCTTTTATTTCAAATCACGCCCATTCTCCCCGAAAGTTTCACGAAGAAAGACTTCTTCATATCCGTCGTTCGATATCTCCGATGCGAGAAAGTCACAAAAATTCAAGTGAACACGCGTGAAGGGGAAATCCAATCGATGTCCGAATGGAAGCTCCGAGGGTCTCTCTCTCTCTCTATCTCACTGTGATTGGACGTGATTGTTGACGTTGCGAGGGAAACGCCGGATAGGAACTACACTTGGGCAGAGACGGGGATGAAGGGGGGAAGGATTTATAAACGCCGCTTCCTGTGCGATTCCAACTGGAACTCTCGCTCCTCACCCGCCTTTTGTTTGTCGGAGAGAGCACGAATGTAGAACTGTTGGATGCCACGCCTCAAAAGATCTCATTCAGCCGATTGTCCTCCGTGACTAGCTAGCGATCGTATATTGTCACAAAATGGGACAGGATGATTGTCTAAAAGTATCGAAATTAAGACCCGGCCCTTGATAGTGTATCAACCTTCACACGCGCGAAACGGCGTGGGTTTAATCAATTTCGGTATCTGTTCGTCCATAAACGAAAGAAGATATAAAAAGCGGAATATAGTCTAGGCTTTCGTCCCACGGTTTACACGCCATAAAACGATTGCATTTATTCAAGCATTTCATGGATGTCGGTGTTACCTATATCACTATACTACTTCTGGAAGGAATTATCGAGCTCAATTCATGGCCGAAATCGAATCGAAAAAGTATTTATCTCCGATAAACATAAAAAGGTTGGGAAAACCATGTGCGCGTTACGGCTACAATCAGCCGTCATCAGTGGCGATTCATCTTTTGTAATCTAATATCGGTGAATCACAAATGACGGCGACTGTTTATTAGCGTAACGTGTATTCAATTTTCCTAACCTTTTTTATGGTTATTGAAGAGACGTAGTTCGTCATTCTGTCAAACTTGCGGCTGGAATACGAATTTTTGTATTAACAAAATCGTTTTCGATTTTATATCAATATTTTTGCGTAAAGGAGATGAGATTTTTTCATAGTTGTTCAGGTACGAGTATAATAGAACGCGTTTTCTAAATCGTTTATTGGCGAAACACATGATCATATGTAGAGCGTTAAATCACTCTGAAAGGATTTTAACTGAGTATCTCTGGAGGATCGCAGGGTTAAGGCTAAGTTAAGACTAGATTAAGACTTCTGGAGAAGGTGTATCAGAGGAGATTTTATAAATAGTTGAAGGACCAACTTAAATAGGTAGATACGATAATGATAAATAAAATGCATGAAATAAATTGCAAGACGGCGTATCAAGGCTTGTTTTTTTCGAGAACAATACGAGATCATAATATGGAAGACAAACCCTGTGAGAGAAAATTGCTAGATAGGTTTTGGTGCATTGCATACCTTGACACACACCACTTTTGGTAAATTGCACGGTAACATTTAGATTTAGAAGAAACCTCGAATATTCCAGAAAAAGTCTTATTTGCCAACTCTGGCCCTCATTAAACAACTTTAATCCTTCCATAACATCCATCGTTTCAATGCGGGTCCTGATGCCTCTTAGAGTTTGACATGCATGATTTGTATCATATACTACCTTGATCACTGTTTATTTTTAGATACCGTTCGAAAATTCTTTTGCAGTGCTCCCATGCCGCAGTATTTTTTCCCTGAGCTTCTTTGTATTAAATTATAACTTTTGCTCAGCGGAAGCGATTCTGCTCTTTTTGATATTCCCCCCTCTCGATCACCTACCTGTCCGTGGCAGCCGCACCGACGCCATAATTAAGTCCGTGGTAAAGGATAGAGAGAGGGGGGGAGGGGAAATTTCCTTGAGTTGAACTCTAAACCGGATCTCGCATTTTCCGGATGCTTTTCTTACCCAGTTAATCTCTCTCGGGACGAATTCTTTCTCTCTCTCACTCAGATTTTTCTGCGAGCGCTTTATGAATAGGCGATGACGTCAATGCAGCTTCTCGAGGTAAAAACAAAAAATCGTTTGCACAGTGCGTACTTTTTCTCTTTGCAGTAATGGTAATGGGGTTTATGTTTTTGAAAGGATCTTTTGGTGTACTGGTTTAAAAGAGGGGAATAGAATATTATATCGAACTTCGAGCGAAAAAGGAAAAAATTAGCGCGACAAAAGAAAAAAGCACGATCACGCGGAGTGACGTTCATTTGAAAAAGTATTTTGAAAAGAATGATCTCGAGACTGAACGTGTTATTTTCTCCAAAAGCCAAGGGGAACGATGTTCAGGCCGTTTGTTAAGATAAACCTGTTTCGTCTTTTAGCGAGTCTGATGAATGGCTTATTCTTATTGACGTAGGCTGCTTCTTGGGTTGCGAACGAGTAAAAGATAACGTGATGGAAATCCTCGAATGAAACGACCTTGGAAAATTGAGTAAAAATTATCTAGGGTTAACTCCACTGGATCTTCCGCGATGCTAAGATGGCGATTTCGAACCATGCAGCGAGCGTTCGTCGATTTTGGCGTTTGGAACGATCGATTTATCTCTCCAGAATAAAATCCTCGTAAAAATATGGACACGGGAAAAAAACGCTATTACGTATTTAAGTATCTTACGCGTAATTGATCGTTGAAATAACATCTTGTCATTCGTGTGACGAAAGGAGAAGAAAATCTTAACATTCTTTTGCAATAATATTAAGGTTCATTTCAGCGGTGAACTCCAATTTTCATATAGTTCCGCGGATTTAAACGAAAATGTGGATTTCCAGAAAAGAAGGGCTAACCCAGTTAATTATGCAGAGAAGAACATTTTTTAAAAGAAATTTTCATATTCCGTGACCCAAAAATTTATTTTGGGAAAGTTCGGTTTATTTCTTCCGACTATAATTAGAGCTTTTCCGCGCGTGAGAAATGTTCCGATGTCACGTAATTTCATTACGATTTGTAGCCACCTTTCGCGTATATCTTGGAATCATAATGTGACAATTACCTTCTCTATTTTCCAGCAGCCTATTTTTCGGTTTTCTGTCGCGCTTAATCCCGTCTTTTCCGGATTTCTTTCTAACAGCTATTTTTCCGATTTCCATTCCTCCGTCATCCAATCTTATCTGATGACTCCTTGACTGTCTTCTGATTCCATACTCGTTATGTTCAATTGCGTCCTCATTTCGCATGCCTCGCGACCTCGTATCCATACTCTCCCTCAACGACCGAATTCACTTCTTTCGATCCAAAACCCTCTGCCATTACTTCTCGACTTCTCACGAAATCTACTCTCCGATTTTTGCTCCAGGCGGCGTCTGGAGCGAAAACTGTGCCTTCGAATTTTGTTTACCTCTGCCGTTTGCTTTTTTGGGGAACCGAGGAACTTTCTCTTCGGATGTACCGTATTTCGTCTCGACATCTTGCTGCTTTTGTTTTATTCTCTGTTTGCGGATAAATAAAGGATTAAGATCTAACCGGCTCGATATTATCCAATATCCTAATGGAATAAATATTTGATATATGGCGTAAATCGTTAAATAAATAACGGAATAATGTGAAAAAATCTAAGAAACTCACGATCTTTCAAATGTTTGCTCCCATTTTGTCCGAAAGGGTTCAATACCATTGTTCATTATTTTTTACAGGATCTCAATATTTTATTTTAAGACTGATGATCTCAAAATCTTTCCTTTCTACAATTGTTTCCGTTTTATTTTGTCCGCTCGAAATGTTCCTTCCTTGAGACAATTTACTTGGGAATTTTTATAAATAAATAATCTGTTTTTAATGCATTTTTTATAATTGATGACCTATCTTTAAAAAACAATGTACTTTCGGATGCAGTTTTTGTGGGGTTTGTATAGCAACGTTTATGTTGAATAAGAAGGAATATGAGAGATTATTGGAGCACCTCATGGTAAATGCCAGTCATCAGAAATTTAAAAAGACAGAAAATTAATCGCAATTCGCAAGTGTATTACGGTAACAAAACAGTATACTTAAAGTTCGCCATTTTAATTTTTATAGGTTAAATACAATTTGAAGACGTGCTTCTCAAAAGCATAAAGTATGAAAGAAACGCCTTTAAAAGCGTTGTATTTCATGGAGTTACTCTTCCGCATATGCGGTCGTAAATCGCTCGCACGCGAGGGGTACAGGTGTTATGCGGAATGCTATGTGGGGATTAGAATCATCCATTATAATTCCGCAGGAGACAGTTGGCAGTTGAATGGGACAAGTTTGGCACCGCGGTTTTCTGCAATGCATTATTGACCCACAGAGAGAGAGAGGAGAGGGGGGCGGTGGATCGTTTGGACTAGAGGGGGAAGGGGGAGATCGTTAGCGCCAGACGATGTTTTCTGGGACGGTAGAAAGAAATTTGGGGAAAGAGTGCATGCGTGGGAGAGAGAGGAGTGAGAGGAATTAAAGGGCGGGAGAAATTGTCTTTTGAGTGCAGCTCTGAGAGGCGAGGGTGGGAACTGGGTGTGATGAGAGGAAACGGGACAGCAATTAAATGAGCTCTAAGGGAACTGAAGCGTTCTCGAGACTCGGGAAGAACCAGTGAACTCGTCAAACCCGGCGACATCATTCGTTCCGCATGGCGGCGTCTTTCCCTTAATATATATTCACGACTTATCTTGGATCTAGCTGTACCAGGTTTAATTGCGGGAAAGGCAATGTATTAAACGGCTGATGGCCAAGTTGGAGTTTTTTTTTCTACTGCGCTTCATCCGTGATTAGTTCGCAAAGTAAGATAGTAATAATTCTTCCATTCACCACCCCTCTTTCGCGGAATGTATTTTAGAAAACGTCGACGAAAAGTTCCGGGATACATTTTTACCTTTATTTATAAACTCGTCAACTTCTGCGCCCTTCTTTATCAGTAGTGGTGATTTTAAAAACACAGGTCGCGACCCCGTTCTGGGTCACGGGACATAACCCTGGCTGCAAGGGTCGTGGCACATATGGGAGCGTTAATTGCATCGACATCTGAAGGATATCGAAGTATACGGACAACTGTTGCTTAAATGACTACCTCTATCTGTCGTCTTTTATTTTTTAAATTTGTTAAATCAACGATGAAAAGATTATTTTCTGCGTTTGGTGCTGTAGAGAGACTCAAGGAACATCATTTTCCCTAAAATTTCACAGTTTAATTTAAAAACATTGATCTGTTTCATTCATATGCAATACGCATGACGAGTATATGAAATTGTACGTGTTGCCTTGGAGTTCACCAAACTGGCGGATGGCAGGCGGTGCAGTGAACCCAAAAGTCCCTAACGGTTTTCCTTTGCGGATTTGGCACACCTATTATGATCCCTGATTGTATCCAGGAAAAAACGACCCTCGGTAATACTCTTTCGTACAGTCGATCTCACTTATTTTACCTTCATGATCGTATCTGCCGATGTACGTACGTGGGCGTTTAAGCTATTCCTCGAGCATCAGGCAAGAGGCTCTGCGGAATATCTTCGAGATAAAAAGAGTTCTCCGGAAAAGAAGCGGAAAAACGCCGTGTCTGCGCAGGTGCGGCAGTTGGCTCTTCAAGATGGAGGACATCTTCTGTTATTCTTAAAAAAAAAAACGGACTTTCTAAGTCACTCGATGGAGCCTTTTAAGGGAACGCAGTTAAACTCGTGAAAGCGCATTCGGGTATAGGAGGGAATTTTAGTTCGCTTGGTTCGTCGCATTTCGAGTTTTCCTCTCCGATGCATAAATAATAAGACTCCAAAAGATCCTCTTTCGGAGATATAAAACACAGATAATATTATGTAGTATTTCTAGAATATTATAATTCCATGGTTTTTTATTTAAAAACTCGTGTAACATATCCAAGGATCTTTCACTGATCCAATTCTAACGCAGTTCGACTAATTTATCGTGCATTATTTTAAATCAACTGTTCCGAAACTTCTTTCATGCGCTTCTTTTAAAAAAATTAAATTACTCAATCAACAGTCTGCTTCTAAAATACGTCGTAGAAATTTATTTAATATTTTTTATATTGTTGCATCAGTATCGTGGCAGTATTAAAAATAAAATTGTAAAATTTAAAGCGAGAAGTGAAATAAATGTCTAAACACTTAACTATGTAGGGTTTCCTCCGACGGTTTTGATAGCATTGAAAAAGCTCCACGCACCACAGATTGAGAACCGCTGTTTTTTATTACCGTGCAGTGGGAGGAATTTTTTTTTTCGGAATCTCCGAAACAATCTCTCGCCCGATTTTGTTAACAGTCCAACGCCAAGACAAACAACGCCTTGGATCAATGACACCAACACGTAATCTCCTTTTCGCGCAACGTTCTTGAACTTTCTCTCCGTTTTCGCGCGAACCGTCTCTTATGGAGGCCAGCGAAATTAACAAACGCGGAAACGTGTCTGCGGCGGACGAGTCGACTCTTATATAACAGCTCATGATCGATAGGCGTTCTTTTTTGTTTAAATCATCAAATCGAATTAGATTTCGAGTGGGAAGCTTTTCATCGAAGGAAAGATTAGCCGATCGAAAATCACCAGGGAAACGCTAATAGAATGCGGAATTGAAAGGTGCGTAATGACCCAATCCCCTACATTTGAATAAGTGACCAAGAGAGTGGATGAGTCCATCTCTTCCCTAGGGACCTCGTCTCAACGATAATCTTAATTCGTTAATTCTTCTCCTCCGCGGCGAAGAGGTACGCGAGAAAATCGGTTTCGGAACCGCTTTCGAGTCTCCGGAGGGTCTCTCGCAACCGGTCGACGCTATCCGACGCCTTCTCTCGACGAATCGTTCCTTCCAGGAGTTGTGAAAACAAGACCCGTTATCCCATTGGCAAGGTGTGCGCGTCTGAGCGGGAACTCGTGCCCTGACGGCGTCGGATCCATTCTCAGGAACTAAATTCGCGCGGTTTTCCTTGAAGGAGACAAAGGTCATGAGGAATGGAACGAAGGCTGGAGAGAGAGAGAGGGAGGGAGGGGGGGGGGGAGTAAGAAGGGGAAATGGGGAGGAGGTTGAAGGGAAAGGAGGACGGAAGCGAAGCGGCGGCATGAGAACGCGAATCCACTTAAAAAGACCCGAAGCTAACGGAAGGATTATATAAAAAAAACAACACTTTTCAGATATTGCGCAAATCCCACGGAATTGGAGGTTAATTGAAGTAGGGATGTTCGCCGCCCTTAATAAAATTTTCCCGAGACTACTTTTTTTTTGTCTTGGTTAAGACCGGTGATAATTCGGTTAATAGCATCGCTGCCTACGAGAGAAACAAGGAAACAATTGAATCGTGTGGATCCGGCTCGACGCTGTTTGCCTCGCGATTGTAGTCACGCGCTGAGAAATTTCTCCTGTAAACCGCGTAAAAACGTGTATTTTTGTCTGAAAAAAATGTATAGGAGAGAATGCGGAGCTCGATTATATTTTATATCGGTAACATTAATTAAAGGTACAATAAATTCGTATTGTGATGGTCATCGAAGGAGATTTTAAAACTAAATTTTATCGTAGAAACTCATTCGCGGATTAAAATTCTTATTGACATAAGTTACATAATGATCACATTTTAAAAATATGGAACGAAAATTTCAACGGAGAAAATATTTTAGGGATATTTTTACACATCAAAAAGCTATTTGTAGCTCTTGAAACGTGGGTGACACCTTAAACAAAAGTCTATAAACCTTTGAAAATGAGGATAGACAACATAAACCTCAGATTGATAAGAATTCCCGTCCGATTGTTAGGATAGGTTGAATTCCGTCCGTATCTCCAGGGACATCAAATTCGCATTAGGTGAGGAGAGGTAGGAACTCGGTTTTCGTCTATTAGGTCACCGTTGGCGGGTCATGGCGAGAAATCTCGAGAACCGTATGGAATGCAGGTACTAATGCTCGAGTTGGAGTAAGATGGATGGTGTGAATTATTCTCTCGAGGTAGAAAGAGCTGACGGCTAGTAGGAAGCAACGTCAATTTTATGTACTAACATTTCTTGTGACACCTCATTACCTGTGTTTTAATGAATTAAAATTCCTTCGACGATATTCTTAATACTGTCGGCCTTTTAGATCGTAATATTACTGTGTAAAGTAAATCAGTGATATATTTCACGACCAATAAATGCTTATTACCGCTTATGTTTTAAATGATTCGCATTTTCTTCGTTCTAGCTATAGGCTTGACTGTGAGTATCTAAGTGAATAATTTCTTGCAATCATTTTTATAAATTTAAATTGTGAAATTGTACGTGTCATAGGTGTTTCCTTGTAATTCAAGATATGTAGCTTATTGAAATATTTTTGGTATAGAATCATTGAAGCATGTAGCGACAAAGAATGTATTCAGCCCCGGGGCAGGGGCGGATCCCGTAAATTCCAATGGGTAGGAGAGCGTTGAGGACATCCAAAGGAGGTCCTATTACACCGCCAACCGTCGATCCACCACTGCCGACAACCAATCATTTTATTGTCCTTCCTTCTGTCGGTGTATTTTTAGCCATTGTCAGAAAAGCCCAATCTGATGCACCAAATCGAGGAATTATGTATGGAATTCTTTCGGGACTTCGCCAATGAGGGGGCGATGGGAGGGAGGGGGGAGGAGGAACTATCGCTTCCATCCTTCATTGAATCCACCACTGTCATCGAAGCTTACATCCTAACAATGAATTTTATGAAGAGAAACATTATGTTACGGAAGAAAAGATTGATGCTTAAAGACCTTTCCACGAAAGGAAACAGTATTAAGTAAAATTAAATGTTTATTTCTTAGGTGTTATCCAATCTTGTCGTTGCAGCGATTGCTATTTTGGTACTTACGTATTAACGGGGAGCCCAATTTAAAAATGTAAATACGGAACAAATACCATTTAAATTATGTTTTAATTTTTAAGAACAACATTAAAAGAAACCAATTAACATTTAAATGATTTGTTATAGATAACAACACTGATCGACCTGTCGCGACATTTACAAACCCGATCACCGGACAACGGGGAGGGATAGTTTGGTTCCAGCGAGGCGAAGGGCGCGGCAGCGCCCGGAGACGACAACTAAAATAAAAACAAAACGAGCCGAAGGCTCGCCAATATCCTCTCCATCTGCGGCGCAACAGTCAAGCGAGATATAATTCCTCTGTAGACTACAGATATCTTGGTAGAAACCAATCGGTACTTACGTATTAAGTTGGACTCCCCGTTAATACGTAAGTACCGCTATTTCTGTCGTCGCCTTTTCAACCTTTCCCTTCATTTCGAAAAGAAACGAAAAAATGCTCGCATCCATTCGCGGCGAAGATCTGCATCGCGTCGAAATCATGGTCGGGTAACTTCTATGCAAGGTGTGTAAGGTACAACAGTGATACGAAACACCTGTTGGCGATTCCATGCACGGCGTCAGAGAGAGAAGAAAAAAGAAGATTCGCCGATGGAGCTGGAAAAAAAGGTCTGAAAAAAAGAGCAGCGACGTCTCCCGGGCGTCCGTCAAAAAAATAAAATAAAATAAAACTCGGTTCCAAAGGAAGTAGGTGTTCTGGATTAATGAATCGAGTCGGCGTAGTCGGAGCGCTTGCTTCAGGAGGGATTATTCTCTCTTCGAGAAATTCACCGGGCTATGAAAAGTACTCTGGGAAAATCCTGAGGCCTTAGCGTTATTAGCGAACGGCATTCCCGGAAAACAAAACCTTCATTTTTTTAAAACATCATCTTCCCATGCGAGAGGGAAATTCCGCGCGTCGGAAGATGTTTAAAAAAACGCTGCAATTAACACGCATTATAATGAGTAATTATGTACTTACGGAAGTTCCCTTTTTTCTCCTGCAAAAAATGCGACCTATAAACGACCGCTGCCTTTCGCGTTTAATCGACGGAATTTTCGATTTTTATCGCTTTTTTTACCGATACCTTTCGATATAAATCCGGTTCCGCATCACCGCTCTACCCTCGAATTTACGAGGTTTTTCCGTGCTATAAATCTCCCATCGTCGTATAATCTCTTCGGCTTAATCCCACGCCCACCTGCCGTTCGAGGGACCCCTTGCAAATCGAACGACCCTGCGGAGAAGTTTGTGATTACCTAATCCCCCCGAACGGATTACCAGGGTCTGCTAACAAATTGATAAACGAGGAACCTTATATAAGGCAGCACCCTCGGGGCGTAAGGAAGTACGAGGAGGGACTTAACCAAGTCTGACAAACTCGATCGCAGGTTGATGGCGGCAGTGGAAAGGGTAGGAAGATGGCGAGGAACCATTATGTCGGCCGCGAAAAGTGAGTTACGAGGAGATTTCGGATCGCGCGAAACCATCCGAAACTAAGTAGCCCAAGGGACGTCATCGAATGGAGTCAGGGCCGTAAGGATGCCACGGCAAAAAGGAAAAAAAAAGGATAAGACGTTGTGGGACGAAACGAAAAACAAAAACGACGCACCGCCCGCCCTTGGTCTGCTGCATTCTGCTAAGGAGCTCTCGGAGGGAGAGAGAGAGAGAGAGAAAGATGAAATGAGAGAGTGGAACCTTCGGTGCGATAACAATCGAAAGCAAGATGGTGGAGTTTGAAGGAGGGTGTAGGCGTTAAAGGACCGCCAAGTGGGTAGGACTTGAGAGGTATAATATAAAAAAAGATTAAAAAGAGAATGCTCGTTTCATGGCCGCCGGATGATTCTTGAAAGTACGCGTTATATATAGATATCCGTGGGAGAACGTTTTATGCATAGCCGAATGAGATCGGTCATAGGAAACATTTCTGCACCTGCTCTCAGCATTTATTCGGCAATGGATCTTATGGCCCTCGTCATCATCATAAGTAGTATATACGCCCTTAAAATGATATTTTCTATAAACTCTATGTGCGTTTTAAATATTGAGCGGACGTCATCAGTGTGTTGATTCTAATTTGAATAAAATATTGTCAACAATGGTTTTTACGTTAACACGATTGCCATGCAAAGACAGGTTCTGCCGTTGCACCATATTTTCATCGCATGAAAGCTCTGTCAGGTTGTCTTATCGCAATCGTGAAAGAATAACGGTATTACCTGTCGGTTTTATCAATTATTTATAAGCATTTAATGGCGAAATGTTGTCTGTCCCTATGCTCAATAGCTGCTGTAGGGACAACTATGACACATCCATTAATTCGGGTCTACTAAATTTTCAGAAGAGTTTCCGTTTGCACTATATTCTTCTACGTTCATGACGACTCTATAAATAAAATGTGTTATTTAATTACCAAGCAGCCGTCATAAGGATTTTTTAGTTTGTCGTCGAATCAATTATTGCCATCAATGGTCGACGAATTATCACCGAGGAGAGCTACTCTGCGGGTAAAACACCGAACACCCTATTTTTTATGGTCCTAGAAATCGCTCGCATATAAAAATTTATAAAATCCAGCCGACCACGCGACGTTGAGAATCGGTGAAGTAAGAAAACCAAAGCGCAGCTCAGTATGTATATTTAGAGTTAGGTATTTTTAAAAAATAACTCCGGAAGATAAGAAAAACGCCGGAAACGAAGAAATGGGCGTGAAATTTTTATGACAAAGAGATAAAGCCTCCGTAGGATGGGTGAAAAAACAGGTTGCCGAAACAGGAAAGGGGTTTTTAGATAAGGATTACGAAAATGCCCGCCAAGGAGCGGAGCGAAATGCATATGCGTCGCAACGGAGACGCTGACGAGAGAATAAACGATCCTCTTTCTCCGCGGAACGTAGAAAGTGAGCCGCGCTATTAGGAGGGAAGAGAAAAAAGTTGGAGAGAGAGAAAAAAAAGAATCGGGAGGAGCGCAAAGAGAAAGAGGTCGCTAAGATGGCGAAAGATGAGAGAACGGTTTCTCATTGACGGGCGCGAAATTAAAAGGAAGTCGGACGACACAAAGAAGGAAGATTTTTCAGGCCGTGATGAAAACGAGCGAACGAAATGGAGCTGCAGTACAATTCCTTTGAAGGGCACTGCGAAGGAGAAAATGGAAATGGCGGGGACAATGGGGAAAATATAAAACGATACAGCGGCTATTTGGAGGCAATGAGGCGCGTTGATCGCGAGGCGCGGTGATTAATCACCGATAAACTTTTTGAGAAATGTTTTGGGATGTTGAATGAAGAAACGATTGAGGACGTGATGGATTACTTTTTTGAAATAAAGTGGTCTGTGAAGCAAAAAGGACGCGATAATTTGGTACATGGTCTAATTTCAATAAATCGAGCATTGAAAAAGACGTAATTTACGTTTATACGGGGCCTACGAAAGTAATTTTGTATCGGTAAATTATTTTGGGTTTTATAAATTCCTTAAATACCTATAATAAAAGTAACCACCTTCTGTAAATTTTATAATCGTGCAGATGCAGTATAACTATCAACCCCCCTATATAATTTGCTTGGTTATGTGTAAAGTGTAATGCTCAGATCATCATCGGCGGCATACGATCCAGGGGCATATTGGTAAATACCATTCTACTCATACTTTCAGAATTTACTTAGCCTTACCCATTTTAAATTTTTAGCTGTTCACTGTCTACATTGAAGTCGTGGGTTATATTCTAGGAGCGTTGTTTTCTCCATTTCATTAACACGTGGATGACCGTAGCAGATTAATGATTTGCATATTAAAATTACACAATTTTTGTATGTCCATTACTATTTTTACTTTCAGGAACATTCAGTTATGTGAATTTTACATTAATTACTTAATTCACGCATACCCGTCATATTTAATGGTAAATTACGCTAGTACAAATATATGTATATATATACACTATATATATATTATATATATACTATATATATTATTTATATATATATATATATCCATAGTGCCTAGGGCCTACGAAACCTTTAATCAGCCCCTGCCTACATGTATCCAAAAACTGTACGGCAGGATTATGAAAATGGATGATTAAAATTAGTCCTTAAATGAATATGGATCATAAGGAGATGAAGCTTAAACAAAAGTTGCACTTATTTACTAGAATGCGTTACAATAGTGTGATGGGTGCAAGGCAGAATGATCAATATTGATAGAGATAGGAAAATCTGTATATGAAAATGGGGTGAAAATGTTTTGGAAATTGTCAAAGAAGAAATTTTTCACCGTATAATCTGCTATCTTCTCAGTATAATCGTTGTGTGGTTAATGCTTTTCGTCTTCCTAGTTGTCTAAATTGTAGTATAAAAGTTGTCGCTTATTATTCTCCCTAGTTATTGTTATCAGTGCCGGATAATGTAATCTAACGTGAGATTTCAAAACTGAATCTAGTTAAAAGAAGTCCGCCGTTTATTGTTATAAGCCGCTTAATTTTATCAACGTCGTAAAGTCCTTAAAAAGTCCAGCCAAATTAGTCTGTCGAACGGGGAGATTTCGTTAGTTCTTTACCTCTCCGTTGCCTTTTCAACTTAGCATTTGTCGCATAAAAATTCCCTTTAAACCCTCTATTTAATTTAAAGCTACATAATTTCATACGTTTACAATAAGTTGGAGTAGCAAATGAGTTGCATCCCTCTCTGATTACGAGCCTTGCGTTAAAATGTTTCTAAGAGTCGACTGCGTGAGTTAAAGTAATACTTTTGTAGCGCATAGTAAATTAGCGTGCCGCGAAATATAATAATCAATCTCTGCAGGGTGGACAAAGAGACCGTAGGCTTCGCTCACCGGTTAGACGTGTTTGGTGCACCGCATCGCATCGCTAGTGTCAATGCCAACAACCAGAGGCCTCCACCTCCTCCAACCCTCAAGGACGATCGCACGTTTTATCGATCACCGCCTCCGCTCACCTTGGGGCTGTACCTAACGTGCTTTTGCGTAATTCGTTACTTTTGCTTACTCAATATCTTTTCGAGGACGGTAATTTTGGGTGCTGTTTTCGCGGTTTGAAGAAGCGGCAAAGATATCGTATTTTGGCGTCTTGAACTTCACCTTGAACGATCTTGACGTTATGCATTCGACATTTGTGGTCGATTTAGTTTAAATCGAATTAGCGAAAGCTCGATTTTTCGAGGTTTATTCGATTATATAGTCACACCCTATCGCTTGAAGTTTATCGATTATGTTTTTTTCCGTAATTCGAATTAATTTTCTTACCTCGATTTTGAGATGCATTACGAATATAAGTTACGTACGTTTATGTCTCCGCGTTTACGTAACTGTTACCGTGCAACCCCAACATTTCACTGACGTAGCATCATCATCGGAATCGGAAGTTGATCACCCGAACCTGTCGTCGTTGTCAGATCAGACAGGTGGTTCAGAGGATTCCAATTAACGCTTCCATCTCCATTCGACGTGTTGCTTCATCGCATGCTGCATTGGAACTGAGAGGCTTCACTTCATTTTCAGCCAAGCTTAAAAACCCCTTAAACCTCGTTAGACTCCATCTCCTTTTTTTCCTCTCGAATTGTCGTCGTCTCACGTGACTGTTCGGTTCTCCGAAAGTTCCACGTGGTAATTAATAGATTCAGCGTGAAAGGACCATATAGTAGTTGAAGCTAATGCGCGCGAACAGTATCGATGACGTTTGAAGAACAAACAACAGTCGAAATTTTTTATTCATTTTAATTCGTGGAGTCAACGAACGAACGGTCGAGTGATTTATACTTTTTTATGTATCCGTTTTAGCCGTTCTATTCCAGTCACGAAAGGATTCTATTTTAATAAGAGGAGGCGAAAATAATTATCAACCTCTTACTTTTCATAGTTCGACGCTTTCTCTCCGCAATTTCACGCTTTTCCCCCGTTATCCTCACGGAAAGGACGAAAGGGGAGCTAAAAATCGAATGGATTTTCACCCTGTCAACAATTTTACATATTCCGTGCGCGTACGATTACCCCGGCGGTCGCGCACGAAGAAGTTCTAAAACTTTCCGTCCAGTAGAATTTTTTCTTTTTTTTGCACGTCGCTCCGTTTCGCCCACCGTTTTTGTCACCGGTGCCAGAGTCGTCCTTTTTATTTATTCATCGACGGCGGCGTTTCCATGGGAATGTCGCCCTTTATGTCCGCCTTCATAATTGAATACCGCGTCGCGTGACCACGGCGTTACTCCGCCATTTCCGGAATCTGTCTGGCCATCCCTTCGATGCTTTTTGAGTCACATCCTCCTTGGATTTAAAAAGCTACACCGTATTACTTCCCTCCGGGAAAGTTTGTTGTTCGAAAATTTTTAATACGAAACGCTTGTTAATGTACCAGTTTTGTTATTGTATTCGGAGAATGCCTGCTGGATGCATTCGAGCGCGGTGGAAAGTCAGTCGGAAAATAACACAAAGAGACCGAAAGAATCGTATTACTGCTGTATAATTAAGGTATTCATCGCCGAAGTGGTTTTTCTCTCTCTTTTCCACTTCCGCATTGGAAAATATCGATTCTGTTTACCTTTTCACCACGCGGTTTCTTCTTGCCCGCCGTCGTCCCTCGTCCATCCTTCGCCTTCCATTCACTCTTCGATAATTTAAACAACTCCAATTGCTATAAAAATTTTCATGGCTTTTTCTATTACTATTTATATTATCAGTAGGAGTCCAACCGTAAGATGGTTCAGATAATATTGTTTTTATTTCGATTCTTCTTCGTGCGTGTTATGTCGCGGTCGATACTCGTGTGGAAGATCTTTCTTCAATTCTCGTAATACGACCACGCAAACATTCATATCACATGTTTATTAAACACGGCATAAATGGATACAAAAGAGAATTATCTAGCTCTTCTCATGGCTGGAATCAAACTTACCAACTATGTCTCTTCAATACCGATAAAAATGTTGGGTAAAACCAGATGAAGTCATCGTTGGTGATATTGAAGAGTCTTAGCTCGTAAGGTAATATAAGTTAAAAACGGAGTATGTTCTATAAAAAAAGTATTTTTTTATAATTAATGTAATTTAGAGCGCATACAGGGGATAGCGAAAGTATGCCACATGCCTCCAAACGAAATAGCGAAAATCAAGTACCTAGCTTCTTAATTAAAAGCACCGCGATTTTAATTAAAATTAATTCGGATCCGAGCGCTACCTAAATAACAACGAAAAATTCAAACTGCATCCTTGGTACGTACAGCAGTCGCCAACGATGCTACAACAGACACCGAACTACATTGTTGAAATATAAAGTTAATTGAAGCTATTTTGTTTTATTATTTATTTATCGGATAAACATTCTTGGAGAGTGAACTCCGTTCCTGGCAATTTTCATCTATTTTGACCCGCGGATTAAAATACTTGCTCTAAATTAAAATTAAAAATAAAAGAATCGAACAAGTAATCCAAATATGAGATCTGTGTGTGTGTATAACGACATGAAAGGGTTGCAAATATTCTTTCAAACAAAAAGTCTTTCATTCTGTTTGTGAGAGATAATCAATTATTTCAGTTAGTTTGATTTCCCTTAGACCCCGTCGACCTATATGGCTCGGGGCCCTAATTAAACTCGACACAACATAACTGGATTTCTGCAGTCTCAATTTACTTAGCAAGAGTAACCTAATTCGTTAGTCGTCACTTCTCCAAAGACTCCCGACCCTGCTAATTTCGAAATGGCGTGACGCGGTCGCTCTTAATTATGGTGAGTTTCTTCAAACGCCTTCCCTTATCGACTGCTTTAACCAAATTCTTTTCTTGCTTCTTAGATGTTAGGGTTTTCTCACCTTAGATACGTCCCAAATCACTGTGGTTTTATTTACGAATCTCGGCACGTTTGTTTTCCATACCAGGCACTCTTCCTTTCTACATTCCTACATTTCAAATTTTTTGTTCAATAAAACTACCACTTGGACTGGTTATATTTATAACGAATATAATTATATACCTCAGTGGAATCCTCGATAAGTAAAATATGTGTTTTTGGGTATTAAGAAAGCAAAATTTCTTCCAACGCGTTTCATTTTCATTATTTTATTCGAGTTATTTTTGGAAATACTGAAAAGGAGTTCCTTCAAATGTTCCCCTATAACCACATATTCTAAATAATTAACACGCACGCATGTCTGTATATTTTCTTTCAGAATCGTTTTGTCCTTTTAAGGTAAAATTTCAAACGTATTTAACGTACGAAATGTTAGACTTTCAGTCACATCCGCGCTTTGGAGAAATTCTTCTCTCATTCGAATACTTTTTCCCTTCATGCCGTTAGGATTCCGTTCACGTGGATTTCTGGGAATGCCTTCATTTTTTCAACTTCATTTTTTCAACTTCAACTACGGGTGAGATCATTCGCATTTTTAGAACGGGAGAAGAGGAGGACAAGGTGTCCCAACATTAGCGCACACTTACGAAACGCTCCGAGGTGTTATGTGCTTCTCAATTTTTCTTTCGAAGAGCCGCAGTTTGACATTTCCTTCTTAACAGGCGAATTACTAAGCACTCTACAAGGGAAATTCGTATTCGGACTCTTGGAAAGAGAAATCACAGTCAAAAACCATCAGTTTGATATGCTATAAGTAGATTAAATCACCGCATATGTTCGTTGTATGTTCAGGAATACAAACGTTCGTCACGGAAGTGGAACTTTCCGATGGAATTATGGCTTTCAGTTTGTATTTATAATCGATTCTCTGTACCTCGATCGCCTGTAACTGGAATTTCCAATAATAATGTGAATAATGTAATATAATCATAGTAATATTTCTTTCAATTGACGATATAGCCACGAGAAGGAGATGTATGGACTACTCCTCCAATACATTTTTGGAAAATTTTACTTCTATCAAAATTTATATGGATGTAAGAATGTAGTTTTTTATTTAGCTTGTAAAAAAAATTCTTTTTCTATAATGCAAGTTTCGGGGTACTACATGCTCTGTTTACTTTTATTTCTGTGGATATTTTTTTAAAACTTCTGAAGATCCCTCCAAAACAAAATTCCTTAGTTTGTCTCTGGTATAAGTTTTCCGTTTTCAAGTTTCTTTCCTTTTTGCGGGCGTCAGTTTAGTTTTATGGACGTGTTTTTCTTTTATCAATACTTGTTATCAAACTTATGACCCACTTTTCAAACAAAGTTGCCCAAAGGCGCGTGTGACTCTAGCGGCACTTTGAAAGACATCTCAAGACCAGCTTCTAGAAATTTCGAAATTTTTTCCCTTACTTTCAACCTTTTTTTCACCCCTCTCAGTAATGCGTTTCCTTTTGAATTTCCTCCCGACCTTCCGCAACCACTTTTCTCTTCTTACCACGTTTGTTTACTGAATCTATAGGTTTTTGTGTATACCCCTTTGAAGTTCCTAATTATATTTTGAATCCTACCACAGTAAGGATCTTGCTCATTTAACGTAAATGTAAAAAAGCAGTGTGTTGTCATTATATAAAAATAACAATACAGTGTCGAATCATTTGAATTTCAATTAACCTAGTTCTTTAATCGCTTGCTTATGTTTTGTCCATCGCGTGGTTCCCTAGCCCCCTCTGCTCTGAGAGTGCGAAAGGGGACCATATGCCTTACCCCTCCCCAGGGTCTGTGTCAGCTCTTGGCGACCCTGTTTCTACAGTCTTTTCTCATTTATATGTTGTAATTTCGCATTTAATAGCTTTGCCTGATTTCAGTATTGAGAATATGACCTGTTCTTACTCGTTGTGGCACCTAAAACCTCTTTTTAGAGATTTCAGAATTTGTTCTTATGCAGCTTATAATTTTTGCATTTTTAACCATAATTAATAAATGCTAGGCATGTTGAATATGTTGTAAAGTTCAATACTCATACCTTTCCGGAATAACGGGACAAGACACCGAAATACGGAATAATAACACGTATGCACACTTGCTTTTTTCCATCCTCCCCTTCTGTCGTACATTGAACTCGCGATGTCTAGGATTTCGGTCCTTTTAAACTTATCCCTGATTTATTCTTGTTTGACCATTAATTTACAAGTTTTAGAGTTATCTTTGCGCATACACGAAGTTCTTTTGTAACCAATCCTCGTGAATTTATTCTATTATCGCGTTTTCACTTTTACCTCAATTTTCTTTGGCTTTACGTCGAATTTCTATAGTTTTCTGGCTTTCTTCGTTCAATTCTTGGTTCGTTATCAGATTATCGATGTATATTTTAAAAATATTTTGATATATTTATATCCAGATTTATTTTTTCGAACGATGATTCTTCGCTCATTATTTTCTCCTTTTACCGCGATTTCAAGTGTCACTGCTTTTCGCAGGCTGCAAATTTAATCTTTGATTCAGTGCATTTGGATTTCCTCCGTTCATGGTCTCTTTTAGAAATGTCCTGTTTTTTCAGCTTCTTCATTACTTTCCCAGCATGTTTCTAACGACCATTACGCATAAGGTTCGTGTTTTGGTTGCACTGATCCATTTCCTGTTGTTTGGTTATCATTTGCTCATTATATTCATCATTTTCAGCATTGACGTGATTCCAAGGCGCGTATTTTCCTCCTATACAATGCCACTTAATTTCTCTATTTTTCTCTCATTCGAAGCATCTATTCTGCTCTTTCTCCCCGTCCTCTCGTCCTTATCCTCCCCGTTCTTCTCCTTTCATATTTCCTTTCGCTTTATTTCTCTCATTTTGTCTACCCTTTTCAATCTTCGCCGCCCACGGCCTTCCATGCTCCTGCTAATTTTCTCAATGAATAGCCCTTTTGATTCGCCGCTGTATCGTCCTCCATTATTCCTGGTTCATTAGTCCTTATTTGGAGAATGCGGTTTGTAATATCCAATCGCTCTATGTGAATATAAAACTGTGGGGCTTGTTTAGCCTTCCGCAGGAAGTTTTCATTTTTTCCAAATATGCTAGGGAATTTAACATCTCGAATTTATATCTGCCTAGTCCTAGCTTTCTTTTGTTATTATTTTTTTCATTTTCATCGTGAATAAATTTTGCTTACTCTGCTTTTAATTGTAAACTATCGTCTCTAATTCCATTTTCCTGTTTCAGTGACACTTCATTGGTAGATGTAAATCACTTGCCGATAATACGTGAATCATCTTCGTGTGCTAAAATTTGGTACGAGTTTGCGTCCATGGTGTCATCAGTATATATTATTTCAACGAGGAAGACTTTTTCAAGGAGACATGTTCGAACATTTTTCCTCATTTTCATTAACAACCTGAATCACATTCGTTCAACGCGATT
This sequence comes from Uropetala carovei, assembly GCA_036926305.1. NCBI lineage: Eukaryota > Metazoa > Arthropoda > Insecta > Odonata > Petaluridae > Uropetala > Uropetala carovei. Next base: position 724,230 of record JAXCHB010000063.1, on the reverse strand, counting down.
AACTTTTCACTAGAATAATATTGTGCTCTCTAAGCCAATATTTCCTTGTCTAATTCTGTTCCTCCATTGGATGATATGTCATTTAAATTGTGACTAAAAAAACTTTTTACTCGTTTTAATACTCCCAGCGAAATTGTAGTTATTTAAAAAAATTAAATTTTGTATTTTTCTATCCTTTTTATTCTTTTTTTTAATTTATTAGAAAAATCAATAGCACCAGACGTGCCTTTACTGTTTACCAATATTATCAAGTGAAGTTGTCCTGCTCCTTTTTGGAATTATCCATCATGACGTTATATTCGCTATTTGGGTTACAAATAAATCTCGCGATAATTTTAAAATGCTTATGTAAAAGTTGCTGATTCTTCGATCTTCGTGTTTTATTTCCCATTGGGCGAATCGCTTCTTAATTTGAACTCAACGGTCGTTATGATGAGCACAGAGACGGAAATTTTGAGTACCAAATTTCCGTAGCATATTTCTAACCCCTCTCACATCTCTCACTTCCTCCGTTCTTTCCATTTCATTATTTACGCATTCGATCCCTTTCTGCTTTGTTCCGTATTCATTAGTGCGTTTCTCGTTGGGACCGATCTCATTCTCCATGCTGCCGCGCTGTGAAATTTCACCATTGTTGCATCCCTATCCTGTCTGATTTGTATTACGTCCGTTTTCTACTCATTCCTTTTTTGTTCATTTGTTTTTGGGCGTATCCCAACGCTTTTCAGGAAGCATTTCGGATCTGTTCCACTTTTCCCGCACAATTCGTCACTTTCCTTCTCTACCAGAGTCATCGGATTTTTCACAGATTACACGTAGGTACCTTTCTTACATCGGGTTTTATGTTAATCGATGAAGATTTGTCTTTTTCTGTTTTTATACAAACGAAGCATTTCTCCGTGATCACAAACTGCCATGATAATAAGTTTCTTACCTACAATAAATCCGTTGATTTCTGTTTTCTCGATTGTGGTTTTGTTAATTTTTTGAAAACTCATTAACCGATTAACTTATTGGTGTATTTAACCATTTACTGTCCAATGTTAACGAGAGGTGTTATCCTAAATGTTGAATTGTTATCGTTTTTATAATTGTATTTTCCCTGTAGCATCTCACATTTCTCTAATTTTGTTTATCTTTGTTTTAAATTTATTTATATAATTTGAATGCCCAATTTAAAAGACATCACTGTTTCTGGATTTTTTCAATAAACGAAAAAATAATTTTTCCGCGTCCAATGTATGCTTACACTTAGCATGACCTCAATGTCAGTTTTAATTGTTCAAAAACGAGATAAAAAGGTTACTTATTTTTCAAAATGTGTATTTCAAGTTTTTTCTTCAATGTGGAATGATTTGGGCACATAGAGAGTTGAAGGAAAGGTCGTACACCAATTCAACTTTAACATGTAGATCCTTTATGTTAATTTATGTTGTCATTGTAGTTGGTATCAATTTATGATCTAATTTTTCGAACGATTTCTTTTATAAATGCAAAAATCAATTGAGCGATTTTTTCGTGCTTAAATCCGATTATTCATTTCCCATTTTCGAAGCATTTACACCCTAGTTCTGTACGAGGGACACGTTCTGATCGCCATTAACGCTGAGATCCGCATTGAAAATTTTCTTCTTTTCTTCGTCGTTTCCTGCAATTGGCCTCCTTTCCTTCATATCGTCCCTTTTTCCCCTATTATCTATTATATCCCTTCGGTTCGCCCGAGAAAATAATGTTTTCCTTCGGGAGACTAGAACCGACTCTTTGCCGAGGAAATAATCAATGTCTGAGCTCTATTTTTAAACATTGCCTGGCGATATATGGAATCTGGTCTGCCACAACCAAAGCGCTCTTACTGTTTCGATAACCCGAGGTGAATATATTCCGGCTGTCAGAAGCAGAAGCTCTTGTTTGGTTGGCTAGAGTGCACTCACTTTGATAGCGGTATCGTACGCTTCAGGACACGGGGCCGTCCCTGGAATATTGCGGCAGTTTTTTTTTTTAGAAATACGACGTCTCCACCTGTCATGCCGCTATTTCTCGATAATTCCGCCTCCCTGTCGACGTCCTCCACTGATTATTCCTTTCTCTGCTTCAACAGAAATCCCCTCTTGTGCGGAAATTCGCATTCTGTAACATGAGTGCGGGACCGCTTGTCCTCCGTTTTACGATCCATAACTTGCGCTATATTCGCTTCCCTAAATCCGAACCGCTTTTTATAGTTATTTAAATTTTTAGTGTACTTTTCTCTACTGCTTCCACAGTAAAAAAATATTTATTCGGTGCGCATTATTTAGTACGATGCTGACAAGTTTTTTATTTGCTGCAAAATCGTCTCGGTTGTTCCTGAATTGCCGAGAAAATTTTGTCGTGTTCCTTAAATTAATAATCCCATTAAATGTCCCATTTAATTCCGTGTGGAGAATTTTTTACCTGTATTTATTCAGTTTTTTAATTTGATAATGTTGATCATTAAATCGCATTTGATTAAAACGGCGTTCTCGTTTATTAATTGAACCCGCGGCATTATTTTTAATTGCGACATCCTGTATTTTTTCTGCTGATATTCTTAGCGAGATAGAGCTGAAATACAAATGTGCCTAACGGAGTTCGATTTTATTTTGGTTTTATGGGCGTCTTTTTTGTAAAACACACACTTGGGGACTATCATCATATCAATGTAATTAAATCTTTAATTACCAAGATATTAAACAGTTTTTTTAGGTCATCTCAGTGGGCTACCTCTATTGACTTCATTTCACACGGGGAGTTTTTGTTTTCATTTTTGGGCCTAAAGTTGTTTTACATAGTTTAATCATTAGCTTTTTAACTTTAAATTTCCATAGAATAACTCTCGTCATTTTGGCATGTGTGATGCAAGACTCCATCTTGCGTATTCATCTAAGCCTTTAAACCAGGAGTCTGCAATCTTTTCAATTTGGCGAGCACCCAGTGAGCACCTGTATACTTTACTTCATCATAAATAAAATCAAATCAACGTCAAAGTGACATATAATGTTCTTTCTTGCGTTTCGAAAGAAAGCAGGCTAACAAATCAAATTGATAGTACTGAGAAGGACGATTTTCAGGATCGTAAAAGTGCGCGCTAAAACAGCTAAAGAGCACCAGGATGTGGAACCATACTTTAAGACAGTGTTTCTTTAAGTCTGAGCCGCGGCCCCCCAGGGGGCCGTGATGCTTTTTTCGGGGGGACGCCGAAAAATGGGCCAATAGCAAAGATTCTGAGTTAATTCTAATCCGAAATAAACGAGAAGCTGATAAAAATGTGATGAATTAATTAAATGATGCAGTAATTCGAAAGAAGATCTTATTGTATTTAATATGGCACTATTTTTCAATCACCGCGCTAAAGTAGTGGGCGGAACACCCACCTCAGTCGGTCGCGGGTATTTTTTGTAATGAAAACGAAAGGCCACATTTAACTATAAACATATAATTTAATAGAAAAAGTACTTCATAGATATCATTAAGGTTCATTAGTAATTATTCTTGCTAAATCACGTTTTAAGTAAATTTTTATTCACATCAAGGGGACCTCAGACAACAAGAGTTTGAGAACCACTGCTTTAAGCTATACATGCCAATCTACCGAGAGAAGTTTTGCAATTTCTATCTAAAGCTCATCGGAAACAATCACTTCTTCTGTTCGCGAGAATTGAAGTTTTTTCTACCGACCGGGCTGCTTCGTTTAGTTTACACTTTCTCCTCGTAAACTGCCGTACAGCTTCCTGTACTGTTCATAAAAAGTTTACAGCAAATTTCTCCGGGCGGATTTCCAGCCCAGCGCCAATTCACTCTGGATACAAGGAAACTCTTTGTGCGTGACATTAGCCTAATGAAATGCACCAAGGGCGTCCCTTGCGAAGGACACAAGCTGAGCGCCCTCCGTACAGGTAGCCATGAAATACCACCCACGTCTTAAATCTTTCATTTTGAAAGATGTGACCTATTTATATATACGTGTGTTAAAAAGTAATGAGATGCGAACAGAACGCAGTTGAGGGATATACGAGCTAAATCGGTGACGGAAAAAATTTAAATTCTTCTTCCTTTCCATTTTCTTTGTGAGGAAATCCGGCAAATAATATCTGATTTTATTTCCGTACTAAAATGACTTTTAATGATTTTTTGCATAAATTGTAATAGGCGCTCGTTTTATTAATGTAATTGAAAGTTGTGATTCAAATCGAACCTCAAACACTTTAAAATGTCATCTCTGATGCATAAAAAGAAATCCAAGGAATTTGATACAAAATATTTATTCCTAAGTTTATAAAAAATTAAGTCATCCAAAAAGCGCGAATATATTACTTTTGAACTGCATATCTGTCAGTTCACATAATACTTTTTACAGCTGTGAATCCCCCTCGATTATTTTTGAATTTATACTTTTTTGCAATTTATTTATATCTTGTATTACTTACTACCTCGTTTCCATTATATTCTTAATTGTATGCATTTTTTCCAAAGAATATATTCCGTCTTCGTTGAGATTTTTTACTGTGGGTAATATTCGTGAAACGTTCTCAACAAATGACTGCCCGAATAAACTTGACTTTCGATATATAAAAAATAGGCAATTAGGAAATTACTGCTCGAAACTCGTTAATTCCGTAGGATCACTGCTTTTATCTGCTGATTCAAGTTTGCTTTTGCAGTTTCGTGGGAGAACATCACTTTCACGTACAACTTCTTGAGTGCAGCGAAGAGCAGTGACCCAAAAACTAGTTTTTTCTCCATTTCCAAAACTCCAGCCTAATCTGCATTGAATGTACCCGTAATTTCGTTTCCTGTAAAGATAGATCTCGAGGTAAAAAATTCCGTTCTTCCTCAAAACAGCTGTGACGGATACCAACTTAAAATAAATTCCACCCCAACTTGAAGTTATGCAACCAGCGATGCAAACTTTATAACGTACACATTCAAAGTTTAAATGATTCTTTATTAGATTATTGCTTTAGGTCTACATGTTCCAAATCATAAAATATTTTTAAAATACTTTCGAACCTTGATAACTCGATTTTTTTATAATTCGAAGAAGGAATTCTTAAATCAGTATTCATATGTGTAAAAAGGAATTGTCATGAATGAAATTTTAGATAAAATGAACTTCTTGCTTTTCCCTTATAAATTCGACTCATCAATGTGTATCTTAAGGCTCCTTTCTTTTGCTGACATACCTGTTTGAGCATTTTTTATTGGTCATGTACCCCTTAGTCCCTCCTTTGGTAGAAGGGCTTGCGTTTTCTGTAGACCTACGTATGCATTATAATTCAGTTTGGAGTATTTTTCTGTTTTTAGCGCTTTTTTATATAAAAAAAGAGCTTATGTATTCGGTTCATCCGTCTGTCTTTGTACAAAATAACTCAAAAATAATGTAAGCTACAAACACCAAATGTTCAGGTTATATAGTTCTACATTTGGACTAGATATGAAAAAATTTGGGGCCCATTTGTCTGTCCGTATGCTTTTTAACATTATATTATAAAATCCCTTATGAACTATCTATACAGGTCTATTATGGCTTTCGTATTGTTGGCTGTATTCACGGCAGTGAATGTTAATATACAATTATGCTGTTAAGCAAAAGTAAGTGAAATAACACAGTTCTAAAATTTTATTCTGTAAAATATTTTGTCCTTGTTATTCAATGCCAATTGTTTTTGAAGAAATGTTTACGGGATATGCTGCTTAACATTGTAATGGTAAAATACATTGCTGTGAGATTAGTTAATTAATTTTTCGAAACAAAAGTGAAATTACATAAGTCTGAAAATGTATTTACATAATTAATATATTGAATATTATTAAAGATGCATAATTTTCCAGATAGGTTGGTCTGCAGGGGAATTTTTTTTATTTTAGTATTATTCAAAAAAGCGCCTTATGTAATCTGCTCTGAAATTCTTTCCTCACTTGTATGATGTTAGTATTCTTGTTTGTATTCTTGTAACATCACAACTTTTGATTCCAAAATTGTTCATGAAAGATGTCATTAGAGGAAAAATTATAATCTTTAATACTTATCTCTATCCCTTTAAAACTCTAGGTCAGTTATGGCAAACCTATGGCACACATGCAAGACGATTTTTGTTGGCATGCCAACGAAAGGCGAAAACCAATCAAAGCATTTGTCATACTGATTTAATGTCGCAAAACATTTGTGCCATTTAGATCACTATTGTAAACTTTAGTTTTATGGTTACAATCTTAAGTCTTGATCATGAATTTAATTTAGTTAGTATGCAAAAAATGTTAAGAACTTTTTATGGCATGCAAGGCAGAAAAGATTCGACAATTTTAGTAATATTGGCACGCAGCAATAGAAGGTTTGCCATAACTGCTCTAGGTGTACCCAATGTGGTGCAGGTACCCTCGGTTCAAAATCCCCTGTGTAGCTGGATATGTTTAAAATTTTTAAGGTTGAACAGAATTGCAAATTCGGTCCCAATCTCACCTTATTAAAATATCTCCCCTAGATGAATTTTTTAAAGAATTTAATTAACTTGAATTTCCTCCTTTCTCATTTGATCAGGCGGAGCGAGATGGATTGGCCCTTGCAAGGATGGACCTGGAACGTCGCCTGGAGCGCAAGGAACTGGAGCTCCATGACAAGGAAGAAGAATTATTTCTTCAGTTGGAGAAGGTTGTTCGCTTGGAAGAGGACTGTGAAAAGGTATGACACAAGACTATGTCATCCGTTATATCACTTGGCCTAATCCTCTCAGTCTTCTATATAATCCTTCTATTGTGTACATCTACAATTTCTTCCATTAGAACATTTCCTCATATTAAAATATGCTTTTGAACTTATTGTAATTTCATTATGCTCTCAAGTACCTTTTGTTTTCTTTATTTGGCATATTTTATTTACCTTGGTATCAAGGTAGTTAGGGGCACATTGTCTGCAATTCCACTCTATTATCATGATTTATTGTTATAACGTAAGAAGTCTTAAATTGGGAGAATTTTTTAGAGGAATCAGGATTTTTAAATAAACAATTCTTACCAAAATCACAACTAACATGTGATGTGTAGCAAATTGTTAAGAGGCTAATAGGAACAAAAAATCTTTATTTGTGCATTGGAACAATATATTAGCACTTCCTTTGCTAATATAATTAAATTTAAAATTTATGGAAACTGCTAACAAGCCGAGTAGATTGCTTAACACCGATAAAAATTAGTGGTTTCTCACATGCTTACTTATATTCCTTATTTATGTGAGTGTGTTTCCATGCGTCATAATTTTATCCATGAAATTGAATTCCTTCTGATCCAAATGAAAAGATTGAGAAGGAGAAAAATTCTGAACTTGAGTGGGACTCGAACCCTGGTCTCCCACTTGCCGGGTGGGTGCTTTAACCAAGCTACCAAGCCAGACTAATTCTCCATCCTCGAATTGGGGTATTTACGATGAAGAAAGGGCCAACTCAGTAAACCTTCCAATACTAGATTAACATCCTTGTGATCCATATAACAATCATTATTCTTAAATGCTTAATGTTGAAACACATATAACATCTACAGTGATGTAGATTTTCTCCTCAAGTAATTATTCTCAGAATTCGTAACTTTTCTTATGCATTTATTTGCATCTATTCTAAGCATCCTTCATAAAGGTTTATATGTTAGGTAAGCAACCAAATGAAGCTCTCAAAGATTAAGATGAAAATAGTAAGGTAAATGCTAATGTTTCATGGGAAAACAAAGAGCTGCTACCATTGTGATTATAAAATTATTATACATTCAGTGTAACATATTTCAGGATCTGTTGAAGAATACAGAGAAAATGAAATCACTTTTAAACTGTAGTATTAATCATTTATAGAATCTTTTCTTATTTGCAGCTTCGAGCACAAAAGGAGAAGTTTGAGCAATGGAAGGATAGACTTGAAGAAGAAAAGAATGAAGCCTACAGACAGGTGAATAATTTTAAGAATGAGAAAATATCCTTAAAAATAAAATCATTTGTTGGCTGAGAAAACAATGAAATCCTCAAAATAAGACAGAAAATTCTATGTTAGAACGCTTCAGTATTTTCTTTTCCAAAATATATTAATCGCATAAATGTTACAAAAAGTAATACTACTTATTTTGAATCTGCTTGAGGTCATATTCACCAACTCAGCAGTCCATCAAAATTCTACAATACTTCAATGGAATTGCAGATCTGATTTCATCTTTTACCTTGAAAGTTACTAGTATTTGATAAAAAATGGTCAAATGTATTAATTTTTATTTTGACTTAAACATACATAAGTTGTTCCAAGTAATCTTATTTTCAACTCTAAAAAAGAAAGTACACAGTACAGCTTGTTGCATTTATATGCATATACACAAGAATGCATAAATAATTTTGCTGAAGGATGCTGAAAATTGATATTAATTACGTTTTAAAATGCAGTTTGATTTCTTAAACTAAATATATTTCATGTCCATAAATGTGATATGGCTTCAAATTTTCTACAAAATGTTATTATAAAGAAATAAAGTTATGGGGCAGTTTCAGTAAAATGTTTATTGTTGACAATGATTTAGCATAATATAGAATAATTTTCTGCTTTGCTTTTTTTATTCTTTTAGCCATAGAAAACTTTAGCTAAACAAGAAAATGAAATTACTAAATGAAAAATCCCTTTAAAATAAAATAAGTGTTTTTCAAATCCAATTAACGCTGCATTGGATGATTTATTATGCATCACAGTGGTTGCCAAACTGGAGGTCATAAAGGTTTTCAGAGGATTCACAAAGATGGTATTTTTATAGATTTTTTAAACTTTATGCAGTTATGTATTTAGAACAAAATTAACTGTGACACAGATGAAATACATATAGTCTAAATTTTTTAAACTAATGTTACAGTTTATATTTATTGGTAGATGGATGGGGTTAAGAGAGTCATGATAAGATTGGCTGTCTTAAAAGGGGATTGCAGATTTATAAAGTTTGGGAAACAATGATGTAATGTATTATATATCCATGACCCACAACAGTTAATTGTAAGTAATATCTTGTTTGTCCTTTCCAATCAGCTGCAAAGGGAAGCTGCTATTTCTGAATCTGTGAGAAGAAGAATGGAAGCTGCGAGACAAGATGTTGTGAGACAAGTAACTGTTATTGCAGCTGAGAGAGAATCCTTGGAAAAGGAAGTAAGGATCATTATTGTAAAAAAATCACTTTGTATTTCACCTGTTATGCAGTGATAAATAGAGTATAAATATGAAAAGCAAACTGTCCTTGCACAAGGCCTTTCGCTGTCTCGTTTCAGGCTATTTTATCCTTTACTGTGATCGTTTTTATCATTTGTTTTTAGTCATTTTTGACCGACAGACTTGAAATATGTTAAGGATATAGCTGCAAATGGCAATAAATAATTAATTTAAAATTATTATATTTAGCTATACTATGCATGATTTTCATTATTTTATCATGGTACTAGAGTTTTTCTGTGTTATTTATACATAAAATTTGAATGGTTACCATGTGTCTGAGTATATTTTAAGTTAGTCAAGATAATGCAACTTTAAATTTCAGTATTGTATGATTGCTACCATAAAAGCCATATTTATTACTATAATGGCCCACGTCTGTCCATTGGTTGGTTGGTCACGCTATTGCATAGGTGGCAAATTATGGTTTAATGTGAATAACTTGAGAAAGAATCGAGATAGAAACTCTAAATTTGGCAATAATGCTTGATTCACATATTTTAAGGTAATGACGAAAATAAATCTGAAAATAAGTCCTGGGTTTGACTCCAAGGAAGACATTTCCATTTTCTGTAAGGTACCACATAAAAATCGATTTTTCGATGTGAAGGCTTTTATTATTTTGGAAATTAAAATTAAAAAGAATTAACCTACAGATCTGAACCATTTTGAAGAAAAAATTATAAAGTTTCTTATTCTGTTCATCTTTTTTCACCTATAGTATGAAATAGCTCATGTTAAACATTTAATTTACATGTTTTGTGGAAATCTTGCCATTTTAACGGGATGTTGCCTTGGCTACCAATTATATTGTTAGACCTCAAAATCCTATTGTTATATCAATCCTTATGAGGGTAAACGTGCTTTGAATTCTTTTAATATGAGAGTGAGAGGGCGAGGGAGAGAGAGGGAGGGAGATTAGATTAGTTATGGTCTTTATTTGGGGCAAGATTGAGACTAGGAAGTCCCATCTTCCACCTAAGGAGAGGGACAGAGGGAGGAAGGGGGGAGGGAGAGAGAGAGGATGAGGGGGAGAGAGAATGAGGAGGGGCAAGAGAGGGAGAGAGAATGAGGGGATGGGAATGAGGGGTTGGGAATGAGAGAGGAAGGGGTAGAGAAGGGGAGAAGTAAGGGAGGGAGGCAACTATTTTGTTAACTAAAGATAGCTCGTCATATTAATGGGCTTTTGTACTAGTTCTCTATAATTAAGAAGGAAAAATATAAAAATTGATCTTGCTATAGTGGTTTATTTTTCCCATCTACAAAGGATATTTTTGCCCGCAAAGGAGTTTTATTATTGTTTTGGTCCATTAAATTATAAAACTGAAACTCATTCTTGGTCAAAGATTTTTGTAAAAAATTAGGGTGAATGACTATGCAGAAAACATTACAAGTTGTTTTATTTTTCTAGAATGAGATGCTTAAAGGTAAACTGAAGGAGGAACGTAGAGGAGTAGGCCATTATCTTGTTGGACTCGCACATCAGAAGCAGCAAATCAGCAAGAATGTTGTTGGCCTGGAAAAGGAGGTGAATTCTCTATCTATTTTTCATTGATTGATATCTCTGTTGTCATACACTTGCAATTCCTTTAATTTCCTCCATTTTTTCCAGGTGACAGACTTACAGTTTGTTGCTAGGCAAACTGCATCACTTAATAATCAGTTTAAGAAAGGAATGAAGCACCTTGCCACTTGCAAAAAGAGAAAGTGCTCCGTTTGCAACTACACCCGTGCTACTTTTGGGGAATACGAAGACAGGCACCAGTAAGTGGATGTATTTTGCAGTCACAATTTTACTTAATACATACCTTGTTCCTTTAGTAGTGTTTCTTATGGATTTGGTCTACATTATCTCCCAAGTAATGAAATATTGAATGGAATGTTTTATTTTAATATTCATTGCATGTTTGATTAATTTAGTTTGCGATGATGAAAATCCATGATACAGTTTAGTATAGTACTATAAAATAAGTGATTACAAATAACGATTTTCTGAATCAATTAAAGATTTGTTGCATTAAGATAGTTTCAAAATATCTAAAATTGGCATTCATAATTTTTTTAAATTTATTACATGGAAGTGGTCTGAATTTTATATTTTATCATAGGAATAAGCTCCTTTCCTGCATTCAAATGCCCCTGCAAGATCTCAGGAATTGGATCCGTCCCACATCACAATCCGAAAAGTGCTCACCCTGTTCTGGAGGGGAAGCTGAAGACTGTGAGGCAGGTGCTCCTGCAGAAGAGCGGGGTAGGGCCAGCGGCGATGCCACTCCCCTCTCCACCACCCCATCTGCCTCCTCAGACTGCCTTCTTCACTCCTCTCCCATCGCCCGCTCTTCGCGACCCCCACGACCTATGCCACCACCTTTCTTCCCAGGACCTCCAGCCCACTGCTCCTGCCGAAGTAAACACAGAGCGGCCCTGACCCCTTGTTCATGTCCCCCTCGACCTTCCTCCTTCTGCCCCCGACCCTCGCTCACTCCGGACATCTCTTACATCGATGAGGCTAGCACGAGCGGGGATGGAGAAGTTCCGAGCTGTGGGGAGGATGAGGGGGAAGTTAGGGAGGGGGCAATGGGGATCCGAGATGATGAGGAGGAAGAGGAGGAAGAGGTTGCAGATGCCAGTCTTGGGTCATGTTACGTGGACGATGACCTGAGTAGCAGCCATGATGCAGCCGATGACCTAACCACGACCATCTCAGCCCACTATGACGAGTATGAAGATGAAGAAGGGGAAGAGGGAGCAAGGGGTCGAGGCGGGGTGGTGAGGGCTCAGTCCTGCCCCTGTGGGGGGCCATCATCAAAGGGTGCAGATGGTGGAGCGGCGATGATGACCTGCTCTGGGTCACCATCGATGCTTCCACCATCTTGTTCTGTGCCGAACGATGCGTCTCTGGCATCCACATCGACGTCGGCAAGTGAGCAGCAGCCGCGTGCCAATTCCACCAGGGCCTTCTCATCGGATTCAGGATTCTCGTCTGAGATGTGCGAACCTGTGTTCTGCCAGAGGGGAGGCGGAGGGGGTCAGAGGAGGCACGGAGGTGGGAGGAGGAGGAGTGGAGATGGCAGGGGACTCGGAGCAGAGAAAGAAGCTGACCAGGTTGGATGTGGAGATCCTGGAGGTTTCCGTAGGTCAAAGTGGACTGCATCTTTCCGAAAACTGATACACAGGGTTTCGAAGAGGTAAATTGAAACACATGGTAGTGAGTGTGTGCGTGAGTGGGATCATTTTGCATGGCGTGGTTAAGTTAAAAGATAAATCAGCTGATGCCAAGTGAGCAACTTTTAATGCTTGAGTGGTATGGCTTTTGGGATTGGTGGTCTTAAGCATGGACATTGGAAGATGAAGAAGGTGTTGTAATGCTGTGTGATATTGATTGCTATGGGCATATTTTCTGTGGAAGCAGAAATGATGAATCTATTAAAAATAGATGTGCAACGAGCCCTCTTTTGTTAACATTAGTGTGTCTGGACATATAGTTTTCTTTGGCACGAGTTTAAAAGCCCAACACTGTAAACTTAGATAGACCTAGATATTTTTATTTTCTTTGACGAAAACAAATTCCAAGATAATTGTGTTCTGGACATTTAGAATTTGAAACATTTATATTTACATAATTTTTTCTTGGTGGTATAGCTACTGATAAATGTGCAATAGTTTATTAGTAACTTTAGAAACTGTTATTATTTAGTTTCAAGAAATTGAAAATAATCCTGTTATGCTTGTTCTGTGATAGCAAAAATGAGTAACAAGCTTGGTGTGCAGAGATGGATCTGTAGTTCATTTAGCACAACAGGCTTTTCTATAATTATAGTGACGAAATTTCTTCATAAAAAGAAGACAATATGATAGGAAAACACTCCAGAATTATCAATCCACAATGATGAAATTATTATTCATCAATTTTAATATCTAGTAAATAGATATTTATTCCTTTATTCAACATCTATGGACATGGTTTCTTTTAAAATATTGGATTGCTCAAAGTTTGAACCTCTTGTTGCAAAATTACTAACATATTTTTATTAAGTTACTTTGTTGTTGTTTTCATTTAACATGGATATTTCATGCTGGTTTTAAGATTAAAGATGCCTGTAGCATTAAAATGTTTTCCTTCGTCTGTTAGAAATTTTTAATGAGAAGTGGATATATAAACTAATATACAAAATAAGACTGTAAATTTGAAAAATTTAGTATATTAATCAGATTATTATGAAATCAACTAATGAAAAGAATTTGGATGTGAAAGAAAATACATGGAAAACGATAGCTTTGATGAGTAATTAAATTTTGTTTTTAAAAGTTTTCATGAAACTATCTTTACTAACTTTTTAATCGTTTATTGACATATTAGTTCCAATTTTTTTTGTGCATCTAATTTTTTTGCAAAAACAAATATTGTCAAAGAACCCAGTCATTGTTCCCAGAATCAAGATGCACTTTATAATTCTATTCTACATGAAACTTTTTTTTCCATATAATATTATAAGGCGACATTAAGGTAGGAGATAGCTATCTTACAATATTTGCACAAGATATCAGTCTTCATTTTTAAATTTTTCTGTTTTCTTACTTGCCTTTTTGGTATATTTCTTTTATTTATTTCTTATTATTCTCATAAATTTTGTCTGACATAAGCACATTTACAAAATTACTTGGGTCACACATGATAGTTCAACCCAAACGGATTTTTATGAATTTTTCCTTATCTTGTGTTTTATCATGCAATTATACAGAGTTAAGCCTTTGACATTCATGAAAATTAGAAGGTTGTAACATTGAATTGTGAACAGTTAAATGTCTGCTGGAATTTTTAGAAAATTTTTTGTAAATGGCTTTTTATGCAAGTCATTTATGCCTTTGTTTTGTGAGGTACAGGAGTTAACCTCTTGCATTAAACAATAAATTAGTTGTATGTGCTAAACAGTATAGCTTATTCATCTATATAAATGTAGTGTGTTATGCTGATAGTTTAAATTGAGAATTAACTCCTATTAAATGCCCAAGATGGTGTGATTTGTAGTATAAATATTCCCACCTGTCTGAACAAATGAAAGTCACTGCATTTCATTTGTAAAATCTGGTTGCATAATTGAACTTATTTGCCATTCATCATAATTTTGTTATAGTGGCTTTTAAAATTTTGTTCCACTTGTAACAATTTCTTATATAGAAATAGTGGTAGTAATAAGTTGAGCAGATCCACGCTGTACAATATGTATTTACATTTTTATATTTAATCATCATTTTTCTTAGCTTCTATAGTTTTGAATATGTTAGTCATATCAAAGCATCATAAATATTTTATTGCTTGGTCTAAAGGCTCTGAAACCTACTGCAATGTGTTCAGATTAAATTCTGTCATTTTCATTTCCCACTTACTTATCAAGCTACGTGCTACAAAGGAATTGTTAACTGTAATATGAATTTAAGCTGTGAAACAACAAATACTAAATAGGATTATAAATTATTCCTGTGCATTTTCTATATTCTAGCTCAGTATATTATTAGAACTTTTCCTTTTTATGAATAGTCTATAGCATTTTCAGAGTGCATAGATGTTTATAGTAAACTAAATAATGTTTTCATTTATGCTTCTATGATTGCTGCATTGAGAGATAGAAAAAAGGCTAATACAACACTTATGCTGTGCATAATTTTATTTGCATGTTTACATGAGATTCCTATATTCTTAAAAGTCCTTTTGAGACATAACCATTTATCTAATTGTAAGATAAATTCAGGTAACATGGGCAAACATTTTTACGTACTATAGCATACATAATATAAATACCTTAATACACAAGGATATTTTATGCTAACATTTTTAATGATAAAAAGTGTTTCTTGACAGATTTCTGACAGCTATAAGTTCATTTTCTAGGATTGTATCTTTTGTCAAAATCCTTTTGCTCAATGACATTATGATAGATTAATAAACTTTATTATTATGACTATCAATTATAAATCCAAATGAAAATTCTGCCTTAGATGAAATTAAAAATTTAATATATTGTGTCATTTAGCAAATAACACCATTTGCTATCCATGCTAATCAAAATGGTAGGAAACCTACATCTAATGGAATAATCGCCCATTTTTCGCTCACTAATTCCTTTGATATTTTACACTTTTAAAAATCTTTTTTGATTATACTGGCATTATGTTATGGCAAATACAGTTTACCAAACCTTATATCAGAAAATTTTGCGCTATAACAAACTCATGTAGACTAATTAATAGCCCAAATCCCTAACACATTCTATTTAAATAATTTGAATTTGGAATTTCTTTTAGTGCAATCAAAATTATTTAATTCCTGATTCTGAGTCCTGTAGTGACAAAACAGTTGAGTAAACCAGTTAAGCATTTCAGCTACAAAATATTCAACCTTAGTGGTGATTCACTGGTTGGTGGTTCCAATTTGGAATCAGTGATTGTAGTTTTAATGTGTATCTGGCTGACTCAATCTTTTTATAGTTTCAGAAGTCACCTATTCAATAGGTGAAGTCCATTTATTTCATTTAATTAATTGAAATGCTATTCATATATTTTTGAGTAAACTGAATTTGTTTTTAGAATGCATGCTGGATGATTCATGTGCAGATTTGATATTGTCTCAATATGCTTTCATTTAATGATTTAACATCTTTGATGATTTCAGTTTGCTGCATATTAGTTTGCCTTATCTCAAGTATGTACAGCTATTTATAAATAATTTGGCTGTATTACAAAATATTAGCATGGTTATTCAGAATGTTATTTTTACTGAGCTAGTTATCATCTCACTGATTTTTTTGAATGTGGAAAATATGAATGAAATAATAAAAGCATGAGAGTAAGAAGACATTATGGAATAGTTTAGGAATGACATTTTTTTAAAATTATTTACCCTTTATGAAAAATAAATATTATATTCATCTCCATTATTTAATTTTGCTCGTGATTTTAAGCATGTCCTTGGGTTGTTGATTATTTTTCCTATAGTCATAATCTGCTATCTATAAATTTGTTATATTTTTATTTAAGATTTGGTAATATTATTCTTGCAAATCCGTCTAAAAGAGCTGTTTTGCTTCTTCGAGTTGTCTTTTTGTATAAAAGTATGCAATTGCATGCACTTTTTACTGAGATGCAGTTATGGGAGAATTAAGCAAGAATTGTCTTTTCTACTTCACTCCATTTTATTGTTTTAGTATTATGAATTAACAGAAATAAATGCATGGAAAAATCAAATTTAATGAAAAGATGTATAATTATGTTTTCTATTATTTATGTAATGAATCCGATGAATTTTATTTATAATTTATTTATGAAATTCTACTCTTTCAGATTCCAGGGACATCATTTATGAGGAGTTTTGTTGATTGAAAATCTTATTGATTAAACTGCTTGTTATTGCATCCATAAGAGATTTTGAGTTTTACTTTGTAGTACAAGATTATGGCATCAAACATTCCTTAAGTCCACATATGTGTGTATGTGTGCATGCGTGATAAGTGCAATAATGTCAATAATCCCACTGGTGCTAGACTGAATTTGAAAGTTTTTGGGCCGAAATGTTTAATGTCATCGAAGACATTCCATGAATTGTTAAATATTGTGTAAAAGTGATATTATGCTTTTTTTAAAGACGAATCCATTGTCTCTGTACTTGGATAAGTTTCACTCTTGCCCCAATGATTTTTGTCATTGTGGATAATGAGCATGATCCTGTGGATAGGAGGATCTCATCTAATGGTTGTGAAATTTTCTCTCCTTTCCCATCTTGTTAAGTTCTTATGGAATGGTTGGCCAAAGGTATTAATCTTCTGGAGTGGACATTGTTGTCATTATTTCAGATTTGTTTCAGTCAAATTGATAAAATTTGTAATTTATCTTTGTTTTTGCTGAAACGTGAAATGTTATAAACAAGAAAAAACCCCTAAGCTGCAGGCATTGTTGACTTAATATTCTAATTTAATTTTTGGATTCTGGGAGGCATTATGCATTTATGCTCTGGAAATTAGATTGTTTGATTATTGTACTGAGTAAATTTGAAAAAGATGTAACTTATACCATTGGTTGTATTACCTCCATAGGTAACACATAATTATTCTTTCTCTAAACTTCTCAACAGGTTGAGAGATTCAGAGTTTCAGATCTTTCTTTGCCATCGCCTTGAAAGATAATCAAGTTTTACTTTTTTTTTTTACAAAATATGGGAAATTTCTATGTAAGCAATAGGATCTTGTTTTAATTCTATTGATTTTGTACAATTTTAGAAGGATCCTAAGATTTTAATTTCTTAGGTTAAATGTTGATTAGCTTATAATTAATCTAATTCTTTAGGTTGGTATGAATAAAACTAATTATAAAAAGTTGCACTTTTCTACTGATATACTTACTTATTGTTCAAATTTCCTTAAAGAAGTTTGTCATGGAGAATCAGCACTGATATCCTTGTGGTCCGAACTTTTTAAATAAAAATTATTCATATCATTGAGGACATATTGTAGAATATTGGGCAAATTTTGATTCCATAAGAGAGGTCAATTAATTAAAGAATGAATCACTAAAATAAAATTAACAAGCTGGAGAAAATTGAAATTGAGGCATATATAAAGATATTTATTGTGAAATTAATACTGAAAAAAAATCCAAAGTGTACTATTATATCTAAGTCCTTTATTCTCAGAGATATTTTTCATTGCTTGTTCTTAGGAAGCTCTATCATCTTCATGTATGACTCAGCTTGTTCTACATGCAGCATCAATTAGTGGTCATAAAAGATTGGCTTTTTAGAATTTTATGAGGTAATGTCTTTGTCTGATGTCCTGATATATAAATGGCAACTCAGTTTTTATTGTCATTGTGGTGATTATTGTTTAGGGCTATGACTTTTCAAAATCTCTTAGATGGTTAATCATAAACTTTTTCTCAAAATATGTGCTTCAAGGTGCTTCTTCAAACATACTCCATTTAGTGGTGGTTAAACTTGAGTAGAATATATCAGCTGATAAATTGCTATTTGCTATTAATTTTTCAAAAACGTTATTTCAATATGCAATAGTCACAATTCAGTACCTATATGATGAAATATTTTTGCAAGAAAGTGCCCATGATAAAACAAATCAAATGAGTTCATACCTTAAATTATAAATGTATATCGTATGAATTTCCAGGTTACAGGTTCTTACCTGGGTTGCCACCTCTTCAGGTTTGATCCAGAATCTCTGAGTGAAGAGTATAATTCTCCAGGTCAACAACATATATGAAGCAGAGTGGAATAGGTCAATAAATAAGTACATTCCTTACATTTGTATTAATACAAATTAGCTATTTTGTATCAAACATCTAAACACAGCAAAAATATACTTATCTTTCTTTTCCATGTCAAATTATGAAATTTAGAAATTCTATGGGTCACTGATGAATTTGAGGTGACAACCTTAGTTCTTACCCCACTATCATCACTTTGAAACTCTCTTTAAACAAAAAGAACATTCTTTTAAAAAACAAAGTGAACCATTTCTAACATCATATTTTAATAAAAATGTTTCCAAAGACATTAAAAACATTAGAAGCATGCAGGAAATACCAAAATGCTATTCTGACATTTAAATTTTTGTCTCAAAGAATTTTATTTAGTGTTAATGTTGCATTCAGGTGATGCAGACCACACACCATCTACGAAGTTTCAAAAGTTTAAAAGTGAAGCAGCATGGAGGTCAGCTAACATTATTGAATGACCACAGAAAAACTGATTTTACATAGATAGGTATGTCTTTGCAAGAGTAATTTGATAGTAAGTTTTTATCTCTCTGGATTCTCATAGAAGCATCTTTCGTTATATGATTAATTTAAAAATTCCCTATAGGGAAAATGTCATCATCATAAGTATTGAGATTGTTTTTATTATTTTTATAATCAACCTAATAGAAAGCCCAGTTATAAAAGTGAATGAATGAATTAAAAAAATTCTCTTAGCGCCTGCTGTTATTTTGAAAATAATTTATATTTATATATAGACATTGGTAAAATTATGCTGTAACAGTCCAGAAGAGTGTTATAGGAAAACATTCTGAGCTGGCATATATTATCATTATTAACTCATTAAGGATCCACTACGAAATCCCAGCTGACGTAATCATGCTCATTGCCTGCTATATTTTTTTGTTCAACCATGGGATAACTCAACTTTTGATATAAACAGTTGGAATCAAGAGTCAAATTGAAAGGCCTCAAAATGTTTTTATTGCTGATTAATAACTTTTGTGCTATATACAGGTGAGCCCCGCTTAACGTGGCCCCAGCCAATGCGAATTCGTTATAACGTGGATTTTATTTCAAATTAAATTTTTTTTAAATATATAAATATAAATATAAATATCTTATGCACAGTGCTACCACAGTCTAATATCTTATGATTTTTTTAAATTCTGCACTAATCAAATTTCATCAAGTATCCTAAATATTGTGATATTTCAGCAGTGTTGCATAATATTGATTCGTCTGGTCCCCACTTTCACTCTTTTCCCTGTAAATTTCACGGGTGTAATACAGAAAATATATCTCCTAAGGCGGAAAACATTTGAAAAATGGAAATAGAAATATGATTCATGTTTCTTTGGCATCATTGGATCTTAAAGAATGTTTTTGATGATTTATATTTTTTAAATCTATAATTTTTGACAATTACTTTATTACAATTTTAATTTACCGTATTAATATGTCATTATAAATAATAATAAAACAATAATGCTACACATCAAAAAATTATATAATTTTGATCTACATATGAAAAAACGTGGTTCATGCAGAGGGATTTTAATGTTTGAATGCATATAATGTATAATTAATACTATAATAGCCCAGGTCTGTTGGTTGGTTGGTCACGCTTTCATGATGGCCGATATAGAGAGTTTTAACAAAGTTCCCTAATAGGTAGAAGATTGAAATTTGGCAAGGATGCTTGATTAACATATTTTAAGGTAACAATGAAAATAAATCTCCACAAAAATCCTGGGTTCGACTCCAAGGAAGACCTTTCCATTTTCCGTAAGGTAACACATAAAAATCCAGTTTTTGGCGTGCAGGCTTTTATTGTTTTGGAAATTAAAATTAGAAGGAATTTACCTACGATCTTTGGATCTGAACCATTTTGAAGAAAAAATTACAACGCTTCTTATTCTGTTCATCTTTTTCCACCTACAGTTCAAAACCGCTCATGTTAAACGTTTATTTTACATATTTTGTGGAAATCTTGACATTTTAACGGAATGTTGCCTTGGCTATCAATTATATTGTTAGACCTGAAAATCCTATTGTTATATCAATCCCTAAGTGTGTAAGCTTGCTTTGAACGCTTTTAACACGAGATAGGGAGGGAGAGAGAGGGATGCAATGGAGGGGGAGAGAGGGAGGGAGGTGGAGAGAGAGAGAGGGAAGGGGGGGAGAGGGAATGAGGGGTAAGGGGTTGAGAGAGAGAATGAGGGGGAAGGGGTGGAGAGAGGGAGGGGGTGTGAGGGGAAGAAGGGAGGGTGAAAGAGGAAGGGAAAGAGAGGGAGAGAGATGGAGGGAGGGAGACAGACTGACAGACAAACGACTTTATTGAGGGCGAAATTGAGACTATATAGTCCCTTCTAACATTTAAGAGAGAGGGAATGAGAGGGATGGAGGGGAAGGGATAGAGGGGAGGGAGGGGTAGAATGGAGGGGGAGGGAGACAACTATTTTAAGGTTAACTAAAGATATCCCATCATATTGACGGGCAATTATGCTAGTAATATATAATCAGCGATGAGTGGAAAAAAATTAAGAACCAGCTCTAAAAAAAAGGGGTTAGAAAATTTGGATGAAGGTAGCAGGAGGCCTATACGCCAGGGGCACCATCGCTCTAGTTTAGTAATACTGTTCCGTTCATAATATATTCCATTTCATACACTGTCGGTAATTGACTATCAGATAGGGCAAAATGTACTTGAAAGAACAAAATCAATAAATTTTCATATTTTCTAAAAATTTAACAACCGGCTCACTGTATATAATGATATATAAATTGCAGAAAAACCAACATGCACTACTATGGGTTTGATCTATAAGCAGAGCTGCAAGAGCATCGTCGATCAGTGCATGATTTTGTTAGAGGAGCACAGTGACTTCACACAAGTGAGTGCCGTGAAGCGGGGCTGCGACAGACTATTTGAATGAAACTGATAAGTTTTATGTAATAAGTGAAAAAAAGCTAAGCAGTCGACCCTGGACTCTTTTTTAAATAAAACATCATAGGTGTCCTGAGAAATATTTTGAAATTATGTATGTCTACTGCTAAAAAGCTTTTTTGTCTTACTGTTTCCTAGGTAATTTTATGGTTTATTTAATAAATTATATTCTAAAAGTCTGTTAGAAATATGTTTTATATTGAATGTGGGTCCAAAAATACCATTTGGATAGTTATTTCTCTCTGGGCGCCTAAAGGTTATGGTTCCCCAGCGAATGCAGACTTTCGCTTAACGCGGAGGCCTCGGGAACGCATCCCCCGCATTAAGCGGGGCTCACCTGTATTTTAAAAATTATTTTTTGATAAAGTTTTATCAGACCAATTCTAAGTTAAAATAAATATAAATTTTCTTAGTTCTACAACATATTTTCCTGCAATCTAACATTAAGCCAAATATTTATCATGAATGCAGTGATGTCAACCAAAATTTTTAACGATGGGTTCACATTAAAATACATTTTTATAATTATTTGTGACATGCATATAATTATTTTTAAAAGAAACCAGTGGGGAAAGTAAAAAGAAAAAAATCAATTTTGCATTCTATTCAATTTATTTCTGTTTTACATTTAATATTTTAAATGATTCTACAAAGCAATATCATTTTCCAAATGTATTTCTGCTACAGATTTTATAATTCTTGCGTCATCTGCTTAAGTTAACCTTCTCTTAGCTACTTTTTAAGGAATGGTGTTGCGTCCAATTCAGAAATTGGTGGTCCAAACAAAGATATAATCATTAAATCTGCGATATTTTCTACAGTAAGTAAATTTCTTTTTTCAATATCTATATTATTCATGAGACTAAATGCTCTTTCATCTTCTGCTGAACTGACAGCAATCACTTTCAAATTTTTGTAGCCTTTTTGATGCTTTGAGGAATTTTGCTGTTAGTGTTATCTTTTTCATCTATACAATCTCAAAAGTCATTTACTGGAATAAAAAATTTCAAAGATTTCCTAGTTCATTCAGATGTTCTCCTCCTTTTGCCAAAGATGGTATTACATCATTTGGCCAGGTTGCAGGATCCAACAAATTAAATAAAAACAAAATATTATGTGATTCATTACCACTGCTTATTAGCCATTTTTCCATGTTTTCAATAATATTTTGAATTAATCAGTCTTTTGGTATACCTCCACCATATGTTACAAAAGTTATATTTTGAAAAGAGTCAGATTTTATAATTGTTGGAACCATACTTTCAAATTTGCCTTTTTTCCCAAATTATGTTGAGTGCTTTTATAGTCCTTCAAATTAAACAATCTGATTTAACAATAGTAATATCACAACTCTGCAGTGCTAAAGAAAGAAGTGATAATTCTTCCAATATATCGTTCATAAGTGCAAGGTCCTGTAAGAATGATATGTTTTCTAGCCTTTTCGTCATTCCTACAAAATTGTTATTTGAGAAATGCTCATAAAGTGCAGGACTGGCTTTGCAGACTGCTTTTATTGTTCTGGCACTGCAAACCACCCAACATGGACCTAGTACTCTTCCAATTTTATTTATTTCAATTTTCAAATCCTGAGCTACATTATTTAATTCCATTTGATGTTTGTTTGATGTGTGGTAATAGCAGTAAATTTTCTCAACAAATTTTTAAGGTGATTAATTTGATTAATTGACTTCATTGAATTATCCATTGCCAGTTGAACTCGGTGATTTAAACAGTGCCAAATTATTATTTCTGGAAATTTTTCGAAAAGCCTTGTAGAAACTCCTGATTTGCGACCAAGCATTGTGTTTGCTCCATCCAAACAAAATCCAATTAAATTTTCTTTAAGATAACTTTCATTGAAGCTATAAATTTCCAATGTCAATAGTAAAGTCAAATAAATTGTTTCTGAATCGCATCCTTTGAGTTCTTTTAAATCAACAATGTCATTGGTTCATCAACATTGTCAATATTACATCTTATGAAAATGACTATAACACTTTTTTTAGAAATTGTGCTTCATCTGTTATAATGCAAATTTTTTATTTTTGCTCAATTATATTTTTTTAAACTTTACTTCGAAATTCTTTCGCTATGTGTTTTGTGATGGTCATTGCTCTTTGCCTTGATTGTAAAGAAATTCCCATGTCTATTCCATTTTTTCTTTGTAATTCATTTTCATGAGCAATATCCATCAGTGGACAATTACGCTTAATTAGACTGTATACTGTGTTAAAAATATGTATAGTTTTCATTAACTTTTTCAATGGCATTATCAACTGCAGTTACCAGTTTATTTTTTTACATTCTTCTAAAATATTTACAATCATTCCATGAGATGCAGATGTTCATGTAAATTAAGTTTCTTTCAAATTGATGCTTGCAGAATTTCTTTAGTAGATCCTTGAGTTATTACTTTAGAGGAGAAATTTCTAACCTAATATGTATTTAACATAAGGAATATCGCTTGAGTCTTTTAGTAGGTCATGAACTGGATCAGTATCTCTGATAGAATCCTTAGGGACCTCAAAATATGCATGTATGTTGTGTCTTAGAAAATCAAGCAAGCACCAAATTGTATCCTAGAATTTCAAAAGAGCACCACTACACTTATAATAAATAAAATTAAACCAACATCAAAGTTATTCTTAATGATCTTGAATACGTTTAGAAAGAAATTAAATAATTGGTCCTAAGAAATGGGATATTTAGCACCGTAGAAGAGCACAATCAGGCAGTTAAAGAGCACCCATCTGGCTTTCAAAGAGGACAGCAGTGCTTGCGAGCACCAGGTTGGGAACCCCTGCTGTAAGCCAGCATACCTCTGGGTACACCTCCATTACTTATGATCTGTAAACTTAAAAAAAGCTTGTGAAGATTTTGCCATCACTATTATCAGGCCTGTGCCAGGTATCGGTGACTCTGAAAGCTACACATGGTGCCAAATTGTTGAAAGTGCTTTCCTAACCATCAGAGTTGGCCAAGCACTGAAGGTGGCCCAGATGTGAATATCAATGGGGGCCTCATGATGTTAATATTTATAGTAATAACGAACTATATACAGAGCCCTAGTTTAATATTATATTTTTTACAGAGTATTTCTTTATTGAAAATCAGTTTGCAAGTGATTTTTAGTAAGGTTGTTGCAAAATTTACATTCCATACTTGTTTAATTGAGAACTTCTGGGGCCCCCATCATTTGGGAGCCCAGATGCCTCGCATCTCCCACATCCCCCCTGTGGCCGGCCCTGCCAATAGTCTTTTTACAGACTAATTGCAAGTATATACTGATACCAAGGGACATCTCTGAATAAGCTGCTAACTTGGTTATATTTTTTCAGTTTTTTAATATTTTTTGTTTCAATTGTTGTCACTTGATATAGTACAAATGGTGAATTAGAATGTACATTTTAAATGTATCCATTAAAATTATCTGAAGTTAGTAGAATGGATCCTCTACTGGGATGTCAAAATACCTCAGGCTGGCTCTGATTGCTATGATAAATTTTCTTACTAAATTAACATATCACACTCTCCACCACACATGTTAATCTTTAACATTTTTACATTTTGTAGCAATATCAAAATAATTCAATCATTTTTAAAGGTGATTGAAATTTTTTCAATTAACTGGAGGCCGTTTGATTAACAACCGTGTGCTAGGGTAACGAAAGAGGGCAAAAGCCCTTAATAAAGAAATTATTATTATGTAATTTAATTAGGTTTCCGATGTGCAGAAATTATAGGTAAATAGTTTTACAGTCCAAATCAACCAACCGTTTCACTGGAATTGTGAAAAGAATCAAGAATGATTCACGCATATGCTACAAAAATGATATAGAAAAGCTATCCAGCGAAGTAACTAGACTTTTATTTTTGGGGAGGCCAAGGAGGGCCAATGAAAATTGAGGGGGAGCCAGGGTAATTTCCAGTATTTCCAAAATAAACAAACGAATGCAAACATCTTAGTAGATTCTAATAGCGGAATATCTCTTTTTCGTAAGTATTGAATATTTTTAGAATAACGGATCATTTTTCATTGAACAGTTCATGAAAAGCTGATAAACAAAGCAATAAATGTGCTTTGCTTCATTTTAATTGAGGAGTATGGAAATTAATATAAAATACAATGGCAGTTAATGACATTTTATATAGGGTTTTCATTTTACCACAGAGATATACATAATATATAAATTAAATATATTTTTTTAATTTTTATTTTCTTATATCGCACAGGGACGTAACTTGCCTACCAACAGTAAGGAGGGCAGCGTTTAAGTCAAAAATATTTGGGGGCCCAAAGTAATTTGATTTTCTAATACACATTAACGAAGAAGCTATTTGTTGTTGTAATTTATATTAATGCATCACCACTTTTCAAAATTCAAATTATGTTTGTATTAAAAGTAATATAATAGCCTAGATATTTATTTGATACAAATGCTATGTTTATATTATCATTCCACTACTTTCCTATGTCTTCAACTTATAACACTGTTTTTTCTTATTTTTAGCAATTTTTTAAATAGCTCATGTTGATACTTTGTCCGTCTGTCTGTATGTGAGTAATGAATATCTCGGAAACCGTTTAAGCTAGGGCCGCCAAATTTCAAGGGTTGGTTTAGGGGCCCGACACACCCCTTCCAACCAAGTTTTTTCCGGATTGGTTACAGGGGCGAAGAAGGCTCCCCGAAGCACATTTTAATTATAATTTAATGTCACCGGTGGAGCCAACAAATAATCAAAACAATACAATTGACACAATTTTTAAAAAATCGCTCACATTAAATTGCTTTTAGCAGTTTGGCTGCGCTGACTGGTTGTCTTATGTATAAACAATTAGGGTAATTTCTATCAATTATTTAATATTGTCTTTGTAATACCGTATATACTCGTGTATAGTACGAGTTTTTACGACCAAATTTTTATTTCAAATATTGGGGATCGTACTATACACGAGTAATGCATTTGAGGATTTAAAATTCATGTGTCTTCACGGGCATTTTCGGTGAAGTTATGCCACCCGCACGCATTCTAATGGTGGGCTAACCTTAACAGTGAGGTCCTTTATCGTTGTTATGTTGCTTCATGAAGAGTAGAATCTTTTTCATATATACAGCTTCAAATTCACAAATACTTGATATAAGTGACGATTTACGGGCACTTCCTTTCTTGAATTTTATGTATGTACATCTTTGTTTGCGTCTTTTTACAAGGGATGGATTGGAACGAGTTGGACTAAAAGTATCGTAGACAGCGTAACTTCATGGAATTTCGACATCTTGGAAAAAAGAAATTACTTTGTAATATTCAACAGTCTTTATTGTTTCTTCAATCACACACTGATCGGTTTCCACTACAAAGTCATTCTAAAGGTGTTACGTCAGTTAGTAACACCATTAGAATGATTTTATAGTGGAAACTGGTCGATGTGTGATTGAAGAAACAATAAAGACTGTGGAATATTACAAAGTAATTTCTTTTTATCCGTTATCCCTACCTATTAAATAGATGCGCGAGTGGAACCATTACGTACGCGGAACGTAATCCAGACGTACTAGAATTGAAACGATTTTATTTCATCTTGTGCAATCATGATTCATATCACTTTTTATTAAATGTTTTAGGAGTAAGATGCTTAACTTATCCAATTTTTACTCGCAAGAAATAATATTTACGACATTTACGGTCTATTCTATGGTTGTGTGGAAAATCAAGGTTGTTCAATATATCTTGCTCGTAACCATCGAGCCATCGAAATGAAATATATCGACCATGGTGGAAAGCTCGGGTCGTACTATAAACGAGATATATGAAAAAATCAGGTTTGTTCACCAAAAAATTAGGGGTCGTACTATACATGGAGTTGGCATATACACGAGTATATACGGTACTTATGATAATACCATACTCCATAAGGAAAGGATGGGATATTGCAATATTTTATCAAGTTTTACCTACTTATTCACAGCCATTTGGTGTAGCGCAGTGTTTCACACTTAAAATCCTTTGGCAAACCAGAAATTATAGCGTTCTCTTTTCGAGGGCCAGTGATGTTTATGTTTGCTAGTTATTCACATATCTTTACTTATGTAATGAAGTTTCATTAACTTAATAAACCAGAACGGAATGGCAAATAGCTACAGCTGAAGTACTTCTTTTTATAACTTACAATTAGTGTTAATTAAGGTAAGGTTTTATAAAAATTATTAAGTCAAATAAATATATGCTAGCCAATAATTCTCAAGCATCTATGATTAAGAAACGCTCTAGCGGCCATTTTCTGCAAAGGTCGTCCTCTATACTAATTTATTTAAATGTTCTTTACAGATGAAATAGAGGAAATTTTTAATTGTTGAATATGAAGAACAATTCTTAGGAAATCAATGTTAATTTATATTTCGAATATAGCCTCTCTGGGATTAAAACAAAAAATTTATTTTCCCATTCTATTTCTGGTGATTTCATTTGAAAATTGCTTAGATAACTACCGTGTGGTGTGATAATGCGATATCAGAATTACAAAAACGTTAGTATCTTTTAAGCATAATTGTAGAAATTTAAGATGATTACTGTCATCAGCTGCTTTAGATTAATATATTAGAACTCACAATAAAATTTAAGCTTTTTTCGGAAATCTCATCGTAAAAATAACGTATTTCATAACACGTTCATTTGTAATATCTAATTTGTTGTAAAAGTATTAACCCTTACAAAAGTGAATGTTGAATCTGGTGCACTTGAGTAAGAAGATCCCTCTTAGACCAATAGCTGTCTAATCCCTTTGCACCACGAGACAATCTGGCCCTTTTCGTAAGTTAAAAGATGGATTATGTATTTTCAAAGATGTGACATCAACGCTCTTGGAGAATGGCTAAAGGGACGGAACTGCAGAATATTCCGTGAATCTGAAACAATGACGGAAATTCCATTCTCTCACCCTTCACCCATAAGCCCTCATGGGAAAATATTCCCGTGTCCAACCACAAGTGGAGCTAGATTCCAGACCTTTGAATCAGATGTTTTACTCTTCTCAGAAAAGGATTGGAGAGGGAAGCGTAGGTTTTGAACGTGGGTGTAGGCGCATGCTTTTACCCCAGGGATGGCAAATACGTGGCACGTGTGCAATTTTACTTGGCACGTGTAAGCTTGTATTTTCTGTATAAAATATGACGTTTCTTAGAGAAGGAGTAAACTAGTGGCACGCAAAAAAAATTCTGATGTTTCACACTACTTTCTTGGCATGTGACTCAAAAATCATTTGCCATCCCTGTTTAACCCTACTACTTTCCAAATAAAGATACCATACAACTGTTGTTCAGCTATTGAAGCATAGAATGGTCGGCCCCCATCGAGACTATTTTCATGGAAAGGCAGAACCCCAGAAAGTAGCACAACCCAGCTTAGGTGCGAAGGAAAATATTCCGATTTTTTCCTGTACCTTTAACTGTTTTGGTATATGAGGTTAAACGCTCCAATATACGAGGGTGGAAAGCAATAAGCATGCTTCTACATTGATACAGGCTTGAGAGATTATAAATAAGATACTAATTGAGGATCAGAAAAGCGTCCTTATAAACTCTGGCGTTACCTCAGATGGTATACCATTTGCAATATGCTGATGACAGTCAGGGGAGGCTGGGGGGGGGGGGGGGGGCAAGGCCCCTCCCTGGCCCCCTCTTAGTTAAGTCCCTGAAGCTATCTACTCTAAATATGCTCAGTTGGCGTACAACGGAATGAGAAAGAAAAACGTGGTGTATGTGAATGCTGAATCTGTTAAGCAAGGAAAGTTCAACCTTTTTGGTTTTTACCACTGTCATATGTATGAGGGAAAGTTTACAAGGAATCACTTTGGTAAGCATTTAACGAAAAGATTTCATTTTACAATGTTTCCGTCCTTTCATCTCTATAGGCGATATATTCTTAGCCAATAGAATTACAATATTCAATTTTTCAAAGTATGATCTCGTATTTAATTGTAAACAGTTTTGAAAAATGCGCCGTATTATTTGCAACGGGATTCTTTCTTCTTTTGTTTGAAATTTGTACACTGGTACCACTGTTACTGACTGCCACCAAGCAAATCAAAAAATTAGTGACATTTTCCATGGAGTAATAAATTACTGCATGGCATTTTCGTTCGTGCGCATTTAGCACTGCATTGAAAAATCAAACCCTCGCAAGACAGCGCCGTATATCTTGGCGATTTTACCGAAATTACTATTCATGGAAAAGGATTTTTAAAACCATGCTAATTGATGTTTGATTTCGTGAATTGCATCGTGTAAATAACAATGCCATTTCATAGTGTTCTTCGTGTAACTTAATAGTAAATCTAAGGTTACCGATAATATTATTTATATTTGTTATTTTACAGAGCTCTAGATTTAAATATGTGTATTTCATCTTTCCAAAGCTTCGGTAAAGCATAAAAAGTTTTGTTCCTGTTATAGACCGCTGTAACATCCAGTAGGTTGGGCTTCATACAATGAAGGTAATCTTTTCTATTGCTTTCTTATCAATTAAACTGTTAATTATTTGTAAAGTTTGTGAATTAGAATATTTAACATAAAAAGGGATTTTTTATCACAGTCATTATTCATAAAAAAAATGTAAAATATTTTCCTAGAAGAAAAGAATAGACAAGGGGTCGGCAAGCTATGGCACTCGAGTTGATTTATAAAGACATAGAAGATGATTCATCACCTCCAAAGAGAGCTATTTGTATTTGTCTGTATTTCAGTGGACGGATGTTAAAGATTTCGAAAAATAGTTAATAATAATAATTTATTCATAATTAGCCAACAACATGTTAAAATAGATTTCGTTCGAAAAGAAAGTAGGAATTGGACACAAACCTATTACATTTAAATTAGCATAATTTTAGGTCTGTCGTGTTACTATTAAGAAACTCCTCAATGAGGTAGAATGGTTTTGATGCTAACCAGGAATATATCACCCTTTTAAATTTAGCATGGCATTCTGTTCTAGCTTGACATTTATTGAACAGTAGAGTTAAATGTTTCAGATTTGTGGGCATCGAATTTCTTTGATGACCAGATAGCAATTGAAGCTACCGAGGTCGTGGGACCTCTATTCTCGCCCACTGGATATCCTTGCTTATGAAATGTAACTACTTAATGCTAGAAGCATTTGCAGTGCTATCAGCATTTTAATCCACATTCCTGCTTCAACAGATATTCTTACTCATAATCTCAGTCTTATATCCCTATCAATGCAGTTTCTCATTTTGAAAGCTGTGTGCAGCTTCATCATCATCATAGGTAGTCTGTCCATAGGTGCATGATTATTGTTGGTTAAACTTGCTCTCTGCATACTACTACTTTCTGTAATTTTCTTTATACCTATATGTTTCAAGTATCTATCAGCTAAAACATTTTCCTTTATATTTTTTCGTCCAGTTTTCCTTCTAACATCTACATCTACAATATGACTTCCATTTTCTTATAGCCTGTATAATAATTTGCTTCTTTCGTATTCTTTTAAGTACTTCCTCGTATTTCATTTTATTATCTGTTCATTTTGTTTTCATCATTCTTTTCCATGCCCACATTTTGAAGCTTTCCAAGTATTTAAGTGATTTTTCCTTAGTGTCCATGTTTCTGTCCCTTACAAAGTGATATCCCATGCATAGCATTTAATCAACTTCTTATGGATATTTTCCTTTATATTTCCCATTAGTAGGAATTTCTTTATTTTGAAAGCAACTTTTTCTTTTGGAATTCTAGTCCTAATTTCCTGGTTTGATTATGCTTGTCATGTTGTTTTTCTATTCTGAAACATGTTCTATTAGCTTCCCACTAATTCTCAGTGGTTTCATTCCAATTTATTAACAACCAGTTCACTTCAATTGCCAATCTTAATTATTGATGTAGTCCTTGTTAATTGTGAATTCAAGTGATTTTCATTCTTCCAGAACAGTTGTTTTTCTTTTAATTTTATATTCTTGAATATATTAATTTAATGTAAAAACGTGTGTAAAATGGCAAATTAAAGTTTAATTTGAGTAAATTATGAAACCAAATTTTGACATCTTCATTTCACAAATCTTGTTATTACAAACCTTGTTATTACAGAGTGAGAGAACTTAGGTCCCTTGAAGTTTGTATTAATGAGATTTTCCTATATTCCTTTTCTTGATTTAATAAAAAATAAATTGCTTTTACTTTTTGATTTACCCTTGTATTTCATTATTATAAATGAAAACACTGTTATATAATAGCTAACTTGATGTTAGATTCACAAAAGGCCACAAAGGGATGTTTTATCGATGATAGGCCTAGTAGAACTGATGAGCAGGAAGTGCTATTGTCTTTCATGAAATTACAAAATGCAAAATTGAAGTGGGGAGTTGGAGGGTCTCTCTATAACACTGCAGAAGAAAGTTTTTTGAAAATCAGGAGCGCCAGTGTGGCCCTCTTTAGTAATGTAGTATGTTCATATCATAAGACATTATTCATTACATTAGAAACCTAACTTGTTAAAGAGTATGGATATACTTTTTAATAATTATTGAATAAATTACTTTGTCATATAATTATGTAAATAAGATTATAAAAAACTTGTTTACAATTCTAAATAAACCACAATAAATAAAACGAACTTTTTCATATTGTCAGTAAATTAGACAAAATTCAAATCCATGCCAAATTGACATAATAATGTGCTTTTAATCAGAAAAAAAGAACATTTTTATAAATGAAAAATATCAAAACCATGGAAAATAGTACAATGCTTTTAAATGGTAAGTGATAATCTATGAGTATATGGTATTAGCATCGATTTAAAGCTTTTTAAATGAGAATTGATAGACTACATTATAATTCTGTTGATTCCATCCAACAAAATATGTCATAATTCTAAAACGTATCATATTTATTTAAAAAGCACATTCCTCCTTTTAATTATTGGTAAAAAAGGGGCAAACCTGGCCCTCTTATATCATGAGTAGAGCCTGGAAATTCAGGCACTATAAAATGTCAAAATAGGCAGGCAAAATGGCACAATAAAACAGGAAAATAGGCACCAAAAAAAGCATTTATTTTAACCCAAATATTACTATTGTATGGATTTTATATGGAGTAGGTATAATATTTCAATAAAATATTATTGCAATCACCATTAATATTGTCTTAAAATTATGAACTATTACATGAGACAACAAGATGTTTTTTTAAATTCTCAAATGAAAAACTCTGTCTTCTATCAGTTAGGATGTGTTTTTAAAGTGAAAAGGATCTCTCTACCTCCACGGAAGTGACGGGTGTATTTAAAGCAAGCTATATCTGCGGGACTCGTCTCAATTTCTGCGTTACTGTCCCCTTCTAGAATCTTTGCAATTATTTTCATTTTATCCAAATCTTTGTTGGCACACAACACTTTCACACTTGTTTTTTACAACTACACCCTTTTCACCTGGAACACAGCATATTTCTTCCACAATTTCTCTAAATATCTTCAGTGAATTGACCTACGTTTCCTCCCTTTTTTCAAGTAATGTAATGGCGTCTGGCAACTTTGAGAAGTAGGCTGTGATGTATGCCAAATCGTGGCTGACATGTTTTTTTCAGAAGTTCTTTGATGATATGTATGGAGTAGGTGTGTTCTTCATCAAAAGTGTCGACAACTTCTTTTATCTTTTCAAGATTGGCAGCGTAGTGTAAAGAGTAGCAGAAATCCATGTACCCCATCTCATCAACACAGGCTGAGGAGGCAGTGATAGGTCTGGTGCTATTTCACGAAAAGTCCTTGTCCTTGATGGAGCTTTCAAGAAAAATTTCTTGGCATTAGATACAAGCAAATTGTCACGAAATAGAGAACATAGCTCCTCAGCAATTCTGTGAAGGGCATGTGCTAAGCAGGTCAAATGCAGTATTCTAAGGGTGCATCATATTCACAGTTAAATGGTTAATTTGTGACCGAGACAAAAATGTGTGCTCTATACGTGGGTATATAAAACATTGCAGAATATGAGGCTGAAAACCTACCTGCACATTATACACAGATATTTACGGTAGTAAATTTCATCATTTTTCAACAATCGTACATCAAATCACACCATAGATTACAACCAATTACAAATGTTACACGAGTATAAGTCAACCCTGTACTTTTTTGCTAATAATTTTTTTATTTAAACCTCAACCTATACATGAGTATATATGGTAATTTGTTTTCTGTTGCACAACACACATGAACAATTTTTCTTCTCCTTGACGTTATGGTTTTCTCTTTGCATGAGCAAAAATCATTCTATGCATTATAAATTGTTCTAAAATGTATAGATGTATTTACTGTATTTTTATTATTTCTGAAAGATACAAAAGGTAAAAGCTGAAGATCTCTTTAAAATGTGCTACAAAGTAAAATCTGTGGATATTCAACAGTTTAATACAACTCTACACAAATGACAATTATTTATTGAAATGTTACTATAAGCTTATCAAAAAAACTTATTCTTATGAACTGTTTTGCTGATCCTGTGTTGAAAATGCTATAATTATTTGCTATAATAAAAATGCATGTAATGTTCAGATTGTAGGCGACATTGCTATAATGTAACCTGAAGCCTCTCAAACTCCATTCAAGTCACAGGTATGCATAATACAGTGGGTTCCACTTAATGTGACCACATTGGGTTACATTTAAATGATTACATTAAGCAGGTGATAACATTAAACGGCTAAATTTCTCCAACTAGATCTTGTTTTGGAATTCTGCCTTTGATTGCAATGACAGACTGATAACAATAACCAGCATTAATAATAAGCGGCACCTACTTTATGTTAATTAATATCTTATGCCATCTGAACATTATGACTGCATTTATTTTGTGCTTATTTATTTCTGTAATATGACATAAATATCTTTTTAGTACCTTTTATATTAACTTCATTTTGGTAATTGTATATTTCTGCTCTTGTATTCAAATCCAAAAGATTGTTGAATAACTTGAAAAGGGCTAAATCTCTTTTAACCATTCTTTCAGTTTTAATTAGACTTACACCTAAAGAGGCCTATGGGTTGTCACCGTGTAATGTAATGGCCCAAGTTTAATTGCAGGGCTATTTAATTCCTCCATTTGAATAACATGGGAATTGATGCAGCATATTTTTAGTTTACACTTTAAATACTGAAAATAATCATACAAGCTTCGGACTTGAACCAAAGAATGCCAAAAAGAAAGAAAATTTATTTTCCTACTGCCAATTTTCAAATATACATTGATTTGATACACAGATTTCTTTTGAACAGGAAAATTTTACATTTTTTGATGAGAAAAGCATTCATCGTCAGGGGAAACCCAATTGCCACTGATTTAACAGAATTACGTAGATTGCATTAGATTATATGGAAAACAAGAAATATTTTGTGAGTTTGCCCATGTGATCACTAATAGTAAGGTTTAACTGAACAAAGTATGAATATATATATATATATATAATATAAAATAGACTTCATCGTAGTCAGTGGGAAATCGGAACTCTGTAAAGCTATTTTTAACAAATTTTCCGAGTAGCTAGAAGATTGACATTTGATAGGAATGTCTGGTTCGTTAAGTAGAAGCCATTTACGAAATAAAAATTTCCCAAATCGATCCGGGTTCGATTCCCGAGAATGATTTCCATTCCTCATAAGATAACATGGAAAAATCAATATTTCGACCTGCAACCTTATTTTATTTTGCTTATTAAAATTCACATATTTGACCTATGATTTTCGGACTTGGTCTGTATTAAAGAAACATAAATGCAGTTTCTTATTCTTATCGTCTTTTTTTGCTTTTGAATCTAAATCTTTCGAATTTAACGTTTTAATATCATATTTTGACAAAATTTAGCATTTTTAACGTGAAGTTGCCTTGCCAACCGATTACATTGTTAAACTCAAAATCCTATTACTCTCACGTATGCTCACATTCTCTCCGGACCTCCAAGTACCCTCCCGGCCCAATTCATAGGTATCAGAGATATCTCAGAATTAGTTTTTACTTTCTCCAATATACGTAGTGTAGAGAAAGTATTGTTTTCATGAAAAAATTCGAAATCGAGATTTAAACGGAAATACACGTTTTGAGGTGTGCAAAGGGAGAAATGATTGTATTACCATATAATACATAATTTTATTCACCAAAGATGTCTGATGTGATGGAGATATCAGAACTAGAAAGCAACAAGGTCATATGGGATAACGTTTGTAACCAAAGTGCTTTGGCAGAACTAGAAAGACTTCAAGCTTCACCAAATTTAATGTAAATATTTAGTTATACATAAATGTAACCTAAGTTAATGTAAATAAAATTAAGTTAATGCATTTAAAGTATATTTATAAAAATTAATTTTTATATTATTGCTTGTTATTCATTTAACTATATAATTAACATCACTTTACAGCTGTTTATCATGAGTGCAACAACAATAGCAAAGATGAACTCATATGACCAAGCTCTCAGCAGGATTTCAATCTGTATTGGGAGCTAAATACAGTAACCACTCCAGCAAAATCAGGTATAACTAATCAATGATGACTTCTAAATATTTAATACTTATTGAAACTGTATATCCAAAATATTATTTTCATGAATTTCAGGTCATAAAATGTCAGATTGAAGACTTTGACCGATGGAAACGAATTTGCATTGAAGTTTGAATCCAAATTGTTTTTTATTTTCAGAATATCCTAACAAAATGCCTCATAATCACCACTCTGACTATAGAGTGTACTGAAGAGAAACTTTGGATTGAATTTAAGACACTGACAGTGGTACAGTGGAAATAATAGGTACCTATCCCTGTAAAAATATTTGTGTAGTCTACATTCAAATTATAGATTTTTACTTAGGAATTTTCAGGTATTACCTAAAAAAAAAAGCAACACATAGAATGCTGTAACTCTTGTGACATTACTAATTGTGATTCACAGAGGTGTAGTGGCTCTCTTCATCACTTTCTTTCTGGTGCTATATGCCCATAGATATTTACAGTGGAAGCCACTTCACACGAAACTGGGTGACACAAAATGCGTACTCGGTTTGTTTTGGTAGATATTTTTCAGTGTATAATTTTACATTTAATGCAAAACAATTAGTATGAAAATTATTCTGTCCCAAAAAGATGATTCTATGTTAAATCCTTCTGATATTGCCAAATTGTAGTTGAGAGATCTCCCACTCCCTTCTTCTCTCGGCTACCATTTCCTCTTCGTAAACCCAACACCCCCACTGTGATTTTCTGTTAATCCACCTATCTGAAAACCCCCTCCTGCCTTTTTCCATTCCTTTAACTCCTTCCTCTGCCATTGACCATAACCATTTGTAGAATAATCAGTACATTTACTTCATAATGTAATCCATCCCTCTCATTAGGTACGCCACATCCTAACCCGCCCTCCTTACTACTGGCCAACCAATCATTTCCTAATGACAAACCCCTCTTCCCTCTCCTACAAGCCCATATTTACCTCTCCCTCATCTAGAGACCTATATATAGGATTTCTTAAAATGCTAAACCAGCAGTTGAAGCTAGATTTCTTAGTGAAATCATTCCTGTTTTTTTAAATCAATGGACCAAGTTTTTCTTATTTTCTTTGGACCCTTTTTGTGTGATAATTTTATATTTTTATAAAAATTAATTAGTTTACCTTGCATATTAAACATGGCCATGAAAGTTGGTAAGCAAAATGCATTATCGCTAAAAGTTAAAATGCAGCTCCTGCAAGCTGTAGATTCAGGTGATAAATCCAAAACGGCCATATGCAAACAGTTTGGGATACCAAATTCAACTTTGTCAACAATTATAAAAAATCGTGAAAAACTAACATCTGCATTTGAACAAAGCAAATTCGAGCCGGAACGAAAGCGTCTGCGTACAGCAAAGCATGGGGATTTGGATGCTGCACTGCTTATCTGGTTTAATCAGGCAAGGGCCCAGAATGTTCTGATTTCTGGCTCTGTTTTGATGGCTAAGGCAGAAATGATTGCCAAAGAATTGGGAATTGAATTCAAGTCTAATGCTGGATGGCTGGAACGGTTCAGAGTACGGAATGGAATAGTTTTGAAGAAGGTTTGTGATGAGTCAAGACAAGTTTTTGATGACATGACTTCAGAATGGCTGACTTCTACCTTGCCAATGCTATTGAAAAACTACTCAGCCAAAGACATTTTTAGTGCCAATGAAACTGGCCTTTTTTATCGCTGCCTACCAGAAGAAACTTTGTTTTTTAAAGGTGAGCAATGTTCTGGTGAAAAAAAGTCAAAAGAGTACATTACAGTAATGGTTGGTTGTAATTTGGATGGCTCAGAGAAGCTGCCATTGCTTGTTATTGGCAAGTTTCGTAATCCTTCCTGTTTTGAAAATGTAAAAAAATTGCCTGTAGAATATGCAGCAAACAAAAAGGCTTTAATGACTTCAATTATATTTACTGATTGGGTGATGGCATTGGAGAAACGCTTTTTATGCGAAAAACGCAAAGTTGCCTTAGTTGTAGACAACAGCCCAGTCCATCTAGATATGGACAAGCTGAAAGCTATCAAACTGATCTTTTTGCCACCAAATACAAGTTTTTTGCAGCCATGTGACAATGGTATCATACAAAATCTGAAATTTTACTATCGGAAATTGTTGCTGCAGAAATACCTGGTGAGCATTGAAGCAAAAGAAGAATTCAGATTCTTATCACTTTTAGATTCGTTGCATTTGTTGTGTGCCGCCTGGAAATCAGTTACACCAAAAACAATTGAAAAGTGTTTCCGTGGTGCAGGATTTTTGCTGCCACAAGCATTTAATGCTTCTGTTGAAAATGAAACTGACTTAACATTGGTAATGCTTGAGGATCAATCTGCTGAATGTGAAATGACCAATATCTTCAAACGTGTGTGCACCATTTTGAATTTGTCAACGAATATCACAGCAGCTGATTACATAGCAGTTGATGATCATATTAACACTGAATCGATTTTAACAGACAGTGACATTGTGGATTCTGTTAGACTGGATACATTAGTTGATATTGAAAATGATGAAGCTGGTGACGGTTATATCAAAGTGGTGTCTACACCCAGTGCTGCAGATATCCATGCGATGCTTAAAAGTGTTCGCCGTTTTTTAGAGGTACAACCAGATGGAGAAAAAATGTATATAATGGTGAATGAGTTGGAACAGTTTGTAGAACAGAAAATTATTTTTAACACAGTACACAAGAAAATTACAGATTTTGTCACTAAATAATGAATTATTTAGTTAATTTTAAAATAAATTTATTATTTTTTCTAAATTAGAAACTAATATTGCCATAAAGAATTATATACCAAATCATTGAGTGAAATAAATCAGTGTTGCTAATCATTGAACAAATTGATCTATCATTGACATGTATCATAGATAATCTATGTGCTTACTACTGTACTTTAAAAAATTAAAATTTTTGCACCAAAATGTTTAATGTAATTTGGTTAACATGAAGTATTTGTGCCAGTCCCTCACATTTCATGTTAACCAGTTTCCACTTTATTTAGCATAGTAAAATTATATACAGTCAGTGCCGGATCCAGGTATGGGTGGACTGGGTGGCTGCCCGGAGCCAGAGGGGGCCCTGTACTGGGCCCCAGTTGTTTTCTTGTTTCCTGGCCCCTTACTTCCTTCTTCCATCATAAAAATTCTCGTCACATTCTCCAAATGTTCTTTAACGATGTATAAACACATCGTAAGTTTATTTGAGAAGTGGTTACCGTAATTTTTCAGAGAATAAATATATTTAAGTACATTCCAAGGGAGCTCGGACTTGGTGCACATTGTACATATGTATAGCGAACTGATACAATGCACCTAGGCCCCCAGCTGAAGAAGAGCCCCAGTCACGCAGAGCATACTAATATGAACTTGGCCCTCATGTCAAGGTGGGCAAACAATAAAGAATTATTGTATAAAATAATAAATACGAATATAACTTATTTGCATTTTCTCATTTTAATGGTAATTTTTTTACTTCTTTCGGACTATGTATTCCTATTCATTATTTATGGGATGCAATACATCTAATTTCCTCGTTCCACTTCATGTCGCGAGCTCCCAACAATGTAATTATTTTCAGTTCAAAGAATTTCTTTGGTGAGGTCCGTCAAGACAGTCGATATGTTCCATACATTTTAACAATACTTTGTGTATATCTGAAACTTTGTAGTGCCTTGTCATTTTCACTTATGTTAGTATCTGCCATCGCCCTATCATACTGAAAGCTGAATAGTCTTATTCCTGTAAACAGAGTGTTTGCACGTAACTTGTCTTGTGGTTTTTCAAACCGAGATTCAGCAATATTCCCGGACTCTTATAAAGTTGTGTTGATTTGCCATCCTTAAATTTTATAATGTGAAACCAGTCTACCCTTATTTTATATTGCAATGGCTCATCCATACAAACATCAGTCTGGTGTTTTCAAAAGAAAGTTGTTAAAACAAAGAGAAGAAGAAAGGAAAAAAAGTGCAGGAGCTTTATACAAATTTATTGGTCTACTGTAAATGAGTGTACTAGTGATTGTGTGTTAGTGGCACCTGATGACAAAAAATCTTAAGCACATAGATCAACAAATTCAATAGCATTGGAAGCAGCACTGATCAGCTCCTCTGTTGACACTAATACCCCAACATTCAACAACCAATTTTTTAAAGATCCAGGTATGTGGCCAGATTTGATAATAACTCATTACGTGCTACACTTGTAAAAAGTGGCCCCCCTGAAATTGATAGTGAACATTAATAGCTTTCCCTGTGATATCGACAACCACAGATTTACAATTGAAAATTCCTTCCAGATTCTAAGTAATGGAGAAAAAGTGAAAGGAACTTGGTTATTGTATTCTAAGAGCAGAGATTCTATTTACTGCTTTTGTTGTAAACTATTTGGAACTTCTCGTACTCATTTGTCAACCATAGGGTTTAAAGCATGGAAGCATCTCAGTGATGGATTGACCTCCCACCAAAAATCACCTCATCATACTAGTTGCATGAAAAAATGGAAAGAACTTGACACCCGTTTAAAATGTGGACAAAATATAGATGACGCACAACAAAAATTGATACAAAAGGAAAGGGAATACTGGAAGGGTATACTTTTGCAGGTATTAGAAATCATTAAATACTTAGCAGCTAGAAATTTAACATTAAGAGGGAGCAACGAAAAATTAAATCATTGCGGCAATGGTAACTTTTTGGGTCAACTAGAGCTGCTTGCAAAATTTGACCTTGTTATGGCAGAACATTTGAGAAGAATTGAAAATGGTGAACTTAAACCAGCACAATATTTAAGCAAGATGGTACAAAATGACCTTATTAAAATTCTAGGATCAGAAATTATTAAGGAAGTAGTTCATCGTGCGCTTGGATTTTTGTAATAGATATAAAATTAAAAGAAATAATTTAAAACTTGTAACTCTCCGTGACACTTGTAAATATGAAATACCAACTTACTTTTCAAACAATGGAGATAAACAACTAAAAGTGCTTGTACCAAAAATTTTTATTGAGATGCCAAAAAATTAAAACAGCTAAATGGAATAGGTGAAGTGAAAAGAAAGGTAAAGCATTGGTTAATGAATGTATGTTAATATTAGAGGAGTAACTATTAGATGTTTAGCTACTTGAAATATGTACCTTTTATATTGTAATCAATATCTGTAATTTGTGCCACAATCAACATGTTAGAATAAGGCAACTGCTGACAAGTCCAATAGGACTTAGCAGGACCTAACTGATATTACAATAAGTTTATATTTCTTTTTATTTTATTTGTTCAAATTCTAATATAAATGGAGTTGTGTTACAGTATGCAAACAAACAATGATTTATTTTGTATGGAGACAAGAATATATATTTTTGTAAGAGTTAAGATGTTAATGTTTATATATTTCAAACACTTATGTAAAAAAAACTAAAACTTATGTAATAAAGATATTATTATATGAAAAAAAAATATTGCACACCAAGAACAATTGACGGTAGACCTGAGATTTGTTAACATTTCTCAAAATAAGGTACAAATATGCGAGCACTTCTTAGGGTTTGTAGCTATGTCAGATAGTACAGGCAGAGGTTTAGCAGATTCTCTTATGAATACACTAAATAATTTACCATTAGAAAACCTTAGATGGCAAGGATATGATAATGGTAGTAATATGCATGAGAAAAATAACGGCGTACAAGCACGAATTTTAAGGAAGAACAAAAGAGCCTTTTATGTATCATGTGGATGCCACAATTTAAATTTAGTTATTTGTGATGTGGCACAGTCTTCAATGCAAGCTGTTTTGTTTTTTGGTATACTGCAGAAATTATATAACCTGTTTGCAGCATCAACTCAAAGATGGGAAATACTTACTAAAAATGTGCAGGTGGCTATAAATCCTTGCCTGAAACAAGATGGGAAGGAAAAATAAATGCAGTAAAAGCAGTGAGATTTCAACTACCGGGTATAAAAAAATCTCTGGGAGAAGTAGCAGAAGTGTCAATTTCAAAATATCTAAAAATATTTGCCGAAGTGAAAGGTCTGACTAAGGAAATATTTTCTTTTCATTTTGTATTTGTTTGAAATAAAACCTGTGGTTGACAAAACTGCAGTTGCCAAGTAACTAATCATAAATAAGAATAAGCATATGAACCATTACCATTGCTATGTAGCATGTAGCAATACAACTAAAAAGCATCTCACATGTTTGAACCATCCCAAGAATTTGATGGATTTTTATAAAGGTTATTACACTAACAATAAGCAGGGCCGGCGTGAGCCGAGTTAGCACCCTGTGCAAATCAAAATTTGGTCCCCCTATATATTAATTTTAACCATTACAAACTTATAAATATAAACTGAAGACTTCGGCTAATGCTCTCTCAGTTGTAATTCTAGTTGTTTTATTGAATTTAATAAAATTTTACGAACAACTACAAACGTTGTATACAAAAACCCAAATAAGAACCAAAAAATAACGAACCATTAGCGATCTAGAAAAAGCAAAACTCCACAAAAACAAATGTATAATAGAAAGAAAAACAAAAATGACAAACTATCAAGAATACAGAAACACAAAAAGCCATAAAGATGAAAAATAAATGCAACAAGAAAAGATTAACGAACAAACCGAGAAAATGTACAGACATCTCTAGGAGAGGAAGCCTTAAATGGAATCATTGAAAAGGTCTTGAAATCAAAGTACTTCTCAATAATTTGTGATGCTACATCCAATGTTAGTCACCAAGAGCAGTTTTCATTTACAGTCAGGATTGTTGATCTACCAGAGGATGATAAAACACCCATAACTATTAGAGAATATTTCATAGGTTTTGATGCTCTTGTGTCAACAACTGGAGAATCCATTTCTTTAAAAATAGAAGAATTTATAGAAAATCTTCAACTAGATTTAAACAACTGCTGTGGCCAAGGCTATGATAATGGTGCAAACATGATTGGAAAAAAGAACGGTGTACAGACGAGAATGTTGTATTGATGTGGTAAAAGCTCTTAATTTGGGTTGAAAGGAGTTTTAACTGCTCTTGAAGATTTGTTTGGAAATGCAAATTTAAATTTCTGTTCAATTTTTGGCAAAATCATTGGCAGATCAAATTTGTAAATTGGAATTCATTTTCCTGCTAGGATTTTGGTATGATTTACTCTTCCAAGTCAATATCTGTAGCACGATGCTTCAAAAATAAAATATGGATATAGGAAGTGCAAAGGAAACTTTAGCCAACTGTAAATATTTTGTTGAATCTATTAAGAATGAAGAAAGATTTGAAAAATATTTTAACTTAGCTAAAACTGTTGCTGATGATATAAGTGGAGAAATTGAGTTTAAAGAAACGAGAGGGAGAAACAGGAACCATCAAGATCTGAATGTTGAACTACGTGAGTACCAAAATGATGATCCCAAAGGATATTTTAAAGAAAGTATTTAACAAAATTTTATCAGTTGTTCTAGACACTTAGTGAGCGCTTTTTGCAAATACAAAACTTTTATGGAAAATTTTCATTTTTCATGGATTTGGAAAAAGTACCAAATGACAAAGAGTTAACGGCAAAATGTAAAAATTTGGAAAATGAATTGACCGATAAATCAGACTTGGATATCAACGGAGAACAGCTCTTTTATGAAATAAAATATGTAAAAAATCTCATTCCCCTAAATGAAAAATTAACCTTGAGTCCTTAACATGTTCTCTATTTTATTAGAGGTCACCATCTACAATGTACCTTAACAAACGTATGGAATGCACTCTGAATCTTTTTAACCGTACCTGTTACTGTTGCTAGTGGCAAAATATCGTTTTCTAAACTTAAATTGATCAAAATATTTTTAAGGTCTACAATGCTTCAGCAACGGATGAACTCATTGGCGCTGATTTCAATAGAACAGGGATTCCTTGATAACAACAAAATAAGAAAACAGGCAATAGATAAATTCATTGATAAAAAATCTAGAAAAAAATTTTATTAACTGTAATATGCTTGACAACTATAGAATGTTTTGAAAGTTTGGATTTCATAAATAAGTTATTTTTTGTATTAATCAGTTTCTTTTCTTGATGTTCAAGCATTAATCTTATTGAAGGTCTCGCTCTACTGACTGCCTTAAGACAGCATATCAGCAGCTAAGTGCACTGAGCCTATTAGAAAACTTATCGCGTGCCCATTGTTGTTTTGGGCTTCAACTGCGGTTATGAGGTTTGCCCAAGTTTTCAAGTTCTCTATTCATCTTTTAAATAAATACCAAGATATCTCTGCTCTTTTATCATGGTGATCGAAACTGTATGACAAATACAGTTGTCCGCTTTACGAAGGCAGTGCGAAGTACGACATATGCAGGCAGGACAAGTCCATCCTCGAAATGGGGCCACTTGTAGGTGTTTAGGCCCAGGGAAGACATCATCCAAACCAAAACGGCGTTACTGCGCATGTTGTGTGACGTCGTCTTTCCCCTTACGGTTTCCCCTCCTTCCTTACCTTCCCCTCTCATGCGTCAATGGCTGCCTTCACAAAACGGACAAGCTGTACTTTCCTTCAGCTCTTATTTTAGAAGAGGGTTGCTTTGACACACTACGTGTTATATCATAAAAAATAAACCGTATTTTAATAGAAGAAGACCCGTGAAATAACATCTAGCGGATGACATGTTTCGTAGCTGGCACAGCGCCCTCATCTGCCAAGACGTCACACACAAAAT
Source organism: Uropetala carovei (assembly GCA_036926305.1). Classification (NCBI taxonomy): domain Eukaryota; kingdom Metazoa; phylum Arthropoda; class Insecta; order Odonata; family Petaluridae; genus Uropetala; species Uropetala carovei. Next base: position 679,572 of record JAXCHB010000063.1, on the reverse strand, counting down.
AAGAGCGGTTAAAGGACCATTTTGTTGTTAACGTAACATGTTTGCATATGAAGAAATCAGTGCCGTAAATGGAAATTTGGCACCCGAGTAGTAATCATGAAGCGGTACTCCCTGCCCTCACATTAAAAATCTACTTAAAATGTTTATTTTCTGTTTGGTACCACTTGGGTTTTGTCAGCGGTAGTGGCCGGTGAACGGTATGGCGCCCCGAGATGAGTGGTGCCCTGTGCTGGAGCACCGGTTGCACTACCCTTCTGCCGGTCCTGACACTAAGCCATGGGTGCATAAAAGTGCCACCCTAACAGACTAACAAGGGAAGGACCTGAATCAACCGACTATCGTGAAAATTTTTTTCCAGCCTAATTTAGGGTTAAAGATCATGAAAATTGTAGCCACTCAGTGTGCAAATGCATGCATCTATTTCTAGAGGAAGCCAAAGCACTCTGCTGGCTTTAGTGTAATCATGAGTTGAGATGGTGTATTTTCTTATTTTTATAAGAAAATTAAGTTTTAAAAATTGAATTTCATTAATAAATTTATTTTTATTTGTTATTCTTGATTTTACAGAAAATGAACAGCAAAATTAATCCAATTAACGTTTTGGACATTTTGAATAGGAAATTCAGCTATAAGTATGGAAGATTAAAAGGAAAAGTAATTGAAGAGGAATCTTTTGCATCAATTACATTTGATTTATTTGTAAAAAAGTATGAGAAAGTATCACAAATCATGATTACCGATAATCTAATTTTTATGATGATTCACAATCAGAAAATGAGAATGAAACTGGTTCAGGTTATCATAACCCAGAAAATGTATGTCAGACTGTTGAAAGATTTACCTAAAGCCATTTAATGATAAATAAAGCTTTATTCACAACATGAAAATTAGCAGCTGCTAATGAACAATAAAACTTTGACTCCCTCTGGAAGTTGATTTGGGCATTTGCACACTGAGTGACTATGATTTTCATGTCTTTGACTCAAAATTAGCCTAGAAAAAACATTCATGAAAATCAGTAGAGGGTGATTTGGGTCCTGTTGTAATAGTAGTTCACTTAGTTACTGTACTTCAGAGAGGTGGCTGCAAAATGGACCTGTACCAAGTGGGTTGGCCTGATTGTGACGATGTCATATTAAAAACAGTTGAGGAAGGCAATGGGAAACCACTTCAACTTTCGCCACAAGCTTCATGGTAGAGTTCAAAAACAAGAGTTTTTATTTATAGCATGTATGGGACCAAGACTCCTATGGTTGTCAAGTTTTCAGGATTTGTACTTTGAAGCAGATGACTGTGAGAATGGAGAGGTAAAGCGTGACAGTGAATGATGTGCCTCATTTCACAGGACCACTGTCTGGCTTGGATTCAAAGACTGTCCCTAATATTACTGATAGTGCTTCCAGCTTTTTTATACCTATGTAATTTTAAAAAATGTGAAGTTTTAATAAATACAACTTGTCTTAATAAAATGCTTGTTGTTTCATTATTATAATCGAAAAAACTTCTGAGATACGGCAGTTTTCCCAATGGTAGGTATCCATAGCAAGGATTTAAAAGGCATTTAAATTCGGGCCATGATGAGGTCCTGGGCTTTAAAAAATCGCTACTTTAAAGCTTAAACATAGTGATATCTAAATATATAGGTACATGAAGTTGCGAAAACCATAGATGCAATTTCATCTCCAACTTGTAAGAAAAAAATTTCATTATCAGGAAAAAATATAGTTTTCGTAGAACGGTGTAAGCTGTTAAATATTTTTCTCCGTTTAACGCAAATTGTTAAGCAAGGAATATTATCTTTCTCCGTAATAACAGTATGCAATAATAGTTCAAATTCCCCACATTCCTCATCATTTCGATCGTCATATTTTTAGAGCGCGGAGAACATGGCGGAGAAGATTAAGGAAGAATACTACGATGGAAATTTTCTGTTTGGTGAGTTTTAAGTCTCTTTAACCAATTAAAATTTTCATAAATAAGCCGACGAGAACTAATGCTTCTTCGTCTACCTATTGAGAGTTACTGATTATCAATCCTCGTCTTAAAATTTCATTCCGCCATGTGGCATTAGTGATGTTATTTGTGGAAAAGCTAGGCAGCGTTCAAAATTGGTAGTTAAATATTCATTGATTATGTGGTCCGTATATTTGTCATTCGAAGCGAAATGTGATTATCTCGCTATGCACGCATTCCATAATTGAAGTTAATATGAAATGCATCGGATGAGTACATGGGTAAATGATATTGTTTTTACCAAGTGTTGCGGTATTGTAGAATAAATTGCATTATTATAGATAGTCATACAGTTGGCAACAAATTTTTGCTTTATATAATTTTTGTATTTTGGTATTCAATCTATTAATCATTACGTATACCATGTTTGATGAGAAACTTAATGCCCTAATAGACTATGTGTGTGAACTTGAAGGGGTCCGTTGTTTCTGAATGAGCCTTAAAATTAGAATCAGAAATTTTGCTACCGGGTGCACGATTTCCGGTTTACTTATTGCTGAGGAATTAGCAGTTTATCACATTTACTAATCTGGAATCCCTGACGCTGAATTCATGATAATAATGATAATCTTTATTTGTCCAGTTGACACTACAATAAGATGCAGCATATAAGACATCAAAACATACAAAATCTCAATTGACCGCATAGGAAGAGAACTAACTAAACTTTGCATCATTAGAGGTAATAGCGACTGCCTGAGTCAGGCCTTCTAGGTAAGATTTAATCCAAGTGTAAGATGGACCTCTTATACCATATTTGTACAGTTTACTTAATAGGAGCGGGTGTGACACATTATCAAAGGCTTTTGAAAAGTCAAAGAAGCCCTAGTGTCTCTTTTTTATTATCAAGAGAAGTTAAGATGAAGTCTATAGCATTATACATTGCAGATGTAGTAGATTTATTTTTTATAAACCTATGTTGGTGAGGAGAGATGATATTGTGCAATTCGAGAAAGAATGAGGCATTTATAAAATAGCTTTAGAAAACTGACTCTGTATTGCAGTAGGTCTGTAGTTATTAATATTCTGTTTATAGCCCTTCTTCTATATAGGTATTAGTTTATGGTATTTTAGAGATGAAGGAAAGGTGTCATGCAGCAGAGATTGGTTAACTAGATAAAGGAGAGGGGCCCTGATTTTGTCATAGCACAGGTTTATTATGGAGTTTGGGACCCTGTCATTAGATGCAAGGTTTTTTATGATGGACTTTAGTTCACTATCCTGACAAGGATATAAAAACAAAGAATTGGGAGAATTTGGAATCGTGAGGTTGAGGTCAGGCAAACTGAGGGAGAAAAGGTAGGTTGAGGGGTGAAATTGGTCAATGAATGTCGATGCTATTAGTGAGGGATTAGTGATAGATAGGCCAGTGGGATCTATTATCTCGTGAATTGAATGCTGTGGGTTATGATTTTTTGAATTACTTATAATGTTCCATGCTTCCTTAGTTTTATTTCCTGCATTGGTTAGCCTTTTGTTGTTATATGTTAGCTTAGTCGAGTTGAACATTTTACGGTAGTGTCTCTTGCAAGATTTGTATTCTAACAGGAGAGATTGGTCATTGAATAGTTTATATACAGCTTATAGAAGTATTTCGTTTGTATTACCTATATTTTTTATGCCATATTGTGAGCATGACCTCCTGTGGTACAAAATTTTTGATTTAACTCTGTTTCAGAAGTGTGGCTCAAGAGATAAATACCAGACCATTTTGAACATGCAGTCTACCAAACAGCTGGTCTACTGGATTGTCTGGACCTCATCTCTTTTGTGATACCCAGAAAGAATAGTGGTGAGTTTTTTTGTTGCAAATTAGAATGATTGAGCTTCCTATGTTACATGTTGTATTTACCAGATTGATATGTGATACATTGTTCAGTGATACTGAACAATATCATTGTGTCATGGAAAAATTTTGTTTACTCAGCCTAGGTAGCTTAGTGATATCTTAGGTCCATGGCTAGCACCAAATAAAATCTGCTAATTCTATTGAATGGAAAATATTAGAAAAACCTTACACATCCCTGACATGCACACCTATATAGTATACTCCTAGTTACCAGCTAAAGATAAGAGGATGAAAGCATTTGCATTTGGATAACATGCTTAGTAAAAATATATTGAAAATTGTCCTAAAGATAAATAACACTAATCATCACTACATCATATTCGAAATTAACTTAGTAATATATTTTCAGCTGCAAATCAATTTTGTGTAAGTAATCTTGAATTTCATGATGTCGTTAAAGATATTTCTAATCTCCATTTAATGCTAATGCTGTTAAAATGAAATATTAAGCCTCTTATCTTGCATTAAGCCTCTTATCTTGCATATTATGTTTGTGAAGCTCTGCCAGTAGTTCATGAAGTGCAGACAAATATTATTCAATTGGCAAATTTGTGAGTCAGCAAATCTTACATTTCTGTCACGCATGCTTTGAAGTCAAACACATATTTCTATTTGAATTACAAAATGAGTTAATCGAAAGATACATTGCAGTATGCAGTGTTTACAATATAAATTATGAGAGACAAATTAAGGTTTTTTAAAAACTGATGGTGTTTACTTAGCAGTATTTTTGTAACTAAGTAAAAAATCTGTATGTATTTAGACTACCTCTGGAACCTGAGAAGCAGAGCCGGATGTAGAAATTTGGTAGATATAGGATCATCTGTTGGGAAGTTGTTTTTGAAAAATTACCTAATGTATATTCTTCCTTCACTTGTCATGGTTGCAAAAGTTATGTGAATCCCTCTTTCAGCAGAATTAACTGCATGAGTAGCTTTTCTCATTTTTGGCATTGCCAAAGGAAAATTTCAAGCTCACTTTTACCATTATTCTGTCATCCATGAAGGAAGAATATACATAGGTAGTTTTTCCAAAACAACTTCTCATCCGGCTCTGCTTATTTTTAAAGTTTGTTCTTTTTTTTATTGTTGATTTGGTAAATGGAATATTGAAATTGTTAAGATCTAAATAAGATATTGAGCTAAATCAGAAAAATATTTACTTGGTATCAACTTCTAAAATATTGAGCAATTATGTTTGTTTTTATTGTTAAATTATTCGGCTGTATTGAGAATTAGTTAATTCAGTGTGAAATCAAATCGCATAGAATATCGTATTCATTTCCAAATTAAGTAATCTAACTTGTGAATTTGTGCATTCTGCTTTAACTTTAGTCCTGACATTAACGATGAAAGAATCGGTCGTGCCGAACTGTCCCATTTCGGTGCTATGTGTCCCATGCAGAACAGTAGGGCGAAACACGTAGTGATACGGTTCCCGAAAAATGCGCTAAACATATAATACTACGTGTTCCGCCTACAATGGTTGGATAGTAAACACGTAGTACTACGTTTCCCGACACCAGTGTGTTAATAGTTACACATCCATTAATTTCTTTTTAAGCTATCATGCAAGATAACTTTAAAATATAATCACAAATCCACTTCTACATGTAATATAATATGTACGTATGTATTTGTATTAAAACTTATTCCTCTTGAATTAGAGAAGCCGTAACATCGTGAAACATATTAAATAATTTTATTATTTTCTCTCGGTATTTTACACTCTTCAAAATATTATGTAGAGATATTTGTTGAGAATCTTCCTACCCTACCACCTTCCCCTGATCATAAATATGCCCACCAAAATTAAATGTAATCGTCCTTAAGGAAGTGCTAAAATTTGCACGGTGTCTTTTTTTATGGTGCTTTCCCCCTACCTGCTTGTCTGCAGGTAGGGGAAAAACCCCAAGACACATCACAACATCCATGCCCAAAGCAGGATTCAAACCTACGCCCTTAGGGTTAGAAGGCAGGCACACTGCCTACCAGTCTAACCCGACCTGTTAAAAAAATGGACGAGATGACTGGACAAAATTTCTTTAGGCCTAATGTCCTGGAACCATAATGGCTCACATTGAATTTGGCTTGCGATTAGTTTGTCTTGTGATAATTTTGTGAGTTTAACCCGCAATATTATTGTCTTGTGACAATTTCGGCCTGCGATAATATTATCTTGTGATAATTTTGGCCTGCGATATTTTTTATCTTGCGACATTTGACATTGCCTCAATGTGATCATTGAGCCTGCATTGCCATTGTTAAACGCTTAATATCTGGTGTAATGTTTGTTGTGTTCAGACACAAGATTGAACACAGATTTTCATCCGTCAACTGGTTCCGATATTTTGATTTGATTAATTTCATCTATGAGAAAGCATGTTCGCATATATAATTGCTTCCAAACAGACTTTTGCAAATAGCTGTCATCCGTTGTAGATTTTAATAGGATTCTTTAGGAAGGTAGAATTTCCTCCTTAAATTTTGACCTCAGTTCATCATTACTCTGATGATCGATGAGTTCAAGCTGTAAACTGGAGTCAGCGTCTTTATATGAGGCTTCAAAAGGGTTCGCACATGTTTTTAACAATGTTTTGTCCTGCTCAAAGTCTGTAAATCTCTCACTGAATGACTGCTGGATACGTTCTATATGAGTGGCATATATGAAACTATTCATATTATATTTTTTAAATATTTGTTGGCAGTTAGGAAAGTGACAGGTATTGTTCTTCAACAGTTGCTCCCATAATAATGATAATTTAATTTGGAACGCTGATACATTGTTAGCAAGTTCAAATATCAGGTGGTTTTTACCTTGCAATCTCAGATTCAATTCATTTAAATGTGCAGTAATATCAGTCAAAAATGCCAAGTTCAATGTTCAACATGATTTACTGCTTGTCCTTTTTCTGTCAGAAACATTTTATCTCCTTGAAAAGCGATATAAGATGTTGCAAAACCTTGCCTCTACTAAGCTAGCAGACTTCAGAATAGTACAGAACATCATCATTCAGCTTCAATTTCCTCAAAAAAGCTTTGAATTGTCTGTGGTTTAGCGCACGTGATTTGATGAAGTTGACTGCATTTAAAACATCACTCATAACTTTACTAAATCCTAGATCCTTCCCAATTAGGTTTTTCTAATGAATTACGCAGTGATATGTTATCAACTCATTTTTGAGCCCCAACTTTTGAACATGTTTGGACAGAAGAGATACCATCCCGTTTTGAGCACCTGTCATAGAAGGCGCACCATCGGTAACTATCCCCACAAGTTTACTTAAGTCCATATTATGTTTGTGAAGACTTTTAAGCAATCCCTAAAGCAAATCAGATCCTTTGGTCTGATCTTTCAAAGGATAGAGCTCTGCGAATATACACATTTGAGAGGTTGATGTGACATCTGTCGATTCATCTACTGCCATTGAAAAGTAAATGCACTTATTGAATAGTTCTGAAAATTTGGTTTCAACATCACAGGAAATATCTAATTATAATAAAGTCTTGAATGAAAATTTCCCGAGACTCGAGACAAGAAATCCCCCATCCTCTTCCCTAGAACGTTATGTAATTTATGGATGATCCCATACAAATTGGGTTAGTTCCCCCAAACTATTAAAAAACCTGTCAATATTTTTATATTTTAGAAGTTTACGTAAGCGGCCGCGGGCCACAAAACGCCGTGGAGAGCTGAGGGGTTTGCACCACTGCCTTAGCTCGACCAAGGCACATAAACATTTGTATATTTCTTTAAATTTCATGAATTTTTAACTTCCAAATAAATAAATATATTTAAATTTCTACAATCCGGTTTTAATTATTTAGCGAATTCTACTGTTAGAAAAATTTTTGTCGGTTTTGTTAATATCCCTACCTACATACAAAATTTCAAGTTTTGAGCTTGTCTGGAAGTGCTTCATAAGTTGTTTCCTCCTATATATATAGTCAACTTCAGTTATAACGGATCGCTGGGGGTGTCAGGCAAAAATCCTTTATAACCAAAGTCCGTTATATACGAGATGCGGTAAAATTACGTTTCAAAATGTAATTTAAAGAAATACAGTTAAAATGACAATTTTTAAATTTATTTCGTATGTTCATAAAGAAATACATGTTTTATTAAATATTCTAAGACATTTTAGCTCAATTTTGTTTTACTTTTTAAAATAATCAGTTATCTGAGTTTGATTTCTCAAGCTTGATGACTGCATTGGCAGTTCTTTCTCAATATAGTACAAATACATGTCTAATTTTTCACCAGAACCACAAGAGTCATAGTACTGACTTAAACCTTGTAAGCTCAGAGCTTCCTGTGATAATAGGACACAAGTTGGCTGTGATAATGAAGTTTCAAGTTGGATGCGATAATGAAGTTTCAAGTTTTTAATTACTCCAGCATCCATAGGTTGAGTTTTAGCTGTTGTGTTAGGTGGAAGAAAATAAACCAAGATGTATTTCAGAGCCCCTACGTTTACAGAATGAGCTGGACAGTTATCCAGAATAAGAGCTACGTTGCGATTTTCAGCTCTCATCCTCTTATCAAATTTTTGCAGCCACTCATAAAACACTAATTTTTTAATTAATCTATAATTGTTTTTGAGTAAAAAAAATTAGGATTTTAGCTTGTTTGTATTTTATAGGGAAGTGGATTAAATCTTTGTCACATATTTATAAGAGTATGTGCATATTTATGTATTACATAAACATTATAAATTTAGCATACATCTTCTGATTCTATTTGATGCTTTTATAAAAACCCGATTCACTAACTTATTTTAAATTTGCATGATGCTTTTCTGTCTCTTCGTTTCACTGTAGCAAAACATATTTATAAGGATTCATTCCTGGCTGACTTTAATAGTTAGGGTATGTAAACATTTGTTTTTATTTATTTAATAATTATATTACTGTTGTAATTTATTTATTTCTATTTTGAAAATCTTTATTATAAGTAAAATTATTTCATTATCCATAAATTAATTATTTTGCAATAAAATGCATCAGGAAAATAATACTATTGGTGGAGTTTTAATGTCTTTGAATCAGTGGCAGATCCAAGGGGGGACGATGGGGGCGATCGCCCCCTCTTTGGATAACCCCATTGCACTCCACTGGGCGCTTTCTTAAATTCATTCCGCGCAAAAATCCTCAATTATACGCCACAGATTAGGTCTGTATAGCAAGGGAAAGAAGGATTCTGATAGGTGTAGGGATTTTCAAAATATAAGGCAGTTGGCAGGGGCGGATTCAATAGGTGGAGGGGCGATTGCCCCTCCCCCCCTTGAGAAGTTTCTGGATCTGCCCTTGCTTTGAATGCTTTATTGAAAAATATACTTTTGGGTTAAACTTCTGAAGGATTTTAATATTAGATCTAGTTAAATTATTCAGTTTAAAGCAGAACAGGGAAATGTAACTGTTCCGACACAAGGCATGGTACCAGTTCCTATAGTTCCTTTCTGTCCACTTCGTTGTTGTGTGATTGGTCTGCTGTATCCTAGCTAAAATTTTGGGTAACGATTAGAGTGGCATGGCATTCTTATCATATAACAATGTTTGTCATAGGTCTCTCACATTGTCATGTATCAATTTAAAGCAGTGAGTATGGAGAATATTAGGATGAGGAATACATTTTTATGGAAATCATTGAAGAGTAAAGGTGTAGTTACTATTTTTATGTAAATTTTCTAAATATATACGGGAATTTGGTTTGTTACACATAACTTTCAACTTGTGTTCATTACGAAGAATTCATTTCTATTTATTTTCATTATAAGCATTTGTCTTTCCAATGACTAGTGGAGATAATTATTTCAGTGCTGTAGAAATTGCTCCTGCTGTCATGACAAATGGGGGTTACTGTAATTGTGATTTCCACTTAAAAATTACGGATTTTTGATTGATATTTTAAAAGAAAGTGATAGAAATGCTGATGAAAGGTATAGGGATTTTATAGAGGAAAATTTGGACTAGGTAAATAAAAGTAACTGAGGGGTTCTGTTGCATTGCATCTTTAAATCAGCATTCATCGAAAAAGAGTTTTTGATGGTAATGAAATAGGTTTGACTTCATATAAAATTTATGAGAAAAATATTATTTTTAAACTAAGAACAGTTCTGTAACTGCAAGTTCATTAATATTATAGCGTATTGTTATTTAATATTGATAAACTATATGGGGTTTTTTTGAAAGATCAAGTATTACTTTTACCCTAAATTTAACAGTGCGGTCACCAGAACTTGGCTGGTGGCAACATCTGCGGCCACGACAAAATTTGGCCTGAGAAACACTGGTCTATACCTATTATATATAGACGCTTCTTACATAGGAGAATATAGGATGATGCAAATTAAGAGGTACCTCCAGATGTGCTAGAAACTTGAAATTTGGCACGATTATAGGTGTTTGGTCATAACCGAAGGAAAAAATCCAAAATTGTTGAAATTTCAATATTGGAGGGCCATTTTGGCCCCATTATTGTCCCATAAGAAAAGCACGTAAATCGGTGTTGAGGTTTATATATTTTCTTTTTAAAATTATTTCCTATCAAGATTCGAACAAGGGACTTAAACTTTCGCAAAGTATAGAAATTGTCGTTTGTTATTTTTTAAGACAGAATTCAAATCTGAGTAGAATTAGCATAAATTTATAGTTTTTATTTGAAAAAAGTGGTAATTTTTCTGGGTCACGACAATCTGTTGCAGTGGCAATGAGCTGTGAATGCTTTTATATGGGTAAGCTTTTAATGGGAATGAGAGGCTTATATTATAATGCCATTAATATTAAACTACGACCGATGGAATAAATCCGATATTGATACACTCCCCATATTTTTCCCAGTACGAGGATAAAAATTATGAAGCATTTTCAGATGAGCTAGAGACTAGGAAATCCGATATTATAAAACTTTCAATTTTTAAGGGGCTGTTTTGCCCCATTATTGCTCCATACGAGGTTTAAAGTTAGGAGTTTCCAGATGAGCTAGGGACTTGAAATTTTATAAGACTGTATATGTTTGGTCACAACCAATGGAAAAAATCTGAAATTGTAAAAATTCCAAAATTTAAGGACTATTTTGCCCCATTATTGCCCCATACGAGAATAATAATTATAAGACGTTTCCAGGTGACTTATAGTCCTGAAATTTGGTAACATTTTAGGTTTTTCATCACAACCAAGGAAAAACTCCGAAATTCTAAAAATTTCAATAATTTGGGACTTTTTTGCCCCATTATTGTCCCATACAATGATAAAAATTATAAGGCACTTTCAAATGAGCTTGAAATTTGGCACAGTTATATGTTTTTGGACAAAGCCGATTGGGAAAAATACGAAATTGTAAAAATTCGAAATTTTAAAAATGTTTGCAGAATGCAAGCACCGTCTACTAGTATTATACATAGCAATAATGACCCGAGTATGATTAAGTGTATTCCGTCAAACACGTGTGTCCAACTTGGCACGCCAAGAAATGTTGTCGGCATACGGTAAATTTCTACAATGAAGAAATAATTGCATCATTATATTTATTTGTACAAATAAGCATAAGCAAATTACATGTAACCTGTCGAGCACACTGTTGCAGCCCAAAAACATCTCATTTGGTTAAATTATACTTATATTACTATAAAAAAGGAGTGATGATTTACCATTAATTCTGACTGAAATGTAATTCGCAGGTAACCAATGATTGTCTGAGGGAAGTGATTGAATGACCCAGAAGATCAGGATATAAAAAGGAAGCAAATGTTTTTTGTGATGCTTTAGTTGAAGTCGGAAATATCCTGGTTTGAAAAGAAGAAATGTTGGCAAGCCTGCACGTTACATCATAGAAATACAAAATACTGTACTTGAGACTATCACCATAAGTGCAGTTTGATGCTTTCTTTCCAAAATTTCTTTTTGTGATTCCAACAGTACCTTTTAGAAGGAAGAAACTAGAGTGTTTTATTGTGTTTGGATTTTAATGTTCATAGTTTTGATTGTGACATAAGTTTGCCTGTGTATTCTTCGAAAAGTGATCCCCATGATGGATATTAATGTTACAAGTATTTTGACAGCAGTATTTAAATACTGGCATTTACTTGTGAACATTTTTAAAGACACTTAAAGGGAGTGACTTGCTGTTTGTGAAGTTTTTATGCTTTCTTTCCAAAATTTCTTTTTGTGATTCCAACAGTACCTTTTAGAAGGAAGAAACCAGAACGTTTTATTGTGTTTGGATTTTAATGTTCATAGTTTTGATTATGACATAAGTTTGCCTGTGTATTCTTCGAAAAGTGATCCCCGTGACGGATATTAATGTTACAAGTATTTTGACAGCAGTATTTAAATACCGGCATTTACTTGTGAACATTTTTAAAGACACTTAAAGGGAGTGACTTGCTGTTTGTGAAGTTTTTATCGAAAGTTTTTTACTATTTGAAACTTTTGCTGTTGCTTGCATACTGGACATTAAGTAACTATTCTCTTAATACCATTGTTTATTCTTGTTCTGTAATATAATATGTTAATTTGTATATGTAATTATTCACTATGTCCTGTTTTGTCACTTAATTGTAATGTATGGCTGATGTTTTTGTATTATTATTTTTCTTTGTACATACTTTCTTTTGTGATTGTGTTTGTCTTATTGACTTGTGACATGTGACTTTGGCTTTTTGGAAAAATAAAGGTATTGTTATTATTATGTGATGCAGCCATCGTGAGCAAGTCTACATTCATCATAAGGGGAGAATTTGTTGCATACAAGACAGTGATGCCATACCACTCCACACCCCAGGATTTAATTCTTCAAAGGTAAGAAAATTTTAAATAACTTTTCTTTTCGACATTGATTCAAATCAAAAGATAATTTTAGGTGCAAGATTTCTGATTTGGTTCTGTCGTTATTTCAGATACGTGCATCCAAGAAATGAAGTCTAAAACAGCTGATATCCTGGATCTGCCTCAGACTAGCTCTACTTTGTGGTATCAAGAAAGAAGATGGGTGAGTTTAATCAATTTTGTTTTACAAATTAGAATGAATGAGCTTCCCGCTTTAAATATTATATATTTGTCATCTTGGTATGCACAAAAAACTAGGATGTTCATATGTACATGAAATAAAAATTATTTTGATGCTCATACTCTAGACTGAGCAAAATCATAAGGTTTTAGGGATAAAATGTTTAATAATCTCCCTAAATGTAATCATAACATGTCATCAAATTAGCATCTTGGCTATTCACTAAGCCATTTTATATAGTAATAGCATAATTGCCCATCAAATATGATGGGTGTGTGTGAATTAAGTATCACATTAATATAAAATAAAAATTAATGACACCAACTTTTATGTACCCTAAAACGAAAAATAATGAATATAAAATCCGCATAACCGAATGTTTTAGATAGTAATAATAGTCATAGGCATATAAAAGTTTTTTCAGCAAAGATATATGTTAATGAAGATTTATTTGTTAAATATACTATATGATTGTATATCAATTTTGTTACAAAAATATAAATAACCTAATCCACAATAATCTCTATTCAGATTATAATGAACTTTCATATTCTCATTTTCTTGCATCTTTGAATCTGTTGCTTGTCAATCGATTTACTGTTGCTTCTGGTGACTCATTAACTCTATGCCTTGCTTTTCGTTTGTTCTGATCGTTCAATTTTTCCATCTGTCCTGCTCCATTTCTCTTCTCGTAGCTTCAGCAATATTTCCATTTGGCAAGATCTCGAGTGAGTTTGTGCTCCTCTATTAAGTTTTCTTTTCATCTTGAGTTTCATTACTTTCCATGATTATCTACTATTAATTAAAGGATAACGGTAAAAAATACATTATTTATGTCTATTGTTCTTCAGAATTGGGTTTATATATTAGAATATCTGTGATTATACATGCTTGTTATTTAAAATTGTTAAGCCTATGTATTGGCAGCACCAATGAAAGTATGCTTTTGGCATTGTAGATTTCTCAAGAAATTGTTCATTTTTATAGGTATTCCTATCGACTCTCGGGGTTAGTTTCTTTTTCCCCAAAAGATAACTCGTATAAATTGACTTTTTTGAAATGCAAACATTATTTCGTTAACATTTAAAATATCTCAAAAATACAATTTTGATGCAAAACTTGCACAGTAAATCTTGTTAATTAGTTTCGTAATCACTTTTAGTCCTTCCGATCCCATGACTTTAAGTACCTCTACCGGTATTCCATCGCTGCCTGTAGCTTTTCCTTTCTTTAGTTCCTGTATCGCCTTTTCTACTTCGCTTTTCATAATACTTGATCCCAAGTTGTCTTTTTCAATGCAATTCTCTTCTTCCAGTTCCATTTGTACCGATCCTGCCTGCTTTTTATATAGTTCCTTAATGTATTCTTCCCATACCTGTGCTACATCCTTTGGTTCTACGACTATTTTCCCATCTGTATTAATAATTCCTTTACTACGAATCCCATTAGACTTCTTATCTTCTAACTCCAGTGCCCTAGCATACATCATATCGTATCGTCCTAACTTCTCCATCTGTTGTATTTCCTCACATTTTTCTTTTATCCAATTTTCCCTAGCTTTATCTGTTACCCTTCTCATCTCATTGTGTATGCGTCTATAGTTGGCTCTACCTTCTTCACTGTTAACATTTTTCCATTTCCTTCTCTCATCCATTTTCTCCAGCATTTCCTTAGTGATCCATGGTTTTCTGATTTTCTTCTCTTGTTTCCCAATCTCTTTATTCAAGGTATCTTTGATGCTGGCTTTCACTTCCTCCCATTCTGTATCCACGGTCTTCAGTTTGTTTTCCAAATTTCTAAGGCGATCTTCCAACTTCGTGCTGAAGGCATCTTTCCTTTCTTTCAGTTTTTCTAGGTCCCAAGTCTGTCTATCTCTTCTCATTTTCCTTATTTGTTTCAGCTTTGTAGTTATATCGACTATTAGAAGGATATGATCTGAATCAATGTCTGCTCCTGGTAATGTCTTAGCATTTTTTATGCTGTTCCTGAATCTTTGTTTTACTAGGATGTAATCTATTTGGCATCTCATTCTATCTCCTGCGCTTTTCCATGTGTACAGCCTTCGTTTATGGTTTCTGAACCATGTATTAGTCATTACTAAGTCGTTATTAACACAGAATTCTACCAGTTTTTCTCCTCCTCGGTTTCTTTTCCTAAGTCCGTATTGACCGACAACATTTTCTTCTTGTCCTTCACCAACTATGCTGTTCCAATCTCCCATTATTATGCAGTTTACCTTTCCTCTTCCGTCTTCTTCGTAAATCTCGTTAATTTGTTCATACATCTCCTCAATTTCTTCTTCTTCATGAGTGGACGTTGGCATATATACCTGGATTATCAAGATGTCCACTGGGACTGCTTTTAGCTTTATTGCCATCAACCTATCGTTCGTTGCTGTTATTTTTGTCACGCTCTTCATCATATCTTTCCTAAGTACCAGAGCTACTACCCTTGCCCCACTATTTCCTCCTGAGTAAACTACCGTGAATTCTTCTGAGTCGAACTGTCCTTCTCCTTCCCATCTAGCTTCGCTCAGCCCTATGATATCAATCCTATTTCTTCTCATTTCTTCTTTCTGGTTCTGTATCTTTCCTGCCTTCCTCATGGTTTTTACATTCCAAGTACCTAACGTAAGTTACCTTCGACAAATGCTTTCCTCAAGGCAGTCCCCGCCCGGAGATCCGATTGGGGGACTATTTTACCTCCAGAATATTTTACCCCGAGAGAACTCATATTGTTCAACCATATAATCATTACTAGGGAATTTTAATGTGGTAGTTTCCCTCTTGCTTTCCACATCGCAGTACTGTAGCCGTTCAAATCACGCCTACAGCTCTATTGGATATAGACCCAGCCAACATAATTTGTTTTCGGCTCTATACCATACTGACAGTACTGCTGCCTACTGTCAGGCACCGATAATAGCTTTTTTTTTTTTTTAAACCTCCATTTGCAGGGTTTGAACCCTGGAACTTTGTAACGGAAAGCCAACACGCTAACCACTACATCACCAGTATATATATATATATATATACACACAAACATGCGCGCGCACGCACCCTAAAGTCTCGTAGATAACGCACATTCATAGCGGGTTGCATACACTAAGGAGGGTATGCAAAAGATGTACAGCCCGCGGGCCGCATTCAGCCCTCAAGGACATTTTATCCAGCATGTGAAGTTTGAGTAATAGAATAATTCATTAATTTTCTTGCTAAAAATTTCATTATCATAAACCTAATATAAAAGACAGTGTCACTTTGTCCATTTGTCATGCAATGCTTTTTGAAGCTTAATATCTCGCTTAATATCTCGCAAACAACTGAACCGAATTTGAGGAAATTTTCAGGATAGCATTATGATATAATAACAAAATGTTTTAATGTATCGAACTTGAGATCAAAGACCCAGGTTCGACTCCAGGGGATAACTTTCATTTCCAATAAGTTAACACATAAAATCAGCTTTACGATGTGCAGACTTTCATTCTTTTTTAGATTAAAATTAGAAAGATTTGGCCTACAATCTTCGGATAAGAACCATTTTGAAGAAAACATTATAAAGTTTCTTATTCTGTTATTCTTTTTCCGACTACAGTTCGTAATTTCTCAGTGTAAACGTTTAATTCACAGAGTTTGAGGAAATCTTGCCATTTAATGCTATGTTGCGTTGCCTACCAATTCCATTGTTAGACCTCGATATCATGTTGTTATTTCAATCCTTATGGTATAAACGTGCTTTGAATGCTTTTAATACAAGAGAGAGGTAGAGGGTGGGGGAGAGAGGGAAGTAGAGAGGGGGAGGAGAGACGGTGTAAGAGGGAGGGAAAGAGAGGCAACTATTTTAAGTTTAACTAAAGATAGCCCATCAACAACAATATTCACTAGAAATGTTTTATATGACAAAATATTTCATATGTAAAAGTGTGATATTAATTATTTTAAATGAAAATAATAATATACCTATCTATCTATAACTCTTACATTGATATTTCAACGGGCATTACAATATAAAATAGGGCTAAGAAATCGTTCCTGCGTAAGTCTCAATGACAAGAAATTATTTTGAGTGGATTGTAGACATTTGGACTGAAATCACTCCTAAGTGCATTATGAATGGTTTCCATTTAATAACCTTACCCCCAGAGTTCTGTAGTAGCAATGATAATTGAATTTCATATGTAAACTCATTTGGATAAGCTCATTTTAACATTTTGCTTTAGAATTCAGGACTTTTTTTATTTCGGTAATTCTCGGGTGAGTGCAGATTAGTTTTGATTTACATTTGAAAATTAATAATACTAACGATCGGGAACTTGAACTAAAAATGGCTAAAAGAATGAAAATTTATTTTCCTGCTTTCGATGTAGTGCAGTCATTAATTTTGAATATGAATATTCTTCTTTTATAACTGAAAACCTGTCGCTGACAAATTAAATCATTTGTCGATGATGTAGTGAAACTGTATACCACAGTGCATTTCATAGACACAATTGGATGGCAGCAAAAAGGGACTTTTTGGATAATCTGTGTGTAATACATGTGTTGTACATATATTGGTCCGGGTTGCAGGGTTTGCGTAAAAGTAAGTAAAGTTGAGGAAGTGCATTAAATATAAAACACAAAATTCATTTCAACTAAGAAGTTATTCTTAGAAAGTAGCTTACTTTGAGTAAAACTTTTCTCTCTTAAAAATGTATACTTCATAGATAACACGCACTAGCAAATTACATCAAATTACCTAAAAAAGTTTGTGTAACGTGTGCGTTATATACGAGATTTGAATATATATATATACAGATTGCGGGAAGCTCATTCAATTCTACTTTGTATAATAATTATAGGATATTTATTTTGATTCTCAATTTTTTATTCTTACGTTGGTCTCCAATGTAAATGTTAATGTCTCTTGTTGGTATTTGTTATTAATTAACCATTTCATGGCTGTTTAAAATATTTTCATTAAATTATCCTATTTTGGTAAACTCTGTATGAAATTTTGACTTATTCTGAACCTTCCTGAGAAGGAATTCTTTAAATTTTTATCATAAATAAGTCAATTGCAGACAAATGTTTAATGAAATAATTTAGTTTTATTGTGCACTCAATAATTTCATAAATTACAATCTGCAAATTCTTCAAATATCAGTTCTTTAATAAATACATTGTAACGTGCTACATATATTTGCACATTTTTAACGTTAAAAAATATAATTAATAAATTTTTAATGATAAAATTGATTCACTGATTTTACTTGTAAATTAACAAATTCACCATGGAAGTGTTACGATATCGATAAGGAGCAATGCAATTTGTTAAAGATAATCAGAGTTGAGTCATGCAATTCAATTACAACTTAAATTTTACATAAATTAACCTGAAATCGTTAAATTATATACAGTTACTGTACTTATCTGGATATATAAGACTGAAGCTTTGAAAATAATGCCAAATTTATTCATAAATAATACATTTGCTTTGATAAACTCATATTTTTAAAACCAAGCAAGATAATTCTTAATGACAAAATGTATTTGGTTCAATCTTTGCTGCTGTAAAAATTAAATTGCTATCAGAAATAAATGTAGTCTTTGAGTTTGTATTATGCTATTAGTCTTTTAAGAAACAGTGAAACGTCTAATTGAGGTGTATAGTGTAATATTAATGCATTTACATAAAAATTAATGGCAAATATAAAGAGGTTTGATTTTATTAACAGTCGAAATAGGTATACCATAAAATTTTAAATATTGAATTTAAAAGCATTGAATAGTTTATAAAAATGTTATTCTGGCATTTAAGTAATTTTAATTAAGCATTGCTTTGCATGATTCAATACTGCGTTATTTTTTGTTTATTGGAACATTGGTCCTATTTAGAATCAATTGCATGCATTCATTTTTACGTAATGTTGACCAATAAGAGATAACATTAATTAGTGTTGGGCCATTGATAATGTGAAATGTTTCTTTTTTTAAAGTGATTGTAGAACAAGTGCTTAAAATATTACATGCCTCTGATAAAAGTAGCTGCAACTAGGTTGTGAAAAAAATTAATACATTTCAGCTACAGAGTAGTTGTCGTTAGCAGTTTTACTGCTGATGGTAGATGTTCTGTAATTGAAATGCATGTATTGTTTTTTTTACAACCTAGTTGTGGCTATTTTTATCAGAGGCAAGTAATATTTTAAGAACTTGTTTGTTCATTAAGCACTTGTTCAATTTAATTTAGTGTCAAATGTGTTTGATGTTTATATTGATGTTTTTTCAATTTATTGTCATTGTATACAGTTGTCAAATGTTGAATATAAAAATTGTTGTGTCTTGTGATGAATGCAGTTATATCAGCTGTTGAATAATTTGATCATCAAATAGCAAAAATTGGAAAAATGTGGTAAAAAATTGCGTATTTAAGCCAAAAATTGACATTTTAGGTTAAAAATATGGTTTTTTGGGCCAAAATATACCTAAAAAAACCCCTTAAGTGTTACGATACTTAAAACAGCCTCCGGGAAAAAGAAATAAGTTTTAGCTAAAAGGAGTAAACAGGTTTTAGTCATAATAAATTGTCTTTATTGCAATTAAATGAGTACATGTATGCATACAAAAAGTTCAATAAAAATTTTATACTCTGAAATATAATTTTTCTCTACTTATTATTTTATCCTACACTTCAAAATAAAATTCTTATTCTGGACTTACAATAATTTTGGACTCTTGGCTTTAAAAAATGTTTGGACTTTGGACTTAGAATAATTTTCAACTCTGGACTTTGAAAAACATTTGAGTCCAGAGAAAATTTTAAGTCCAGACAAAAAAATGTCTGTACTTAAAATTTTTTTCTGGACTCAAACGTTTTTCAAAGCCCAGAGTTGAAAATCATCGAATCCAGAAGAAATTTTAAGTACAGACATTTTTTTGTCTGGACTTAAAATTTTTTCTGGTTTCTGTACTTTAAAACAATTACGGACTTACATTGCCCAAAACGAATTGCAATTTAAAAATTTTCTTGAAGTGCAGAAAAAAATTTAAAATGTAACCAACACTAGAATAAAAGTTTACAATTTTTACAAAACAATTTGACAAGATAACATTTTATAATCATTTCTCTAAAAAAAGGTGCGAAAATAAAGAGGAAAATAAGAGATGAGAGACTATACATATATAATAGCCAAAAGTGCTGCTAATTCTGGTTTGTTCAGATATAAAAAAATTAATTGCAGTAATTGAATAGAATGGAAAGCAATATACATTTAGATCGTATAAAGATTACTCTGAATAACATAACTCATTACACTTAGAAGAAAATAAATGGAAAAATTATTTACAAATAAATGTCTAGGAAATTGGATATTGATGAAATTTTTCTTAACTTAAGAATTTTGTCTCTCGACTAAGAATTTTTTTCTAAATGGTGCCTTGAATTAAGAGCAATTCAACAACCGTTAAATTAACATTCCAATGCATGAATTAATAATTTTAGATTACAAATTTTTTAATCAAAATATTTTCCTTTACATACATTGTCCAGATTTACAATCATAGCTCTCTAACTGAAATTTCATTTGCTTTAATCGCTTTATCTGATTTTGATAACTTGAACGCAATAGAATTTTTATTGGCTCAGAACTTTTTCTACCTTGAATAAACAAAAAACCCATAGAATATTTTCTGAAATAATTCAAGCATATTGTACATTTATCTCCAACCTTTAAATTATTAAACAAAATCTGGAATTATTTAACCACGACAAACATTCTTGGTAAAATTACCAAAAATCCTGATCAAAAAACTTTTTAAATGACTGACTGCTCCCATTAAAATTTAATTTAATTACTTTCCAAGAACCAATTTGCTGAATGATATTCACTTTAAATATATAATTTATAATATAAAGAGATATTTGTCATCTGATATAATGAGCAAACCAGGATTAGCAACATATAGGTAAATAATAAACCTTTCGTCTGATATATACAGCCTCCAGCTCATAATCCTCTCTACTCTCTCACCCAGATGCATCAATTTTCGTCACAGCAAGGCAGTAGTACTCTTCGATTCATGGTTCCGCTATGGCTCAAAGCAGTGCATTTTGGCTCAGCATGAACTGCGAGTACACAAAATAAAGAGGAAAAATAATTGTGGTGAATTCAATAAAGAAATATAATCTAAAAAAATTAAATATAAAAGATTAATTTGCTTACACAATATGAAAGAGCACATATTTATTGAGGCCTGTTTAGAATAGTAAAATTTAAAATTCTTTCAGAGTTTATTCAAATAATTAAGTAACAGATTTATTTGACAATTAGTTTTAAAATTTTAATGTTCCATATTGCCTGAACTAACAAACCAAATACGTAATAGATTTTCTTAGAAAATAAAGCAGTAGTATTCAGAGGAAATAAACAAATGACATTATATAACAAAATAACCAATTGAAATTAAAAATTAACCAAATCAAATAAAAACTGGGCCCTCATTTGTTGGCACAATAAAAATATTTTATTTACTGATATTTATTTATAATTCTAACTTTAAACTCTTTATAAGTTTAGCAATAAAATTGTACGGCAGAGTAAATATGCTCAACAGTCTCATGAAGTGGAAGTTCTTAAGTCAACACTCCAGATGGTGCCATTAGGTCACCACACAACTTTCCACCCTGTACCGCCTTACGCAGTAGATAAGCGCAGTGGAGAGATATTTGAGTTAAGCATGGTAGAAGATAGCCATCAATTGTGCTGACGTTTTAGCACACCCGAGTGAAGTTGAAGACTTTAGGATTATCGATTGCATTATCGATAACGTGATCAATAATCAAGCAGAAACTTCACCTCACCTCTTAGGAGTGAATTGGGTGTTTTGTCAGCAGGAAGCTTGAAGTAAATATGGCATTGTGTTAATAAGGGTTTGTTTATTCTATTGTGGTTTCTATTATATTAGTTTTTTGTGCAAGTTTCTTTAAAATTTTCTGTTACGGTTTGACAGTTTTAAAAATATTTGCCCTTATACAATGGGAAATAATGTAGATGATTTGCTGAGTGTACAATTTTCAACTCGAACCTTTGCTGATCGTATGAACATTGTGGAAGAAGGTAAACCTTGTTCAGCTCTTCCACATCTACTTTGTAAGCATAAAGATGCAAAAACAATATACGAGACATTTTTCCATTTCACAATATGAAACGGTGGAATGGTTAACTGGCTGAGAAACACTATCTAGACTTTTTTGTTGGCCATGTTTATTGTTTTCAAAAGAGAATTATGTGTGGAATAAGCATGGGTTTTCTGATCTTAACCATTTAGCAGCAGCACAGCAAAAATATGAAAGATCTCAAGCACATGTTGTCTTTTCTTAATCTTAAACTTTTTGGAAAACAGAGAATCGACACTACTTGACAACCAACAAAAAACTGAAATAAGCCGGCATAATGAACAAGTGAATAAAAATAGAGATATTTTGAAAAGGCTCACTGATGCAATATGTTATTTATCTGAACAAGAACTTCCTTTGTGAGGTCATGATGAGTCTAACAAGTTATGAAAGTGTACAACGTATCACAAATGGGCGCGTTTCCTGCAATGGAATATTAGAAAGCAATTATATACCTGTACGTAAGGGAAATAGCGTTTTAAAGTTCTTTTCTTCGTCATAAATAATCCATTTTCTTCCTATTTAATAATATTACATGCACACGTAAGGAAATTAAACGTTTGTTTGGGAGATTGTTTATGTTAGCAACAATGAAGTAACCATGCAAGAAATTTTCTAAGTTCAACTCGATATAAGACATTCTTGTTTGATTTTCTCGATAACGGCTACTCCTACGATAAAAATGTATAGGGAAGAAAATACTCTACCAGTTCTACAACTTTTATTTGAAAAATATTTTGATATGAGCAATACTTTACAAGATATGACGAAAATTTAATTTTTTGTCCTCAGTAAAGTGGTACCCCTGATTGGTGTACGTGATTCTTTTTTGCGATTTTCTTATTATATTTGATTGAAAGTCCTTAATATCAAATTTCATGAAAATCCGTTCTGTAGAAGCCGAGAATGAACATGCGGACGGACGGACAGACGGACCGACCGACGATAATAGGCGCTCACGCTGTAAGCGAAACGCGCCTAAAAATTCAATGACAAGAGGTCATTATATAGAATTTTAAAATGTACTTTATGACTATGATCCACTTTTAGATCAGGGCTCCAGAAATACAACTTCAATCTACTCGCCCATAGTATTGCTGCCTGTTTTCATATAAGTATTTTTAACAAAATCAATGGAGAAATACTTTTCACAAAGTAATTGATTTTGGTTTGAAGGCTTTCATTCTTTTACTCATTAAAATATCTTAAGATTAAGTTATCGTCACAAAATTTGCACTAAAACACGCCAAAATGAATGAGAATTCTTATTCTAACCGTCGAATACTCAATCTCATTTAAATTCTCTCATATTTTGAATTTATACTAGAGTTTTGGTAAATTTTTTAACATTGCAATAATAAGATTCCATGGTTACCAGTGTTGTTGTCCTCGGTAATTTCCGTGCATATGCACTTAAGGTTTAACGATAGAAAATAAGATTAAAACTTGCTCGAAATGACCGAAGATATGAATTTAATGCAAATAAATTGAATGCAGTACTATTCATGTTATTTATATTTTTTATCTATATTACTAAAATCCTATTTCTGGTTGTCTCTCTCTCTCTCTTTAAAGCTCTATACCTCAACCATTTTTAACCTCCGGGAATTTCAGCCCCCTTAAGTTTATTTTTTCTTAATTTGTTATTAAAAACCAAACATACATCCCTTATAAAATATATTCATTAAACTCATATTCCAACAACACTCTTTCCAGTTTATCGTTTTTTGCAGATTTCATCTTCTTTCGACTTGGTTGCTGAACAAGGGAATCGTTCAGTATTTTTTCCAGATTAGCCATGATGTTATTGAGCGTAGATACAGGAATATTAAGTAATTTTGCCATCTTGACATGCGTAGAGTTTCGATTGGCATCCACTTATAATCTCCAGTTTTTCATTTAGTGAAAGTGGTTTTCTTTTAATTCCCTTTTTAGATGACATCCCCATTCAAAAATAATATACTTGGGTTAATAAATTGAATTTAAAAAATGAAATCTACGACACAGCCACAAACACACAGAACACTATGAATACTTCGAACACGCTATCATAACTGAATGGTCAGAGCCGAAAACTACAATAACATAGGGAATTACAAAACTGACCGGAATATAAGGCGATGCTATTTTGGTAATTTTTCGGAACGTTGCGTCCAGCGATTTCCCTCTTTAAAATTTTACCGCTACGTAAGTTAACCTCTTGCGCTTGTCCCTTCAAGTTTGTCAGCTGTTTCGTCTATTCTGCGCCATCACCTGGCATAATGTGTTCATTGTAATGTTATTTCATAGAAACAATATCAGGTGGCAAGGTGTTCCATTCCAAAATGAATGAATGACTGGGATATTAGATTTCTTTTTATAGAAAAGTTTTAAAAATATTTAAGAGTAAAATTACATTTGGACTAATATGGAAAATGCACACGGGAATGTGCAAATCGCATTCATTTTTTATGTAAGAAATGAAATTAAATATAAAACGGGTACATTTCCATTTTTTAAGGTTCACTATGACCATCTTAGGCGGGATAACATTTTAAACAGAAATATATTATGAGGAAATTTATAACATGTAAGCCTATGGGAAATTGATACAATGTGATTTTCAGGAACGTTTAGAGTCGTAAGTTGGAAACGGATTGTAGTTTGTTGATATAACTGTTAAGTACACAGTACTTCCATTTTACCAATATGCTTTGTTCTTTCACATGCGATTTTAAACATTTCATTTTACATGTAGCCAATTTTTTATAAGAAAACCACATTAAAAATTGAGCAATGTATTCTATATTTACAGGATAAATGCCAGGACACATTGAAGGAGTAAATATAATTCACTCAATACCCTCAAGATGGCAGTTTGTCATTTTACTGTACTAGTAGCTTCAGTTTCCCTAGAAATGTTGTAGTATGGGTTGCATAAAACTTTTTTTTTCCCGCCCTAACCGCACACCCACCATCAATGATCAGGATATAATGTTATAATAAATATTGTATAAAAGAAAAATGCAAGGAAATACAACAGATGGAGAAGTTAGGGCGGTGTGATGTGATGTACGCTAGGGCACTGCAGTTAGAAGATAAGAAGCCTAATGGAATTTGTAGTAAAGGAATTATGAATACAGATGGAAAAATAGTCACAGAACCAAAGGATATAGCACGGGTATGGGAAGAATACATTAAGGAACTATACAACAAGCAGGCAGGATTGGCATAAAAAGAAATGGAAGAAGAGGATAACATTGAAGACAACTTGGGACCAAGTATTATGAAAAGCGAAGTAGAAAAGGCGATACTGAAACCGAAGAAAGGAAAAGCTACATGCAGCGATGGAATGCAGGCAGAGATACCTAAAGTCATGGGATCGGAAGGACTAAAAGTGATTACAAAATTAATTAACAAGATTTACAACTCAGGAGAGTGGCCTCAGGATTTCTTAGATGTAACAATGACCTCTCTGAAGAAGAAGCCAAAGGCAATGCAGTGTCAAGACTACAGAACGATAAGCCTACTGTCACATACTTCGAAGATCATCACGAGAATTCTTAATAAAAGGCTAGAGAAAAAAGCGAAAGAAATGCTAGGGAAAGATCAATTCTGCTTCAGGAAAGGACGAGGAACCAGAGATGCTATCGGTGTAGTGAGAATCATATCAGAAGGAGCAATAGAGTACAGCCAAGATTTATGCATATGTTTCGTCGACTGGCAGAAGGCCTTTGATAGAGTAAATTGGGTACTGCTGATGAGGATATTAAAGGATATGGGTGTCGACTGGAAAGACAGGAAACTGATCAGGAATAAAGTTGTAAAGGTCAGGTTGGAGAATGCAGACACCAGAGGAGTAAATATCAGTAGGGGAGTAAGACAGGGTTGTTGTCTATCGCCGATCCTATTCAATATATTTATGGAGAGAGGCTTAAGGAAGAAGCGTTAGAAGGCACGGGAGATTTCAAAATTGGAGGAAGGATCATAAGAACAGTGAAATACGCAGATGATCAAGGATTTCTAGCAAGAAAGCAAAAGGAAATCCAGAAAACGATAAATAGACTAGTGATAACAGGTGAAAAATATGGTATGGAAATACAGAAAAATCCAAGGCCATGTGAATATTAAGTAAAGAAGAAGAAAATTTGAACAGAAGTATTGGAGAAAAGCCATTAGAACAAGTTTCAGATTATAAATACCTTGGAAGCATCATAATGAGAGAAGCAAAATGTACAATTGAAATCAGAACTAGAATAACAAAAGCAAAAGCCACTTTCAGAAGAAAGAACCTCCTACTAATGGGGAATATAAAGGAGGATATCTGCAAAAAGATGATAAAATGCTATGTATGGAGTATAGCTTTGTATGGGACAGAAACATGGAAGCTAAGGAAAAATGATATAAAATACTTGGAAAGCTTCTAAATGTTGACATGGAGAAGAATTCTGAATATAAAATGGACAGATAGGGTGAAAAATGAAGTATTACAAAGAGTAGGAGAGGAGCGAATGATTATACAGATTATCAGAAAGAGGAAGGTAAACTGGATATACTGTATCTGCCCGAATACAAGCCAATGTTTGTCAAAATCGATCATGAAAAAATCACCCCTCCGCTTAAATGCCATCCAAGGAAAATTTGGGTTATGGTTAAATATCGTAGTCACCCATAGATGGCAGTAAGTCTCTCATTGCCGTCGCGTTCAAATGATAGTACATACTATATTTTCCGTAAAGTAAATATTTGATCTACGATGAATATTAATCAATAAATAATAAAGGTTAGAATATTGAATTTAGCACTACCTGTGCATTGTTACCGTTTAAGGCTGGGTTTTTCACAATATTTGAGTGGTCACATTATTTGCGTACATTGGCTATGCAGACGATTATGCAAAATGCGTTGACGGCTTTAAATGCTCAACTGTTTGAATTTTGGTTAATAAAGAGACATCTGCTCTGAAGGTATGAGCAACGGCTTGAACTGCAAAACTCAGCTAATAATGAAAAGTAAAACTTTACATGGAATGTGTATAATTATAAAAATGCAATTTCTTAAGGCAATGTAAATGCTAATTTCATGGAAATAGACTTGGATGAAAAATTATCTTGGCGAGATCACTATTACTATATTTGACCTTTTGTGAAAATGAAGATAAATAAAATTATTGTCAATGAATGTGGAACATTATTCAACAATGCAAAATTATTAATAGGAGTAATATTTCAAAATGTCAACAACTAAACCATTTCCCACTTATTTCTTCTATCTCAAATAATGTATTCTAAGCCGTGCATGAATGTCTGGCACACTTCATCATAAAATCTATGAAATTTACATTTTTGCCAAAAATGGTGGAAATTTTTGGAGGGTCGGCTTAAATCTGGGGTCGGCTTCTATTCGGGCAGATACAGTAGTTTCTTTTTGCATTTGAAAGCTTTAAAAACAGTCAAAGAATACACATTCAGCTTGGATGTTTTAGACAAATAATAGTAAGCAAATATTTCTAATCTTTTGAAAGCTTTCACTGTGACAAGACCAATATGCTGCATTTTACACTGTAAAAATCGGTACAACATACACTGTACAAACTTTCTCATATACGTACTAATGCGTCGTTTAGTTATCTTTAGAAAATGAAAATCGTATGAGCCTGTTTTTAGAAAATCCAATTTTTGTTAAAGTTGCCCAAGAATAAACTAGCCTTATATCCATTCATTGAGAAAAATGAAATACGTAGTATTATTGTAGATGTATATTCAAGTAACTGTACGAAATTTGATCAAAATTGTTAGAGCCATTTTTGATAAAATCGAATTGTTGTTAAATTTGCCTAGAATAAACTAGCCTTATATTCATTTTTTGAGAAATATGAACTATACAGTATTATTGAAGACGTAAACTCAAGTAACTGCATGAAATTTGATCAAAATCGTTAAGAGCCGTTTTTGAGAAAATCGGATTATTAAAAATGCTTAGAATAAACTACTCTTAATTATGGATCAATGTCAAATATTTCTACGTATACTCTGCTCAGTATGATAAAATGCCTAAGTACGAGATTTCATTCATTTTCGCTCTACCGTCTAGGCTCCAGCGCCAGTAACAGACAGACGGCATTGCAAAAACAACTTTTTTGGATTCAGCGACACCTAAAACGTATATTTCTGTAAAAATCTCGAGGTCGAATTTTTTCGCGAAAACAATACTTTCTCGATACTCCATATGAGAAAGTAAAAAACTGATGATATTGCTTCTGATTTTATCACTTCTTTATTTCCTGTGTTTAATACTTATAAATAACATGCCGACAAGATAAAAGCATTATATCAACGCTATGAAATGTTTCCATCACACACCAAATTCTCCAAAAATAAAATCCTTTGCCATAGTAAAAAATGGGTATATCACATACACCCTGCAAATTTCAGGCTTCTGACTATTATTTTTATGATGTAATTGATCCAACATTTATATAATAAAATGCACTAAAATGGTATCGGGTAAATCATGTGCAACTGTTGTATGCCCAACTGATGATTAGCCAACCACCAGTGGAAATGGAAAAATTATTCACAAGTATGATTGCTGATAATTATTATTGAGATCGCTGATGATGAGAGCAATCATTCATTACCTCATGTGGATGGGCTGGGCACTTTTTACTTTATCTGGAAAAATTTTAATGAGCATAATGCCCACACTTCAGCTTTTCTGCATATTTCAAAATTTAACTGCTGAGTAACTTTAGCGTTTGACAATACTTTCAATGGTGAAATAAAAAACCATGTTTACAATGGCAATCTTAAATTATGGCAATGCTGAAACTGATAATCTACAGCACGAGAACGGTGTTTGAGATATACTGAAACAAAATTTTACACAAACTGAGAAAACCTGCATTACGATACAATACTGAATCGATTGGCAAAAATACAAAGCCCCTATCTGTATTAATTCAGGAATTGCTGCACTTTTTTAAAACAGCTAAAAATGAATTTAAACTTCGGTGTTTTGGATCTGTCTCAAAACATTTTCATAATTGCACCACAATGTTGGTTAATGATATTAGACAGCACCAAGGAACAAATTCCACAAATATTTCATGCTACATTGCGATTACAAGATCACTTCCTTTGTTTCTATAAAATCCTTTCCTATTTACACAATAGTTATTTATGTCCCCTTGAAAGTAAACGGGTAGAAAAGTTAAAGCTCCAATGCTTAACATATATAAATGGACAAGCATAGACGTGTTGATAACACTTGTCATCAATAATGCAAGTAGCACAACAAACCACTGACTTGGAAATGTTCACTAATGGTGTGGTGGTTACCTTCCACATCAGACGGGATGATGGAAAATATGGTGCTTGCATTAGCCTACTCTTACAAAGTGCACCTAGAGGACCAGCTGCTTAACATCCCTACATAAGGACGAAGTGCTGATTTGTTTTTTCTCATTCTCTCGTTCTTTTAGTTCGTATACACAAAATAGCATGAGGAGCAACGTCCACAAAAATCCTGCTTTTGCAGGATTCGTGCCCACTGCCACTTAGAAGAACAGGCGAGTAGTAGGCCAGCACCTTTACCACTACACCACTGACTCCCCCACTAAACCACCTAACTGAACAAATTTGCTGCACAGCAAAGTGAAACTAAATATTTTCTTACTGAACTGCAAACCAAAGGCTATTAGACAGCACCAAGGAACAAATTCAACAAATATTTCATGCTATATTGTCATTACAAGATCACTTTGTTTCTATAAAGTCCTATTTACAGTTAATATTTATGTTATCAGGTAACACATTGATATACTTACCATAAATATTTCTTGGTATCACATGATCAATCGCTACCAGGATGTCATCATTGCACCAGACTGCAGATTGAAAATCCCCAGGAAAGTATATCTTCAAAGCATGCCTCTGAAACAACAAGAGAATTGAATCAGAAATCAAGCAACACAATTTCACGTTGAATAATAATCATGACTTCCTTATTACATTATGCAATGTCCCCATTTCTCTCATGCTAATAAATCATTCCATTTACATTCAAAACTGAAATTGTATTTTAACACAAGTTAATCTTCAATTCAAAGGTTTGTGAGAAACTGGAGAAATTATTACCTATAAGCGACTTAGATAGGCTTAATGCCTATTTTAATATACCTATTTAATGACTACAGAATTTCAACTGAACAGCAAAAAAATCATTGCTTTCAATAAATTTTTCCACTGAAAATTATATGCTTTAATTTATGAAATTCTAACAAGATTAAGACTAAGAAAATATCACATATCATGGGGGGGTAACGTCGGCATGTTTAAAGACAATCCGATTCGACAAAAGGTTGCTACGTTTCGTCGAGATTAGACACTAACCGTCTCACAATCAGAGGTTCAATGGAATTATGATGACCAAAGCAAACAATAACGCGATTAATGTATCATTCGTCTGAAACAGCTGTTCCAAATAGAAAGCTGATAAAAATTTTACCATTCTTAATCAATGAATTTAACTTGAACGTTCCAACGTTATGCTTACGGATCCATTCGATTACTCGATAACCACCTTCACGTCTAAAACTTTGCTAAATCTACCCAAAGTAGAAATGGTCTATAAAAAACTAATTCAAAAAGGGAAAAAGTTGTACCAAACCAAATTAACCGTGTCCCCTAACAAATGCTGAGCTAAGGTTATGAACCACATGAGCATTCGTGTCGAGTTCGATATCTCAGTAATATTAAGTTTCTCGATTTCCAAAAACTTATAAACTGCGTCGAAAAGTTATAAGAACTTGGAGCCAAAACTATGCAGACGTCACAGATGAAAGTACGGCAACATTAATCCGATGGTTACATGCGATACCGCGTGCAGTTAAAAAGAATTAAGTTTTCGCTACATAAGCATCCTACAGTACGTAAAAACCAAGGAGTAAATTTCGCACCGGTATCGTTCACAGTAATATAATTATGAAAAGTCCGTTAAATAAATTCAACATAAATTCCAAATGAGAATGTAAAATGACCTCCTTACCTATTTATGACTTCATCCAAAATCAGCTAACATCCCAATGAGAAAGATTTGACTGCCTCCACATCCCAAGTCGAAAAGTAAATTGACGAACGATATTTTTTCGCAGTTCAGCGAGGCGCACGCGTAACTTTCTATTATTTTATTTTCTACTAAAATATTCAAAATCAATTTTAGAAGTACCTTTGCGTAATAATATTAGGATGTATTATATGTCAGTGCTTTTTCTCTGTTAAGTTAAAAATTATTTTTATAGAAAATAACCGGACAAAATCTGAATATCTTAAATGTATAATGTGTCAATATTATTTTTATTTTCGTAAAAGCGATATATTAAATGAAAATTCAATTAATTCAGCCGTTAACTACACAAAAAATTTCTACCCTATTATTTAACTAATTTACCGTCAAAAGTGACGGTTATGCATGAGAAATATTAAAATAAAATTTAAATAAAAATGAAGCCAAATTCTATTAAAACCTTAAAAATAAACTTGAGGAGTATCTTAATTTAGCAATATTAAAATGTAGCAATTAATTATTAATCCGCCCTTTTATTAATAATATAAGTTATAAATTAAGATTTTTAATACCACCAATTCTTTATACTAAATTTGGTATTCAGTCACGTCCTTAACTAGGTTATTCTGTTCTTTTCAGAAATTACATTAATGTTAATTCATAACTCTTTCACAATAACATTCCACATTTTTAATTTACATATCAACCTTTCGCTGTTATCGTTACAACTAATTAGCCAAAAACTATTTTTGTATGAAGTAGTTATAAATTTTAATTCCATTAAACAATATATATATTAATGAAAGTCGACACTATTTTGAAGCTCAAACAATAACTTGGATACGATAAACAATACGATGGTAAAGGAAATTAATAAACACAAGCTTATTACATGGATTGTATGTATAAAAGTTTTCATTTAGTCACTTATGACAAAAAATATCATTGTTTGTTATCTGATTTGAAATTTTACAATAGAAAATGCCGAAAAAAATTTAAAAAATCTATTTTACAATACATACATATATATTATACAACTGCTTGCTCCCACTCACCAAACCTCCTTTGCTTGCTTCGCTCACAGTCACTTCATTCTTATCATGTATTAGATTTAGATAAGTATAGTGGAAATATATTTTGAAAATTAATTAAATGTATTTGATATGGAATGTATGTTTAATTTTTAATGACAAATTAACAACAAAATACAGTTTATAGAAAATTAAGTTAACACTTTATTATAAACTATATTATTAATTATGTTATTTTCTGGTATAGTAACACTTCCAGTAATTTGTATTTTCACTCCCTGACATGACTTTGCTCTGGATATAACTACATAATGTTGTCCATGTCTAAAAATTGGTCTATGTTGGTTTATGGTTTTCATAACACATAAATTATGTGTTATAAAAACCATGAAGAAAGACAATAAGCATGTATGTTCCTTGATGTTTCCAGGCGTAATACATTATGACACGCTAGCGACACTCAACACTACAGAAAACCTCAGACGGTCTCCACTCTGCTATGTAAGAGCGTGGACCCTACATTATGAAAGTTTTCAGTCTACTACAGCAAATCCTTTCTCACAGAAATCAATCAAGCAGTTGACAATGAACTAATCCAAAGAACAGAATAAAATGGACAGCAACAATGTAAACGAATTTTATGTCATTACTATAAAAAGGAATTTTCATTATTGGTCTTTCAAAATATCGCTTTGCTCACCAACCCCCATTTTGTGCTCAAACTACCAATTTAATTTTCAGCTTATTCTTCAATAACTGTACCTGATTTTGCTTTGTTCTTACTCTCGGAATTTGTGAATAATAAAATTCTTTATACCAAATCAAATTTATTTGTCCAAAGATCGTACTATAGGCAAATATAAGATGTCAAGTATAAATAATATGAAATGCCCTTACAAAATATGTACAATCAAAAGATACACAAAGGAAAACAAAAAGATAAAAAAAGACAACAAAAATCTATTAGGAACTCAGAAACACTATATACCTACACATTTACCGACAAGGTAAAGAAATAATTTCTTTTTAAAAGTATTAAAACATACAATGCTCTTAAGGTTTTTGGACAATTTATTGTACAAGTATATACCCATTACTTAGGGGTTTCTAGTGGCCATTTTGTTAGGGTTAAGGTATAGATGTAGATCATCATCTGATTGGGTGCAGTAATTGTGGACCATGCTGTTTTTCTCCATTTTATTAACAATTTTCTTGGTCAATAAAACCTAGCAGAAAATGTATATTGATGGAATGGTGAGGATATTTAATTCCTTAAATAATAACCGACAGCTGGCATAATAGCTGCTACCAATGATGATTCTAAGTAATTTCTTCTGAATGATTAAGATTTCCTTCAGGCAGGGAGAGAAACCCCAGAGAATAATATTATACTTTACTACAGAATAAAAGTGGGCATAATAAGACATAAGCAGAACTTGAAAACTAACGCTTTTCTTTAGGGGAGAAACAAGGTAAGAAATAGAATAATTTTTTTGAAAGGTAATCGATATGTGAATTCCACTTGAGATTAGGGTAAACAAAAATACCAAGAAATTTAAACTCTGTAGCAGGGTCAGGATTTGAAGAACTAAGGAGAAAGATGTCATAGGGATGTCTGGAAGAGGAGAAACATACAATCTGTTTTAAATCATTTAATTTACATAGGGCCATGTCTAGACATTTTCGGGCACTAGGCACAAAGACCAAATAGTATTTATATATTTTTCTTTCAAATTTTTTCTCAATAAAGTCATTAACACGTTGAGTGCTGGTGACTCACACATGTGAGTTGTACGGAGGCCCTGTCTGGGAGCGGCCGTCTCACACGTGTGAGTCATCCTTCCCTTCTTAGAAAATGGGATGGGGATTCCAGCTGCCACACCCAACAGACCTTAAAGTTTACTCTCACCCTCAATACTAGTTTAGCTGTCTACCAGTACAAACCGTTTTAAAATCAGTCTACTTAGAGGCTTTTACAATCTTTACAAATCATATTTATTGAAGAACTATTGCTTTATTACTTCTTTATGTACCCTCAATACTAGTTTAGCTGTCTACCAGTACAAACCGTTTTAAAATCAGTCTACTTAGAGGCTTTTACAATCTTTACAAATCATATTTATTGAAGAACTATTGCTTTATTACTTCTTTATGTTTACGTACAATTTCAAATTGAAATTAGATCAATAAATCTCTCAATTTCTGACAAATATTGCCGTAATTTATTTTTTTGTTTTTCTTCTTTATTCACTTTTCTTATTTTAATTTGATCTACCATTACAATAAATAAGGTGTAAATGACGGTGATGAATGTTAGAATTGTGTGACATATTTACTCCATTTCCTAATGTTACTTGTTTATTTAGAATTGCGCCCGCAAGACCCACTCTATAAAATTAGGCCTCTGTTGGATGTTTTCCATGAAGATATGAGCGAAGTGTATTATTCAAAGAAAGAACTGAGCCTGGACATGTCAATGATGCTCTGGCGCGGGCATTTATATATTTCTGCCAATATATTAGTAACATGAGGCATAAGTATGGTATAAAAACATATATATTGACGGCCTAGTTTGTCGCAACCCCATCTATTGCAGATCCAAAGACCCAGATTGGGGTGGGGCTGGACACACAGAAAGAGTTGTTCATAAACTGTTAGCTGATTTTCTTTATACAGGCTATGCAGTTTATATGGACAACTTCTACAACATTGTCCCACTCACCCAAAAATTATTGTCCGACGAAACTTGTCACTGGTACACTGCTAGGTTCTCAAAAGGGAAATCCCTTAGACTTTCAAAATTAAAAATTAAAAAAGGGGGAGTTGGACAAGTCGTTTATGGGGGAGGGCATTTGTGTGATCAAATGGCGGGATAAAAGGGATGTTATAATCATATCATCGGAACTTGATGGGACTGTAAAAGAGGAAACTAGTAGAGAACAAACTTCTAAAAAGCCAGAAGCTATATTAGAATACAATAAGTTCATGGGGGGAATTGACAGGAGTGACCAGCTAATGTCGTATTACCCTATTGAGAGAAAGACATTGAGATGGTATGAGAAATTGGGGATCCATTTCTTTCACATAATGATGAATAATAACTATTTATTGTACAAAATGGCAACCAGAAGTAACATGCATCTCATTGATTACTGAGACAAAGTAATTGACCACCTTATCCCTGATGTTAACCACACTGCAATGGGTCAGAGGAGCAATATTCACCTACCGTCTAAAGTTGCAGAAACAAGGACAAAGAGAAAAAGTTGTCGAGTGTGTTCGAATAAAGGAGAAAGGAAGAACACAGTATACTACTGTAAGAGTTGTGAATCAGAACTGGGTCTTTGTTTAGAGCCTTGTTTCCATGATTTCCACAATTATAATTGATCTAATTATAAATAATGTATATATAGAAAATAGTTTGTTTGTTTTAGTGTTGTTTATTTATTTTATACGTAAATGTATTATGCACAATGTACATATAAATATATTAAAAAAAGGAACTGTCTTTTACTTTTCCCATACATAATAAATAGAAAAGGAGAAAAAAGCACCGTTTTTTATTTTCTTTTATGATCTTAGTTGTCGACATAATTAAAAAGAGAAAGAAAATAAAGAAAGACGTAATAGGTAATAGCAATTATTAATGTAGGAAAAATTTCCCAGCCAAACTTCATTGAGGGTTTGCCTAACCAGAGTTACACTCAGAGGCGGCCGACTCACTATGTGAGTCATAGTTAAAATACAGGTTTTTATTCTACAAAACTTAATTTTCAATGCATCTTATGTAAAACTGTTAAATATTAATGAAGAAAAATCATAAAATGGACATCTGCCCCACCGATCATATATCTACTTTTATGGATTCAGTCAAAGTGTTAACCAGTTCATCATAACTTAATTTAAATGTTTTCTTTTTCTATATAAAGTATTGCAAGAGCATTCAACTTTTGCTCTAGGAGAGTACTTCGCAAATAATTTTTAATAATTTTAAGTACTGAATATGTCCGCTCTCCTTTGGCATTAGTCATGGACAAAACCATAAACAATCTCAAAATTATTTCCACATTCGGAAAAGTTGAAATGATGTTTCTATTGTGGATGAATTCAAGCTTCTCTGAAGCAGATTTTAAACATTCTGATTTTGATAAAATACCAAATGGCTCAAATTCTTCTTCCAGTTCGTCGACATTTACATCATTATTATATGATTCTATAATATACTTAACAGATTTGGCATATCATCTGATAAACTTTGTTTCTTCTTCCAATATCAAAAATTATTTTATCACAAATAACAAAAAAATGTTTACTTTGAAGGCTTCTTTACCTTCCAATTCAGCATTATTCACCAGGTCATCATCAAAAAATAACTTCCTAGTAATTCCTCTCTTTTTTCACTTTTATACTTTTTCATGGCCTCATTCCCAAAATCATCTAAGTTATCACGGATATTTTGAATGAAACCAATTAACTATTATATAATGATAACGCAGTTGATAATGATTGCAGAGATTTGCTGATGGCATTCATTCTATTTAAAATCTTATCCCATGTGTACATTAACTATACAAATTCATATTCATCTATTTTTTTTAATAATCCTACAGCTTCTGCTCAAACTATTGGCTTCTCCAAATGATTTGATGAAAACATTTTCAAAGCTTTTCTAACCTTACCGTAATTTCCTTTTAATGCCTTAATTGCATCAGCTCATGCAGACCATCTAGTACTAGATAGTGGTTTTATAGTTAAATGTTTATTCCCAAAACAACTTACCAAAACATTCCAATGATGAGTTGATGCAGAAAAAATACTTAAATTTCTTAAACCACTTTGAAAAAGTTTGTAGCTTCTACACAACTCTCAGCAGCAGCATTGCTGACTAAATTTAAGCAATGGTTTGCACATAAATTTTGCTTAAGGACTGTGTTGCTTAATAAGACTTTGTAGCCCATTATATGGGCCAGACATGTTTGAAGCATTGTCGTAGCTTTGGTCTCTACAATTCTTAATGTTGATATTAAGTTTTTGCAGATATTCCAACACTACATGCTCCAAATTTTTTCCAGTGTGAGGTTATCGGTATAAAAGATAGGAAATGTTCATTTACTTTACTGTGCAGAACATACCTAACTAATACTGTCTACTGGTCTATATGACTGATATCCTGTGTAGAATTGACGATTATTGAAAAAAATTTTGCTTCATGCAATTATTTTACTATGTCATTTCTTATCTTGTCACCAATTAGAGCAATAAATTCATCACAAATATCAGAGGACAAATAATGGATATTGCCTTTCCCTAAGTAAGTTGACATATTTATTTAAGTCTGTTCGCAGAAATGGGTCAAATTCTGCCAAATACTCCAAAGCCCCATATAATTTCCACTGTGCTCTTCATAGAATGTTTGATTTTTTCCACGAAAAGCAAGTGCATGAGAAGAAAAATATATAATATAATGTAATGGTATATAATATAATGTAATATAATATAATGTAATATAATATAATGTAATATAATATAATGTAATATAGTGTAATATAATGTAATATAATGTAATGTAATGTCATGTCATGTAATGCAATGTAATGTAATAAAATATATAACACATTTCAAAACTTCTCTCCAGTGTTGACGTTCACTTTCGAGTGCTTTTATAAGAGTTGTATCAATGCCACCAAGAGTTTTCGTTCTAGAAATAAAAGTATGTATAGATGACATAGCTTCTGGGAAATATTTTTCCAATGACTAGTCCCTTGAGCCAATTTTGTTTTTTGCTTGGAAAATAATTTACAGATATAGAAATATGCCTTCTTGTTAGTTTGTATATACACTAACCAATCTTGTTGAAATTTCTCTCCATTTTTATTAATTCTTGTGAATGTGCTTGCATTTAGAGACCTATTTATTGTCCTAGACCCTTCATAGAATTCAATTTTCGAGGACTCCAGGGTTCCGTGAACTTGCTCTGTTCTAATTTTAATATAATAATCTTGGATTGATGAAGTTATTGTTGCAGGCCATAGCACAATATCATTTGACAAAGAATTAATATCATTAGGTTGCTGTGTTGCTAACTCTACGGAAACATTTTCAGTACTGCATATAGTCACAATAACATTGTCAGATTGAGGTTGAAGTTTTCCATTTGAGCTTTCCTGGGTCGGCGAGTGAGATAAAACATCATCATATTGAGGTGGAATATTTTTATTAGATTGGATCAGTGGCTGAGATTGAAAGATCTCATCACTACCTTCATGTGTGCAATGAGATAGAATATTTACAGTAGAACTACCTTGGGTCAATGATGGAGATTGAGACATTTCTTCGTCCGATCTGATTGGCACACAAGGGTCACCAACCCACCGGCTTCGCCCGGTATACCTTATGGTACTACAATAGATAGACTATCTAAATATTTTTGCCAAAGTGGGCTGTAAACATTTATGTCAGCCGAAAAATCTAATTAAAAGAATATTCAAAGAAAAGAAAATTTGTGGAGCGCTCCAGGCACCTATTAAACTTTTTGGTAATTTTATTCGGGTCCTCTGGGCCCCTTCAATTTATGGGCCCTAGGCATGTACCTATTTTGCCTTGTGCAAAATGTGGCCCTGAATTTACACCATTCATTCATTGTAGAAAGGGTATCACTCAGGCCCGTCTCAAGGAACCACGGGGCCCCAGGCGAGACGACTGCGGCAGACCCCCCTTCCCTTCACTTAATAAGGGTAAGGGGCAGAGCCTTGATAGGTGTGGGGCCCCTATAGGCACAGGGGCTGGGGCAGCTGCCCACCCAGCCCTCTCCTTAAGACGGGCCTGGTATCACTAGCTGATTTCAATAACAAGGAAAAGTTTGGGCAATTTAAAAGTACACTGACATCATCTGCATATAGAACTGAGTGGGATAAAACTTCAGTGCCCAAACAATCAGGCAGGTCATTAATGAGAATTAAGAATAAAATCAGTCCTGCAATAGAACTCTGTGAAACGCTAGAGAAAATTGGTCTTAGTTTAGACAAGTAATTTTGGCCATCAAGATTGACAGATACCATCAACTGATGAGTGGTTAAGTATGAGGAGAGCCATTCATGGGCAGGACCATGAATGCCAATAGCAGAGCATTTATGCAGAATGAGTGAGTGATTAACAGTGTCAAATACTTTAGTAAAATCAAAAAAGAGGCATAAAACTTTGTCTTTCATATTTAGCTTTTCTGAGATACAATTTATAGATGATATAAGGGCAGACTCGGTAGATTTGTCTTTTCTAAATCCAAATTGAGAATCAGAAAATACATTATTATTTTCTAAAAACCTTACTATTCTACTGCTATAAATATATTCAAAATTTTTTGAGAACTGAGGTAAAATGGAGATTGGCTGATAATTTTCAATACTTTTCTTGTCACCTTTTTTCTTGTAGACAAAAATGATTTTGGATGTTTTTAGAGTTTTAGGAAAGGAATCCAACTGCAACCATTTGTTCACAAGATACAGTAAGACGGGTGGCCAGCCTTTTTTTTTAAGACGGGCCAATTATTTTTGGCGGGGCACTATCCTTGACATCTGGTTTAAATTGATAGCTTAATGTAATGTAAATTAAGCCAAAAATAAACAGGAATGATTAAAACAATAACATACTTAAATAGATTTATTTAAATGGCAACATTTGAAATATAGGCGACTCCCGAGTCTTGTTGGGGATGCGTTCCTGAAAACGTGTTCGAATCTCGAATATTCAAGTGTCGAATGCCATTTTTCCATATAATTGCATGTTATAATCGGGAGATACGTTCCTGCATCTCGGGAAAAAGTCTCCCCTCACATTTTATAAAGATAAAATAACATTACTAATATGTTAATACAACAATATTAAATTATGAATAAATTATATAATAAATATTTTAAATGTATAACTTGTTTTTTGCGCTAAAAAGGAAGAAATAAATTTGTGTTTCGAACTTCAAATGCAATATGCTTTACAAACAGCCCAGTCCGGATCACGCGAGTCGTTTGTAACAAACGACTCACGTGAGCTGGATAACATACCTGCGTACATCTATCTATACATACAACTATTTATCGCAGCAAAATTAATATAAAAGTTATTGTAAAAGCACAAAATAACTTAAGAATAAAGATACAATAAAATTAAAAATATTTTCACACCTTAAATCTTTTTCAACTGCACTTAATGGACTTGGTTTATTAATTGAGAAGTTAGAAGATTTTAGTTGGAAGAAGAGGAGCTATTGGGTGGGGAACTGGATGGGCTATTGACTGGGGAATTGGATGGGCTAGTCCTTGCAGCAGATATTGAAGCAGTTTCTACTGGCTGTGGTCTTTAAACCTTCTGAAAGAATTTATACAGCTTCGGTTGAATTTTAGCCTTCTTCTTTTGTTCATAAAGGACCCTGTAGCAGGCTACGTCCTTAAGAACAACACTTTGCACCAATGAGCTCCTCTCAGTATTAGGATCTTTTTCATCAATCAAGTTTATGAAATTATCCAGACTCCGGAAGATCTCACTAAGGTCTTTTAAAGACAAGTCCATAGGTTTACTTGGAGAAAGCATAATATCATCTTTGCCATCTTCCTTGGTCTCAATGGATTGTTGCAATTCGATGAGGTCTTTATTGGTCAACTCCTCTGCATGAGATGAAATTAGTTCATCGACATCTGCCTCATCCACTTCTAAGTCAGGTTGCATCCCCAGTGCAACAACTTCTCTGTTGATCTGCTCAGGGGTCTCTTCAAATCCTTTAAAATTAATGACAAACTGTGGGCAGAGCTGATTCCATGACCCATTTATGGTTAACTGCATTCCAGATTTGTAGCCTCTCCAGAAGTCCCTTAGGGTTGACCACCTTCCGTATCAGTTGCTGCAATTGTCTGCTGCATTGTGCGATGAGCATAATACCACTTGAAAGTTGCAATGACCATTTGATCCATAGGCTGGAGCAATGAGGTAGTGTTTGGAGGAAGAAACAATACTTTCACATTGGGATTCATGTCATCTAAATTCTGGGGATGTCCAGGTGCGTTGTCCAAAATTAACAGAACTTTAAATGGCAGATTGTTGTCCTTACAATATTTTTTCACTGATGGCACAAAATAAAAATCAAACCAGTCCCTGAAAACAGATCCAATCACCCAAGCCCTTTGGTTCGACTTCCATATGACAGGCATCATACTTTTTGTCTTCCCCTTAAAAGCTCTGGGATTTTTGGAGGTGTACACCAACTGGGGCTTAAGCTTAAAGTCTCCTGCTGCATTGCCACCAAGCAGCAGCCTATCCTTTGCTGGCTTAAATCCTGACGTGGTTTTTTCTTCCTTGGCAAGGTACGTCCTGGCTGGCATCTTCTTCAAAAATAATCCTATTTTGTCACAATTAAAAACAAGAATAATAGCCACCCTCTTCAATCAATGCACACAATTCATCAGGATAACTTGAGGCAACATCAGTATTTGCACTTGCAGCCTCGCCAATTAATTTAAGGTTATGCAAACCTGCCCTTCTCTTAAATCTGTCAAACCAGCCATGGCTTGCACTAAATGGAGGTGCATCAACAGAAATTTCATCCATCCTTTCCTTCAAATCATCATAGAGATCCTTAGCCTTTGCTCTAATCATGGCCTCACTAATAGGAATATGTTTCTGACACTTATCATCTACCCAAAGTTTTAAAAGTTTTTCCATTTTAGGTATCACAACACCAAAAATAAACCTCGCGTGGCTGGTTGGAACCAATAACTACGCGAAGTTTATTCTGCATATATTATCGATCGGCGGGATCGAAACCTCGAATTAATTGAGACTCGAACAAATGAGACTCAGGAGTCGCCTGTATTAAATTAAAAAAGAAAAATGTTGCTACAAATATCTCAATGTGATTTCTGAATTTGCTTTTCAATTAACAATTTCTCAATATTAGAACTGATTTTCGACAATGATAGAAGAAGCAGACTGCCCACACGAGTGTTTGTTAAAACAGATCTATATTTGTTTTGGACAAAGATCATTGTCGAAAACATCTGTTCACAAACATAGGTTGATCCAAATGTGCACACAAGATCCAGTGCAAGGTCATGCAGTTCGGGGTACTTGTTTTCGGGAACAAATTTCCAAAAGATTTTTAATCTGGGAATTGGTGACTCACAAAGTTCATGAAATTTTACTATGAAACCTGAGTGATTCTTACTGTCAGCAATTTCCAATTGGATTTTTGGTGGATATTTCTCTATTTCACTGTCCAAAATAGAGAATGGATTTATGAAGAGAGAGACGTTGTTTCTTTCACTTTCGAAGTCTTTGAACCAGGAACTAAACAAATCATATAGAGCTGCAATAGCATAATAGTACCTATCGAAGTGCAAACAAAAATTATTACTTTCACTTTGAAAACATTTTAGAGTTGAAAAGTGAGCCAGTTTTTTCTAAAATAAACTCCTAGAAAATAATTTCAGTTTAGCCTTGAAAGAGTTCACAAGGTTAAACATTGTTGGAAATCAGAAATTTTCACCTTGTAGTTGAGTATTTAAATCGTTAAGATAGTTAATGTTATCTACTAGGAAAGCTAAATGACCGTTCGAAATTGCTCATGTTAAACGTTTAATTCACATATTTTGGGTATTTCCATTTTAACAGGATGTTGCCTTGCCTATCAATTACATTGTTAGACCTCAAAATCCTATTGTTATTTTAATCCTTATGGGTGTAAGTGTGCTTTGAATGGTTTTAATACGAAAGAGAGGGGGGGGGAGAGAGAGGAAGGGAGGGAGTAAGGGAGAGAGAGAGGAAGAGAGAGATAGGGAGGATGAGAGGGGAAGGAGAGTGAGAGAGGGAGGAAGAGGGAGGAGGCTGGAGGGAGGGAGATATGGGGAGAGAGAAGGGGAGGGATAGAGAGGGAGGGGAGGGGCAGCTATTGTAAGTTTAACTAAAGGTAGCCCATCAATATGACGGGCTTATATACTAGTTAAATATAATAGATACGGTCATATTGACCCCATGCCACTAATTAAGGGTTAGTTAGTCATAATCAGAGTCGTTATCAGGGCCGTGTTTAGGACAATTGGGGCCCTAGACAAATCAATTTTTTTTGCCCCCTCTTCTCATTAAAAAGGAAATTATGTAGAAATATAGGAAGTGGAAAAGTAAAGTAAATCTGTAGAAAATGTTAAAATCCTTTATTTTAAAGTAAATAATCATAGATGTGCAAATTTTTTCTTTTTCGCCTTTAGTACTGCAAATTTATCAATCGTTTCATCAGCAACCACTTTTTCAACACAAAGCACTTAATTTTTCTTATGAAATACTTCTATGTTGATAGTTTTTTATGCGTTTCAAAAGTTCCGTTCACCAGTAACATTACTGATTGGAATTGTCAAGTATATTTGCAGTGATACGTCAACATTTGCAATGATGTTGTTTTCTATTATGAACTTTAACATCTATTGTATTCGCGTACCTGGATCTCAGGCCAGTGGCATACCAAACATCTAATTTGTACCTGTTCGTTACTCAATATTTTCAACGAAAATTTACAAAATAATGTTTTTATTCAACTTTTTACAAGATTGAGTCGGTAAATGACTGGCTGCCACCACCCTGGTATTGTTATGTATCCTATTGACATAATGGTAACACCATATGTTATCAGAATATCTACACTGCATTGGACGCCTCGTCTGTATAAAAGTTGTTTTAAAAAATTGATTTTTTATATTTTCACTTGTTTTTGTTTGATAATTTCTAATATAATTGGAATAAACATCGTTATAAAATTTTTTTAAATTATAACAGACATTACAATAAATATTTATTTTCAAGTGAACATTGGAATTAATGCATCAGATTTTGAAAGGCTATTAATATCATGTCATCTTACATAAAAACTAATTAGCAAAAATTATAAGGAAAAACTGTATTAGTTGAACCGATCTTTGAATGGATTATAATTAACAAAAAGTACAATACATAACAACAAAGTGAACATCGAAGAAAGAGACAGAGTCAAGATAAAGGCTGTGCTAAGAAAGTGAAAGAAAATAAAATTGTTTAAGGTCCAAAATAGAATCTGAAATAATTAGTGATGGCTGTATAACTTACTGGGCTATTTATGCAAACTGTCGTGGTTTAACATCGGGAATAAGTCCCAACTACTGCAAGCGAAAACAGAAACTCCAATGTTGTTGGGACAATCAAGAAGTCGCCTTGCTTACCTAATGTTTTACCCCTTGTGATTTTCATCGTACAAACGAAGGAAGTCTTATGAGCAGTGACAGTGGCGGATTTAGACCCTC
Source organism: Uropetala carovei (assembly GCA_036926305.1). Taxonomy (NCBI): domain Eukaryota; kingdom Metazoa; phylum Arthropoda; class Insecta; order Odonata; family Petaluridae; genus Uropetala; species Uropetala carovei. The sequence continues at coordinate 635,164 of JAXCHB010000063.1, read as the reverse complement.
TTGGGCCCCTAGGCACAGGAACTTTGGGAGCCCTCCTCGTAGTTTGTGATAGTATTAAGAAAACTATGATATACTGAAAAACGTTTTATTGACAAAATAATGTTATATTATTTTTTTTCAAAAAACATGAAAATAAGCATCACAAATTCACCTTCCGAACTTTTTTAGGCAGCAAATTTCTAAGTTTGGGGCCTCTAGGCATGTGCCTACTGTGCCTATTGGGTAATCTGCCGCTGAGCAGTGATCCCAAATTTCGGGATCTTTTCACTGTATTTAGCAACTCTTCTCCTTTATAAAGCAGAGACACAATTGTGTGGGAGGAATGCTGTCAATAATATTTCAAAGTATAAATAATAAATTTTTAATTAATGTTTATTATACTATTGTAATTAAGTAAATAATATTTTTTATTAGAACACCGCGGTGGTATTTTTCAGCTCTGCGAGGCAATGCGACAAAATAGGAGACTTGCATATAGAACAGTTGTTAACTTTCTCGATTTACACAATACAGTACGAAGTCCCAAATCCAGCTGTCCAAAATCTGATATGATCCGAAATCTGGGCATTTTACAAAATTTTCCATTAAACAACTTGGATAAAGTTATGATCGAGTGGGTAGCGTAGGAGTGAGAAAGTTTCATTGTCTGGACCGATGCTCATGACACGACATGAAAAATGCAACACTGTGATTATTCTACAGGTTGGCTTACAAAATTCAAGAGACGACACAATGTTCAGCAGCTAAAAGTTTGTGGTGAAATGGCTTTTGCCGATAATGAAGCTGCTGGGAAGCACACTGACGAACTTGTAAAGTTAGTTGCTAATGAAAACTTGACACATGACCAGGTATAGTTATAATGCAGATGAGACTTCTCTTTTATGGTGTTAAGTTCCTTGAAAGACACAAGTAGCAGAGGACGAGACTGTACCAACAAGTGTGAAAGTTGCGAAAGATAGGCTAACTATGCTCGCATGCGTGAATGCATCTGGAACTCATAAATGCAAGTTACTCGTCATAGACAAGAGCACTCATCTTCAGGCTTTTTAGGGAGTTCGGATATTTCCTGTCCAATATCGTGCTAATAAGAGAGCCTGTATAACTAGAGAAATTACCATTGACTACCGTATATACTCGTGTATAGTACGAGTTTTTACGACCAAATTTTTATTTCAAATATTGGGGATCGTACTATACACGAGTAATGCATTTGAGGATTTAAAATTCATGTGTCTTCACGGGCATTTTCGGTGAAGTTATGCCACCCGCACGCATTCTAATGGTGGGCTAACCTTAACAGTGAGGTCCTTTATCGTTGTTATGTTGCTTCATGAAGAGTAGAATCTTTTTCATATATACAGCTTCAAATTCACAAATACTTGATATAAGTGAAGATTTACGGGCACTTCCTTTCTTGAATTTTATGTATGTACATCTTTGTTTGCGTCTTTTTACAAGGGATGGATGGATTGGAACGAGTTGGACTAAAAGTATCGTAGACGGCGTAACTTAATGGAATTTCGACATCTTGGAAAAAAGAAATTACTTTGTAATATTCAACAGTCTTTATTGTTTCTTCAATCACACACTGATCGGTTTCCACTACAAAGTCATTCTAAAGGTGTTATGTCGGTTAGTAACACCATTAGAATGATTTTGTAGTGGAAACTGGTCGGTGTGTGATTGAAGAAACAATAAAGACTGTGGAATATTACAAAGTAATTTCTTTTTATCCGTTATCCCTACCTATTAAATAGATGAGTGAGTGGAACCATTACGTACGCGGAACGTAATCCAGACGTACTAGAATTGAAACGATTTTATTTCATCTTGTGCAATCATGATTCATATCACTTTTTATTAAATGTTTTAGGAGTAAGATGCTTAACTTATCCGAATGTTAGTGTACTCGCAAGAAATAATATTTACGACATTTACGGTCTATTCTATGGTTGTGTGGAAAATCAAGGTTGTTCGATATATCTCGCTCGTAATCATCGAGCCATCGAAACGAAATATATCGACCATGGTGGAAAGCTGGGGTCATACTATAAACGAGATATATGAAAAAATCAGGTTTGTTCACCAAAAAATCAGGGGTCGTACTATACATGGAGTCGGTATATACACGAGTATATACGGTAGTTTGAGAAATATTTTGTGCCCGAATCTCATGCCCATTGTAAATCTGTAGGACTACCGGATGGCTGCAAGATACTTTTGATTTATACAACTGCTCTGCACACACCAATGCTGAAATTTTGGTAAAAGACAATATTCATGCTGTATTTTTACCACGAAACTGTACCTCCCTCTTACAACCCATGGATCAGGGTGTTTTACGGGCGTTGAAGTGCCGTTACAAGAATGAGTTTATGAGACATATGTTGAGAGTTATCAATGGATTGCTAAAGGAATGTCTTCTGACCAAGCTAAAAACTTGAAGGAACTGATATCGAAGAAGGTCTGAATGTTGATAGCGATAAACCGGTGGTTCTTAAACTAAGTGATGGCAAAACCTGTGAAACTGTGTTAAATTCTGAACACGACAAAAAAGAATGTGATGTACAAAAATTTCATTAAGGATCTTAAGGGAAAAAACTTAATTACTGAACGGGAAATTAAATTTGTTTATAAAAAGCTTCTTTCAGAAAAGCAAAAATGTATGAAACAACTAACATTACATGACATTTTTAAAAACAAACCTGAAAATTGCGCAAAAAACCATCCTCTCTTGAAAGTGAAATCGCTAACAACTCAACCTACGACAGAGAGAAGTAAATTATCATCAGACTGCCATTTCCTGCATATTTTAAATCGTAATATTCATATATATATACTAGTATATGGTGCTTGCATGCATTGGTTTTGTCCAAATATATAATCGTGCCAAATTTAAAATCTCTAACTGATCAATAAATTCCTTATAATTTTTATTCTCATATGACACAAAAATGGGCCAAAACAGCCTCTATAAATTGGAATTGTTTAAATTTTGGTGATCGTGCCAAATTTTAAGCTCTTAGCTCAGCTAGAAGTGCCTTTTTTATCCTCGTATGGGGCAAAACAGCCCCGAAAAATTGAACTTTTTAGAATTTAGGTGTTTTTTCATAGGTTGTAATCAAATATATATAATTGTGCCAAATTTAAATGTTTGTTTATATTTAAAGCATTCGTTTAGTTAAATTTCACAGTAGTAGAAATAAATTTCAGGAGCCTTTATTTAATTTTTAACTATGAAAAAGCGAATAAGGATATCGTGGAAGGAGATACTGATGACAAATACGATCCACAAAAAAGCAAAACACAAGGTCCTCATATACAAACAAACATAAGAGTTCTTGTTAATGAATTATCTACAAGAAGCTCTCGCCTCTCCTTTTCGTTCCGGCCCCACCCTCTCGGTGGCTATCTTAGGGGGGAGGGGGGGGAGCAAATTCCTGGTTGCCGATATACTTGTATATACGATACACTCGTATCTCATTGCTGGGGCTGATATCAAAAGATATCGGTATTCAGATTCTGCGATTGACTTTAGAAAGGACAGAGATTGACCAAACTTTTTCTGGTGCAACATTCTAAGCCACATACCAAAATTAACATGATGTGCCTCATCTTCCATTGTTTTTATTTTATGCGTGTAAAGTTAGTAATATTCTGCACATAATTTAGTCAATGTATTGAATACCAATGGTAATGTTTCGATGTGAAAGCACAACGCACAGGGCCCTGTGCAGCTGCACTGATGGCACTTGCCTCAAGCCAGCCCTGTTCAAAAGAATTTACACACCGATTTCAGCAATTCAAAGACACAATATTCTCACTGCGCTCTCTTTTTAACAAAAGCTCTATTTGAATGACAATTTCTAAATAAAGAAAAACAACCATGTATTTGGTTAATATATTCTGTTAGCACCGGTAAAGTTTTTTGCAGACCATATAGACTATTTGGTTGTGAACCTGTTTTTTCTAAAGAAGGATTCAATCACTGGAAAAATGCGGCAAGAAGAGTTTGTGAGCATGAAAATTCACATGGTCACAAGACTAATGTAATTAATATGAAGGAAAGAGGTTGTCATTTGAGTCGGATCGTCACTAAGCTGATTGGTCATCTTGAAGAAGAAAATGCTTACTGGCAAAAAGTATTGCATATGGTTGCAGCAGTTAATCTTTCATTGGCTTCTTGAGGACTACCATTTAGAGTAGATGAAGTTTTTGGTTCCATTAATAATGGAAATTATATGATGGCATTGGAATTAATTGGAAAATTCGACAATTTCTTGGCTGAACACATATCTCGTCGTGGTATAAAGGTAGCGGTAGCACTTCATATCTGTCATTCAATATTTGTGACGAGTTTATCAGTGTCATGTCAAGAAGAGTTACAAAAGAAATCATTAGTTAAGTGCTAATTGCAAAATATTTTTCTATTAGTGTTGATTCTATGCCAGATATATCTTACCCAGATCAGTTTTCTTTCATTATTAGATATGTTAGGGAAGATGGGACTCCTGTAGAGCGCTTTTTGTTTTCTACAAAATACCAGCCACAAATCTGAGGAATTAGCTGATGCCATTAAAAGAAATAACAGGATGATAATATTGATATTGGCTACTGTCGTGGACAATCTTATGATAATGGTAGTAATATGGCCACAGTGTACACAGGACTTCAAGCTAGAATTAACTAAGTTAATACTCTCGCTGTTTGTGGCATGCTTAGTTCATTCTCTGATTGTTGTAGAAACAAGTGCTGCAGAGAGCTGCCAATATGCAGTTTTATTATTTGATATTTTACAAGAAATGTGTAACCTCTTTATAGTATCAATGCGTAGATGGAAAGTTCTTCAGTCATATATTAAAGCTAAAGTTGTTAAGAACTAATCAGTAATGCAATGGTCAGCCTGAGAGAATGCTCGCAAAAGTCTGCATGAGTAGTAAAGTGAAATAATCGAAGCTTTAGAAACAATCAAGAACAATTCATCAGAGCAAGCTACTACATGTTGTAAAGCTTCGGGGTTGCGAGATAATTTAAACGAACTGGAAACAGCCTTCACGTGTAATTTTTGGAATATAATATTGGAGAGATTCAGAGCAGTTAGCAAAAAAATTCAGTGGTAGTATTGATAAAAACATGGTAGCGGAACTATACTCTCTACTTACTGGATTTGTTTCAAATATGTTTGATGAAATTGAACTAAACACTATGAATTTCTCTGGACTCTCGGAATATGTTAAAAAAATTAAGAAAAAAAGAAAACCATTCTTTGATAAAATGCAAGGCAAAGAAATTGAAATGACTAGAAGAGAGGGTTTTCAAGTGAACACCTTTTTACCTATATTGGCTAGACTGAAATCTGAATTAAGTAGATGCGGTAAATAGGGTTGCCAACTTTTAGATCTTCATGAACCGGAGATGTTGTTACGGGTTGCCTACTTTAAAATATTCATGAACCAGAGTTTGCTTGAAACCTGGATACTTTAGAAGAAACTCAAGAGGAATTAAATGTAATGATAAATATATTCAATATTCTGAAAGGCATTTCCGGACATATGATTAAAAATCGATTTATTTTATTAAATATCACTAATTAACGACATTGTAAGAGCATCATCAATTTAAGTTTTTTGTATAAAACAAAATACAATGAAAATTAAAATGCAAACTATCTTAATTCGAATCATTTATAAAAAATGCAAAAGAGTCATAAAAAGGGCTTCCCGCTGCAATCGAAATTGAACCGGAGATTTGTGCTTCTCACCCAGAGACCAGAGATTATGGCAATGACCCGGAGATCTCCGGCCCAAAAGTCGGAGGTTGGCAACCCTAGTGGTGAAGCATATAAAACATTCATAAATCTGTATGTGCTTTAATGCTAAAAATTCTCTCAAACTATGTGAAGATGAGGAGGAATATCTGCTTAAATGCATGAATCATTTCAACATTATTTATGCAAAATATAATTTACTAAAATTTTTTCATTTTTATAAAAAAGGTTTGCCGACTATTACATTCTGAACTCATTTTAAGGATAACACTTTGATTTGGCCACCTTTCTATGAAGTGGACGATTTTCATGCAAATGGAAGTACTTAACATGCATATATACGATACATAATGATGTACCAATTTTCTTAATAAAACTTTCATCCAGTGATCTAACAATAGACCACCTTGACAAACAATAATAGATAGAATGACTCATTGTTGGGTTAACTCAGCATGAACTCTTTAACATGCACTGCCAATGGAAACAACATATATTAGCCATAAAACAAATCTTGGCTATAAGAACCACACTGTCCTAATCTGTGCATTAAACTTTTCTCCAACAAGAAGAGAGTATTTTCTTCACCATAGAAGTATTTCAACTTTTTCCACACATGTAGCAGAAATTTATCCACAGTGGCCAATTATTGTACACAAAACTGAATATCATCTCTGCTACATTTATCAGATGTCACTATTTCGATTTTTTCATTATTTTGTGAAAATGTTTCCTGAAACTTAATCAAGGAAGTTAAGTCAAATATGCACCATAAACACCACCATTGATCACTCATAGCATCTAATTCTGTCATGTTTTATGAATGCACTGAATATCCCTGAGTTAGAACAAATGAATCTCACATAGAGGTTCACTTGCCCTCATTTTGGCAGCCTTTCTTTTTTTTACAACACCCCGTTGCAGATGCTTCCACAGTCGCATAACCAGTGAGACCAACAACGAGAATGCCAAGCAATGTGTGTAGCTTCACTCCAGTACACAATGGAACACTGAGTGCACATCCGAGGGCATAACCAGCAGACTCCCAAAGCCACAACACCACCATTGCAGTTGTTTGGTCATTGGGGAAGAAAGCTTCATAAATCACTGAAATGTTTCGAAAGAAAATTATAAACCTATTTATTTTAATGAAAACCTTTTTCTGAATTCATTCAAATAATGTAAAAGCAGAAACTTTGGCCGCTATGATAGAAATATCCCAAAAAAATTGAAAAATAAATCAAAAAGTGAATTATCAAACTTTACTTGTGGCTTCAAACCATTTGCTGTTATAGTTAACTCATATAGCCACGAAGAAATTGAGTAAACTATTAGGTACTTCAGCTACTAGAACTGACCATCAGTGAATATCTTATGCAAGCAATCTCTATATAAACTCAGATAAATTTTAAAGAAAGGATAATGAAGACAGATTTTATTAGCAACAATAATTATCAGCTTAATAAAAAGGAAAGCAGCTGAACTGTGAAGGAGGGTCTACCCACCACCAATTTGAGTCTTCCAGAGGGCATCGCAAAGACCCCACAAGGAAGCGACGACAAAAAGAGAATGCGGATATTCGGACTGCGGAGTCCATACGATCAGGACGATGACAAGGCCTCCGTGGAGGGTGGCCCCAATGACGAGGAGTGAAGCCCTACCCTCGGCAAAATATCCGGATGCCACGCAGGAGACAACGGCACCGATGCCACTCGCAACAGCATAGCATGCCATCACGTAGCCAAGGTTTGAAATCCCGATGGAACACGCAACGTAGGCCTGTGAAACAAATCAAATTTCAACAATTCTTTTCCTTGACTAAAACAGTGTGATTAAATTAACTAAAAGGGATATACTTGTAAACAAAAAATATCACATATACATTCAAAGTGCTAAATTATGTGTAAAATTTTTTCACTGCTTTGTTTAAAGAAAACTGATAGGTTTCCATCTTTCTGCAAATATGTCAGTATCGAGAAATGGAAAATAAAGAGTGATAAAAATTAATGTGAACCAGGATCCTTGAAAAGACACGCACCATGGTGGATTAGAGAGCAGGAAATTCTATTGGGAAACATACACTGGGGATGCATATTGCGGAAATACCACTCTCATAATGAGCAAAAACAATGGATCGAGATTTAAAATACATTGTGGATGGTGTTTCTTGGCAACAAATAATAAAAAAAATGTTTTAACTTAACATCTATCACACAAAAGTGTATCTTCTCTGTCATCCATTCAAATTCTTTTGAAAGATGAGTCATTTACGAAACAAATTATACAAAATTTAAAAAAATAATTTAACTCGAGGCAAAGAGTTGCTTTGTAGAATTTCATGCCTAACCTTTGCATATGAAATAAATCATTTTTGTGATATGTCGAAAATGCAAAATCTTTTTCATTTGATTTATTTTTAGCAAAAACTTGCGTGGTTCGAAAAATAATCAGTTTATTTCGAACTCCCTTTGGAATTTACTGAAATTTCAGTCATGTGAGCTTTTTATTTCAGAAAGGTTCTATCAGAAAAAATAACACGATTATTCTTATTTTAACTGAGAGAGTAATGGTTGATTATCAACCATTATCATCGTGAATATTCATTAATAAAATTGATTAATTTCAATGACAATTTTAAAATTGTTGATAATTGAACATGATAATATAAAGAGAACACCTAAGCCGTAATATCAACCAGATAAGTTTGTGCGTTGGCCCTGATTGTGTGTGTGTGTTCTTTTTGATTTAGACAGATACTATTGACAACAGGTCCCTGTAAGGTAGGGGGGGGGGAACTTTTTGGCATGCAGGCAATATGAGTAAATATATCTTAACTGATGGGCTAGGTGTATTTTTCACCTGGCAAGCCATAAAAAGAAAATCAAATTAAATGAGATAAGTTTAATATTTATTAAATAAATTTCACATCTTTTTTTTACATAACTTCCACAGTTTTTACTTACAAGTGTTTTTGAAATTGTAACAGTATTCCACTTTGGATACACAAGTGTAACTGAAATAGATAAAGATATAGTATAACAAAAAATGGTAATTGGTATAACATGATATGGGGAACTACATATCCTACATCTAATTTTACAAGTGTCCGTCCATCCATCTGTCTCCATTTGTATCTCGAGAACCGTTCATCGTAGAGATATGCAGTAAACGGCATTTATTTCCACTATAAGTAGGAGGTCCCTGGAAAACTATTTTTATTTTCATAAAAGTCCCGGGTTCGAATCTTAGGAATCATTTATATTTCCCATAAGATAACACGTAAAAGTCGACTTTTCGGCATGCGGGCTTTCATTCATTTGCTCATATAAACTCGAAATATTGGCACACGAGCTTCGGACCTGAGTTGTTTTAAAGAAAAATGATCAAGGATTCTTATTCTTATATTCTTTTTTCGTTTACGATTCGAAATCGTCCGCATTTTAAGTTACATAATTTGCACTAAATTTGCCATTTTAACGCTAAATACCTTGACGAGCGGAGCGGAGAGTACAAGAAAGACAAGGAAATAGGGAAACACGTCAAATGAATAGGGAAAAAAGAAGATCTAACATAGGGTCGAACTATTTAGATTATTTGCAAGCGTAGCTGCAGCGGGCTGCTAGTATAGCTTACGAGCGTAAAATTAACGTGTTTTATAAGCATGGTCGGATAAGTGTCATGTTCGTGACTCCTTCGCAGGCCAGAGTAAAGTATTAGGCCGTAGTATCCGCATAGTCCTGCAAGCTTGTATTTTATTAATAATTTTTGCAAATCTTTTTTTCTTCTATTTGCTGAGTGAGTGCTTCTCTGGTTGATATTACGATTCAGGTGTTCTCTTTATATTATTCCATCCACCGTAGTCTCCTCATTCTATCTTCAATTGAACAGCATATTTTACTAATGTTTTCAACAGTAAATTCGAATGGTAAATAATTTTTTCCCTTCCCATACGACTGAAGATACGTGCCTGCGTATAATCTGTGTGCAGGAAAGCCTCCTCCATCCCAGCGAACAGCGTGAGGGGGATGAGAAGTATTTGATAAGGGTATGTCATCTGTCTTATCAGAGCGACGTGGGTGGGAGTGTCCTGGCAGAGGAACTCCTCCCCTCCTTCCTCCTCGGCCTTCCTCCCCCTCTCTTCCTCTTCTTCGTCCATTTCCACCCTGAGAGGAAAATGGAATAAAGAAATAATTTGAAGAATGAGGTCAAGGGAATAACAGGGGCAAGTTCAGATTTTAAGATAATGTATTTACGTAATAAAACCAGTTGAAATTTTAAACACAAAACAAGCTTATATGCGCGCGCATGATTGGGTAAATAATAAAAAAATAAATGCAGCCGATGCCGCAAACTAATATTACCACTGGTTATTCTCATTCTCATCAAATGCGAAATTTCAAAACCAAACATGGTAGATGTCGCTTAATTTATTTCCATTGGACTCGACTGCGTTTATATCGTTAAGAGGCTGATGAAAACAGAATTGAGTTTATAAATATTTAGTTTTGTGATTCAGTAATTTATTACAATGGACGACTGATAACAATGACCAGTGATCATCGGCGTATTTTAAAATTCTAATCTGCTTAGTATATTTATCAGGCACTTAATGTTATAAATTTAATCAATCCAAACGTAGTCACATTAAGCCGAATCTGACCGTCATGACCATCCTCCGTTGAATCTACTGACGCGTAAGTAGATTCAACGGCGGATGGTATTTATTTCTATGTACGCTCGCTCGTTCAACAAAACGCGAATCTAACAAAGCATATATACACATTGTGAACTTCCATCCGGATATCACATTCTTCTAAATTTTATCATCGTAATATCTTATTCAACAGATAATTATCGGCTTATGGCTGAAAAAATAAAAGAACTTTAAAAAATACTAGTCTCATTCTAAGATTCGTAAGCCTCATCTCTTTCTTTCTAAGGAGTTTTACTCTTCATTCTTTTTACCTTTAATGCGTTTTCTTTTTTTTTTATAAGATCGATTAATAGCTAGGTTAATTTTATTGCGCATTGTTTCTCAACCGTAAATTGTAATCTTATAAAAACCTTCGCTATCAATTGATATTAAGTGCTATGCTGTTACATCGTTTGGCATTTATACTACGGAAAATACTACGTCGAGATTTCAATCTTTCTGTTTCTTAATTTTGCTGATATGATTATCGATATTACCAAGATTTCCTTTTTTACGTTTAGACTTACTAGAATGAATGGAAACAAAATTATCGTTTTAAATGTTTTTCTTAGTACTTCAGATCAAAATGTTATCTCTAGAACAATGATCTAGGTGTGTCTGAATCCAATGCGCAGATTAAAAACTCCGTTATTATACGGCTTTCTGATAAAGAGGGACAAGCCAGGTAAAATTAATTTCTCGATAAAATTGTGTGAAGAGGTGACTACCATAAATTCTTCAAACATTCCACAGGAAAACTTAAGTGGATTAACAGTTGGTGTCAGCCGTGAGATAAGATTGATTTTTATAAAGACTGAACGCGATAGTTTTGACAGCCTACGAGATTCTGGCGATTATCTAACATTGGGTTTGTATTTGATCAGTCTCCATGCAACAAACTCAACGACCTTGGCGTTTCTGAATGTTTTGACATTAGTTTTGAATTAAGACAAGATTTTAAGCATTAAAAGACTTTTTTGGGGGAGTTTTAAAAGGAAAAAGCTGAGCTCATTCCTTAATTTTGACATATTGCTAGATGTTAGTTAATGCTCGTTGATTACGGTAAACCATGTGGTCAAGTTTAGTTACGGAGACAAAAGAATTGTTTCAAATTTTTACCAAATGTGAAACTACTACTTAGTTAACCTCAAATATTTATTACAGAATACAGCCTTAACAAATTTCTCCGATTTATCTATTTATTGGTAAAGAATTGAAGACATTCGTATGCCAGATTCATCAAATTAACAAAATCAACACAAAAATTAATCAGTTACTCCTCTTATTAACATATTTAAAAAACAATAACGTTTTATTACAATAAAAAGTTTTATTGAAAATGACTATGAAAAATTGAGTCATTATTTTGTGAACTTTATGCATTATTTTTTATTTCAAGTTTCTCCATGCTCATACGTGATCTCTCAAAGTATGATTTATGGAAACATGAAAATATTTCGAACTTACGCGGAATGCATTGTTTAGGGCAGGCATGTCAAACTGGCAGCATGCGGCCCTTTCGATACCCTAGTGCCTTAGCAAATTTCTGTCTCAACTAGATTGTTCGAGATTTTATATAAATACTTTATTTTTGTGAAAAGGAGACAAGAATTTTTCTTAGCTACTGAGGTACAATAGGCCGCGTTAATTAAATTATTTTGTTTTGTTTGTATGCATAATTCCAATTATTGCCCTCATTAAAAAACCTGTAATTCTAACGTGGCCTTTCCCTAACATCCTCTGCGATAATGCGGCTCTGACACCTCTTCGAGTTTGATATGCCTTGTTTTGAAGAATCAATATGCAAAAGATTGCATGTCTCGGAAAGTTCAGACATTGACGCTGAGAATGTGCGAAGTCCTCACCTCTTCACAGGATCCAAGAACAAGGCGACTAGAACACCCGCAAGCACGACGCAAGCGAGGAATGTGTACCCAACTTCGGTGAGTCGATTTTGAGGTGGTCTTTTAAGGTTGAGGTTGCTGCTGTCGTCAGGAGGCCAGCAGAACTCAAAGCCGCACTGCACCATCGAGTCAACGGAAGTGTTTCTGTGATCCAAGTGATCGCTCAAAGACACGACTGGAAAATAGCGAGGGAAAATGGAGGGAATATTAGCGAGGGTTAAAAGAGGCGAATGGCGCGACTGCACCAGGCCCCGCGCTCTCTAAAAGAAATATTTGTTGCCTTTGTGAATTACATTTTTAAGAAATCGGAAAAAAATATCGAACACTCTCCAAATGAGAGAAGTTGTTTATTAAAATTTACAATTAAATTTTTTTATATCTTAAGAGCCTCCGCGCGTGCACTCAACGGATTTTCCAGGCCGGATCTGGAACGAACTGTCCAACTTCCAGGAAAAAATTTACGGTACACGTGAGGATTCAATGTCAAGACATCAATTCTTAACAAGCGACCATAAATTTTTCTCTTTGAAATTTCGAATTAATCACGTTTTGTTCACAAACATGCAAATAAAAAGGTCGGAGACTACGGCGAGATGAATTAATTAAATTCAAACATAAATACTCCTTAACCGTACAAAATACGGTTGTACGGTTAAGGAGTATTTATGTTTTAATTTCACAAACATGCAATTTATCATTTTCTTTGAAAAATAAAATAAACAGGTTTAAATTTTATTTTAGCCATTTTTTTATAAATAAACCTTGAAAAGACATCTTTCTTAGTACAAAATGCCATCGACACAGAAGAGAGATTTCGCCCCACTCTGCAAATTACTCAATCTAATCGGGGAAAGAGTATCTAAAATTAATCTTTACTGTAAGTTAGATACTCCCCAGATAGTTTATTTATCTCTCATTCTTTCACCGTAATTTCATTTGGAATTTGAAAAATAAATAAATAAAAACGGAATAGCTGATATCAACCTCTGGCACATATTCAATTAATTACACGGAAGACCCATCAACCCGTTATAAAAAAAACTATCGGTGAAATTCCATCGATAAGGCCTACTATTGATGAGGACTACTGATTATGTATAGCATGGGTCACCAAAATGTTCACATAAAGGGACACATGAGGTTTTGTATTCCACCATGCGGGCCACATGCGAAATAGTGACTGATCGCTTATAAACTTCAAAAGAGCTTGTTTCGAGATTTTGGTTGTGTAATGTGTCAACACGTCTGTATTAAAAATTTATTCTTAAATGATGTCTAGCGGCAAAACCTGCTCGTAAATATGCGAATATGTGTCTAAGAAGTTGGGGTCAGATGAAATCACTGCGCGGGCCGCAATTTGGGGACGCCAGATGTATAGTCAACATTATAAGAGGGTTATCATTTTCCTCAATAGTTAACAGTTTGATAGAAATATTATTTGCATAGCAGATTTCTTCCTTACCTTAAACTTACCGTTATATTTTTGTGATAAATTGATCGTAATAAATCCGTTAATAAATGGCACATTTTTTGCGACGAAAACAAAAATATTTGCAGTTGTTTTATTTCTAAAAAAGAAACCGAAGTAAATGACTTTTGTAAAGAAAAACAGACATTTCTGTGATTCACGGATATCTATGATGAAAAATTCGGTAGTTATCTGAGATGTTCACGTAAAAAATACGTAGACTACTAAGAAATTCCGAGATTATTAATATTTCTGTACGAATAATACGAATCCTCTAAATAATAAACATTCGCTGAAATTGTTCCGTGGGTACGTACGTATCGTAATAATACTTGGGGTGAGGCGCGAAAACTAGAACTTACTGTGAGACCGAACGCACAAACTAGCTGTCGAACTGGATCGGCAACCTACGGCATATTTATATTTTTTATTTCTGAATACGTAGTACTGGAGAAAGTATTGTATTCGTGAAAGAAAACGAATTCGAGATTTCAACGTAAATATACGTTTTGAGGTCCCCTGAGAGTACGTTTTTACTATTTTCGCCATGTCTGACGAAATTTTGCGGACACTCTTAAACACAAAAACTAACAGATCAGCGTAAAACTTTATACTTAAAATTTTTATTAGCAAACGAATTTCTGAAAAGGTTTTGGCTGAAGCTGCTCAACCGGAAGTGGAGGTTTATTCTTGTCGTTTTTCTTTTTTTCCAAATATCTCTTTTAAAACTCAATTAGTGTAAATATTTGTTATTATTAAAGTTGTAGACAATGTAATTTTCTGCAAGTTTTTCTTAAAACGGTTTTTCATAAAACCGATAGTTTAAAGGATATTTTGATGTTTCGCCTAAATTTATGTTAAATACGTCACTAAGTTATACCATTGTTTCCGTTCCTAATATATCATTTTCTAATTGTTGAAAGCGTTGCGCTGCCAAGGGTAATTTTATTTGCGCATCGAGATTTTGTTATCCATGGAAACAGATATCAATTTTATTTACTTATTGCTTCATATTAAAAACTACTGAAAGTGTTTTAAAATTATTCACAAGTGTAATTGCTGATAATTATTCCCCAGGATACTGATGTCTAGAGCAATCATATTCATTGCTCTGTATGGAGAAAGTCATGTGCTGGACACATCAGATTTTCTTTAAATTTGCTCTTTGCTTTACCAAATTTGTTCATTTCCACATAACTGAAAAACGTGACATAACAGCTGTTGACTTCAAATGAGAAAACCAACTTCAAGATTGTGCCCTTTTCATAGGTTATACAACAAAAACTCTTCTTGATAGAAGAAATCGATATCAGCTTAGTCGACAAAAAAGTTTTTTTTAACAATGTAAGAGATTTTTATGAGATGGCAACAAAAGAGCTGTACTGTCTCATACCGTTGAATTACGTAGTTTTGAAGAATGTAGGTATTTTTGATCCAACAAAGAAAACATCAGAGTATTGGGAAAGTGTTGAAATGCTGACTAAAATATTTCCAAATATTATTGATGATTGCGAAATCCACAATTTCCATTGCTTTGCAAACTTGCGAAGGCAATGCTTATACTTTCTCGCAGCAAAGCTGAAGTGAAGAGAGTTTTTAGCAACTTGAATCTTATGAAAAGTGCACACAGGTCTGCACTAACGCTCTAATGCAGTGTTCATTTAGAAAATATCTTGCAGAGTTTGAGCCAACAGATGCCATGAGGAAGAAGGCGAGGAAATTAAAGAAGTAGAATTTATTTCATTTTGTCGAGCCATTATATTGACATCATTAAAAGTGAAAATTATTTTATTCAACATATTTCTTAATCTAAGGCCTATACCGTAAACTAAACCTATGGTTACTTATTGTTTTAAATGCATTTGTGCTATTTACTGTATATTTAAAACTTGAATACATTTTTTAAAACTTTCTTTGCCACAATGCAGTTGATTTGTAATGCAGGGTAAATTTAAAATTCATAATAAGCATTATTAAATTTAAGTCACAGAACTATGCATAAACAGTTGTAAAATAATTTTACTTAAAATATCCGATGCAGGTGCTGAAAATATTGAAAGAATAAATTTGTACACCTAGCATCAAAAAACCAAGATATTACAGGATTTTACGGGATATTTTTATGTCAGTAACAGGATTTAGAAAAAATTGGTGGCAGTCCTGTTTCTTAAAGTGGGGACTGTGAAGCTTTTTCTGAGGGGGGGAAGCACTGAAAAATGGGCCAACAACAAAGATTAATTAAAGAATTAATTTTAATCCTAAATAAACAATAAGCTGATAAAAATATGATGAATTAAATAAATGATACAGTACGTCGAAAGGAGGTCTAACTGTTTTTACTATGGCACTGTTCTTCAATTACAATGCTATATTAGTGGAGGGAACACCCATGCCAGTCCATTGAGAGTATTTTTTGCATTGATAACAAGAAGTTACATTTAATTATAAACACGCAATATAATAGAAAAAGTACTTCATAGATATCATTAAGGTCTATTAGTAATTTTATTTCAAATTGCTAAATCACATTCTAAGTCAATTTAATTTTTATTTTATTTTTTATTTACACCAAGGGGTCCTCAGGCTAGAAAGAGTGTGGGAACCATTGGTATATACTACATAACGGTGACTCTATCGCAGCACAGGTCGAAGACAAGAGTCCTTACCTAAAGATCAGAGAAAAAGGCCGAAGAAATGCTAGAGAAAGTTCAATTCGTTTTTAGAAAAGGACGAGAAACTTAAGCTCCATTGCCGTCTGAATTAATGCAGAAAAGGATGGTAAATCTCCATTTACTCTTCTTCCCTTCTTGCTAGGATTTATCTTTCACCGCAAGTGCTCTATCTCGCAATGCCCTAATCTGCATCAGTGCTCAGAATGAGCCAAAACGCACCAGAACGCCGCTCCGGCTCGTCACACGCGCCGATAATACCGTTCCGTTTCGTCAGACATTTAAAAATACCATCCCTTAAAACAAGCGTTCCTTTTCGTAAAAATTTCCGTTCCACTACCAATACAAGCGTTCCGTTTAGTAACATTTCCCATTTCGAGCATTGATCTGCATTGAATGTCTTTTGGTTCGTATCCGTTTATAATGTCTGCAAGGTAACTTTCCACTCTTCTTGAACGCTTGAAGTCGCTAATGCTTCTTCTCCACACATCTTCAATGATGTTAGAACGCATTTTGAATTCCTAAATCTTAATGTATTTGATCTTTCTACTCAGAACCACCACCTTTGTCATCCATTAGGGATTTAATCGTTCTAACGTTTGAGAGGCAAATTACATTACCAAATCCCCTTATAATGAGAAGAATCGACTATTAAATCCCAATTCATAAGTTCCCCTCTCCTTCCCCCCCCCCCCCATCCATTTCCATTTTTTCGCATCATATTGGTAATTGTTATAAAATTCTTAGTTGATTGATACCAATCTCCACCGTGTTTCCATCGGATTTCTTCCGCCCCCCCCCCCTTTCCCTCCCCACTCCTTCTCCCACTCCATTTCCATTTTATCATATCATATTCGTAATTGTTATAAAATTCCTAGTCGATTGATACCAATCTCCACTGAGTTTCCTTCGGATTTCTTCCGCCCCCCCTTTTCCCTCCCCCTCCTTTTACCCCCCCCCTCCATTTCCCTTAACTGGACATAAAATCTGTGGACATATATAAAATTGGACAAAAATAAGCAGTGGAGAAAAAGGCGGACATATATAAAAGTGGACATAAAGGCAGTGGACAAAAAGGCTGTGGACCTAAAGACTGTGGACATATCATTTGGGAAGCCATGGAAATATTCCCGTTCCCCGCAGGGTGATGCAACGTGGCAGTTCTATGAGGCGAGCGATAAAACAAACAAAGGAGTGGTATAAAGAGAGAAAGAGAGCGGGATTTTTCTTTTAATAAGAATCCCGGTACCTGTAGCCGAGGGCGGAACTTTGGGAGAAAAAAGGACGCGGCGGCCTCCTGTAGTGGCGGTCTGCGAAAGCACCCGTTTGTGTCCTTCGAAAAGGACGTTGAGCCTCCGCGTGGTCCTTTTTGCGAGTTTTTGTAACGGCGAAGGAGACGGGATTCCCCTCCTTTAGAACACTGCGCATTCGTGTTTTCGTAAGGAATGATGTACGTGTCGCTAACACCTGCACCGATGACGCGCTGTAAGTCAACAGCATGTGGCAAATATTGGGGAAAGGATGCATTTTTTAACGTCGCCGGAGAGGCGCTAATAAATGGGGGAAATAGCGTTCAAATCCACTTAACTATCGACTCGCTTAAGGATTACTTATCCCCATCAGAAAACATTCCAAGTACGGCAAACTAGCTCATAATGGTCAACATAAACTGTTATTCGGTGCGCGTTGCAGGCAACATGCATGATACATATTATCACATCCACACAAAGCAATCGAATACCGACGAAGAGAAAACTGAATATTTATTACGATAATTTTAAGGTTAACTACCCGATAATTTATCCATTCCAAAGATAAATAATTGTAAAAAATGTTTCTCTGCGCTGGAAATTAATTTTAATGTGCAACCAAACCTGATAAATACCAACAAGTTCCTCTATTGTGAAGGGTCCAGTTATATAGGATCCACCAATCAATTGCTAAATGTTGACTATATTGCAATAGGGAATCCCTAAACCAGTATTTAGCCATAGTGATCTTTCCATTTCTAAATTTTGACTATGCAATTGCATATTCCTCTAGGTTGTAAAGCTAATGGAGCGAAACATGAACAAGTTCCAGCTTTTTTCTATTTCGATACCTCTTTATCTATGATGCATGGAACTCGACAATTTTTTTAGCTTTAACGAGAGACAAAAATTATTGATTTTTAAGATAAAGAATTGTCAAGCAGGATCGATACATTGTCGAGTAAACAGAAAAAAGAGTATTTTCCGCGATGGTTTTGACAATGACCTTGCGCTCCCCCCCACTCCCCCCCCCCTCCATACCCCTTTTCGTGGATCACTTGAAAGACCTGTTGTCTGCAACCTTTTCAAATGCGTGGCTAAACTTAAACGGCCTTCATGCTCCGGAGCGATTGCATGAACGAGAAAATGGATCCTTATCTCACCTGAAGAAAAGAATATATTGCCAATTACGTCTCCGCAGTGCACGGCCAAGAAGAACATGGTGAAGGACACCCTCTCCGCGATGCCCCTCCCCAACTCCGCCTCCCACGCCGCCAGATACGCCCCCTGCGACGCCCAGAGAAGCGCCGTCGCAACTCCTTGGAGGGCCGCCGCTGGAAGCAGCGTCGCCGCACCGGGATAAATGGTTGTCGCAGCGGCATAAGGGGCGGCGGCCATCAGGGAAGCCGCCAGGGCCCATTTGCCGGACGCCATCCTACGGAGGACACTGAAGCCGGCAACCCCGCATCCCGCCGCCCAGGCGGTAGCGCTTGCGACCGCTAAGGCCGCCGTACCAGCCCCGCCGGCCGAATTGACCGAGCTCTGCATGCCGACGGTCCCTCCATGGGCAGAAGAGTGGAGGAGAAAGGCGGCGCATAGAACGGCGACGTTTTTGAGCGCGCGCCAAATTCGGGATGGTTTCGGAGGGGACGGAGGCCGCTCCTCTTCCTCCGCAGGTGGCGTTTCCTGCGGGTAAACGGGCTCCGTGAACCACACGCTTTTCTTTGCTCCCTCCCTAACCGGAGGCATTGGATCCATCGGTCTCAAGGGAGCCGCGAGGCGGCGTGCGATGTTCGCGTGCCGTTCTCCGAGAGACGTGTGCGATCACCTCTTCCCGGCGACAGTGGCTCAGAGCACGAGCGTCCTAGCATGTTCGCGGAAGGAGACTGAGGCGATCGCTTCGCCTCCGGACGCGGGTCAGCGAATCTTATCTCGCGCGGTTTTTTTTTTCGAATCGGAGCTCGGGTATCACATTTTCGTTCGAGTTTCTGTTCGGGAGATTTTTCAATCGGTTTTTTATCTCCCCCACAGATTGTGCAATTTGATAGGTCGCGCGGATGAGATGGTGTGGAGCGTTGATCCTAGCGACCGAGTGTCTCGTTGTGAAACGCGTTTGTCTGCCACACGGAAAGCCACATGCTCATCGGCGGATTGTCGAATGGATCGATTTCGAGATGGCGTTAAGGAATTCTATTTATTGCACTTTTTTTAAGTATACTTTTCGAATGATAAATTATTCTCATTTGTAAGTCGTCTCAAGAGTATTCGAGGCTTATCATTATCAGAACTTTAAAATGAATTCTGCCGCGTTTATAGATTGATTAAGAGCTATACATGTAGGTGTCGTCTTTGCATTTTACGATAATGCCATTATCCCTTCAATTAATCTTACGTTGAGGGTTATCTCCGCTCTCGATATTTTAGCGTAATCATCCCAAAATAAATCTATGGGATTTCTATTGTTTTGAGTTCGTTACTTGAACCTAAATCAAAGTGGATAGTTTGATCTGATAATCAAATCCGTGATATCGAGGGACGCCAATGAATATCTTCATTACATAGTATTATATCGTTCCTGATTGGTATTTATCATTTCAATTTGTGGGGAGAACGGGAAATATTTCAGAAAATGACATTGATTGCTTTTTTTCGATGGGATAAGAACGAGTTAGTTAATTTTCTTTATTTTTGCTTTTCCATCCATCCGAAATCACGAAACGAAAGTCTGCTAATGCTTTCATTTACGCCGCAGCTACATTAATCAGAGATTCATTTCTAAGTGAGCGGCTTAATGCGCCTGTCTTTCTCATAATCACCGCCGTTACTTTAACCAATTCAGATCATTTTAAAAATACGCGTATTTAAAAAATCTCGCCTGTCGCCTTTTATGATATTGCGACAGGTTTTTTGCCACGCTAGCAAAAACAGTTTCGGAACACGTTTCCTAAAATAAAATACGATATTTAACAAATAATACGTTTGAATTTTCTTATTTTGAGATTTTTTACCGAAATAGATACTATATCACATGGCTCAATCAAGGCTAACACTCCACCTAATTTTTTAAATCTTTTCCTATTCCATCTCACAAAAATTCGCGAGAGAAAGAGCACTTGCAACAAAAATTAGAAGAAAATCATTTCCTCCAGCGTAAATTTTTCATGGGATTAGAGAAAATTATAAGTCTTAACAGTGCAACGAAACGTGCCCAATTCATTATTTGTGGTAAGTGTGCAGTTTTCCCAACCTGTTTTTTTTTTAAACTCACCAATTTGGCGTCTCTCCCAGATGATTTAAGGGGCAGCATGACAGAACTTCGTTTCGCTATCTCGTTCCCAATCGGCGGACACTTGAGTTACTTGGGCACGCACGGCTGCCGCCTCGAGCAACGGATACTGGGTTTACGACTGGTAAAGGAACAGAAAGAGGGTGTGTGTGGGGGGGGGGGGGGGAGGGGGGGGGAAGAGAGGAAGCAAGGAGGTGGGAATAAAAACAACAAGAGCTAGGAATCTTTCCACCATTCTTACCAAGGGCATACAATTCGCACGGCGGTGCGAAAAGTGGACTTAATAACAACATTGGTCGAAGCGCGAAGAAGATTTGTTGGCATTCGCCATCGATATAGTTCTAAATTCCTGTTCATGTGAATTTAATTTTTGCAAGAGATTGAAATCAAAAGTTCCTTCGTTGGTTGATGACGACAAAAGGCCAAAGAGTGAATCTTTTCGTTCCATAAAGAAATCAAAAAAAAGAAGAAGTGCGGTGAATTATATATGTTTTGAATGAAATATTTAGGCTGTTGCGCTTTTGATTTGATGGCAGACTCGACCTTCATTTTTATTATAACTGTCAAAGAAAATAAACCCTGGTAACTATGTTTCGTATAAATAATATTAAAACCGTGAAAAAATCAACATGTGCCACATAGCCAACAAGTACGCAAACAGCGTCACTTACTCCGGTTAGAAAGACACCACAATCGCAATAGCATGAGAGATGTCTCGCCTAAGTTAAGGTCACGCTTGTAAGTTGTAGTGCAACTGGGTCGTTGACGACAAGGCCCCGCAAAGAACGCACAAAAGAAATGACAAAGGAATTTTATATAGTTATTAAATAGTTTACTCGCTTCTACAATTTATTTTGTGCCAGCCATAAATTGAGTTATATTACTTTTTGTAGATCAAAAGTGGTGCGCCCATTATTTTCATCCGAATGTTTCGTTGTTTTAAAAATAAATACGCTTCTAAAGATCTATTTTGGTGAATATTGGAATTATTCACTTCCAAGTGCTCATTCTGTATGAGCAACTGCGTTCGTTTGCGCAAACGAAAGTGGAAAACTCGCGGTGGTGATCGTGAGTCGATCATCTGGAAAACTCAGCTCAGGCTACAAATGCTGGCCCCAAAGGATAAATAAGCATGTGAAGCAAAACAAGAGGTGGAAGTAATTGAAAGTATGAATAGAAAATACGCAAAAAAACCTTCCCCGATGCGAATACTTTCCGATTACTAAATTATACAACTATTACATCTGCGGTACTTTTTGTCACGAGCGAATAACATTCTAAATCTCAACTCTTAACAGTACAATTTTACAAAATTGTTTCTCTATTTTTATATCCAGACAGTATCTTCATGCATGGTTAGAGATTTGAACATATAAAGGTACGCATCTCGTGATATTTTTTTCGTAAGTTACGCTTTTTTTAGTCATAAATTTATCCTTAAGTTTTGCATTTCGTAAAGGAATTTGTAAATCTTTACCTAGAGATTCGCGGAATTATTTATAATATGTTTTAATGTAAATTTTGAAACGCCAAATAAAATTAAGCAAAAACTTAATAGATATATTTATTCACAGGTACAGTTGTATAACGGTTTCACACTCTAATAAGTTTACATCAATATAGTCCTTATCGCCAAGTGTTATTTTTGATCGTGATTTAACAATTCGTATAATACACATTGGCTTACAATTATATCATTTTCCCATAATAACCGTGCGTACGTTGAATCTTCATCATCACGACCTTACGAAATATATCGACACATCAGCTGTATGAGAAATGCTCCAATAGCATTTACTTTTATACAAAGAAACTTTTAAAATTTCTCTGCGACACGACGAGAAAACAATGCAACTTCTAATTGTAGCAAAGCTTAGGGATGCTTCATCGTCCGTATTGGACATCAACAAAATGCCGACGAAATACATAAGCAACAGAAAAAACGAAACCATCAGAGCAATTAAGCGCCTCGGAATCGATTTTTTTCATTCTCCACTGATATTCAATAATTATCACAGAGAAAATCAGACTTTCCCAGTCTTGGAATATTCGCGAGGATTACACTTTGTAATGGTTTTAATTTGACATTGTTTCTACCAAAATTTCCCTCACGTCGATCTTCACATTCTCAGTTAAAAACTATATATAGAAAATGTACCGTTAAAAAAACTCGCATCATAAACGATTAATTTTTAATCGCGTGGGATTGAAAAACAAAAATCAAAAAATGATTAAACCCTTAAATCATTTAAAATAACGAGAGTATTTAACCTAGCAAAAATATTTAAATGCACGAATCGCAGTCACGAGCAATGGTCATTAAGACGAGACTCGTTAGGACTTCGAAAATAAATTGCATTCACACCAGACGAGTCCTCTCCCCCGAACAACGCTAAAACAAAAGCGTTCTCGAAGTATGACACGTGATCCTTGAGACGAAAAATCTTCGGACGTTAACAAGAAGCTCGAATTCGACCCACGAGCGATCGAACGTTACAGCACGAGGCTCGAAGCGAACCGGCTCAAAAGATTCGCCTCCCGCGGCTGTAATCTCTAATCATCATCTAAATCTCCGCAGCATGAAATGAGACAACGGCCCCGAGTAGAGACAAAAACACCTACCTACCTATTACGGGAAACTGATATTAAACCGGGTCGCTCCAAACGAATCAACTGTTAATATGATGCTGACTGACTCGCGCATATGGCTCTTCGAATATCGTTTTATCCTTCTTTTAAACATGATGCGGCAACCTCAGTTCGGAAGCGTTTCCGACCCGAATCTCTTTCGGCGTTCGATCGCTTTCGCGAAAGCTGCATCCGCCTCCAGTTAACGCAAAATGCGTCCTCCTCGTGGAAAAAAAATTCCAGCGAAAACTTCTGACGCAAGCATAAATGACGAAGGGAAACTTGAATGGTCCATTCGTTGCGGAACATAAATATCCAGTCTTCCGCCAAAGTCCCATTCAACAGTCCATTCCTCAAACATTTTCATTTTATACCCATCGAGAATAAGATCTCAAACGGACTTTTAGGATACTAAAAATATAGTAGTATATACTTAAAAATACAAGACGGGGAAAAGCCGCGAGTTCGGAAGGTCAAAACCTTAGACAAGTAGATTATGACCTTCTCTCGCTTTTTTTGTGACACAATCGCTACGACTAATGAAAAAAAACCGCAATGAAAAGGGCGAATCTTATAAATAATCTCGACAGAGCTATAAATAATTAAATGGAGATGAAGACCGCGTATGGAATTTGTTATTTTTTTCCTTTCTCTCACTCTGTCCATCGATTTCACAGGTGCGTGACGAAAAGGTCGTCGTCCAAATCGTCGTTTTCCCACTCGTAAGCCTCCTCTTCGACCTCCTCTGCCACCGCCGTCGCCTCCGCCGCCTTGCCCTCCAACTGCCCCTTGATTCCGTCCGGTGAGTTGATCGTAGACGCAAGGGTTTCCTTGCGCGCTCGCCGCCTCAGCAGCCTCGTGTGGAGGCACTCGACCGCCACGTAACCGATCACTCCAGAGAGCAGCACCACGGCCATCACGTAAAGCTTCATGCGTGCGCAGAGATGGGTGGAATAGGCGTAGGCCACGACGAAGCCGGCGGATTCCCAGAGGCGGAAATTACTGAACGCTGCCTCCTTGTTCCGACAGAAGAGCGTTCCATAAAGACCTGAATGGAGAAGAACGAGAATTTCAACATTTGAGTTTCAGAGAAAGGCACCCGGATATAATAAAGATAAAAACACACGAAACCAAAATAAAATAGTGAAACGTGATTTGCATAACTTTTTATTTATAAAATGCCATTCTAGCCTCTTTACGCGCAATATACAGGGAAAAATATAATTTTGTGATATTTCACAATTGATGTCCATTCAAATTTGGAGTCCCTTGAGCTTGAGGCCAGGGCCAAATGGCCCTCCTGCACCCCCTCTTAGATGTCCTGGCTATAAGAAGCAAAATCTCTTCGAGTGTGACATGAATGCTTTTAATATTAAAATTTTCCAATACTAACCGTTGACTTGTGTCTGCCAGACAGCGTCTCCGATCCCCCAGAGTCCCGAGATGGCAAAGAATACGTAAGGGACGTCGGGGTGCGGTTCCCAAAGCAGCAGAACCACAAGAAGTGAGACGTGGGCAAGGGCGCCGAGGGCCATCAGAGGGCTTCGTCCGACGAACTTCATCGCGGATCCGAAGAGGACGGAGCAGGCGGCGTTCACGACTCCGAAACACATCATCACGTAACCGACTTGAGGAATGCCCAAGGCACAGGAAACGTAGGCCTTATATAGGTAATAGACGAAGAGAATATTTAGTTTTTGGAAGACAGTTTTATCTAAAGTGTTAAAGCTTTTATTATGAAAGATATTTTATTCATTTTATTACTTCGTTAAAAGAACCTCGTCATTCTTGTTGGAAAGATCAAACTGAGAAATCAGGATTCTCCAATAATCGTAAAATGGTTGTGAAAAACAAATGCGCATTTCGGTCACAAGGCAGCCATCATCAGTGGTAATTCACCGGAAGTAAATTATAGAAATGTGCATTTGGTATTCACGATCGTTTCATGGCTTTTGGAGAATCCTTATTTCTAAGTTTACTTAATTCATATTTATCTCCCAACGATTTTTCCAAAAAGTTAAAGGTGAAAATATTTTATACTTTACACATATTTAAACAAATTTTGGACCATATAACAAACTTAGCGCTAAAAACAGCTTTTTTCGAACCGATAGAAACAGAAGAAATTTTTGAACTGCTCATTTCCGTGATAAATTTGTTCTAAAATAATAGGTGACGAGTTTGATTTCCATTCAGACACATGTCGTACAGGAAATAACTCGATGGTGTCTTTTCATCTGATTTTTAACTAGGATTTGTCCTGTTTAATGAAATTTAAAGAACTCACCGGTATTCTATCGGTTATAAATATAAGGATATGAGATTCGAACAAGGATCCGTTTGCAGAGCACTTTAGCCATCCTATGAATCCTTCGTAAACTTCCTATGACCCTGATATCCTCCAGGAGGCACATCTATTATTTGAATACAATGGCAAAGAGGGCAAGCGATACTTAAAATGGCCGAACTAAGTAAGTGACAGAACGCCTCTGCACGCAAGGCCTTCCCGCTTAACCTAAGGGCAACGATTTACCATAATTGCGGAGTAAGGTAAGGGTATTCAGCAAGCCCAGGGACTCAACCAAGTGTGAATTTTGAGGTCAGGGATGAAAGTGGAGAGAAATGTATATAATATGAATTGTCAACTTAAAATTTGAGATCCTTAAATAGAATGTTTATTTTCGTGATATGAGAACGCCAATTTTTAATATGAAATTTATGAGGCATTATGATCGAAATTATCTCCTTCCGATGATGTAAATTTTCCACATTCCATCCGTCTGTTTTCTCAGAATAGAAATCTGATGTTAGGAAAATTAACCAGCCATTTGTTTTACAAAACTGAAACTGATCTTGAAGTAAAAAATCTGAAACACTTTTCTATTACAGTTCATCGTAGAAATAAGCGCACAAATCTGAAAAATATTCTAGTGTTTCTACCACGTAAATATTTATGACGGTAAATATTTCTCGGAAGATATTCAGTTTTATTTTTCACTTTTTTTGTATTCGCTTTCTCCAAGGATTACGTACATTGAAGCCATTTCTAATCACACAAATTCAAACAACACTATTCCCAGTATAAGAAGTGATCAGAGCTGCAAACCGAACCGAACCGCTGAACCGCACCGAACCGCAGCCATTTTGCTGAACCGCGAACCGAACCGAAACCACTGATTAATTTTTCAGTGAACCGAAAACCGAACCGTAATTTTTTGCAAAAGTGGTTCGGTTTCGGTTCGATCTCAATCCACAAAGTACGGACCAACGAAAAGACTAGGAATTTCCATTGGAAAAACCAGCGGGTTTGCTTCAAAGGAAAGAGTGCCTAACTCTTTCCTCTCTGATACTATTGTTATCCACATAAAAATCATGTTAGGATGAAAGATACCATTTAAAAAATATAAATAAATGAAGATGACGATGGTATTGTAATATATTTAAAATATAAATTTTTCCATTCTTTAAATAAATTCTTTCATTTAAAATAATAATGACTGCTGATTGATTTACTTATACGTTGATATTGAATGTGTAATGTTTATATTGGATAAATTATTTCTGAATAGTATTTCAAATGATTAATTTAGCTGAACCGAACCGAACCAATTCTCGTCTGAACCGAACCATGAATCGAACCACTTCCAAATTTTGAAGTGGTTTGCAGCTCTGGAAGCGATATTGGTTGATACACAAAAGGAAAGTTAATACTGTATTAAAATTAAGAAATTATTTTTCGATATAATGGCAAACTCGCGTAATTTTCATTCGGAACATAAAAACTCTACTTAACGGGAAATAATTAATTGTTAAAAAATCATGAGTCTTGAGTTATTTAGCTTTTTCCAGAGTTTTCTTTAGGCAAAATACATACGACACGAGCTCGTAGATAGCTTGGTATAAATTATAATACATGATGAAATTACTTCATAGCTGAAAATAAAGTATGCATCCAAAGTCGTCTGGAGTACGCTTGTGACAGACGATGGAGAAGATATCGTCCAAAGATCTACTCCTGTCGGGTTTGTTATGGAAAATTGACGTTGCTCTTATAAAAGTTCAAGGCACCTCAGTGACTTATCGCAATCGTCCTGATAAACAAGATCTCAGGCGATTCCTACGTCATATGCGTAGATGAATCCCATTTGGTTCTATCTTTAAAATGTTGATAAACAGGTAACTGCGGAGAGTTCTGGAGTAAAATCCGGAAAACAACCCCGCTCTCCATCATCATCCTCTGAACTCACTCGAGTCAGAGATTCTTTTATATATTTGAGAAGCTCTATACACAATTACGAAACTGCTATTCTGACGGGATACTCAACGCCTTATCAGATAAGAATCTCACGTCATGGTCGATACTCCTAATATGAGGCTTCTCTAAAAATTAATTCGATTCGGTAAAAAAAATGACACCTCTTTGATCTGCTTAAAAGTCAGCAGGAGTTGAACGCTCAGACAAAAATTATTTTAATTAAATAAATATTTAATTCGAGCGCACAAGTAGTAAAGTTTTCATAAGTTTTCTCAGCGTTTAACACCTTAGAACGCTTTCGTATTTTCTCTCCTCCTTCGTTCGTAATTTTGGATTAAAAACGTTTTTTGTCAAGAACCCTTTGCGTTCATGGGTATAAGAGACCGGGTCCTGAATTTTTCCATGTTATTAAGTATGTCGAACCGCACCTTTACTGTACAACTTTCTTCGAATTACAAGTCAGTCAATGTCGCCTAAAATGACCTAGTTTCTACTTTCTCTTCCAACATGAAATAAAGTCAAAAGTTTTAACATGTACACAAGTAATGGGTATAAAAATAAATTTTTATAAATAACTTTTATATTTTAACATTTATTATAATCGTAACTTCAAATTTGGTGAAATTACCTGCATAAGTTATCTTTTACTGGTGGAGGCGGTGTTATATTCAATTAATCTGGATATCAAGGCTGAAGGCATTTCTTGTCGTATACAAATCAACGAAGCGCAACACAAGTAATATCAAAGGTAAATAATCGGTACTATTACACTATCATTATGGGTGTAAACGTGCTTTGATTGCTTTTAATACGAGAGAGGGGGAGAGAGGGGACAAAGGGAGGGAGGGTGAGATAGGGAAATGACTTTCAATACAATTAATGTTTCTGATGCCAATTTGATATCCATAAATAGCTTGAACGATCGAATCTTTACTCCCGTTGATATTTCAATGGACATTAAGCTAGTAAGGTTTTAAAGGAGAAATATAAGACTCTGATTCCCATTAAAAGCTTACCCATATGAAAGCATTAAGTCTGTTGCCTAGGTAGCTGATTGTTGGACCCAGAAAAATTACCACTTTTTTCCGATAAAAACTATAAATTTACGCTAATTCTACTCGAATTGAAATTCTGTCTTAAAAAATAAGAAACTACAATTTATATCCTATCCGATAGTTTGTCTCGAGTTCGTATCTTGACGGGAAATAATTTTAAAGTGCAAATATAAAAACCTCTACATAATACTACCAAATTTCAAGTTTCTAGCACATCTGGAAGTGCCTCAATTTTGTATCATGCCAAAGTGGTTACAAACCGCTATATATATATATATATATATATATATATATATATATATATATATATATATATATATATATATATATATATATATATATATATATATATATATATATATATATATATATATATATATATAGCGGTTTGTATATATATATATATATATATATATATATATATATATATATATATATATATATATATATATATATATATATATATATATATATATATATATCGAGTGAACTTAATATAAAAGTTATTAAAAAATAACATCAACTGATCAATCATAGCTACTAAATGAGTGGAAAGGGTGAAAGATCCGATGCATAGATAGGCGCGTCATTTAGTCTCCGAGAGAGAGACGTTTATTTTATAGAGAAACATAGGATGATCTGGCGGTGCGATTCCAACCTGAGTGAAGTCAGCTCCGATGAAAGCCTGTTCCATTCCAATCCACATGGTGATGGGGATTAGGAGCAGCTGGTAAGGTTTCTTCAGTTGATAGGCCGTCGCTGCCATTAGCTTTAATCCGCTCATTTCTCCGGAAGCATCTTTGTTTCTTTTCTTCTCGCCGTATCTGAAGAGGACAGAAGGGCGCAGTGGACGTGAAAAATCACAGAAACGGGGTAGAAAACGAACCAAGCGTCATAAAAGAGAAAAAAAATGTCGTGGCGCTAACTAAAGATTTGGGTAAACCGTTTCTTTTATCTAAATTTTTCAGTCAAACGACTCTTCTCGACAATTAAGAAAAAATGATAAAAAAAATAAAGTGGTGTGTTATCATGAAACGTAATTTTAATGTCCAATATTTGTTTCCTCCTTCAACCATCAAGATGGCGTGGTCAAAATGTTTTAATTGAATTTTTAATTTATTCTTCTTGTGATCGCTGAGAGCATTGTATTAAACGATTTAATTACCTGGAGCAGGGGTTTTCAACCTGCGGACCCCTATTGGAGCATCCAAAATCCCAAGGACCCCTTGAACACGTGATTTTTGCATTCGACAACATATTGAAGAGTTAAAACAACAAGTTATATTATTTGAATCTAAAGGAGGGGTGGGCAACCTTTACTGCATCGGTGTTTACGAATTCTTCAGCGGGTGCCAATGCTTAGACATAAATAGGAAATTGCCTAGTTACTTAGGCGTCACATAGAGGTGAAAAACAAGCACAAACAAGGATTTTTTGGGCAAAATTTTCAAAACTAAAAGGTTCTATCATAATAATTTTAGCAAAAGTAATATGAAATTGTGTTAAATTTTAAGGATCGCTTTATCGTAATAGCTTCGCGGAACGCATGAAATGCCCTCGAGGGCCGCTTACGGCTCCCGAGGGCCGTGGTTTTCCCACCTTTTATCTAGACCATATTGTATTTTTGGGCACCTTGTATATGACGTATGTGAAAATGCTTATCTGTCTTTGACATTTTTGTTAAGCTGCTCATCCAATTAAATTTCCGACGCCACTGCAATATTGACTACCCTGTTACAAACGTCACTTGATTGGAGATCTATCGGAGACTTCTGCTCTAACTCTTAAGAGATCTATGAGTCACATACTATTGAAGAATTAAACAGATAAAAGTACTTCTTCAATTCTTCTTTCTCACATAATTCTTCGTCAAAGTTTCTTTATCGTATTCGTGACGCCAGTCACGCTCATTATTCCGCAGATAAGGATGAAATGTAATTTGTTTTTTCTTTTAACTGCTAAAAATAATAAATAAGTTGACCACCGCTGGAGTTGCGACACATAATTCTAACAGTTGGGGAAAATATTTTTCTTCTGTCAGCAGAATTTTCATTCGAGACATGTATAAACAAACAGATCTATCTATACACACAATATATTTTTAAAAAACGACTTGATTGATTTGGAGAGCGATTCCACCATTTATCTAATCGACGTGTTTGTCCCTAGCTTCCTACGAGCTATCGTAATCCTCCAGAATGAAAAAAATGTAATCAATATTAAGAAATTTCGACGAGAGAACTTATTTCCGGTTTGAGCTGGTTATGGACTTATCAGAGAAGCACAAATCTGTCATGTTACGTCAAAGGCTTGTAATACATCTCTGCATTTTTGCATCACCATACCCTTACCAACCTCAATAAATTATGTATATTTTCATCACCGACAGGGAAAGGGCTACGTGGATTTTTAAAATAAAAATTTGCCATATTACGACAAAATGGAAGCGAATATTTTAAGAATAAAAATTCTTAAGACGAAATTTGAAATTGAATTTCTGTTTCATTTTAGGCTTTAACATACCGAGAATCAGTTCCCGACGAAGTGCATAAAGAATTTCTCCTTCTTTGGTCGGCTATGAAAATGTTAATTCTAGTCGTATCAATAGGTTTCATTAAGTGCAACTAATGAAAACAAGTGATTCCCTTCTTTTGTTTTAATTTCACACGCTTTTGAAGCCAGAACAGTTGATAATTTTATTATTTTACTTCAAGTCTGTTGAGCATAAAATATTTCAATATTTTTCGTCATAAAACGCCCATTACATCCGGAAATCCCAAGTTGATTGGACGTTCAATTTTTTGAAAAGACAAAGACTGTAGTGGGCGTTTAAGTATTACTATATTCAAACGAAATGTGCAAGAAGAACCTTGAGGTCTTATTCCTACATTGCCATTCCGCCCCATTCGGAAACATAGAGGAAGGTTGGTATATTAATTTTCGACCGCCTCGTTTCGATCGGTTTGGAATTAGGAATCATAATTCTCTCCCACTCCTACCAACCACCTTAGGGACCATTCTTGAGGAGGAGCTTATGCAAATCGAGATACGGCGGACAAACATAAATTCGCCTACGAAAAACGCCTTCGCGGTCCGAAAGATAAGAAACGAGGATATTATGCGAACGCATAAATCACACATCGCCTCGTTTTCGCGGCGAGAGAGGAAGCGAAGGTGGGGGGGGGGAGCGAGGAGGGGGGGGGGGGGTACGAGGAAGGGAAGCGAAGGGGTGGAGTGGGGATGGGGGCGTGGGTCCCGCTTTTCACCCCACCCTCCCCTCCTTTGGGCGATCCATGGTAAGAACTAGAATGAACCGAACGTCGATTGAGTACCTGCTTCGCCATCTATTTTAACCTCTCCTTTCGTGGGTTCGTTTTCGCGCAGACAAGAATTCGAGGATTATTACTGTACAATCAGGAAACTATTATTAAGCTCCTGACCCATTTCCGCTCTTCGGCTAGACACGAAGTGGAGACGAATACGAGCGAGTTTGAATGGAAGCAAAAAATGATTCGGCTAATGAACGTAACCGACAGAGTTATTATATAACTTTATCATGTATGATATACGAATGTTTGTTGCTCAGAATTATAAATTTAAATGACTGAATTTTAATCAGGTGGCATAAATATTCTTGTCGAATCACACTCACAAATTTCTTCAAGTATGTGCATTAAATATTATCGGTGCTAGAAGGCAATACTTACTGGAACTCCACGCAAAATTAATTTCTTTGTATTTTTATACAAACAGGTTCATTTTAATGAACGTTAAATCAACGTGAAAAGGACTAATCACCGACCCGTAGGCTGAATTCGGAGGATAAATGTGATATAGTCTTTCTTATCTTTTAAAACTTTGCCAATCGCTACAGCAGATCTCCTTTGTACGATAACGCGATAAATGATGAACCTAGAATTTTCTCTGTCGATTGTGATGCGAGACTATCTCCTTATGCACATATGGACAAAACATTAAAGTTGAATTACCTATTATAAAATAAATAATCCATTTATATTATCTTTAAGGCTATATTAAAATTTTAGCAATGAGAAGGCGCGCACGAATTAAGAATCAAGAATGAAATTGTTTGAGTAAAACCCTTCCTATTTCGGTATGGTCAATATTATCATGGATTTAATTCGAAATCTTTCTAAGAAAAAGCTTTAAAGTTTTGCATGTGCATTGATTGTTTACCTTGAGAGTGGATCGAGGAAGAGGGCAATGATTGCCACGGCAATCACGACGCACGTGAGATAAATGGCGCTTATCTCGAATATCTCTGCATCTGGCGGTCGCTCCAAGTTGTCGTTGTCTTGTGTCGAAGAGAAGCAGAAATTAGCTCCACAGAGGTGAAGTTTGTCCCATATCTGGGATACGTTGCCATTGCTACCGCCGCCGTGTCCGCCGGAAGTGAGCACTGGAAGTAACAAGGTGGAAAATTCATTAGCGAAATCCCTCTCATCAGCTCATTTGTATAAGAAAAACGTCTTTTTAAATTCTATTTCGCTCAAGGGTTTCTCGAAACACTACAGGACCAATAAGGCATCTAAATGAATTATATCCTTTTCATATACTTAATGCGGACTTTAGAATATTCTAACAATATTTAAAATTGAGCAAGTTGGCTAAATATCCAGTAGTTAAACCTCCTCCAAGTCATGAGTCCATATTTGCCTTAGCGTAATTTTCGATAGCGCCATCAGATTGGAGGATCGACTGTCACTTATAAGTGCTGAGAAAATCGGAACACTTGGCTCCGATAGCATAAAAATTCGGAAATAACTGTTAATACTGCTCTCCTTAGAGCTATAGGAGATTGCTCTGAAAATAGATATTCAGTATTAAATTTTTACTTCAAAGCCAAGTAAACAATTTCAATTGACACACTGTAGAAAACAAGCAGATATCTGTGTGATAGTATTCTTTCCAGACACTAAGGATAGGTATGAATGTCGTTATATCAAAATATTCATAAAAGGTGCTTGGATGTGGATTATTGTTATCTTTTTAACCAATGCCCATAACCTGCTATTGGAGCCTTAATTTAGGGACAAATTTCATAATGAAAAACACCCGTTCACATACTAATAGTAAGGGGAATGTAGCATATCGTTTTCTGCAATAGAATTACTCCAACTGAGTGAACACACTGATCAGATAATCCCATACAGCTTTCAGATGAGAAAATTTTATTTTATTGTTCGGTACCGTTTTTACCAACTGATATTTTAATTAACTATTCACTTTTATTGATCTATCCATGGGCGTATTTTATTTGTATGAAAAAATTAAACTTCAATTTTTTTATGTTAAGTCGGATACTAATAACGGTATCGTTGTCGGGCACTCATGTGCAATAAAAGGCGCTTATCTAACATTGCGACAGCCATTTATTAATTCCCTTTCATCATCGCCAATAGTCTACTTTTTCATTATGACGACGAATTTAGGAATGGAGAGTATTTCGGAGTCATCGTTAAAGTATCTCACCTCGATCCAATGGAGAGATAAAAATCCGTGGCGAGGGAGGACGTTCTCCTCGACGACCGACCGCTCTCTCTTTCTCTCCTCCGACCATCTTAACGAACCCTATTCATCCCGGAGGACTCCTTTCCATTTCGCGTATTCCTTTTTCATTCCATTCTTCCCGCCTCTCGGTCATCCGTGGAGGACTTGATACGCGCCACCTCAGAAGGACGCGAGGGGCGGAGTCTTCGAAGGAATATTGGCGGCGTCCTCTCGACCACGCGGAAATTCCGAACGCACGCGAAAACAATTAATAAAAAAAAATAAATAAAAGGGCATTCATTTGGGAGAGCGTCCCTGACCCGAGGGAGAAACTCGCAAATCGAACCGCCGAGCAAGAGAGTCCGCGCAAGGATGCCGTGGAATATTCGCGAAGGACGCGGGAAGGATGCGAGAAGTGGTCCACTGGGCGTGGAAATTCAGCGAACTTAATTTACTCCGTTTCGATCGCGTGCCTCTATCTAACTACCTCCTTAAGGGGATTCCGCGCTCTTTAAGGTCCTTCTATGCCCCATTCCTGGGCGAAGAGGGCGTATTTAAGAGTGCGTGGGATAGGGGCAAGGCCGGATCGGAGCCAGGTGGCCCTCGTCGTGCGAGACGCCGGAAGATCCACAGGTGAGATAGAAGAATGGACTAGTTGCCGTGCAAAGCGGTCGAGAGATTGTTGCCGAATCACTCCAGCGTTTAGCGTCAACGTCGTTCTGTCGTGAGGTGACGAAGGAAGGTTTTTTTTAATCGGTGGGTTACTTTATTTTTTAACAGCGCGAGGTTACGATCCTTCCGACCTTCTGGTCACAATTTATTTGGCGCCTACGTCTTGGCCTAAGTAATGACATCCAGGAAAAGAGAGTTTACAAAGGTCGTTCGTATGGGATGAGAGTGATTTGTCGAGTGTCAAAAGGATGCCTTCCAGTTTGCGGATGCACGCGCCGGAAGTGCTGACGCCTCTCCACATCCTATTCCCTCTCTTCGATTTTGATACGAGGCAAAGAAGATTATCTAATGGATTAGTCGATATTATGCTGGATAGTTTTTTAAACTAAAATATATTGTTATTTGTTATGCTTTATTATGTTACTTATTCATCGTAAACTTCTCACGGCCTCGCTTGTAAAATGCATAATGTAAGATATATAACCTATGTAAATAAACATTATAATGATTTAAAGTTAATTTTATTGCGATTATGCTTAGGGTTCCACGAGAAAAAATATTTTAATAAAAGGATTCCGTAGCTTTAAAAAGTTTGGGAACCCCTGATTTAGACCATTGTTCTTAAATATATAAAAAACTTGAGTTAAGCTTTTAATTAAGATTTGATAAACAAATGCTCAATGTCGCTAAATATTTGAAGAATTTCCATGGACAAAGCTTTTTGATTAAGGCAACATTAAAAAAAAAATAATAAGCAGTATTATGATCTAAAATATGTGCAGTATGGTTTACCACCTCCTTTTACATCTTTGAGAATAAAACTATAAACAAATGTCATTTTATAAAAGATGCCTGACAGGAATTGTGACAATAAATGTGGATATATGGTTCATATATAAATAGTACATACATGCATGCATACAATGGAAAATTCTAACGGCATACGAACAAATTATGTAATGATAATCGTGTTATTTTTCAACATGATTTTTTTTAAACTCCGACCAAAATGCCTAATAAAATCCTTCCTGTCAAAATAGTGATAATCTTTCCCAACGATATGAATAGAACCTTTTTTCATTGTAGCTAGAATAAATGTTTCAATCTACCTGGGAACGAATCAGAAATAAGAGACATTAAACGAACTATCAAATCTCTTAGAACGTACCTATCAGAACTATTGTGTCCGTTTTTTAGATAATTATAAGTTGGTCCACGAAAAAAGTTCCGAATCCTCTACACATTAATCTCGTTTTAATTTCCGCAATTTTTTCACCGTCTCCTACGAAGTACGGTGTTTACTCATCGATCGAAGCCGCAAATTTTCGAAAAGAATCTCCATGCGCTTACTTACCAACGGAAGAGATGAGGTTGCCCCACAATTCGGCCGTCTGCCAAGCGAGAAAGAAGAACCCGAAGAAGCGCACCACGATGGCGTCAACGGGTTGTCCCGTCAGCTTGGCGTACACCCCACCTACCTGCGTGAGGTAGGTCGCCTTGGACGCCCACATGGGGGCGGCGCCCAGTCCGACGATCAAGGCGGTCGGTACGAGGGTGAAAAAGCGAGGATGGAACTGAGCCGCGATGTAAGGGGCGTAACAGAGCATGGAGAAGCAAAGGGTCCATTTGACCGTCAGCCTCCTGATCAGGAGCGTGGGGACGAGCATGCAGGATAACACCAGGGCGGCATATATGGCGGAAAGAGAGACGGTCCCCAGGCCGTCCTTAGCGTTGATTGAACTCTGGAGATTGGCGGTTCCCTGGAATGCCGTGAATTGGAACATGAACGCGATGCTGACGATCGTCACGTTCTTAAGGATCCTCCACTTCTCTTTGGTGGAGAAACTGAGCGTGGTAACACCTGGAGAAAGTGGTTTCCCGCTCTCGAGGGTTGCAGCGCTGCTCATGGAGACCGTCATGGCGTCGCACTCTTCGGCGTCGGCCTTCTCTCGTTTCTCCTTCGACGTCGACCGGGAGTCGTCGCTCGTCGTACCGGTCAACGATAAGGGTTTGATTTTCGACTTATCTGAAAGCGAAACTTGGGAAACGTCGGAAATGTGATGGGATGTGCCATTTAGTAGACGGGTCCGTCTTTGGATGTGTCCGTAGGGTGGTTGGTCCAGATCTATGGATGCGCTTGATGCCATCCCTTCTAGAAAGGCGAGGTTGTCGCAGCCGGCGACTGCCGGCGAGGACTGCATGCCGTCCAAGATAGGTTGATCCGGAGAGGCTTTCATGACGACGGTGAACTCGTATCCTTGAGGAGAAAAAATTATTAAATTCAGTAGTAATGAGGAATCAAACTTTAAAATGTATCTGAACTGCCGACTGTAAGCCCATCGTTTAACATCTTATTTTACTTCATTATGACCTTTAAAACTATTATTAACAGCCAAATATTAGATGAAGGTGTTCCCACAGTTTTTTTGAGCTCATAAATCGGATATAATTAGTCCTAAATATTCTATAACTACGCACAGAACGCAAACAAAATGTTCAGTAGGACGTAAAACACGGTCGTCATTGATTCTTTAAATTAAAACTAATCTTTCTAATTTCTCTTAAGAAAAATTGATTTCCATTGAGAGATACTTTTTTCCAATTTAGAGGTTATGATTTAGTAATTATGGGAAAATTACTCATTTATTTTTTTACGGTTATGTTTTACAATCACACTAACAAACTTTCTAAAAATGTTGAATCTAGATTTCTTATTTTTTATGAAGAAGGACAAATGCCCTTGTACCTCAAAACGAAAAACTTAAAGAGTCATTGCGAACAATTCCGCTTGAAATTGGAGTGAGTGTTGAACCCATGCACCACAAGAGAGGGCAAGAATCACTGTCAGAGGGGTCTGTCTGATGATATCACGATTATGCAAACGAAAATTGCTTCGGAAAAAGGGCTATCATACAGTATAACATTTGCAAAAGTTTCGCAATTTATCTTGTCCTAAAAGAAATGATGTAATATCCATTGAAATTTTGATACATCCTACTCGTTTATAGTTCATGATTTTTATTATCGAGATTCAATGATAATTGCACAATATTATCTTGAATTTATTTGAAACAATAAGTTATTTCCAGATTGAGAAGTACAAGTCTCGTCTTTTGCTGCACCATTAATTCTTTAATTTTTAAGTAAAAAAAATTAAACGCGTATAACAACTGCTAAAAATTTAAAACCCTAATAAATGAACTTTGTTACTTTATAAGGCACTTCAACTGGCAATCGCATTTCATGCTTGAAACTACAGCGTAACTTGCACATCTCATTAAGCTATTAATGTAAAATTATAAACTGCTTATGTTTTTGGAGCTGTAACGCATGAATGAACATAAATCATTTAGCGATACGTTAACTTGCCTCCTATTGTAACGTGAAATAAGATATCCATCCGCGGCTAATTTGATGTAAAAAATTTAATCGATGTCATTCATCACGAGTCCATAAAGTGAGACAAATGGTCGTTCCAAAAAACGCCCACATTCTGCATAAATGGTGATAATGAGCCACTACTCTCGGCCACCCGTCAAAAATCATTTGCATAAAAATCAATTGGCATGTGTCACTTTCTCACACCTGACCCGATGTTTTTTTTTTATATTCCCTCCGTTCATTTTCCATCTCTCGACCTTAGCGTGTCAGTGAGTGAGAGAGAGAGAGAAAGGGAAAGGAGTGGGAGGGGTATCCTTCCATAACTCTATTTTAAAAATTTGTTTCGATTTGGCAAGGCGCCTGAGTTATGTCGGATCTTTAGAATAGCCCGATGGCTCTGGCCTACTTCGGAAGAGGGAGATGAGGATGGAGAAGGCGACCTCGGAGGGTCTTTTATGAGGAACGCCAGTTATCCAAGAGAGGATTCCATCAAAGACGATGGCCGAAATTTATTTTGCGAGCGTCTTCATAAAACGTATTAAAAGAACTTGATTCGTGGATATAAAACATTCAAGAGCTTTCTCATAAAATGAGTCCATGAGTCGAACGCAGCAGGAGGTCGCTCTATAAAGTATCCAGATAACATCACCGAAACGATCGAGAATCGCACGGAACTGGTTGATGAAAAGATGTTCCTTCCTTCATTCCATGGCCTCGAAATGGGCCTGCTTGTCCACCTTCGAATACCTATCAGGATTTTTTTGCCGGAGGATTTTCGGATCACCTTTTTAATTGAATCGATAAGATCCTAGTCAAGGATATCAAAATCGAATGAGTTATAACGTAGTAAAAGTTAAATATATTAGTTATAAAAGCTCCTATCGCTGTCTTGAATGTTTTACAAGTGTAGATATATTAGTGTGATGATTCGGTCGCATCTATTATTCCCTTA
This sequence comes from Uropetala carovei, assembly GCA_036926305.1. Taxonomy (NCBI): domain Eukaryota; kingdom Metazoa; phylum Arthropoda; class Insecta; order Odonata; family Petaluridae; genus Uropetala; species Uropetala carovei. Next base: position 595,673 of record JAXCHB010000063.1, on the reverse strand, counting down.
CTATTTCTCACGAAACGTGGAAAGTGTAGGAATAACTTGATATTTGTCGTAATTGTTTCAATTCAATCGTTTAATATCTGGTACGAATCGACATTAAATGAAAAATTCTTGCAACCATGCATTTTCCAATGTAGGCGAATAATTTTCAATTGAAATGCGCTTCTCGTACACTACACCCTTTTATGGACATAGTCTTTTTCAAACGTTTTGTCTCGCTACGCAGTGGAATGGGAGACAGCATAAATAAAAGATGTTCTGACTTGAGTTTCCGTGAACTCGCAATGAAAAGCGAAATAAAATATTGTCATTCATCGAATAGGAGCATTCCATTCCTCGTCACTTTCGATACATTTCAGCAGGTTATCCCTTTAATATTCACATTTTTCTTATAAGCCTTACGGCCTAGTACTTCTAAAGATCCTACTTGGTATGATACCATTTATAATTTGAGATTAATAATTCGACTTTTAGAATGAGCATGTTTCGATAAAAAATCATTTTCCCAGTTTTTGTCTCCCAATATCAATTCTATGACTAGTTCATATATTAGGTAGTTAAGACCAAAATATTTCCAATAACACTGATAAAGCGATTAATGTTTTACCCGATAAAATTAAAATTCATTGCTCCGATGCATTTTATTCGGGTGGAGATTTCAACGCGCGACAATTTCTGACAATAAAATGTTTCGTTATATGAATCGACTTAGTTTTTAAATTTTTCTTACAACAGACAAAAAATTATCGAATTGTGTTCCAGAGCACACAAACAATTTTGAAAAGGACGATTTGGCAACATGAATCACGTCGTCAGAATATCATAAACTGTTAAACGAGGCGCCTACTTAACGCGCGCCTTTTGAAGTCACAAGAGGAAAGCGCATGATTCATCTCACGGCTAAATTTCCCTCTGGTGAGGTAGGTTCGGTCGATTCTCGAATTTTTGGAGCCCGTGGGCCGGGAAAATCCACCCCCGCGAGAGATCCTGAAGACAAATATCTGAAAGTGGCAAGCGAGACACGTGCGTGGGTGTTTCGTCACGAAATGTCTCGCGGAAAATCTCTTCCGGGGATTTGACGTGCTGCATTTCTTTCGATATGGTCACGAGGCGGAAAGATCCGACGAAATCTGGTATTCCATATTTTCTCTCACTCCACGCGCTCACTCCCCCTTTCCGACTCTCTTGGATGGCAGCGTTCGGCCCTCCGTATCACTCGAGGCCTTCTGGTTCAATGCCAGCGCTCCCCGCTGGGACCCTCCCAGTCACGGGTTTACAACTGTAAAAGTGGTCATTCTCAGCGTGCCCCTTTCTACTTATGACCGCAATCTGTCATCGCGAATTAGATGGCGCTGAGAGATGTCCACGACGGTGTGGAGCAGCGAAAGGTTCTTTTTTAAATTAATTTGTTCACAGCGGGGGTCCTAATTTATTTTAACAAGAAGAACGCAAAAAGACATTTAAAATGCGCTAAAGAAAGAAAAACTTTTTCGCCTTCCTAAGTCTGAAGACATTATATTCGCGAAAGATCAATAACCAAATTAAAACTACATATTATCATCCCCTACTCTAAACAAATCGTTCAAATTTCATTTATATATTACAAAAACGTCCAGTCCTGTTCTGAAAGAGAATATAATGAGGAAGCAACGGATTTAACAAAGCGGTACTGAGTTACAAAGGAATGCGCTCAATAATTGTTTTTATTTTTATAGCCAAACGCTTGCACTTTTAATTCAAATAATGTAGCTTCTATAATGTACGACATTTTATTTAATATTTGGCGACTTTCTGAAGCAGCGTAATTTCAATGCTACTAAAATACCGTGCGAATTCCAGAAGAGACATACGATGTGGCGCATAGTTGCGTGGCGTGTTTTCATACCGTCCCACTTGGGAAGAGCGTAAATATATGAGATCGGAGCATGAGATTTTCATATCTCAATTTCCGACTCTTTCCTTAGGAAATCTAGGAATGGGTCAACGTAATAATGCATGCACGCCAGTGTGAAATCAGAGAGAGCGTGTAACAAGTGCGGGTGCGCTCGTATCCAAGAGAATGAAAGACGATTGTCGCCAAACAAAAGACGTGACTTAACCAAGTAACTTCTCTAAATAAAATTCAAAAGTGGCGTGAGAAGAATGAGATATATATATATATATATATATATATATATATATATATTATTAAGAAAAATAATCTCACTCTCCAATAACATTTTGGTGCATGTTGCTGGTATATATGAATTCTTCGGATAAAAAATTTAAGAAATTCTTCGACAGTCTTTCGCGCGTTGATAGGCATTGAGTTAAGTTGAAATTTTCCATTGCAGTCATACTTGAGCAAGCAGGTGCTGCAATTTGAATGTCTGCGAGGATTAATTAATGCTGATCATTTGATAATCATCAACTCTCCTATAATCTTCTCGCGAATATTTAAAAATATTACTTTACTGAAAAGTATTGAAATACACAGAATGCACTAAATGGAATCGATATGACAGAGACTTAAAAAACGTTCAAATGCAATGCGATGCATTAAACAAAAATGTCTCAAAATATAAGAGAAATCGCCTCCGTTAAACAATTAAATTCTCGGTTTTAACCCATATCTAAACATGGATATTATAAAAGTTTGTCCAATAATTTGTCCAATAAAACCTCTAGAATTTGGAAAACTCATTCGTCTTAAAAAAGTAACAATAATCGGTACGTGACAAAATAAAAATGATCGTTCAAACGACAGAGGGTTAATTTTTTTGTAAATTCATTCGAACGTCACCTTCATTTCCATATTTGATTAAATAACTCACAGTCCATTACGTGAATTTGTTGCACGATCCGATGCCCCGAAGGAATCGTATAAACGGTCGACTCTTTAAGAGCTCAAAAAATAAATAAACGATCTCAGAGAGGTATTTCGGCACAAGGTTTTTTTTCCTTTGGCACTCACGAAATGTATTTCGCATCACGCGAGCTATTACACATTCCAACTGTCATTCGTTGCACGGTCATTCCAAGGAGAAAACGAGAAGAAGAAAGGATATGCTTGCTTTTTGGGATCGAATCGGCTTAAGGGAACGGGCCCTTCCAAAAACAAAAAGGCACATTCGAAGAGAGCCGTCAAAGACGCGTAACCCCATTGCGCGTAAAGAACTCGAGCAGGAAAAAAAAACAAAGAAAAAGCGTTGCGGCGACCCCTTCGAGTGAATACGCTCCGTCATTATTCAACTCTCCTTCCTCCCCCCCCTAAACTCCTCTCCCTCCCCTTAAACTCTCCCTCCTAAAACTTCCTCATAGGTGGACATCCACCATTTGGACACCTGAGGTCAAACCACGGATCTACAAGGGTCTACGCCGACCTCACCGGTGCCGAAGGAGCGCTGGAGGGGAGCCTTCCGATGTGACCCTGCCGGAGACTCTCTCTTTCCCTCACTTGATCGTGACGTACGGGGGCGAGTTCCAGGAAGGGATAGGGAGGACTTTGTTAGATGACCGGTATCCGGGTTAAGGTCGCTGCCAGTGTCGGATTGTGCAAAATTTTGAGGAAGGATCGAGGAAGGAGGAACCGGATTTAGACCAATTCGATCGAAATTTTAAAAAGGGGGATGCGGAGATGAGGGAGGCGTGAAAAATATATTACTTTTAAAAAGTGTTTCGGTATGGTTGAATTTTACAAGTGTTTCATCAGAGAATTTAACGGAAGCTCATTCATTCATTCATTTGGACAGAAATATAACGTGCCTCGCGCAATGAAAAACTGAAATATATCACGGCTCTCGGTTCGCTTTTAAAGATGTTCTTATGGGTGACTGTAGTATTGTTTTCCTGCGTGTCAAACGTTCAATTTGCGGAATATCGAAAGACGATGTTGAATAAATACGTTTACCGCATATTTAACTCTGGACTGCTCACATGGGGTGCTATCGCTCTTTTATTATTTCGGTTTTGTTATATTCTACCGTGTATATCCTAAGGATAATGCGACTGATATAAAATAAACCTCATTTTTTCCAAATATAAGTCTGAATCTTGTAATTTTATCATGGGGTTCTGCATAACGCCATGTTACTAACGCTCGCTACTGTTGACAATCCAGGGTTAAAAATTCATGCAGCGATATATTTCCCCAAAATTATGACCTGTTCTACCCAGGCCTAATACGTATACCCTGATAAAGAATGACGTATATAAAACCTCCATAATACGAAAAAATAAAATGATTAATTTACATAACACAGGTATATTGTGTTCTTTTTTTGCATAAATCCTTCCATGAAATTTTTTCTGGATGGTATCATGAAAATTCGAAACTCAGATGAATTAATTTAAATTGCTTTACTTGCCGGCAGATCAAAATCAATTTTGCTGCACGACATTGTATGGTACAGCTTTCCATGCCAGTATTCAATGTCAACCATTAGAAATATTTATAATAACAAATATAGCGCGGAAATTTGTGAGTGGCCAATAGCCAACATAAAATGCCTAAATCGTTGCTTAATAAGTGCTTAGAGAACGTATTGTTTACCTTAAGATAAATTTAAATGAATCTTACCTCGAGCGCCTTTCGTACGTGCTACATATGGAAAGTTCCATTTGAGACTGATCTTCCAAGTGCTGACGTTGGCCCTTGAACATCGATGGATGACCAACAATTTTTTCTGTACACGTTATCTTCCTCCGGTAAATAAATAAATATACGTAACGTTTCATAAGCCCTCCGTTGGTTCCCATTCGCCTGTTTTCTTTTCTTAAGGAACGACCTATATAGCTTATCTTTAAACTCCTATGACGCATGAAGAGGGAATAATGGAATTTTTTTATGGCAAAAACACCAAAATTCACCTAATAAGGGTTTAAAATCGGCATATATTTTCCCGAAAGAAAGGGGGTGCATCGAATCAGAAATAAACCGGGACATTTGCGATTATTTATCGCCAATTTTGCTGTTTATAAAAAATTATCACCTAAAATCATATGCGGTTATGTTCCAACGACAAGTAGCCAAGATTTGCCAACTTCCATCTTAAACTTCTGCATTAGGGACGAGCCAAAATACCGAAAACACTTCCACGGAGTAAATTACGAAAAATGCAGGACTTCAGAAAATCTCATAAACCCCCATGAATTCCTCTTTCCACGCAAGGAATATATAAACAGTATCAGTAGGATCTTCGATAGTAACTGCCGGTCGGAATAAAACTGATATCTTGATTCAAACCCTAAACGTCAACGGTAAAAAAAGGCGAGGCAACCTGAAAGCTTACCGGATAGGGGCGGTTCTTCGTCGTTCTCCTTTCCGAAAATTTTCAATCAGTCGACTTATCTTCCGTCGACCCGGTTTATCGGTGCGGAAGTTTAGATCGCCGCTATAATGTCTCGAGTGTCCAATTAGACCGATCGCCCTCTCTCTTCCTCTTTAGTCCTCGCTTTAACGGCGTCCGCTCCTCCGAGTGCTCTCGTTGTCTGTCTTGTTCCCTCCGAAATTTCGACCCAAACCTCACAAAGGCGACTATTCTCGAATCCACTGCGCCGAGAAATAGAATCGAGGTGCAGGCTGTGCTCAGACAGCAGCGAAAGTTTCCACTGTGAATGTGTGTGTTTATGTGAATACACCTTCGCGACCTCCCAGGAAATATAGTCTCGCGGTCACCGGGACAACCCCTCTCCTTCTAAACGCCCTCCATCTCCTCCCTCTCACCTCCCTTAACCTCATCCCCCTCCTCATTCCGCCGAAATATCCCACGCACTCATCCCCTCCCCCGTCCCTCTACAACAGAAAACCATAGACGAAGTCGTCTCTCCTTCCCCTTCTCTCTCTCTCTCTCTCTCTCCTTACCTTCACTGTACTGAGGGGTATTCCCCGAGTCAATTTCTCTCCCAAACAACAATCTAATACAGATTTTTCGAACGAAACCAAAATATCCTTGACTCAGAGGCAGGGCCGACCTTACCATATAGGCGCCCTGGGCAATTGGCTAGGGCGCCACGTTAACAGTATGATATTTATTTTCTTTATTTGATAAATCACAAAAAGTCTAAACTTAATTTGTTGTTACAATCAGTATATAATATTTCCTGGAAATTTAACAAAAATGTTTTTTCGAGGATACAATTTCGACTTGTTGCCTAGGGCAGTGGTTCTCAACCTTTTGCCTCATGCGTCCCACCTACCACATTTTCAAGAAACACTGGTCCTACCAAGGTATAAAGAAAAACCTCACCTTTTCTAATCAATGTATTTCTACGTTTATAAGCATATAAGTAGTACATTAATAATTGGTAGAGACAAAGGAGACGGTCAAAATAAAAATGATTTACTTGGTAAATCCACAAGATTTTATTTATTAAAAATAATAATGTTCGTGTAATTACCAAGTAAATCTTTTTTATTTCGGCAATATGAAGAAATTCCGTCAAGTTACGTCTGAGACTGTTAACTACTCGTAGTATATAAAAGGGAAGGTGCCAGGAAGTCTAACCGATTGTGGTGCCAAAATGTCTTCAGCAGGCTTTCAAGTCCCACCGGTTGTAAAACACTGGCCTAGGGCACCAAAATACCTTTAGCCGGCACTGCTAAGAGGGTTTCCATTCGTGGATTGTATTCTATCTATTCGATTGGTGATTTTAATTTCATTGAATAACGTATTTATTGGGGCGAGATTGAAACCAAGTCTGTCTCCTCTTCCACCTTGTTGGGGTAGAGGAAGGGTTAATTTTTTTGGCAATGCGTCCAAGCGATAAAATAAATATATCTTCGAGCCTAAATATACAATTGTTAAAATTCCAGCGCAAGTAGGCTATTTTCTATTTATTAAGAAAATTAATAAATAAATAAAATTAGCTCCCTTGTGATAGTTTACCTTATAGGCCAGTGGGGGATGTGCCCCATCGACAGGAGAGGCCCGAATAATTTTGGCACCCCAGGCGAGATAACACAGCGTCCACCTCCGTAAATGTCTGTTGATATATTTTCAAAGTACACGTTAATTTATTTATCGCTCTATGAAAATGTTTGATAATGAAAAAAATAAAAGGAATGCCATCAAGATTCCGGCCTGTTCCAGGTATCAAATATTTATTCATCTGCAAGTCGGGATAACACTCCCAAGACTTTGGCGTTTCGGACAGCCACCCGGCTCTGTCCGTCTATAATCCGTTCGAAGTTCAGTCGTTAAAACTCCGTGCATGAAAAGATTGCACGAAAAATTCTTTTTCGTTCACATTACGGATTTTTTCTCCACACGTCCCGAAGACAGCGTTCCTCAGGTCGCTTAGATGAACATTTTCTAGTGGTTCATTAATACGAGTTATCCATCAGATTTGCAAATGGAACTTTTAAGAAATAAAAAAGAACATTCCTGGCCACACGCCTAGTTCAAAGAATTTGGAGTTTTCCGTAAAATTATGACTTGAAATTCATTAGGAAGTTAGTAGTATCTCTATATAAAATTCTTAATTTGTGGTGCTATCCTCTTCGGTAAAAGATAGTTCCGCCGACTTTCTGCACGCTTTATCGAGGGGCGTATTTGGATTAAATTTGATATTTTGTATTTATATCATAGTTGCAGGCGATAAATACTGAAATCACCAAGGGCCGCCACTTATATGAAGATTTTAAAAACGAAATATTCGCGTTAAATCATAAATATTCATTATATAAAATAATTTGCTTTTAGAATTTGCAGAGGAGGATAAAATAATCATTTGTTACAATTATTTATATTTATTAGCATGCCTTTAATGAGAAAATGACCGTCAACTATTTTTTATTCCACAAAGAAATGGACCTTGTAGCTTCCGAAAGAAGAAGAACTTCCTAAGGGAGCCATCCAGGAGGAGCGATCGTCCCATCATCTTCCTCCCCACCCCCTCACTTGCACAAACGTGGACCTTCAATCTAAATAACCTTTCCGCTGTCATGGCCATCTTGGACGTCAATTCTGGAAATCTGATAATTTTTCGCCGAGTGGGTTTCAAATTGCGTATCCGAAGGGCGTAACGATAGATAGATAGATATACGTCTTTATTTTCAGGGCGAAATTGAGACCAAAAGGTCCCCTCTTCCATTTATCCCTTAACGATGGGAGTATCCATAAGAAAAGGGGGCGATTGGCTCCGCCCCCTTTGATCCGCCACCGGTCCTACATAATGGCGTATATGGGTCACAAAACTATATCAGTACTGATGCTTTTCCACTGAAATTAGAAACCCGCATGATCTCTGCCGGGAAAATAAAATTTGAAGTTTCACCTCCCTATTCTTGTGATAGAATTTCATTCGCTTGGATATTTATTAAAAACTGAAAATCAATCGTATAACAGAATATTTTTGTAGTGTCGGTCTGAGAGAGCTGCCACTTTAATGGAAACAAAGAAATTAAAGTTGTTAAACCTGCTGGAAGAAATGCGTCTGATTTATGTTACGATTCTAGTGTGCATTATCTTCATTTCTTTGCAATGAATCTGGTCGAAAATATCTTTCTTTCCGGAATGAAAGACCACAGTCACAGTGTTTTACTACACGTGAATTTTTCACACTATAGCGTCAGCATATTCATAAATGCAGAAGTTCAAAAGTAGCATTGCATACATAAGAATGCATCACATAACCTTTATTTTTGAAGCTAGTTAAATTATTGCATAACTAAGCTTATTACCCTTCATAATTTTTAAATTTATCTTTTATTTATTCGAATTTTAACAATGAAATAATGTTTTGAAAAAATGTTTCTTGCATATTTTAGCTTAATAACGTGGCACAACTTCGCTAAATGTTGTACTATAAGAACCTACTCACTCTGAAAAATGAACATCAATGGCTTGAAAGCGAAAACGATTTTTATCGGAGATTTACAAGGAGAGTCGTCTTTCGCTCTCGGCTCTATTCCGGCACTTTTAAAGTTAACTTTCGACACCCTCAGAATTATAAAATTATTATTTCAAATTTCAGACTCATTCTACTTTAATTCGTTTCAATCATATCTTTAACAATAAAATAACGAGTTGCTATAAAATTTTATAAAGGTATTTTTTCAATTTCCACGTATGATAAATCGTCCGTCTAGTTAATTTTCCGTGTTAATTTAGTAGATTATATTACATTTAACGAAAAAATAATCGACGGGCATTGCATTAGCGATTAAAAAACACGAACTCAAATTACAGTTTTAAAAAATATCGAAAATTTTATAAAAAATTTCATCGTACGTTTTGGCTCCACTTTACGGTGTGTGTGCGCCTTGCACGCTTCGCGCACGCCTTCATTCGGGGCGTGATCCTTTACAATGTGCTCGCGACGTAATACAAGTCCCCAAAGCAAACGGTTTCTTCTTTTCCTTCCCGCAGTACCTTTTCCTCCCATTTCTTACCGTTCTCGTTATCTCCCACCTGTTTCTTTCGCGCCTCTAGGGCCAGGGTAGAGGATATCTATATCTATAGTTCACCCTGCAAGCCACCGCAATGGTGTGTGGCAGGGGGTGCAAGAGGAGTGAGGGCGGAGGAGATAGTACGCACGATTAGACCCTGGAATAATGGATTTTTTTTCAGATTGAGAAAATTGAGAAGGGCTTAAAGGAAAGTAGGCGGAAGATCGTTCCAAGGTTGGGATTCTCGTGATGACAAGATACTTTTCATAGATGTTAGTTCTATTTCTTTGTTTCTATAGTTTAGAGTCGCTGCTAGTGTTTATGTGACGATTGAATGTGAGCTATTGGTAGTGAGAGTGAAGTTATAGAGGCGTCCTGTTGATTAAGGTGTTTTATGCGACTCAGGAGATGAGACTATCTACGGGCATCTAGTTTCTGCTACAAGCAGAAACGTACCTAGGCGATATGGCGCCTAAGGCAAAATTTTAAGAAACGCCTTGGTTAAGTAGAATATAATTTTTTCTGCGTTTTAATAAAGAATAATAGCGTTTTTATTACATATAAATTAACGTTCGAGTATTAAAATAATATTTATGGGAAAATGAACTTTTGGTAACTTTTTCGGGAACGTTTGGCGCATTTTGCAAGCGGCGCCTATGGCAAATACCACCTTCGCCATACCCTATCCCCTCACCCTTGGATGTCCCCATCACCCTCCACTGGATGAATACTTCAGCCCATTCCGCGGAAAATTCCTTTATAATGCGTCACAAATTGGTTCCGTAGGCTAAGGAATAAAAACATACTGACAAGTCCAAAGATTTCCAGGATTCAATATTCCGAAAGCGCTATACGGCATAGAATAAAGTTCATAGAAGTCAGAGAGATACTTTTCGTACTTCTTTCCCGACATAATAAGAGGAGCCTACAGGAATAGTTTCAAGACGGTTTGGAAATAGGAGGGTGCTTGCCAGAAGAGATCTGCACGGATACAGATTTCCGTATACGCACCCGACCCATACCCGCTGGCTACATATCCGTATCCTATCCGTACCCGCAAAAATTTATAAATCACCCGACCCGATCCGACCCGCACGAATAAATTGTCCGACCCGACCCGCAAGCATAAGTCATATCCGCAGGCAAAATTTATCTAGAGCGGCATCTATGAACCTAAACCCAAAATTCAAAAGAAAATTACTCTCAACAGGACATATCAATGACCCTCTCTTAAGCCGTTAGGGCAGTGATGGCGAACCTTCTATTGCCCGCGTGCCAATATTACCGAAATTGTCGAATCTTTTCCGCCTCGCTTGTCACGAAAAAACTCCTTGATTTTTTTTGCGTGCCAACTAAATTAAATTCGTGATCAAGGCATAGGAGATTGAAATTTGTAACCATAAAACTAATGTTTACAATAGTTAACTAAATAACACAAATGTTTACGCGGCACTAAATCAGTATGATATATGCTTTGATTGGTTTTCGCCTTTCGTTGGCGTGACAACGAAAATCATCTTGCGTGCCACTTATGGCACGCGTGCCATAGGCTCGCCTTCACTGATTAAGGGTTATCTGCTTGGACGGAGTAGGAGAAAGGTGCAATCAACGTTATTATTTTTTCTCATGCTCAAGACACTGAATTTTGAGTTCAGCACGGATACTGATTTCCGTATCCGCACCCGCGGGTTAGATATCCGAATCCGACTCGCATCCGCAAAAATTTACGCGTTATCCGACCCGAAACGCAACATTTTTTTGCGAATATCCGCGGATCGGGTCGGACATATTGCGGATATGCAGATCTCTACTTGCCAGCCCCAACCACACGTCTTTGCGGACAGAAGGGCATAATTGAAGAAAAAAAAGAGCGTCGGCAGTGGCCGATTCAATATGGGAGAGAGGCAACTGACAAGTTTCTTGATCCGCCCCCGGTTTAAGAGGAAATATGTCCACTCTTCTGTAAGTTAACAAGTTAGGAAAGTGTACAACGTATCACAAATGGGCGCGTTTCGTGCAATGGAGTATTAGAAAGAAATTATATACCTGTACGTGAGGGAAATAGCGTTTTAAAGTTCTTATATTCTTCAAAAATAATCCATTTTCTTCCTATTTAATAATATTACATGCACGCGTAAGGAAATTAAACGTTTGTTTGTGAGATTGTTTATGATAGCAACAATGAATTTTCTAAGTTCAACTCGATTTAAGACATTCTCACTTGATTTTCTAGATAACGGCTACTCCTACGATAAAAATGTATAGGAAAGAAAATACTCTTCTTTACAAGTTCTACAACTTTTATTTGAAAAATATTTTGATATGAGCAATACTTTATATGACGAAAATTTAATTTTTTGTCAGCAGAAAAGTGGTACCCCTGATTGGCGTACGTGATTCATTTTTGCGATTTTCTTCTTATATTTGATTGAAAGTCCTTAATATCAAATTTCATGAAAACCCGTTCGGTAGAAGCCGAGAACGATCATGCGGACGGACGGACAGACCGACGATAATAGGCGCTCACGGTGGAAGCGAAACGCGCCTAAAAATGAATCGGGAAAAATGTATATGATATTTGCAATCTAATGGATAGGTCTCGATAAACCGCATTGCTGTAGTCGAAGCGCGGAAAGAGGGGAAACTACGAGTTTTTATTTAAGATTTTTGGAGGAGGATATTTCCCAGCACTTTTAATGAAGTGAGGTGTTAATAGCTTTACAAATTTTTATGGCATGTTCGTTCAATTATAAGATTTGATTGAAAATGTGAACGTAAGAAATTGGAGATTTATTGATTACTAGTGGTTCCATTTGTTGGTCACAGATGCAAGAAAGGGTTTTTGAATAGCCAATAGTAATTGGTTATGATTTGCTGGGTTTATAATTAGGAAATTTCGGTCACTCCAAAGCTGTATTGCTCGAAAATCAGAGTTTATTCTGTAAATAGTAAATGGTAATGCAGATGCATAAATTTGGAGGTTGTCCACGTAAAGGTGGTATTTTCATTCCTTAAACTATTTAGATTTATCAATTATGTAAATGTGAAATAGTGGTGGCCATAATATTTATCAAATTAATCGTAAATTTATTGAAAATGTTGGCGTTTATTTTTTATGCGATTTCCCTACGATTATTTTTCTTTAGCTCAGTTTCTCCGTTGCATTAAAGATAATGGATGAATGAAATTTCGTCAAAACTCTGAAATAAATTGATGTGTCCAACACATGACTTTCTCCATACGTAAGTTGTCAACTAAAATCAAATAAATACGGCGATAGGAACAATTCAACTTACACGCTTCTGCGCTAGCGATTTAATTGTTTTGTAAATTCACCTTTGCCGTCACTACCACGCGCGCGAGCTGCCCACTGACTGTCAATTTCGAAGAAAATTCAATCTCTCTTGAAATATTCCTCATATGAAAATTTATTTCAAACAAGAGTTGTAGAAAAAAATAATATCTACAAATTTTATATATATATATATATATATATATATATATATATATATATATGTATGTATGTAGGTATGCATATGTGTGTGTATGTATGTATGTGTTAACAAAAATTCAGTTTTAGGCGAAAATTTGACAGGGGTAAACCGCTTCTTCCGGCTGACCGATTTTTATCAAAATATTTTCAAATCTTAAGAATACATATAAAATCACAAATATATATCTGATCTGATGCATAGTTTTTGAGGTAGAGCGTCAACAAAATTTCTGTTACACACATACGGACATACAGACATCTTCGAGAAAAACGGTCAAAACGTGTTCAGGGGACCTCAAAACGTGTATTTCCGTTGAAATCTCGAATTCGAATTTTTTCATGAAAGCAATACTTTCTCTATAGATACTACGTATATGGAGAAAGTAAAAAAGCGCCCCGCGAGAATTCCTACGAATTCCTAATTTTACGAAAACTGCTGATATATGTGCCTCAGTATGTCTTATATAGATAAAACTCGCATTTTTCAGTTTGTTTTGGCGAGATACTATATTTAAAACGGAAACTTCTAGAAAACTGCAAAAGGACATGAAGGATGATTTCAAAATTTTCGTACGGTGTCCTCAGACAGTCCACTATTTTGGATTTATTTAGAAACTTCAAGGCTAAATCGAGAAAGATGAAAATGGGATCTCCAGCAGTAAAATATTGTTAATGGTTCATCTGCCATGCACAAAATGAGTAAATTAGAAATGAGTGACAACCTAGCTCAATATTTTCTATGAAGAAGGTAGTGTACTTCTTAAACAGCTAGAATTATCGGTAACGTATATGATTCCATAGTATTACATTTGGTATCATCGAAATATAATTACAATAATTATAATTATGAGATTTTTTGTATCCAACACAATGTTAGAGCAGGAAACCCTAAAAATGCATAATTTCTTATTTCAAGAGACTGGAATTTATTTCGCATGTTTTGGTGCACTTGATTAAAAGCTGGTCCTGATAATTTGCGTGGATTTTACTTTTAGTAATGTAAGATAATGATATCAGTTTTCTTTTTCGTTATAATTACACTTCAGTATAAGAATAATGTACATACACCAGATACACTATAGTAGTCAGGGCCGCTTAATGGCGGTGCCAACGGTGCGACTGCACCGGGTCCCGCGCTCTCTAAATAATATTTGTTGTAATTATAAAGTACGCACATATTTTTCACCTGAAAAAATATCGAAAACTCTCATAATGAGATTGTTTATATATTAAAAATTTTTGGACGCTTGAGAGGCCCCGCGCGCATACTTTGCAGCGGACCCAGCGCTTTTCCTAGCCGGTTCTATTGATATCATTTTACTTTCAATATCAGTCTTATTAATATCAAGCCTTACGTGAATATTCAGTATTTTAATATGCAATTTAAAATATAATAAAAAAGTATTTTTGAAAAAATGAGTCGCAAATTATACGTTCAACATCTCTTCCACTCATGTAGTATTATCATCAGTTGAACGAGTTTCAGCTGAAGACACCTTTCTTGATCTACATCAATACAAATATGCAACAGAAAATTAAGTGAATAAATTTTAAGCAGCCACACAAATTAACTTTTGGCGGACCTTTCCCTTAACCCTAGAACTACCAAGGGGGGAGGGCTCCGAGGCCCACAAATTTTGTTTTCGTATATATCTCTATTAAAAATAAAGTCGACGTCTTGATATTTAATTACATTATGTAGAGACTTCTAGATAACAATTACTTGAAGTTTCCCATCAATGTATGCATATCTCAATTTTCTGCAAATTATTTCGTCATTGGCTGCATGCCTTGACAAGCGGGTGGCCTAAATTATAGAGTGCCTTCTGATTGATCAATTTTATTCTTGCAACTCCCGCCTCCCAGTATTGCTATTTATAGTCCAATTATGTTGCATTTCATTCTTTTCCACACCCTCGTTATTAGTATTTCATTTGTTTTCTCATAGAGCAATGTATCGGCGTGAAAAACCTTACATGCAAGCAAGGATGTGGGAGGATTTTTGTTTTGTTTCTTTCAATATGAATGCGACGTTAGTTTGCTCAGTACCAATAAGCAATATGGCATCGTGGTCGTTTTATGACAGTATGACAGCAAAAAGAAGGGACGGTCAAACCCGCGGTCTCGTAAAACCTCGGGTTCAGGGAGCCAGGAAAAGAATGACCCTTCCCAAACGAATAGTGGCCCAAGCCAGGGCACAGACCTTGAGGGTGAAAAGAGTGCATTTTACGACATGATAACATAAGGCATTGTAATTTTTCCATTTCAAAAGAATTCGTCGCGAGCCAGAAGATGCCATATGATACCGAAAAATCCTAGATAAATATTTATTATAATTCCATGGAAGGAGGGGTGGATACCATAGATCAGATGGCAAGGAAGTACATATATTACAAAGAGAGGCACGAGGAAATGGCCGCTTTCGATGTTCCATACTTTTATTGGAAAATCCACCATGACATGCTCACAGTGTGTGCTCACATGTGTGTGGAAAGCACAGTATGAAGCGTGTTATTTGTTTAAATTGTTGTGTCAGATGTAGCAGATTAAATTGTTTTTCTAATACATTTGTTATTATTTCTGTAAATACAATCTTACTGCAAAATTAGTGTGATCTTTAAAACATAATGAGGAAAAATGTAAAAAACTTGTTTTTATGCAAACATTTCTATCTTTATAGTAGACTAGCAGAACTGCCCGTTGAATTTCAACGTATTTATTGAATCTAAAACTTCGAACGTGTAACATGTAAACATCGTAAGAATATGATAGTACACAGTTTTAACCGTCGAATAAAGCAAAAATGAAGAAAACCTGTTCGCAATTACCTATTTAGATGAATGAAAGAAGAAAATTACGTGTAAACTTATGGGAAAATAATTACTGAATGAAGCACTCCCCCCCAAATTTTTTATCGCCATATAATCTATGTTATCCGCAGGATAAAATTATTTACCTATGCGAAGTTTTGTGACGATATGTTCAAAGGTTTGAAAATCACAATTTGTGGAAAATCTGTCTGATTATTTAAGTTACTTATGTACGTAGTTTTAAAAAGAGTTTGCTTTGGAGAACTCTATGCCACACTTTGTATTTCTTTCTTCGCAGTTTTTATCGCCATCCATATAGCCTCTGTTACCCACAGGGTAAAATTTACCTATGCGAAGTTTCGTGACGATTTCTTCAAAACGAAAACTGTAAGTAAAACCAGCAAGACCACAATAATCAACAAAAAATAAATGAACAAAGGAACTTACGAAATGATTTAATTTAACTAAAGACAAAAAAGTAAATAGAGAACGTTTAAGAATCACAGTGAATATTACCCTCAGACCATTAGCTCGATTCTCTCATCCAAGAGTTCTTTGAGAAACAATGAAACTATTTATCCAATCACAATTTGTGGAAAATCTACGTCTAATTATTTAAGTTACTTACGTAATTTTAAAAACATCTTGCTTTGGAGAACTCTACGCCACACGAAAATACCATTAAAAACTATTTATTAGTAATATTTCAATGATAATCAAAAATATTAGGTTGTCATGTAAACAAAGCAAACTCGCACATAGAAATTGAAAAACGATATTACGTTAAAAATTTTCCAATATAAATGCATTGGACTTTCAATTTCGATGACAATGGGAGTTGTCATGGTAGCTTATAATGGGTATTGTAATAAAACTGACAAAATCACGTAATTTATTGAATCTAAATGCATTTTTATACTAATTCGATCAGTATTCGGATTCTGTCTTCAATAAAAATAAACTTGGTTCTTTTCTTCATAGAACCATTCAAGTCCCAAGTTCGTACCATGTTTCTAAGTAATTTTCAAATTCAAATGAAAAATAAGCTGCACTCGTCCCTATGTTATTCAATTGAAAAAATAAAATATTTTTAAAAATTAGACGGTCAATCAAATCGATATAAAATACCTTACTACACACCCGTACTCGTTATTCCGGTTAAAATGATACCTTTCTCTTGTTTCTACGTGCTGTAGTTGCTGCGCTATAAAACTACATACAAACACTTTATTTTATAGATATGTATAGGGTGTCCCAGGTCAACGTTGCCAAAATGATACAGGTGGTAGAGGACCATAAGGTGAGTATTTTGAGATAGGGCACCCATGGTCGGCGATGCCATCTTAAGGCATTATCAAACGCCAAAATTTCGAGGTAGCATCCGTAGGGTAGGCAACCCCCTTGGCTAGTGGACACGGAGGAGGAACTGGTTGCTAGGATTCTAGCGGCATGTGACGTATTACAACAGACGCCAGGGATCTTTGAGAGGGTGTGGCAGAATTTTTTGTGCCGCTGTAATGCTTGCGTCGAGGTTGGTGGTCGTCACTTGGCGCAATTGTTGTAATTTATTAAAACATTTATTTAATGAAAACAAAAGGCATGTGGCTAGTCTGATTATTTTTAATAATAAAACATCGTAAATAAACGCTCCTCAACTTATTACGTAACGCTTAACCTCGATGAGTCCCGTGGAGTCTAAAGACCGCTTCGCCGACCATGGGTACCCTATCTCAAAATACTCACCTTAGGGTCCTCTACCACCTGTATCATTTTGGCAACGTTGACCTGGGACACCCGTATAGATATATAGACTAGCTGAAAGTACCCGGCGATGCCCGGGTTATGCCAGACGTCTTTGGCGAATAAAATTATGTATTATATGGTAATACAATCATTTCACCTTATGCTAATTTTTTACCAAAGGATGAAGGCATTATAAATTAGGAAAATATGTTTTAATATTTATTTCAAAGCTTGCTTGTAAACGCGTATTTCCGTTGAAATCTTGATTTCGAATTTTTTCATGAAAACAATACTTTCTCTATACTACGTATATTGGAGAAAGTAAAAACTAATTCTGAGATATCTCTGATACCTATGAATTGGGCCGGGAGGGTCCATGGAGGTCCGGAGAGAACGTGAGCATACGTGAGAGTAATAGGATTTCGAGTTTAACAATGTAATAGGTTGGCAAGGCAACTTCACGTTAAAAACGCTAAATTTTGTCAAAATATGATATTAAAACGTTAAATTCGAAAGATTTAGATTCGAAAGCGATAAAAGACGATAAGAATAAGAAACTGCATTTATTTTTCTTTAATACATTCCAAGTCCGAAAATCGTAGGTCAAATATGCAAATTTTAATAAGCAAAATAAAATAAGGTAGCAGGTCGAAATATCGATTTTTCCATGTTATCTTATGAGGAATGGAAATGAAATAATTTTACTTATTGTTAAAGTTTTTCGAAATAGAAATAAATACATTACAAGAGTAATATAATTATTCATTAAATAAAAGTTTTAATCCACTTCACTATAAAAGACGAGCTAAAACCCATAATCCTAAGTTTTTACTAGAAAATAATTATAGATTAATTTTAAAAATTGTGCTTTATGAGCATGATATAAGAAATAAGTACAGTTGATTTTGATAAAAATGTTCTAATCTGTAAAAAACCGTTCAAAGCGATACGTGCTGGTGTGCTGATTAACCATGTGTAAAAAAGATCCTTCTTCAATAACAAGACAGAAAAGACTGAAGAGAAGTGAGCGAAATTCATAGAGAAAAGGATTGAGGTATATGGACATCTGTATGTTCTGAGGGGGGGGGGGCGGGGTTGGACGATCCTTTTCATTTTCAGAACGAGCGAGGTGGGAAAAACCCTTTTGGGACATCTTCGACCGTCTTATCAACCTCTGGTGGCCGAGACCACGGACCTTCCGGTGTGCATGCACCCGAGGAGTAATGCCTTCGCGGCATCCCCATCCATTTTTGCACATTGTGGTAAAAACTTCGGAAGGGAGAAGAGGCACGAAGGCAGGGGCGGCCCGAGGAATTTTGGCGTCCCGGGCGAGATACCACTCCAGCGACTCCTCCGTAAATGTTCTTTGAGATATTTACAAAATACACGTTAATTTATTAATCGCTTTGTAAAACTTATTGATAATGAAAAAATAAAAGGAATGCCATCAATATTGCAGCCTGTTTCATGGTATAAATTGGTGTCCGATATTTATTCGCCTGCAAGTAATGCATAGATAGATGATCGGGATAGCACCCTCAACACTTTGGCGTCCGTACCTCGGGCCGGCCCTACATGGAGAAGCATATATTATGACTGGTAGGGTTTAGGCAGCTTATCAGTATTCTATAGATACAAACGAAGCGACGGGTAAGCGCCCCTAGAGTTTTGGCGCTTCGGACGGTCGCCCGGCTCGCCAGTACCTTGGGTCGGATAAAATCGTTCCGCGGGCCACCAGTTGGACAGCCCTAAATTGCAAAAGGGTCCAAGTGTTCCCCATCCTTTCGGCCGGTCGAGATAGTATTTTGGAATAGAGAAAAGGGCGCCTTTCGCGTAGTAATATCAGTTGTGGTTGGAGTAGCATCCCCTTTGTCTTGGGCCATAGGTTATAGACCTGCGGGTGACCAGCGTGAGACAATTGTGAGGGATGCTCGGAAATACAGAAATGAATGCTAAATGCGAAGGGAGTCCCGCCTTTCACTTGAGCTATTTGTGCAAACCGAATAAAAGTTTAAGGCTCCGAAGTTCTTGATGGCTTGAAAAATATCCGAGCCCAAAGGCGCCTCAAAAAAGATGGCGCCTGGTACGGTCGCTACATCGCACGGTTCTGTATATTTTTCCCATGCATTATTTACCCATACTCATACATGTGTTAGTGACAAAATGATGGCTTAGTCTCGAGATTTGCGAATTAGAGGGATTCCATTGAAACTATGTATAAGGCGAAATTTATATAAAATATGACCGTAGAAACGGCCATCAACTTACATTTTGATCTAAATAAAATTTTCACTCTGCATTCACAATAACTTGGATGGCCGTGGGGATGAAATCCTATGGGACGAAGACCTTCAAGAGCATTCTTCAGGTGAAGCCAGCAGTGATTGAAATCTGGCTAGGAGAGAAAGGATAGAAAATGAAATAAATAATTCAAAATACGAATAAGCCGAGTGTCGTTCTAACCGAGGTGCATGGGAACATAGAGTACGTTTCCAAATTCTAAATTTTATCTATGATCACATAAGTACATTAAACATCACATTATATTATGACGTAATACATAGTACATTAAATTAGCTTATAATAAGTACATTAAACATAATAAAAATATTTTTAATTATTAGTAAAATAATCTGATCTCTCAGACTTCTGTAGGCCAACGAATCTTCTATCAGTGTAACTCTTATTTGCTTAGAACTAACCTGCGGCGCAAATTCGAGTTATTTTGTACCGAATGCGTTGTAAGATCGCATTTTGCTCACCACGTAGGGTGAGATTTAGGGGTTATATTTTTCTAGTGTTCAAAAATCTTGGGGGATTGGGGTAATTACCCCCTTTATCCTCCTGTATCCTCCCTTGCCTTCCGGTCACTATTCCTTGGGGCTCTTTTCGGGGGTCATCCGATTTAGTGACGCTTAACAACCGGGTCATAGAGCTTCAAAAATAAAACAACGGCTCGTGCGAACCACAAGAGTAAAGAGTTTCCGTTGTTGGATCCCTCCCCACCCGGGCGGTCAAGAGGCTGCCTTTGGTCCTTCAATGTATTGGCGATCAACAAAAATTAACGATAAAACCGGAATCATGTAATGACATTTATATTATATTAGTTTTCTTCTCACCCAAATATAAAAAAACATGTGTTGCGCCGACCCTGTGCTTACGCATACAAGTATTTGTTACTTACTAACTTCCATTTTCGCTAAACCGAGTGCGTTAATACGTTATAACCGAGGTGAATATATTGCAATATTGTAGAAACTGGGGAGGGATCTGAAGAATATGTCGTTATATCCGAGTTGCCGTATTAACCGAGGCCGTTATAACCGAGTTCTACTGTACATAAATTATATGTACTTGATTTGCAGCATTTCTCCTATATAGTAATTGCAAAACTCATGTCCGTTCCATTTAATTTATTATTAATAGCTATTCAATTTAATAAATATAGTTTCTGTTCACGTCATAATTATATACACACACACATGTAAAACGTCTTACTGTTTATAAAATACCTTAAATTTACTTTTGCCTCAAGTCGAAACATTTTTAGGGGTCGGCTTAAATTAGAGGTCGTTTGGTATTCAGGCATTCACGGCAAACTCCTATTTGCGTGTTATTATTCATTCAGATGTAAACGCTATTATGTGAATATTAAAATTTATTTGGGATCTCTGCCAACTATTTTGCGCGCAATTAACTTTCATCTGCGTAGGCGAACTGTTGGATTTAGAACCAAGACCACATGATTAGAATGAAAATGGCGAGATAAGGATACCATATGTAAAGGCTTCGGTTGACATATCGCTCTATTATTTCCTTCTCATCGCATACATATCGCTCGCCTCGTGGCTCCTCTGCACCTTGTCAGCCCCAGAGAGATATCGAGGCGAACAAAACACCAAACACGGCAACCTTAATGAGTTACACTCTCGTTTCGAAATCAATGAATCACTCGTGGGCCTAAAACATAATAACCGGACATATCCGGCGATTTCAGAGAATTATTTGCTTAGGCGCTCCACGTGAAAATGCAAGAACCGTTGAACCTAGATTTCCCGGAAAATCTACACGAATCTTATTATATTTTGGTTATCGGAAATCTTTAAACGAAGTGTTTTTGATAGAGGTGAAAAATGTCAAATATCTTTGTTTGTTTCACTAGGACTGTGCGGGTGAACGAACCTTAAATGTTGCACAACATTAGCGTCAGCTTCTCACTCTAAATATTTTCTAGTTATAAAAAAAACTGAGTTAGGATTCCGATTAAGCGATTAAAACATGCTGAACGCTGGCTATCAGAAAGAAGTTAGTAAAGTGTGCAGCGTACCACGAATGGGCGGGTTTCGTGCAATGGAGTATTTGAAAGAAATGACCATATAAACGTTTTTGAACTTGTTCCTTTGATGAAAATTATTCATTTATTTTACGTCCACGTTTATTCCTTCGTCGAAAATTATTCATTTCTTTTCACTTCATTTGAGTGTAGGTAAGGAAAATAGCACTTTAAAGTAATTTTCTTCGTCATACATACTCCATTTTCTTCCTATTTAAAAATACTGCATGCATAGGTAAGGAAATTAAACGTATTTTTGTGAATATGTTTGTGTTAGCAACGATGAAGTAACCATGCAAGTTCAACTGGAATTAAGAATTTCTTGTGATTTTCTTAATAACGGCTACTACTACGTTCAAAATGTATAGAAAAGAAATACTCCACTTTATTAGTTCTACAAATTTTACTTGAAAATTATTTTGATATGGCCAATACTTTACGATATATGACGGAAAGTTCATTTTTTGTCAACAAAGTGGTACCCCTGATTGGCTTACGAGAATCATTTACGTGACTTTCTTATTATCTTTGACTGTAAGTCCTTAATATCAAATTTAATGAAAATCCATCGTTAGAAGCCGAGAAGGAACATGCGGACGGACGGACCGAAGCTGATAGGCGCTCATGCTGTAAGCGAAACGCGCCTAAAAATTGTTAAACAATTCTATTGTCATGAGAAATTTTCTTCTTTTCACAATAATAATACTACTAACTTCGGTTCCCAGAAAAGGAATCGGCTCGTAAATAACGTATCAGGATTGTATACGTACTGAATTCGATATTTAAAGCATCACTAAATTCCTTATTTTTCAGGTTTTCTACATCGATTTCTTAACCGTCACCACATAATGTGCGACAACTATGGTACAGAATATTCCGCATGCTTTTCCATTAATTATTAATGAAATTCCATAAGGAAATCATGCGACATTTGCCCGCAACGACCTCCATTAATCTTCGTGTTATTTCGTTTGATTCGGTCCTGAGCATCGCTGTCCATTTTATTTTATTTTGCACCATCATCAGCTTCAACCCTAAATCGAGACATAATTTGACGCTATTCCTTAACGCAGTGATTTCCATACTAAGACCCGCCTAATGTTTTCATCCGGCCCACCATGAGTTCATTAAAGGATACATTGTAACATCAAATGAAAATAGGAAATTATAAAAACAACATATTTCCTCTCTACTTATATATTCCCATAATATTCAAATAAATTTAAAACTAATTATATAAGATTGACCGACAATTTAACCCAATAGTTTCCTTCGATCATTCTTCAATGGTATTTTCAAATGCGCGTGACCCGTGATAGTAGCAGAAGTGTCTGCGGACCGCGATGAGTGAGGAAGTGGGCTATGAGACCCTCGAGCCGAAAAGTTTGTACACCACTGCCTTAGCGCATGAACTAATGCAACTCGATCGAAATAACATGCTACGTGAACTGAAGAAGGAATTTCAGTCGTCGTCATAACAGGTTTCTGTCCTTGTGTATATAAAATCGCCGAAAGCATGAAGTCAGAATGGCTAATGTCATCTTCCCGTCCCGTCCTCTTTCTATGACGTAAAAGAAATTCAAAATGAAATTGGCAGCATTGAACCAGAAAAAACAAGCTTAATTTTGCCCATATTTTATTGGAATGCAACAAATTCGTTGGAGTGATAATAAACCGAACGAATTTGCTGAATTACTTTTCGATCGAAATTTGACTCTATATTGGCACGATCTGTTATTTAAAATATATATCGTATATGGATTGCCAAGCTCATACATGCTAGCACGTGCGTGTGCACGTTTCTTTTGGTGAATGAGTTTGTACGAGAGAGAGGGTGTGTGTGAGAGAGAGAGAGACAAAGAGAGAGGGTGAGTGTGTGAGTGAGAGAGAGCGGTTGCACGTGATAGAGAGGTTGTGTGTACGTGCGTATGTGCGTGAGGGAGAGGATTGAAAGTGACCGTGTTTACACGATTTTTTTATCAGAAGCTGTTTGTTTTTGTTTTCATGTTAGTATATCTATCCTATTAGATTAGCAATCCTATACATGTATCCAACCATAATAGCTTGGAAGCATTAATATAAGAGATGCGCATGTTTTTCTGGCAAATCAATATCTTGCGCTGTTATCACCGTAGCTATTCTTACATGGCTCCACACAGAAGCGCTTTATTTTCATGCCACACAAGTAGAGTACTGGACAATCCCAGGTGAAAAATTCGACCTCCGCCGGATTAGATGCAAGTTTACTGATGAAATATGAACTGCAATAGCGAAAGCAAAGGAAGGTAATTTAACTTGGTAAGTAAGAAATTTATAAAATGGTACGTATGGTACGTATCGCCTTGTACGGAGCAGATTCATCGATACTCGGGGAAAAACTATATAAATTACTTGAACAGCTTTAAAATGTGGGCATGGAGAACGGAGTTGAAGATAAAATACAGACAGGATGAAAAACGTGGAAATAATAAGACGAATAGGAGAAAATCATAACAGGAGAACAATATGATCGATCGGTGATATTCTCCCCCTGCCACACACCAATTGCGGTGTCTTGCATTGTATTTATTTAGATTCAGAAAACGGACAATTAATTATACAGGCAATAATAAAGGAGGAAGGCGAACTTGATCGGACTTTATCTGAGGAGATAGAGAGCATGATTAAAAGACGTGCTACAAAGAAAACTTGAAGGAAAAGGAGAAAAGGGAAGGAAGAACGGTTTTAAGTTGATAGGGAAAGAGAAGAATCAGGAAACGAAGAATATTGCGGAAAACAGGAGTATGTGAGGGTTTAACCAAGTATAATATCACGGAGCAGCCTAGGGACAGTCTACTATAATAATAATAATGATGATGATGATTTAATAGTGATGATGATTTCTTCGTGCTTGATGACATTTCCAAAAATTTTCTTTCGACATTCAAGAGATCGGTGAAAGAAAAGGGTTTCCAAAGATCACACTGAAAGTTCAAATTTGTATTTATGATGTATATCTTATCTTTTCAGTACATTAATGCTACTACTTATACCTTTTCTATATAAATAATACATAAATAAATAATAATCAATATGTATTAAATAATACAATCTGGAACCTATTTAAAGGTTTAATCATTTTATTGTTAATTTTTCATTTATTTGGTATTCTGTGGCGGATATGGTGATCCGTTCGCCGCCTTGGAATCGTGTTTGACAACGCTGGTTAGAATAGTGTCTAACAATAAGCACTGAAAACGATATACCAGAAGCGATTTCAAGGGAAGGATTTACCGATTAATTTTCTAACCAGTTGTAGCTAATAAAATAATACTCTAGTCCAGTGGTTAATTATTAATGATAAATAAGTAGCCTTTGTCAGTAAATTAGAAGGTTTGTGGAAGTTTTTACATGCTTATTGTTACCATTCCACTTGACAGCATCGGCGGCCACAAGAAAATATCTTCTTAAAACCACTGCTCTAGCCTGTGGCGCAGAATCGAGGAATTTGGCATGGAAAGGGTTTAAGAAAGCGCAGAATGGCAATAGGAACATTCAAGGGGTGGCGATCGCCAACCCTGTATCCGCCACTTCATGCGATTAATATTTTTATGATTATAAGGAGGTTTTCTCCATTCCTTATTAGTTGCAATTAACCATGTGGCTCTGATTTTACTTTCTCATGTCAGAGGTATAAATGGGTTTCCAGAACTATGTGTACGCTCCAAATTTATTTACTTCTGGAAATTTCCTCTAATCAACACTCCGAATACCATAAAGTGTTTGATTTACGTATTTGAGTGAATAGCACTCCTCCACATTTAAATCTCTGCTAATGATGTTTCAAGAGACTCCTTTATATAGGCTATAAATACACTGGAATCAATAGTATCCAGTTAGGAGATGTATCATGATTATATGTCACATTAAAGGCAATGGCGGATTTGCCGCTAGGCGCGTGTCAAGAGCCTCCGATTCAGAAGGTTCATTCTAAATTTTTTAAATGTTCATTTACACACAAAAACACAAGTGTGTGAGCACACACACATTTCTATTACCGATTTATATTAGATTCATATCGCTGTGTTATATAAAAATCAATAATAATGCTAACATAGGAGCTCAATCTTGAGATTGCGCTTAGGGCCCCAGAATTACTTTATCCGCCACTGATTAAAGGCTTTAAATATATCGTAGATGCAACAGCAAAAAGGGTATTTTTTAATGATTAGATTGATATGATGTTTTATTTATCTTTACAGCGATCCCATAATAATTTAGAGCGGAAAGGAAAAATATTTTATCGGGTCTTTCCACTTCCATTTCGCGATATTCCAAAACGGAACCTTACGACTGCAACATGAACGGCAACTGGCGTTAACGCACAGCTCGCTAGATGGCATAATATATTTACTTCACTTTGACTTCACTCAAAAGTATTACTTTATAATTAAAGAATTACTCACGCTTTTAATATGTAAAATAAAATACAATTTAATTAAAATTATTCATATTACAAACGGGCTATTAAATCCGATTTGAAAACATTATGTTGCAACTTGAATTACATAGTCATTTCCTTCTAGCAAGGAGACCAAAGGAGGACGTCTGCGTTTGGTTGAGGAAGGAGCTTCATAACTCAAAAACATTTAAAATGTCCAATTGGAGGCAGGCCGGTTTAAAGTAAGGATGGTTTATTATTTTCTACGTCACTTAAATAAAGAACTATTTTATAATATAATACCTTTTTTAGTTATATCAAATACTCGACCATTGCGGCAAGGTTAGTAAGACAAGCTTTGAAGCCTGAATTTCGCGCAGAAGCTGCAAAACGAGAAGAATCATCAATAAAGTTCACACCGTGGAAAGATGGGAGTAAGTAATTTACGTCCTATGTTTAATAATCAATTAACCAAACTAATGAGATTGCCGAGTGGTAATTTGTAACTAATTAATACCATTATTTCTTAATAAAGAAAAGATAATACAAGGATAAACTGCTCCTCCATCAGTCCAATCGTCGATGTTCAGTGGAACAGGTAATGTTACACGTATTTTTGGCGTTATTCTATTGTATCAGCTTGCTAGAGCGATCTTCTATTGGTATGTTATTGGGGAACTCTTTACTTTCAAATTTTCTTTGTTCGTTGGCTTTGTATTTCTATAGCTCTTTTTGTGCTTAGGACGAAAACTGGGTCATCTTATAATGGTATGTTGTAACGGTGTGAAAAATTTTGTCTTGCAGCTATTTGTGTATTTGAGTACAATATACTGATTGTACCCTTAGTTGTGTTTATGAGTTGGGTATATTTTTATCAATGATGCAGTGGTCCATGTAGTTTTGGTATGCCACAAGCCTTGTTGCATGTTTTATTTCTCCTAACTGAATCACCTCTAACCTTATATCTATTTGGATAAAATAAGTGGGCCATCCGTGGCATGTGATGGTTTATTAAAGATGAATAACTTTAACGGGATCCTTACATACTGTACGGCTTTTCTTGATGATATTCTTCCTACTGTTTTTATTTCTTTTTGCAAAGTTCAAGTATTCATAGATTAATATTACATACAAAATAGTAAATTTCTGCTGCTAAATAGTAATTTTATACATTTTATGGTTACTATTAGTTTTCAAGTCTGCATGATTGTCAATGCATGTTGATTTTAAATTGACTTTTTAAAAACATTTTAGTGCCATTGACGTCGAGCAAAGTATAACCAATGATACACATTGACTTTGCATGATTAAAATATATGCAATTGTTTTAACAGATTAAAGTATTTATGAAATGCCTTTTAAAACTCCATTACTATTATAAAAGGCTTAATTTATATGGTTGGAAATTATAATTTTTATATGTAAGAAAATATTTTTAAATTTTAGTACAAAAGAATGCAACATTCTTTGTTCTAAGTTATTTCCCAATGCAGAACAAGTTAAAATATTAATAACAGAATTATCATCTGGTCCACAAGGAGATTGTACTACAAAATTATAGTAAAAAAATTTAATCGACAGGTCACCAGAAGAAAAATTCAATTAAAAATTACCTAAAAACACTACTAATTCCATAATAAAATATGCTTAAAATTCTCTTACTCTTAATTCTGGTTTTAACCATAGTTTCAAACCAGCTCTACCATTAAGGATATAGTATTGATATTTGGTACTGAAAGGGTTAAAAAAGTACCTTTATAATGTCTTTTTAAAATGCCTTAATTGAGATTCTCGAACAGTATTGATATCTGGAGTAAAGCTAGTACCAATTGAATTCCTTGCAAGTTTTGTGTGTGAATATTTCATTGTAGTTTGTCTTTATTCTAACATTGTTTTTTTATTTTCAGTGCCTAATAGGCCCTAAGAAGAATGCATCGCTGGAGATATTGATGCTAGCATTTAGAGTCACCTTACAATAGGTTTATTGAATTGACAAAATCATGTAAAATATTAAAAGTTTCTTTATTATAGTTACTTGTTGTTTTTATTTCGTGCATATGATGTAAACTTGCCTTTTTCATTCAATTAACGTGTGTAGTATAGTACAACTGAAATAACATGCAGTATTGGTTTTTTATTGTCAAAACAGTACAAAGTTCAATTTTTAGGTAAATTAATATAAAAAGTTATCTGTATAAAATAAAACAAACTATAAAATTGTTAAAAAATAAACTATAAAACCACCACCACTGAGCAAGCCACAGATGTGCCTCCAGTGATTAACACTTTGGTTATTGGAATATTAATATCTTTTGGTGTGATACTTAAATGATGCTCGAGTAAAAACCCGCTGAAATGATAAGGAAAAATAATTTAGCATGTTACAAACGATTTTCATCTTAGTTAACGTAGTAAACTAATCAAAGCTTTTTTACTGCTTAAAATGATTACTTTCTACATACAGTTAATGTAAGCAACTATTTCAGTTTTTTAAATATTGAACAATAAGTAAAATTATCTACAAATATGAGACAAAAATTTATCACATACCTTCAGAATCTTTCATTGTTTTGGTTCCCCGGCACTATTTATTAAATGCTGATTCTCTTCCGTGAGTACCCTAGGGCCTTTTCCCACTTTGGTATGTATTATATACTTTAGGAGACCAGGAGCATGAGGCTGGATATTTAATGAAGACTTGATGGTCTATGAAGAGACGGAAAATTTTTTCTCTTCAACACCGGCAAATAAATTACTAAGCTTACTAGCTGCCCATACAGCTCCTAAATTGGAGATCTGTATGAGTATTGTGTTAAGAAGGCCCTCCAACCAACCCAAACATTTTTATACCATTCTTCCAACCGAACCAAACAATATTTTTGAAACCCTTCTTCCAACTAACCCACCCAATGGTTTTTTGAACCTCTTCCGACCAACCCAACGATATTTTTGAAACGTTTCTTTCAACCAATACAACCCAATAATTTTTTGAAACTCTTCACATAAGAGTCTGAGACATGAACGCAAACTGCAATAAGCATATGCTATGCATTAAGCAAAGGTACAGTGTGTACCTCAGGCATGCAACCAGGGGAGGGGATGGAAATTTTCAGAAATAAGCATACTTTTCCAAAATTTTGTGGATTTTTCGCACTCTTTCCAGATGTTTTCAAGGCGACTCGTTGTTTCCGATTCAATTATCATCGGTTAAACTTTGAAAAAGAAGAAATAATAACGTTATTTGCTCCGAATGTTTGTTAAAGCATCGAAATTAACTTGGTAAAAACGTCAATCTTTATGCAAAGCAACGTAAATAGTTACTGATAATTATTTAGGAAACTACATGTGGGAAGAATTTAAAACGATTGATCAAAACAATTGAATACTCTTTGATCGTGTGCATACTAAAATTTTACCTTATTGTAAGTAAAACATTATATTATACATTTATAATGCTTATTATAGCAAATAGGCTCAGACATAAATTTAAAATTAGATGATAATAGGGACGTACGTTATTTTTTATTGAAAGTTACCTACGTTGCTATCTTCTCTTTGCAGATAATCTAAATAAATGGCTGCGTTGATTTTTATATAAAATAGAAAGGACATACCTATATTTCAATAAAAAGAAACAAAATTATAAATATAAAAGTTAGTGATCAATTACTGTGTAGCATTAATGTCCTCTCTAATGTTACCCCATTTGGCAGCGCAGCCGACAATCTCACGGGGTGAGCTGCAGGCGACCAGGGGTGGAGCCCCTAGTACTTATATCATAATTATTTGCGTCCCTGTCGCCTCCGCAGACCAAGGCTCTAAGCCAGAGATGGCAAATACGTAGCACGCATGCCAGAAGTGGCACGCTTGTATTTTCTGTTTCAAATATGAAGTATTTTAAAGGAGTAAAATAGTGGTACGCAAAAAAAAATTCTGATGATTCACATTACTTTCTTGGCATGCGAGGCAAAAATCATTTGCCATCCCTGGTCTAAGCCTTATTCCAGCAAACCACGTGGCCCCCTTGCACCCCGCTCATATTCTTCCCCTCACGCACGGCTGAATTGGAAGGGAAAATTTGACGTATGCTTGCAGTATTCAAATTGTACTGCTTTGGCCAATACTTTTACTTACATAATAATCATTTAAGTCACTTCTGCCGCTGCACACTGAGACTCGAAGCCCTATTCAAACTACCTGCGTGCCCTCCTCGCGCCCCGTGCATTACCTTCCACTCAAGCGTGGCTGAGTGAAGGTGAGGGGGAAGCTTCGCTTCGGGTTGTGACGGACATGACCTTCCCTTACTCAATTAATATATACATTGATATTTACCTCAGACAGAGTTTCAGGAGAAAGCGGCAAGCCTCTGTAATATCCATCCTCGTTGGAATTTGGAAAAACATAATTTATTATGGAAATCATTTCATCGACATCTTTATCCAGAATAAAAAGGCAAGCATTTGGACCCGCATCAAATGTATACGCAACCTGTAATATTCGAAGAATTTGTAAATGAATCATACAAACTACAAAGGTTAACAACTGAATGCAAAATACCTTCACTCTTGAAGAGATGTCATTATATAAATGCACCAAATCAACAATGCTGCATGAAACGTCATTCATATATACCACAGGAGGATACGTATCCAAGGCCACAGCATGAAACTGATTACTATCTTTCATAGTGATTTCTGCAAATTTTTCAAAATCTTTCTCAGCAATTGCCTAACAAAAGAAATGTATGTAAGTTACTTTTAAATCAACCATTACTTAAATAAGAAATTTAATTACGTTAGGAGTTGATAGAAATCCATTCTATAGCACTAATATATTCAGGTGGTTATTGTTAAGAGATTTTGCTATTGTCAATTACTATAATTTATTCAATACTAATTTTTTTGCTCATGGGAGCTTACGAACTATGTGAAGTTAATTAATAAACTTCATGGAACCCTTGCATTTTAATATTTTTCCTCCCAGAATCCTCACCAAGAGATAGTAAGCCAAAATGCAGTACAATAAACTTTATACTCATTTTTATAAACAAAGTTTATGTATTCCATGGTATGTAGTTATTTTAAATTCATGAAAGTAATTCACAGTTTAGAAATCAATAAAAAGTAAAGGATAGATGTTTTAACTGTTGTATGCAGATCAGCAAGGGCTGAATCACTGAGTTTTAGGCATTTTCATCAAAGAAAACAGTATTTGTCAATATGAAATCATTAAGACTCAAAAAGCACTTAAGAATTTCCCTAGAAACATGCTTGCCCCAGTCTCACAGAACCCAATTAGGCTTTGGTGGAACACACTTATGCACGAGTGAATGTTTATATAGACCAAAATATATAATTTATGTAATGATGAGCTCATAGCAGTGGAAATATTTAAAAATTTCTTTTAAAATATAGCAGTTAGCCAATTTAAAAAAAAACGTGATTTAATATGAAAATTCTAAATATTAATGCTACCTCTTTGATAGCCTTAATCCTTTGTGGCACGCAGTGTTGCACTCTATGCTTTAGCAATTCACTAGTCTCCACACTCCTCTTCATTCCAATGGTACTACTTATTTTCTTCTTTACGTCATTCACCTGAAAAATATTTTAGAATAAAAATATTGTTCGTTGATGTCTAAATGAAATATTTAAGTGAAAAAATCTGATGTGGCCAACACATGACTTTCTCCATATTTGGGGTATAGATATTTAAATTATTATGAATAATATTACGAGGCAAAATTATTATTTCGTATCGTAAAAGAAGACACGTCCTTGTTGCCGTAAATTACGTATATTTTGAATGTTTACAGAATTCATCGCTACATGGTGTTGGCGCTGTATCCTGGTATTAAGATAAAGCGAAATATATCCGAAATGGATGGTTCTACGAAAATTAGTTTCAAACAAAACTTGGAAGAAATATTATTCTCTACAACTTTTGTCCTTACGAAGATTACCAATAATGATGTTTTTAAGGAGATATTTAACGGAAACCGAAAAACAGGTTATTTATAAATAACTCCTAAACAATAACTCCTATAGAAAATTGTTTCAAATGAAAGTTGTAGGAAATTACATTCTCTATAACCTTTGTATAGAATTGTATATACAATAATGATGTTTTAACGAAGAAATATCGCAAAAACCGAATCGGGTTTCGAATAAACCTCGACTTCCGGTTATCCGTTATTGTCCAAAAACTAATCAGTTGTTTGTGCTCATGTTAAAGTGTTATATATGAAGTTTGGTAACGATATGGCACGTACTTTTTGAGTTAGAGCGCCCACAATAACATACACACACATACACAGACATCATTCCGAAAATAGTCTAAACGTGTTCTAGGGACCTCAAAACATGTATTTCCGTTGAAATCTCGAAGCCGATTTTTTTCATGAATACAATACTTTCCCATTACTACGTATGGAGAAAGTAAAACGGAAGAAAAAAGAAATGAACCACATACCTATATATACACCCAGCCAACATTTTTTTTCAGCTCTATACCATACTGACAGTACTGCTGCCTACTGCCAGGCCCTGATGATAGTTTTTTTTTTCAAAAAAATCCTCCATTCGCAGGGATCGAACCCCGGAACTTCGTAACGGGAAGCCAACACACTAACCACAACACCAGTGCAATTTTTCAGATATGACATCTTAAATTGGGGATTGTGTTTTATTCGGACAAAAACATGTCTAGTTTGATGAAAAAAGTACAGACCTGCATGAAAGTGAATCCAGAGTCCAAAGCACAGGAAGGTGACAATCTTTCGCCCACAAATGGCAATGAAATACTGATGGAAAGAGTTAGAAAAACAACAGCCAAAAATATTTCTGAATGTAAATAGTATTAATGTATTGATAACTTCATATATGTAAAAATCAAACTTTATAAATAATTGTACCAAACAAATACCAAGTATTATGTGTATTAGTGAAGTCACATAGGTGCTAAAGCATTATTACTGGTTAAAGATAGTTACATGACATTAGAGGACTGGGGAAAGCTGGATGGTAGCTGGAAGTTAAAACTCTATATATTACATACAGTAGAAGATCGTTTATCCAGAATGTTCGGGACCTGGCCTGTTCCGGATAAATGATATTTCTGGATTTTAGATATCTCAAGTCTAAAATAGCACAATGATCAGAAAAAATGTTTTAGTAAGGTATGACAAGACATAAATAATTTTAAAAAGCATATATACTTGGAATTGTTTTTTTTTTCCTACGAGTCGTTTGTTTTGCTGTGTTCGAGTTTTATAGCACTCAGGACACCATGTGAGCAGTTATGTAAGACAAATGTATTCTTTCTACATGCATCCTGGCAGTCTGCGAGTCAATAAACACACTTTTGTTGCTGGGATAGATTTTAGGATGGCACACAAAAGCACAAACGTTGACGACATAGCTGCTACATTAGAAGAATCTGAGGTGGATATTGGAGTGTCTGAGGATGAATCAGAAGAGGAGTATATTTCAGAACAGGAATGAAGTTGAAAATAATTAATAGTACGTAAAAAAGTGCTACTCTTACACTTGATTTATGTAAATAAACATGTCAATTAAATTTATTTTCTTTAAGTTTAAATTGTAAATCGTACGAATGTAGTGTGCCATGCGCATAGTTACATCCCATAAGTGGACATGTGTAGTTAAAGGCTAGAGGCAGTGATGGCTTTCAGAACTACTAAACCAAATCGGTCATCAATTAATTAACATTAAATGATGTTAAAAATCAAATATACTAAAAAAATGTTTTTTAATGCAAAAAATCAAATGAATCATCCTGCAACATAAATAACTATACTCACGCACATGTGGTTAGGGAGCTACTTGAGGCAGTGTTCGCTTTCGGATTATTCCGTTGTTTGGATGTTTCTGGTGTTTGGAGTTCTGGATAAACGATCTTCTACTGTAGTCATTTTTGAGAAATATAGTTTGTGTGTTCATGACAAAGCTGAATAAATTTTAATCAAAGTCATTAAAGACATTTTTGAATAAATAGACCAGTGTTTCCCAACCTGAGTGCCGTGGCACGCTGGGGTGCAGTGAAGTGTTCTGAAGGGTGCCGCAAAAAATATTCTGTTTTCTATTTTTTGTCTCATTTTGCATCGTCAGCTTTCAAAAATGCAAACCAGAGTTAAGTCGACCTTCATTTCGTCACTAAGGCACTTCCAAATGAAAGGAGATATGGAGATTGGGGTTAGGGGTTCAACTTCACCACGATTATTACTAACGGTGGATAGGGAGGGGTGCTGCCAAATTCTGAAAAGTCACTTAAGAGTGCCGCGACTCTAAAAAGGTTGGGAAACACTGAAATAGACATTTCATGAAAATGACAGAAACAACTAACCTTTATTTTGGTGCTAACAAGGGGAGGGTCAGACATTCGGGTCACCGAATCTTCTCAAAATCTGCACGCATGTAGTACACAGTAAGGACTATTGAATGTGTAAGCCATAGGGCGCACCTCTCAAACATTCTCGAGAAAATCAACCGAGAAGATTGGCGTGTTTAACTAATATGATCGAACCGAATTTTCCCAACATGATTAGCAGTGGTGTAGTGGTTAAGGCGTTGGAATTGAAGCATGAGGGTTGCTGGTTCAATTCTACCTGTCTGTACTTTTTTATTTTTTTCTCGCAACTGTGATTTTATTTTAACATTAACAATAAATCGTGGAAAATTACGTTTAATTTTTAAAATTTTAAATTCGTTTTTATAATTTTTCACTTTTATTTCTTTTTTGTATTCTTGACATTATTTTTCAATCTTTTAACTTCGACACTTCCTTCTTTATGTACAATTTCGCATACTTATACTGATAGTGATGAATGAATGTAAAGAATACTCTCCAGCTTTTATATTTTCTTTCCACCTCTTTAAATCGTCTTCTTTTTAATCGACGACAGCCTTTTTTCTGAAGTTTCTAGACTCCATTTAGAGTGTTCACTAGCGAGGTTCACGACTTTAATTTTCTTTCCCAGTGGAATGAATTAGGCTTTTTTCTTCTTATCCTCTGGCACATAATCTTCATCTTCTGTATAACCACTAACAACGTCATGGAAGAGCCCTTTTTCATCAATTTCGTGGATAAGGATGAGCACCTCGTCACTCACAAGTATCTTTTCCCCTAACATTTCGACAGTACACTGATACAGCTCTTCTCCCATCACCATAGCGGTTTCAGAAATCGTTGAAGATGGTTCTAGAACAACGAGGTCATCTTCCAGAAGAAGATGCTCACAGTACAAGAACGCATCTTTCAATCGAAGTTTTGCCGTTTGACTGTGAAGCGAATCTTCATCACACTCACTTTTCGAAGGTCTCGAAGACCAAGGAACAGGCTCCATTTTTGTAATAACAGCAACAAACTCACGCTTGCCCTACATTAAATATTCGTCTCACCTTCACAAAAGGTAACCGATGAATGAGGCGTTTAAAAGTACAACAATAGACCTGACAGAAATAGTTTGTCCAATATAGTTTTTACAATTACATGCAGTTTCGCGTGGTCAGAAGTAAATTTAAAAAACACTAGATATTTTCAGAACAGTCCAGAAGAAATAGGCTACTTATTGTTACGCACTAATTCTTATACAGGAATACAATAATAACGAATAACAATATACAACACTTTCTTTTGACAAAAATGCATTTTATTAATAAATGTAAATTCAATTTAAAATGTGTTCAATTTATTTACAACTTCATTTGTTAATATTTTACTTATGGGTATTCTTTATATTCATTCATCACTATCAGTATAAGTATGCGAAACTGTACATAAAGAAGGAAGTGTCCAAGCTAGAAGATTGAAAAATAATGTCAAGAATACAAAAAAGAAATAAAAGTGAAAAATTATAAAAACGAATTTAAAATTTTAAAAATTAAACACGTAATTTTCCACGATGTATTGTTAATGTAAAAATAAAAACACAGCTGCAAGGAAAAAAATAAAAAAGTACAGACAGGTAGAATTGAACCAGCTACCCTCACGGTTCAATGCCAACGCCTTAACCACTACACCACTGTAACTCATGCTGGGAAAAATTCGGTTCAAGCGTATTAGTTAAACACGCCAATCTTCTTGGTTGATTTTCTCGAGAATGTTTGAGAGGTGCGCCCTATGGCTTACACACTCAATAGTCCATATCGTGTACTACATGCGTGCAGATTTTGAAAAGATTCGGTGACCCGAACGTCTGACCCTCCCCTTGTAAGATGATAAGTTTTTGAGCATACAGGAATGGCTGAACAGAATATCTTCTAGGTGAATATCATATGAAAGACTTACCACCAAAATTAGTATTCTGAGTTCAGGCCAATGTGGTGCTTCTACCAGCTGTTTAGCAATTGACCCTCTGGCCTCCTCACAATCTGCATCCACACCACGATGCCACTGGACAAACCCTCCATAAACACTGCGGCATGCACTCCCTGAACCCTGGCGTGCCAGCCCGGATATGTCTCCTTCCACTCCATAAAGCCGTGACAAAGCATAAACTGTTGGAATAAATGTAAATGAGTACACCGCTCCCCGGTTATAACGCCGTCAGTTATACCGCAGAATCGAATATACTGCAGGTCTTCCTCCCTATTTCTTGGAAAGAAAGTCCTGTCGTTTTTTTAGTATGTACTAAAGTAAAAACAACATATACTGATGTTTCAAGAAATCGATTAAATAAATTTCTTCTACTCACTGTATATTGTTTTTTTATTTGAATTTTGTCTTTTGTAGCAAGTATAGAAATTAAAAAAATGAAAAGTCATGTCCTCGGTTATACTGCGGTTGTCTTATAACGCGGGTCGCAGCTCCTCCCCGATACCCCATGTTATAACCGGGGAGCGGTGTACTTAAGAAAATACATTAATTAATTCATTGTGATCTTCAGAGTCACATCTTTCCTGCAAGGAATTAATATCTTGCAGTCTTAGGTTTTTTATCTTTTAATATAAATAGTTTATAGCAATAATATAGTCCAAAAAAAAATACAGATCTCTGGAATTATCTTACTTGCAAAATTATCAAACATTTTAATACAAAATATAAATTATGTTTCATTAGCGAATTATCAAGCTCACCAAACAGCTAAAGAAAATTCAGAAATAAGAACTCCAATATTGAAAAATAAAGTATTTATCCTAGGTACCTCCAATAGTAGTAACAAGGTAACAAAAAACCAGATGTTTATTTTGGCTACATGCAGCCATCTTCAGTGGTGATTCAATAAAAATAATTCAAAAAGGTTGTTACAGCTAGGATAAGTACTTACTTTTTCAATTTTATTTACAGAAAAGCAGCTTTATTGACTATTTTTCTATAGGGGTGGAGGATATTTTTAATTTGTACACTAAATCTGGTCAAAATTATTTTCTATTAATAAAACATGGTACACGATAGAATAGTATGATAATTATCACAGTGAAGCCTAATGGGGAAAACCTCCTGCAGCATGAAATCCCTCTCGGCTTCCCTTTTTACTACCCCTAAAGAATATCAAAGGGGGGAGGGGGGCGGCGATCACCCTGGATCCTCCTCTGTGAAAAGTTTATTCTTGAATAATAAATTATGCAAATGAAGCTACACTTTTCTTGAAAACTATTTTCGATTTTTAACAAATAAATCTTCTGTTGTAACAAATTAATATCATAACACAAAACTCTGCCAAAAACTTATTAATTGCTTCTAGATTAAAGACCAGTGAATGAATGTGCCTTTATATATTCCTCCATATTATGAAAATAATGAAAGTTAATGATATAGGGTCTTTTCAAAAATACATTCCAATATTTATCCTCTCTTTATTCAATTGACGTATGCCACTAAATCAATACGGAAAGATTTCTCATATCATGTCACAATACAAAAATTTGAAGGAAATGTTAAGGAAACAGAATTTTTGAAAGGTGTTTCTTAAACCTTATGTACAGGCACTTCCTGGGTTACGTAAGCCTCGACTTACATAAATCCACACATATGTAAATCACTAAAAAATGTTTGTTATGCAGTTTGCATAAGTGAGCGGAAACTACATATGCACACAGAGGAAGAACGCACGGCGTGGGTTGTTATGTGGTGTTCTCAGTGTGTTTCATTGCTCATGCACATTT
Organism: Uropetala carovei; assembly: GCA_036926305.1. NCBI lineage: Eukaryota > Metazoa > Arthropoda > Insecta > Odonata > Petaluridae > Uropetala > Uropetala carovei. The sequence continues at coordinate 557,382 of JAXCHB010000063.1, read as the reverse complement.
GCTTGATCTCCTAACGTGCGTTTTGTATTGGCACAAATTAACGTAAATGTTGCCCTTGCAATCATGGCTGATAAGCATTGCAGTGAAAGTAAAATTGTGATAGTTTACATGCCTCTATTTTAACTAATTACTTGTACTGTACTGATGCAGTAAATTATACTTGAAACACATAGCATCTTTATTAATTTTCGACTTAGGCAAAATTCAGGTTACGTAATGGGTGCCAGAACGCATTCCTTACATAATCCAAGGAGTGAAGCACAACATCATTATTCAAATTATATTGATGAAAAATTGCCACATTTAGATCAATATAGGCTGAAATATGACCTTATATGCATAAAAAGTTTAAAATGTCAACAAATACCAAAATTTTGGGTAATTCATAGGTTTAAAAAAAAAATTAGAGAATTCTCTAATATGAGTTAATTTATAAATTTTCATCTGCTCGACTGGCATGCAACTCACCTAAACAAGCATAACCAGCTGCTGATGATGCTAGACCAGCTGCAGTTGGAAAGTTATTTTCTGAACAAACATGAATATGCCAATTGACAATATTTTTTATTTCACTGCCAACATTCTGCTCTCTAGCTCTCTTTTTAACTAGAAAGAAATATGTTTACAAAATGTTATGAATTAAAATCAACTCAGCTTCAAAAATTATCATCAAAATTATTACTTAATAAATGTAACTATTAAAACTCACTTTCCTGAATGCAGTTAATTAGTCTTGCATTGGTGGAAAATGGTTCTAATCTGAAATGAAGACTATATGATAAGAAGTTATCACAAAAGGAAACATTTATTTTCAGTTCTAGAGAATGATTTTTTTAACTAAGGAAAACAGCAAAAATCCTATATAATAAAATTGAATGTCTGTCCATCCATTCCTTATACATTCCCATGCCCTTTTGAGCTATCGGGACCAAACTTTGCAAATTGACTTCATATGACTCTACGAGTAACATAGGGTACCCAGGATTTCCAGAATCGACCTGGGTTCAATTCCAGGAGACAATTCTATTTTCCCATAAGTTTACACGGGATTTTCGATTTTTCAGAGTGCAAGGTTTTTTTCCTTCATTCATTTAAACATGTAAATATGGATTTCAATTTATCTTTAAATAATGCATAAATAGTAGTCTGTTGCTATTACCAGTTATACATTCCAAATGCGTTTAAATAATTTTATTGATTTAGTCTATATGTTTGTACGAATCTACTCTTACATAAGCGTAGTGATAAATGAATTTAAGAAGCTGAACTTACTTGCCATTCAACCAAATTTTATCTTCTGTAAAATTTGGACTTGCCATCACTGTTGTCTTAGCTCGCATCTGTGACAAAAAGGTTATAATATTATTTTACTTAATAAAGTTAAAACAATTCATGCTATCTTAGAAGAGGTAACTGATGCACCAGTCATCCTTAATTTTTATTAAGCACGATAGTATGGTCTAATTATTAATTTCTCATATCGTGTGAAAATAAATCCCAAATGGTGTCACAAGCCACAATGGCTTACGTAAACTTTATAATGTTAAAAAATATTTGAAGAAATAACAGGAAATTTGATTTAATACCGAATACAAGAAGATACTAATTATAAATAAATAATTGCGTGTTTTAAAGGTCTTTAGGATATACTGCCAAGTTGGGCTCCTTTGGAATAATTTACATAACAGAACATTTCGGTTTTGGAGAAACTTTATTAATGAAATGGGTTCTCATGACCTGCTAGAGGAAGCATATTCATATAAGCTAAAAATACAAAATTCTCCCGAGTATTTACTGTGTAACATCTTAGTAATTTACCTCATCCATGCTAAGAGTAGCACTGATTGAATCATTCAAGGGCAAAATAAGATCATCGTTACGTTTTCCCCCTGTAAAAGTAAGACTATCATGAATAACATAAATGCAAAGATAAAATCAGTTATAAGCAAATATAAAACTAACAGTATTTGATGACTGCTATATTGACTGGCGCAATACATGTTACTATATGCATGTTTTCAATTCCGAAGTATATTTGTTACTTGAGTAAAACAACGTCGAAACTTCTCGCCAATAGCTCTGTTTCTCTACGGAGATGTTTGAACCGGTGGACGTGGACAATAAAAACACCGTTTGAAGGGTGCGCTAGCGAAATCTCTTTTTTTAATCGGCAGCCAGGTCGAATATTTGTAAACAGCGCATCAATCGAAAGTTATGACGGCTTTGCGTGTGTATGAAACTTCTTGCAAATTTAAAAGTTGTGACTTAAAATTATTTTTATCTTGTAAAGCGATTCTGAGAAAGGTATCATAATCTTCCTTAAAAATATATTATCGTGAATCAATTCAAACATTCTTTATTTTGATTTTAGTGTACAAATTCAAACGTGGATTGATGGCTTTCTACATTACACACACTGATTTGAAAACGATATTTAGGTGATGTTTGGATATTTTGGGTTCTTTATTAACTTTACCTTACATTCTTTCTCCCAATTTCCTAGTACGCTACTAAACCGAAAATAATCGCCACTCTCGATGAGGTTGTGGTTGAAGGAACAAATCCTAAAAAACATCCAGGAATTTTCAGCTTGAAAGCTATAGAAATACCAAGAAAGTTGCTGGATGCCATTACAAATTTTTTTAAAGGTAAACATTCAAAGAGTATTTACACCAATATAGTGTAAGGGTGTCAGGACGTTTGACCTACCGCTATTGCACTAATGCATTTTCACTTTTTAAAATCTACTTTATTATGCCTATGAAATTTGATATAAAAACAGAATCACGTACTAACGTTTTAATCTAAAGTAAATTTTGTCTTAAAAATCATAATTTTTCCGTATTTTCAATTTTTGAATTAGATCCTGGGAAATAAACAAGACATCATAATATATAGTTGAGAATAATAAACTTTTTATTTTCAAGTTAAAAATTAAAGTTGTATCCACATGTTGCTAGATATTGAAGAATTTTCTTACTGTTTTTGTATTCATGTATCGAAGGGCAATATCTTACAATCTTCTATTCAATCGGCGGTATTTCAGCCTTTGATTTTCTCCGATCTGGCGTCCCGCATTGACTTCAGCAATAATGTTTTCTGTCCTGCTGTTCCTTCTTAATTTTGCGTATGAAGTGGAAAAGTGATTTCTCCCTACCGTTAGTTGAAACCTATTGTGCCTTGCTTGCCTTATTATACGTGCTAGAGAAACTTCTGGATGATCAACTGCAGCTCTCTTCATACTGTCCTTAATTCTTTTAGCTGTTACAGCATCTGGGCAAGGAACATGGCTGTGTTCAGTCGTTTTCACTCCTGCAGGTGGTTCACCATGAGAAGCAGCTCTGCTTCGACATGCTCTTTTCGATGCAAGTCCAATAGATTCTTCCGTTATCTAAATTCTCCCTTTGCTTGTGTACACGTTTCCTTTAAAAACTAAAGCTTTCATGCCCCATGCAGTGTCAGTTAATTCTGCTTCCATTGTACACATAAGTTTTGTAAAAAGGGTTGGAATTAAATCTTCAATTTCTGCAGGTAACTATGGACTTGATAACAATAATTGTATTCCTACCAACACTATTGGTTCTCCAACAATGGAATGGAAAAATCCAATGGCATTTTAGGTGAAGTTAATACATGGTATTAAGCAAAATTGTAGTAGTTATGATTTATATTATGATAGAAATGAAGCCGGCCGGGTTAGACTGGTAGGCAGTGCGCCTGCCTTCTAACCCAATGTTCGCGGATTCGGGCATGGATGTTGTGATGTGTGTTGATTTTCTCAAATAGAATTTGATGGTGCAAAATGACCTTAGCTGTCGACGCACCTAAAAAGCTAATTACTACTACTACTATAAAAAGGAAGTAGGTCAAATTTCATAGGCATAATAAAGTAGATTATAAAAAAGTAGCTGAAAATGCTTTAGGGCAATAGCTGTAGGTCAAACGTCACGGAACCAGTGTAAATCATCATTTTCTTTCGTTCAATACTTGACTGTGGGATTAAACATTATTTTTTGTAGAATTTCTTGCACTGTTATCATAAAAGTATCTTTCTCTAGATCAACCGATTAACCCATTAATCAATGAAGCTGATGCATTAAAAAACTACTTACACCGTAGACGGCCACCACTAGAACCAAATGACTTTAAATCCAAAGTTTCAGAAATTGCTTATCAAGTGGAACAAGAAGGTAACATCAATTTGTCAACTTTATTCAGAATGTTTAATAAGAATAATAAACATGATGATGTCGCTTATAAGTACAGATTTGTAATAATGCCTGAGTTAATGATCAATTTCTGATTATTGTATCTGCAGATGGGATTGATGCAAACAAATTATCTGATGAAGAAAAAACTCATTTAAAAATAATTAGAGAAAATAAAGTGAAGCAGTTAATTGGCCAAAGAGTGTACAATTGGAAATCCATTGATTATAACGACCAGAGAAGCAGAGCTTACTTACTGGCAAGATGCGCCTCAGATTATGCTGTGCTTATAAAAGTATTTACTGAGATTAAGTCTAAAGCTCCTGAGTTTTCCCCAAAGACATTGTTTGATTTTGGTTCAGGAGTGGGGACTGTTACATGGTAAGTTTAGCGTTTGGTACCGTGTATTTTCTATTTTCAGGGATATTCAATATATTAAATGCTGTATCATAAGGTTACTCTAATAATTAGCCTTATGTCATTTTTTTCATTGAATAACTGCTCAAAAAATTCTATGTAAAATGTAATATTTACATGGATACATTTTTTTAAATGGTATTTTTTAACAGGTTCGCAGACAAGACGGCTATAGCCGTCGTCATGTAATACTGTTTAGGGGCAAGACGGTGATAGCAGTCATGCCTTATAATTGCTGATAATTTCTCGTAAAGCATTAACATATATATCTGTCTTTATACAAGTTTCAAAATCTTTTGGAGAATATAAATGTACATTTGCGTTTCTAGAATAATACGGCAATCATCGACTGCCCGCGAAAGTGTTAATGAACTGATCCAGAAACTTCACAACATGTAATGAAATCAAGCTAAAAATAGAATATTGTTAGCGGATATTGTTTTGGGGTATCCCTTGAGGGAGAGATTATGCTACCTTTGGATGCTCCAATGCTGACATGTATTCTGAACATACTTCCTCTAGTCAGTATCTTCTTTGCATTTTCCTAAAGGACCAAATGTTACTAAGAGATTTAGTAGGGAATGGGTTTTACAGCACATCTAAGGGTAGAAGAGTACAGCTTCCTCTTCCCTTGGGTCTACCACTGATGTGTAATAATCAATACTGCTTTACATAGGGCTGTGAGAAATTCATGGGACTCAATCAAAGAATATTTTTGTGTCGACTCTTCAAAAAGTATGATAGACCTAGCTGACCTACTATTAAGGAATGGGAATGAAACCAACGAACATCTTTTCACTGGAGTATTTTTCCGACAGTTTCTTCCTTCCTCGCAAACTGTAAGTTATCAAGAATTTTCAAGCATGAGACTTCTTTTCAAAATTATGAGTATACAACTGACAATGAAATATTTAATTCCAGTTGAAATACGACCTTGTAGTTAGTGCCTATACCCTGATGGATCTTCCATCTTCCAAAAGCCGTCTTGAAACAATCTTGAATTTATGGAACAAAACCAGTGGATATTTGGTTTTAATAGAAAATGGAACAAAGGCTGGTTTTGGGGTAAGCATTCATATTTATTAACAACTTTTATATTAACTTACGCGATATATATATATATGTCTAGATAAGTTTTAAGACACCAAAAATAATGTCTAACAACTCAAGAACAGCTGCATGTATTTTAGCCATTCTTTCAATTTTAAAGAGTTCCCCGCACAAAGACTTATTTGTAATCACTGTGCAAAATAACGACCCAAATTTGAATCCAGGGATGTTTAATTCCTGAAGTTGGATAACATGGGCAGGACCTTCTCAAATTTTTATCTCCTACAGTAAAAGTCATAATTATATGCTCTCGCAGACATTTTTGTTGCAAATCCGACTAAATTTATTAATCGATGCATTGGTTTGGCTTGGTGTTTCATCTTTACTCGATACACTTTCTAAAAGTTGTTTTTTATATATACAGTAGAACCAGGGATGGATTGAGCCGCCGGGACACTGGGCAAAGTCCCGGTGGGCCGATGCTGCTCCTGGGCTGGGGCTGTCTGAGTGGTTGCTGCCTCGGCCAGGAGCTATTGCTTTTCCGTATTCTAAAGAAGTGTATCTCAAACTATGGGCCGCAGCCTTCTAGGGGGCCACAACATTATTTTAGTTGTTAGGTGGGCCCATTTCCGAGTATTTGCCCGGGCCGGTATTTGTTCCCAATCCGCCCGGCAACCTCGGGACCTAGCATTTGCCGGGTTTTTGAAATTTTATAAAAAATCTTTAAGTAATGTACATTTTTGGTAACTGATTATATAATTTAAATGATGAATAACAATTAAAAGGGAACCCATTATCAATAAAGACTATTGCTGATACACGCACTTAAACGAGGACTTATATAAGAACCATTAAAAAGTAAATAATGAAATACGCATTTACAACATTATTTTCATCACACATTATTCTGAGAATTTTTTTAAAACAGATCAGGCAAACTAGCTTTCTTCATGCATTTTGATTTTTCCTTCATAAGTTTGTCTTGTATTCAAAACAAACACGTGATCTCTTGAAAATCAATGAAAGAGCGTTGTTCTAAAGCAGATATTATATCTGTGACCAACTGTATACAATGATCTATTGAAGGTTTGTCCTCCACTATCTCTTGATCATTGTCACTATCATTTTCTTCATCTTTTTCATGCTCATGTTTCAAAACCATGTCCAATATTTCACATCAGCTGAAGTACCACAGGTGCATCATTGTCGATATCAACCCAGTTTTCAATGTCATCTTCTACCACTCTTTTTGCTAGTGTGAAAAATTTTCTCTTGTTGTATCAGCATTAGGCCTGAAATATGTACACCTTCACTTCTTCGCTGACAAAACCACTCAAACAATACCTTATCAACAATATTTACCCGGGACGTGTAGTGTTTTACAGCTACACATTGCTTTAAATGTATCACTCCCTGCATAAAATTTCAATATTTCGGTTTTTTTCTTAAGTCGTAAGCAGTGGAACCACCAATGCTATATTCTTTACGAAGTCTCTTCACTGAAGTACCTTTTTCAAGTTTTCTCAGTAATTCCACTTTTTTTTCAATTGTGAGATTTTTCTGTTTACGTTTCGTAACATTACTTATGGGGTTGTCTTCTTTTTTTGAAGTCATGTCAAAATAAAATTTAACAAAAGTACTAATTGCATTAACGAAAAACAATTGCTATCGCCACGAATCTAAACATGTGGTTCTAATGAGGTAAAGAAACAATGAAAATAGATGGCGTACATCATTTAAAGTAATTTCTAATTTTTTTACATATAACTTTTAAAAAAGTGCAGAGTTTTTGAGAATGCCTGGTTTATGAGGTCCTACTGTACTTGTTTTAATTAGTAGCTGTTGTAATTTTGTTTAAAAACTATTCCTTTTTACAGGTAGTGAATGAAGCCCGGGATTTTATTTTAGAAATTACAAAGATGTCTGATACAGTAGCAAATATTGTTGCACCAGTAAGTCTTATCACATTATGTTTCTAGTTATATTGCCATTTTTATGGCATCTCATTAATGAATGCTCTCGGGGAAAATCACGGCAAATGAAATAAGCAATATAGCCACAAAGCAGTCAATTGAGACAAGTCTTTTCAATTCAAACAAGTTATGACCTATAAAGTGTCAGTACAAAGTACTGACAATGAGTATTTAATTTTTTCACTATTAAGACAATCTATATCAAAAGCACAAAAATAATCATTCTTGAAGTTGATGTAGCTTAAGCTAAAAAGCTTCATAGATCAATTTTGTAATTCAGTTCATTATTTTCAGTGTCCACATGATTTTCAGTGCCCTAAAATGAGCAGCAGAATACCATGTAGTTTTCCTGTCAAGTATCTAACTCTTCCATTTGGCAGAAACCAAGAAAGTAAAAATGAAATATTCTCCTATGTAGTGATCAAGAAAGGTATGTAAAAGGTTTATGCATAATTGCTGTAAATACATATACCGGCGACTCCCGAGGTTCAACCGGTCGAATCGACCCAGCCGATTGATCGGTCGAATTAGAAACTAGTTTACGGGAAGTAATTTTCGGCCCGCCTGACCATGAGAGGTTTAGTTTCAGTCTAGACATCGTTATTTCTGCTCTAATTGTTTGAATTTGTGCTGATTCGACTGTTCGAGATTCGACCACGTTTTCAGGAACGCATCCCTGTCGAATCTTGGGAGTTTCCTGTATCTCACTTTTATGATTAACTAGTGTAATGCCCGTTGAAATATCAACGGGAGAATTATAGATAGATTGATTATTAATATTTGCATTTAAAATAATTATTAGCACACTTTTACATATGAAATATTTCGTCATATATTACATTTCTAGTGACTATTCTGTTGTCGTTTAGTAAATGCCTTTGGTTTTTATTTTCGGCTATAAAATTCTGTTATTCTTCTCCCACCTTGTTCTCGTCAATGCTGCATATAAATGTCGGTGTGCAAAGACCGGGAAATAATTATATGTATACATATATAACGTAGGGAAAATAATTAAATTTCATGCACTTAACATTATGATTGTTTAAAATTGTACTCTGTACTTACGAAGAAAGAAAGCTTAAAAAATAAACTAATTGTTTATCGTAGAAACCGTTACAACAGTTTTAAATTGATTTTTGCTTTGAAATATATGTACTTGAGTCAATTCAGTACAACTTCCACTTTACATACTGTAAATTCCAAAGTAACTCCTTTTATAATAGGCAATGCTAGCCTAAAATTAATTCAATCTGTAAAGTGAATAAATAAAGTTCTTTCTTTAAACTATAATAGCCACTGTTATTAGATTTAAATGGATTATAAGCCTTAGAACTTACTCTGTATTAAATAAGCACCAAAATTCCTTTTATAAAAACAAATCAATTCATTAAAAGATCCACTGTTGTTTCTTTGTAAATTGCCTGTTAACAGTTTTAAATGTCCTTTTAATTTATATTCGTTTCCAAACTTTGGCCATTGTTACGAAATTAATTCGAGGAATAACAATATAAATTCGTAAGCACATATGGTTTACAAAGAATTTAATTTAAGAATGCTTTTTATTTCCAATTTTTCTAAAATGACACTGTTGATACTTAAAAATTTTTATATTTTCGTTAATATACTTATTTTCCACAAAACACGCCAATCTCTCCCCTTCCTTCCTCTCTCGTATTCCTCGTATTGAAGCACTCAAGGCACGCCTATTCCCAGAAGGATGTATACAATAATAGTAATTTGAGGTGTAACAATGATAATGGTCGACATAGTAACATCACGTTAAAATGGCGAGATTTCCACAAAATATGCAAATTAAACGTTTAATATGGAATATTTCGAACTGTTGGCAAAAAAAGATGAACAGAATAAGAAACTTTATAAATTTTTCTTCAAAATGGTTCACATCCGATGGTCGTCCGTTAATTTCTTCTAATTTTAATTTCCAAATGAATAAAAGCCTGCACGTCGAAAAATCGCGTTTAACATGTTCAGTTCGGTAATGGGAAATGGAAATGCCTCTCTTGGAGACGAACCAAGGAATTTTTTCGCGATTTAAATTCGACATCACCCAAAAAAGTGTTAATCAAGCATCTCTACCAAATTTCGAGTTTGTATCATTATTATTTCTCGAGTTGTTAGCATTTGCATAGCGTGACCAACCAACCAACAGACGATGGCTATTATTATATAAAAAAATAAGGACATTATCATCTTCACCATGAAATCTTTTTTAACACCGTGATAAAAACAAATTTAAAGGTTCTAGACAAAAAGAGCATATTATGACAAATGAAACACCTACCTTGTAAAAATTTTTTCCATTCATTGTATGCTAGTATTGATTATTGGCACAGCATGTCTCTCATCCACACAAATACCGTATTTAAGCGATTGTAAGCCGAACTTTTTTTACCTTTTTACCATCTCAGAAATCGCCACTTGGCTTAGAATTGGGGGCAAAAAAAAGTAGTCAATGAATTTATGTCCGTAGTTACATTATAACGTGAGATATAAGTGTATTAAAGTGGAAGTAAACTATTTACTTTAAATATTTGACGGTGCAAAATAACCTTAGCTGTTGACGTACCTAAAAACCTCATTACTACTACTATTAAAAGCTGCAATATCTACTAAAGAAGGTCTCCAATGCAGACGAGACAGGCCTCTACTGGAAACGTATGCCCTCTTGCACCTACATTTCTACAAAAATAAATGGCACCTGGTTTCAAGATTCTTTTAATCTTGGACAATGCCCCTGCTCGTTTGCTTGATTTTGAATCTTTGTGTGAAAACATTAAGGTAGTGTTTATGCCACCACGGATAACAGCGCTAATGCAACCCATGGATCAGGGTTTTAAAGTCATATTATTTACGGCGTACATTTAGGGACAATTAATGTTCATGAATTTTGGAACATTTTTGATATTTTGGTCTGTGTAAAAATTGTAGTTGAGTCTTGGAAAGAAGTGTCTCATCTCCGATGAATGGTTGCTGAAGCTATTCATTCGTTTGAAGGCTTCAAATCTTCCCAAACTCAAAAGGAAATCGTCAATCTTGCTAAGGAAACAGGCTTCAACAAAGTCAACAAGGATGATGTCACAGATTTGTTGGAATCACATGCTTTGCCATTAACCAATGAAGAATTGGCAGAATTGAACTAACAAACGTTGGAAGAAGCAAAGTTAGTGCCACTGTAGTAGAAAAGATCTTAACAATTAAAGGAATGAGAGAACTCTTTATTCAGGCCAACGAAATGATAGATTAAGCAGCAAGGCTCTCTATGATCATGCTGCCAAGTTTAAGTGTGAGCTGAATGAAACAAACAACATTAGACTCATTCTTTGCATGGAGACCAGTCACGGAAGAATCTGAGCCTCAGCCAGTTCCTTCTGGTCTTTAGTCGCCAACCGTGGGAGGCTACACACAAATTAAAATTCATTAAAAAATATCAACAGTGTACAGGTAAAGTACATGTTACAAGTATTTGATTCATGCTTCTGAGGTACTGAATAAATTGTAAAATATTTAACACAATTGTTTTTGTGTTATTTTATATCAGAATTATTTTAAAATACTTTAGCATTTGTATTCTGGATTGTTGGGACATTATTCCTTCTTAAACAGTGCCTGGACTCCCATTTTTCCATAATACCATTATTTCTTATGAGTGAAATTCGCTGCTTTAAGAGGTTTTGCTTTAAGTTGTTTTTCTGGTCCCCATTAGCCTCGAATAACGGGGATGGGTTGAATTATAAAAAATATTGTTGCCACAGGAAATTTCTGTTAATTATGAACATGGCAATATTATACGTAAGTTTCTATAAAAATTACATTGGAATTTTACATTTTTATTTATAAGTTAGACGGTACTATTTACATTTGAGATTCAACACAGAAAAAACTACTTATAAAATCACAAATCCATTTCTATTATTTCATTTACTCCCAATATTACTGGACGCATTAATAAGCCAATTTAATGTAGCAATAAAAAGAAAGGCACCACCCAAGAAAATATTTAACACTTAATATTTACATAATTTAAATTAGCATTGTTACTTTGTATTGGGTAACTGAACTCTCTTCGTAATTGGAAGTCCAATCACTCAAAATGCAAGATGTCATTAATAAACATTTTAAATTACCAAAAATTCAATAAAATTTTAAGCCCAAGTTTTACATTTCTGATGTTTTATGACCAATACCATTTATTTAATTGGCATTTTTTCTTTGGTTAACTGAGGCATACCAAGTTGATAAATATAATCTAAACAAGTAGGGAGTAGAACATGAAGTTGCCCATGAAGTATTCAAGTTATACGTAAAATACAAAATAGTAAAAAATTGCAATGTAAATCAAATACATAAAAACTAACAATTGCTCAATTTTGATGAACATATTACTGATATAATACATACATCATACACCTCAATAAAAATCATGATTGTTACCCACAATTAAAAAACTTAATTTGGCATGAGATTTAATAAAAGCAATGTTGGATGGCTTTTCAGTCTAATAAATATAACTAGAAAGAATAATTATTTTATCATATTCACATTTAATGTTCTCTTTTTTGTAGGCTCTAGGCCAGAGATTGAACCAAGATGGCCAAGGTTAATAGAGCCAGTCCTAGTCAGATCTAAGCATACCATATGTAGAATGTGCTGTTCTAATGGAAAACTGGCAGAAATTACTTTCACCACTTCAAAACATGGAAAGTGCGTATTCCTGGCCATTGATTGTAATTTTAACATTAGCATTTGTTTATTAAGCTTTTTATTTTCAGGTTTGCTTACCATTGTGCTAGAGCTAGCAAATGGGGAGATTTACTGCCTGTCAAATTGTCAGAAGAAGAAATTATAAAATAACTGTGGAAAATTCCAGTCAGTAAAATAGGTATTCCAAAAGTTTGTGCTAGTTTTTTTTTGTTATTTTGAAAATATACAACATAAGCCTATTAAATAATAATAGCCTAAAAATAGCAGCTGGCTTTACTCAACCTCAAATAACATGAAAGTAAAACAATGGGTTTACCTCCAAGAAGTTTATAACCTCTCCTGCATGCAATTTCTTTACTCTGTCCTGTCTTCAGATACAAAAGTAGAAAATAAGAAGAAAAATACGTTGGAAGTGTTTATCATTATTAAGCCTAAAAAACTTTGTCCGCCAGAAATAATTTTTACTGCTGTTGAAAAATTATGACTATCAAAGGCTTTTGACAAAACAAACTAGGAATATTTTTCTGAACACAATGGTGGTTATTTCTGTAATTCAGCTTGAAAGAAGGCAGAAAATAGAAATAATGTGAGAAATGGATACAGAAAATACAGAGAAAGAACACTGATAAAAACAGAAGACATCAAAAATTACATAAAGAAAATGTAAATAATTTTAACATAATTGTAAAACACAGAAGATAAAATGAGCACTTAACAAAGTTTTGTAAACCTATAATAAAATTAGTACAATAAAACTTCAGCGTAACATTACAATAGATCCAAAAATATAATCTCTTGACAATTGTTACTTTTTCACAAAGCAGCGTGGGCTCACTGTAAATGTTGACGGCTTGTCAGCTGGATGGATTGTAGTATTTTTATAATGTCTGACAGGACTGGCCTTGTGAACTGTCTGCTTCCGTAATTCAGACACTTGTTCTTTTTGTATCTTTTCCCAATCTTTCTGTGTCTATAAAGTATTATGCTTACATTTATAAATATAACATGAAAATAAAATGATACTGACAGACTTAAAAAGTTCACATTATTTCAACACTAATTGTAAGCCATTATTCTAGATGAGCATTTGTAAGAATAAATGCTCACTTGAGAAAATCGAATTGTTGTTAAAGTTGCCTAGAATAAACTAGAGCCTTATATTCATTTTTTGAGAAATATAAACTATACAGTATTATTGAAGACGTAAACTTAAGTAACTGTATGAAATTTGATCAAAATCGTTAGAGCCGTTTTTGAGAAAATCGGATTGTTGTTAAAAATGCATAGAATACACTACTACTCTTAATTATTGAGCAATGTCAACCATTTCTATATATACTCTGCTCAGTATGATAAAATGCCTAAGTATGAGATTCATTAATTATCGCTTTACCATCTAGGCTCCAGAGCCAGTAACAGACAGACAGACGGCATTCCGAAAACCACTTTTTACTTTCTCATACGAAGTATCGAGAAAGTATTGTTTTCGCGAAAAAATTCTACCTCGAGATTTTTACGGAAATACACGTTTTAGTTGTCGCTGAATCCGAAAAAGTGGTTTTTGCAATGCCGTCTGTCTGTCTGTTACTGGCGCTGGAGCCTAGACGGTCGAACGAAAATGAATGAAATCTCGTACTTAGGCATTTTATCATACTGAGCAGAGTATACATAGAAATGGTTGACATTGATCAATAATTAAGAGTAGTTTATTCTATGCATTTTTCACAACAATCCGATTTTCTCGAAAACGTCTCTAACAATTTTGATCAAATTTCGCACAGTCACTTGAGTTTACGTCTTCAATAATACTGTATAGTTCATATTTCTCAAAAAATGAATATAAGGCTAGTTTATTCTAGGCAACTTTAACAATAATTCGATTTTCTCAGAAACGGCTGCAACGATTTTGATCAAATTTCGTACAGTTACTTGAGTATACATCTACAATAATACTACGTATTTCATTTTTCTCAATGAATGAATATAAGGCTAGTTTGTTCTTGGGCAACTTTAACAAAAATTTAAGTTATTTTATAGTAAAATAATATTATCACATGACATTTATTTTTTGATTATTTGATAATGCACCAATGTTTTTGATCACCCTTTGTCACAAATAGCAGTGGCATTCAAAAAATGGATAGTAAACATTTAACACTTTTATTACTGGCTGGGCCCATTGAGCATATTCTCTATTTATAGGATTGCACCTTTCCCTCGCTTTGCACAGGAGATGCGTTCTCAGAAAACCTTGTGCAAAGTTAAACCATGCAAAACTGCACTAATGCTATATGGAAATACCATATATCATGGTTTATAAGTCGACCTCAACTTTTCCGCTTAAAAATGCATGATTAGGCATATATTCGCTGTATAAGTCAACCCACATTGTTTCACTTAAAAATACTTCTCATGAAATTTTTTTCAGACAAGATAAGGAGCTGTACAATCCAATTTTTAACAAAACACAGAAATAAACAATAATAAAAATATGTAAATATTGTTTAGAGTCCGTGATATTCTTCTTGAGTCTTCCAAAAAGAAATTATTATTCTCGGAGAGCTTGACTCACTAAATAAAGTTTCCTATAATTCGACTGATGTCAGCTGTTAACGATACTATCGAAACTTACTATACTTTGTGATCGCGATCGATCTCTACAATGGTGAAATTCAATAAAATATCACAGATGTTGGCAACCATAAGGATGGTTTTGATAATTGCATTTTTCCCCTTTTCAAAAAAGAAAATGTTTTTATTGAAATTGGGGCATTTTACGAATTTCTCCGTTGTGTGTGGGATGAGAAAAAGAAACCATCATCAAGTTGTTCAAAAAATGTAGAATATCGAATTTCATGGACGGGAGGAACATAATTTCTTGTGGGAAGCTGATAATGAACTCAAATCTTTAAAGTCTGATCCAGAGTGAGATACGTATGAAGTAATAAGAACAATTTTTTATTAACTACCATGTTTTTCCCTATGTAATACACATTTTTTTTTACGAAAAATCGATGAAAATTTAAGGTGCGTATTATACATGGTAACAAATGCGTAAAACTTTTTCCAGTCAGTAAATAATTTATATTTTTGGGCGCATTTTAAATACATAATAAATCATACTTGTTATTAAATTACGATAGCATTGCTTTAAAATATTAATTAACCAAAAATAATAATAATTGAATAACTTCTAGCCATTGTCATCATCTTTATCACTGTCCTCAAGTAGTCCTTCGGAAATCCGGTGTTCTCTCTCATCGTCTGCGTAAATGATGTCGCCGCGATCGTCCTCTTTATCCTTGCTATTCACATAGATGAAATCCTCATTCTATATAATGTCTTCAGAACCATCTTTGACAATTGTGAGGCAATGCCCTAAATTTTCAGGCTCGTCGATATATCCTCTCAATTTGCGGCACAACAGTCAAGAGGATATACTGTTGTAGACTGCAAACAACCTGTAGACTGCATATGACATGAATACCCAATGACATGAATACCCAATGACATGAATACCCAATATTTTTTAGTGCCTTGATGATGAGGACCATTGCTGCAAAGAGCAGAATGCCTTTGTAATACATGAATATCATCCTTTGACCTTGTGTTATGGTTATGCAAACTAGAATTTAAGTCAGATAAGCTAATATTCTTTTTTACATACAAAATTAATTCATAAATATGTAACGCTGGTAGTGGCAAGATACCAAGGTCCTGAAAATGACCCCTGCAAGATTCACGGGAGTTCAATTTCAAAATAATTCGGATTGCTCTTTTGAATACTATTTGAAGCGCCCTCCCAAAAGATGATACCATAGGACAGACATGAATGAAAATTTGATAAATAAACACACCTCAGAATATTTGTACTGGTACTAAGTCTAAGAGTCTTAAGTTGAAAGATAACATTACTTAACTTAGATGCCAGATAGTCTAAATGAGAGTTCCATTTCAATAATTTGTCAACCTTGATGCCCAAAAATGTGACATTGTCAACAAAGCACAATTCCTCATCGTACAAATGAATGTTGGGAGAAGGGCTATTTTTAAATGATACACATACAGATTTTTTAAGGTTAGTAACTAATCTGTTCTTGTTTAACCATGTTTCTAAAATGGACATGGTATTGTTAACTTTTGATTGCAATGCCACAAGATTTTTTGCTTGGATTAATAGGCTAGTATCATCAGCAAACAAGACTGAGTTTGCATCCGGCAGCCAATACGGTAAATCATTTATTAGCATTAAAAATATAACAAGGCCCAGAATTGATCCCTGGGGAACACCAGTTATGACCTCTCTTGTTTTGGAAGAAAATAATTGTTTACAATTATAAATATCGTGAAAGTAGGGCACCTCAACCAATTGAGATCTACCAGAAAGATAAGAACGAAACCATTTCAGAGACACTCCTGAAATACCATTAAGAGCCATCTTTTGCAGTACTAAATCATGGTTCACAATATCAAATGCTTTAGTTAAATCTGGGTATACTCCTACAGACAAATGTTTGGAGTCAATAGCATTTAAGGCTTGTTATGAAATTAAACAAAGCTGATGAAGTTGACTTATTTTTCGTAAAGCCATGTTGCTGAGTATGAATATGAGATATGCCATATAAACACTCAAATAAGTCTCTCTTCTAATATAACAAAAATATTTTCCATTGACCAAAAGTTAAAAATTAATTAAACGTTTCATTAAAATTTCAGATTTCAATTTATATTTAAATGATGCATAAATAGTAGTCTATTACCAGTTATACGTTCCAAATGCTTTTAAATATTTTTGTTGATTTAGTCTATATGTTTGTACGAATCTACTCTTACATAAGCGTAGTGATAAATGAATTTAAGAAGCTGAACTTACTTGCCATTCAACCAAATTCTATCTTCTGTAAAATTTGGACTTGCCATCAATGTTGTCTTAGCACGCATCTGTGACAAAAAGGTTATAATATTATTTTATTTAATAAAGTTAAAACAATTCATGCTATCTTAGAAGAGGTAACTGATGCACCAGTCATCCTTAATTTTTATTAAGCACGATAGTATGGTCTAATTATTAATTTCTCATATCGTGTGAAAATAAATCCCAAATGGTGTCACAAGCCACAATGGCTTACGTAAAGTTTATAATGTTAAAAAATATTTGAATAAATAAAAGGAAATTTGATTTAATAGCAAATACAAGAAGATACTAATTCTAAATAAATAACGCAGGCCTGCGAAGATTTTGCTGTTTTGGTAAACATATGCGATTTATATAAACATTGACGCGCTGAATTCGAAAATGGCATTCGTTTTGGCTTATCACGTACAGATTTTACACAATTCGAATCCTATATATGTACAGTGTTATACAATTTTGTTAATGCATTGAACATTGAATAGAATGTGATAAAAAATTCAACGCTACTGTCGTCCTAAAGTGGGATAGACTTAATGCTTCTGCTACGAATTAGGTTGCAACAATTTATGGTAAGTGAGCCAGGGGTGCACCACAAAGATATCTCGCACCCTGACACAAAGTACTCTTGGCGCGGTCTTATAGCGATCGCGCGAGCAACAATATGGAATAGAATACAATGTCTTCTATAGAAGTGGCAACAATGGCATAAGCACATGAGCAATAAGGCTGGAATTAAATATCCCAACTTGTCATCAGCTATAAGACCTATGCCGCATGGACCAGACGTCCCGATTCTTACACCGCCGGCTGAGTTGGAGGATATCGAATCCTCATCCAGCTCGGAGTTTACAGCAGAGGAATATGTGTATTTCTCATCTGACAACGAAGACATAACTCCGCAGCTATTTACTCAAAGTGAGTTGAACGATTTAGTCCGGGACTTAGGTCTTACTAAGGAAAAGAGTGAATTACTGGGATCAAGATTAAAAGAAATGAATATATTAGCCCCAGGAACAACCTTTTACTAGTTTAGAAATCGTGAGAACGAGTTTTGGAATTATTTTAGAATGGACGGTGAACTGGTTTTCTGCTGTGATATTCCTGCTTTGATTCAGCAGTTGGGAGAAGAAACCTACGACCCGAAGGACTGGCGTTTGTTTATTGACACTTCAAAAAGGAGTTTAAAGGCTGTATTATTGCATAATGGAAACATATTTGCTTCCATACCAGTCGCACATTCAATATACCTAAAAGAGTCGTATGAAAATTTACAAACAGTATTATAAAATTTAATTTAACGAACATGAGTGGTCTTTGTGCGGTGATCTAAAGGTTTCCAGGGTTTTATTGGGTCAACAAGGAGGCTATACTCAATTCCCTTGTTTCTTATGTGAATGGAATAGTAGAGCGAGGGACAAACATTGGACAAATAAAAATTGGCCTAAAAGGGAAAGATTCCTACCAGGAACGAAAAATGTGAAACATGCCAGTTAGGTTGACCCACAGAAAGTTTTATTGCCACCTTTGCATATAAAACTTGGTATCATGAAGCAATTCGTAAAAGTGCTGGACAAGAGTGGCTCGTCCTTCCGATATCTCTACCGTAAGTTTCCATCTGTATCCGAAGCTAAAGTGTAAGAGGGCATATTTGATGGACCACAAATTCGACAACTCATGAAGGACACCGAATTTACCGATACCATGAGTGAAATAGAACTTCAGGCATGGGATGCATTCAACAATGTTGTTAAGAAGTTCCTTGGCAATGTAAAAGATCCCCAATATGAAAAAATAGTGGGAAATAAGTTAGACAAGCTGCAGAAACTTGCATGTAACATGAGTTTAAAATTAAATTTTTTACACTCTCATCTTGATTACTTTCCCGAACATTTAGGAGCCCTCAGTGAAGAACAGGGTGAGAGATTTCATCAGGACATCAAAGAGATGGAAAGAAGATATCAGGGACGGTGGGATGTGTCCATGTTGGCCAACTACTGTTGGACCTTAAAAAGAGAAGTTACTGGTCAAGAACATAACAGGAAATCTATGGAACGCTCATTTGGAACAAAGCAAAAACGGAAACATCCTGACCCTAATCATCCTATTTAAAGGTATTTAAATAACTTCTTACCTTAGATGATGTTTATATGGGGCTGTCAGACTATGTATCGTATGACTTCTCCATGTCTCTGTACATATACATTCATAAACGCATGATTGTAGCGTAAATTTGTTTGTAATTTCTGAAAAATCCTGACGTGATGCAAAAAAACGGGCACTTCATTTGAATTCAGCATGCTCAAATTAATAAAAATCACATATTCAACTTGAAACAGCAGAAAAAAAATTAATTTTCGCAGGTCTGTGTAATTGCATTTTTTAAAGGTCTTTAGGATATACTGCCAAGTTGGGCTCCTTTGGAATAATTTACATAACAGAACATTTCGGTTTTGGAGAAACTTTATTTATCTTTCTCTAGATCAACCGATTAACCCATTAATCGATGAAGCCGATGCATTAAAAAACTACTTACACTGTAGACGGCCACCACTAGAACCAAATGACTTTAAATCCAAAGTTTCAGAAATTGCTTATCAAGTGGAACAAGAAGGTAACATCAATTTGTCAACTTTATTCAGAATGTTTAATAAGAATAATAAACATGATGATGTCGCTTATAAGTACAGATTTGTAATAATGCCTGAGATAATGATCAATTTCTGATTATTGTATCTGCAGATGGGATTGATGCAAACAAATTATCTGATGAAGAAAAAACTCATTTAAAAATAATTAGAGAAAGTAAAGTGAAGCAGTTAATTGGTCAAAGAGTGGTCAATTGGAAATCCATTGATTATAATGACCAGAGAAGCAGAGCTTATTACTGGCAAGATGCGCCTCAGATTATGCTGTGCTTATAAAAGTATTTACTGAGATTAAGTCTAAAGCTCCTGAGTTTTCCCCAAAGACATTGTTTGATTTTGGTTCAGGAGTGGGGACTGTTACATGGTAAGTTTAGCATTTGGTACCGTGTATTTTCTATTTTCAGGGATATTCAATATATTAAATGCTGTATCATAAGGTAACTCTAATAATTAGCCTTATGTCATTTTTTTCACTGAAAAACATATAAAATGGAATAACTGCTCATAAAAAATTCTAAGTAAAATGTAATATTTACATGCATACATTTTTTTAAATGGTATTTTTTAACACGTTCGCAGACAAGACGGCTATAGCCGTCGTCATGTAATACTGTTTAGGGGCAAGACGGTGATAGCAGTCATGCCTTATAATTACTGATAATTTCTCGTAAAGCATTAACATATATATCTGTCTTTATACAAGTTTCAAAATCTGTTGGAGAATATAAATGTACATTTGCGTTTCTAGAATAATACGGCAATCATCGACTGCCCGCGAAAGTGTTAATGAACTGATCCAGAAACTTCACAACATGTAATGAAATCAAGCTAAAAATAGAATATTGTTAGCAGAAATTGTTTTGGGGTATCCCTTGAGGGAGAGATTATGCTACCTTTGGATGCTCCAATGCTGACATGTATTCTGAACATACTTCCTCTAGTCAGTATCTTCTTTGCATTTTCCTAAAGGACCAAATGTTACTAAGAGATTTAGTAGGGAATGGGTTTTACAGCACATCTAAGGGTAGAAGAGTACAGCTTCCTCTTCCCTTGGGTCTACCACTGATGTGTAATAATCAATACTGCTTTACATAGGGCTGTGAGAAATTCATGGGACTCAATCAAAGAATATTTTTGTGTCGACTCTTCAAAAAGTATGATAGACCTAGCTGACCTACTATTAAGGAATGGGAATGAAACCAACGAACATCTTTTCACTGGAGTATTTTTCCGACAGTTTCTTCCTTCCTCGCAAACTGTAAGTTATCAAGAATTTTCAAGCATGAGACTTCTTTTCAAAATTATGAGTACACAACTGACAATAAAATAATTAATTCTAAATAGTGCATTCATTAATATTTTAACAATTATAATAAATATATTATAATATAATATCTAAAAATTTCAGAAAATAATACCATTATTTCTTATGGGTGAAATTCCCTGCTATAATAGGATACCGGACAGAGGGTTTTCGACCCGAATTTTCGTCGACTGATTTCTCGGAATCCGCTCAACGTAAAGGGCTAAAATTTTGGATATAGAATGCTTAAATCAATATAAATCCGGGACATGTCTCACTGTTTTGAATTGTTGTTGTTTTTTTTTCGAATGCTTCTAAATTGTTAAATATCTTTTAATGGAAAACAAAAAAATATCGCTCGCATGCCGGAAAGGTCATATTTTTCTCTTTTAAATTATTCTTAAATTGTCAATGTAGCATAAGTTTTGACAAAGAAATCAGTAGAATTTGTTAATAACTTCGTTTTAGCTTCTAATAGTTCACGGATCTGGAGACTGATCGCACCACCGTAGTTCTGACGTCATCTGAACGGTCCGCCGGCTTGTCCCTACTATGAGACGGGGAGGAATTTCCTTTTGACCGTCTCCAGGAAGGAGAGAGGAGATCTATTCTCCAGATGGCCCTCTTCCATA
Organism: Uropetala carovei; assembly: GCA_036926305.1. Taxonomy (NCBI): domain Eukaryota; kingdom Metazoa; phylum Arthropoda; class Insecta; order Odonata; family Petaluridae; genus Uropetala; species Uropetala carovei. The sequence goes on along the minus strand of JAXCHB010000063.1, from coordinate 535,517 downwards.
TGACTAAGAATGAAACGTAAACAAAATATCTGTTTACGTCCAATGAAGCTCTTTAACTTACGAAAGAATCGACTAACCGCCAGAGCTGCCTCAATAAGACCAGGCCAGTATTTCTGCTGTAGTGCTGCGAGTAGGTTGTCTGCAGTCGAGAAATTCTATAATATTTTCAACGTTTACTTATTGTTTCGTTTTGTGGTCATAATTTCTACCTTTTTGCTAGTTAGGTATTTAGCCTTTTCTACATTGTTTTTGCCTCCTTCACAATCATTATGGATCGCAAGCACGAACTAAGGCATTCCGATAAAAGAAGAAAAAACTGTGGTGGTGATCGACTACGATTGTGGCGCAAATCTCAGGGTGCGTCGAGAAATGAGTCAGTTTCGGAAACTTTAACATCGTGCGTAACACCTCTTGAGAACATAGAAATGACGACTCCAGAAAACAACCAGAAGACTCCATCCTCTCCATCATTGAGTGGATCGTACTCATTAGAATGTTCATTCAAAGAAGCTTCCTCTACAGTATACCATCCCACAGGACGAAGGGTCGTGGACCTACAATATATTTTGCAGCAACTACAGACATTGGAAAACCATGGACCATTTGGTTGCAGATTGGTGGACATGATAGTAACGGGCGAGAAAATGGAAAGTCTTCGAAGTTGTCTCACTTTTGAACGTAAGATGTGCCAATTCAAAGGACATATATGGACCGATTAAAAGAAAGAACCGTCGAAGCTCGACATAAATACTGCATCTGTCTCCGGATTTCTGAGCACTGGTGATGGTCATTCTCAGCTGGAAGAAGTTTTTGCAGCGATGAATATTCCCTCAATATCTTCCAAAACTTACATTCGATACGAGCAGAGGTTGGCAAACATTTTACTGTCTGCCGCTGTAGTTGAGATGGAAAACGCGGCGAAAGAGGAAGCGCGACTTGCTGTGGAAATGGGAGATATTGATGATGATCGAGTCCCTCTCATTCCTGTAGTTGCTGATGGCAGCTGGGCAAAAAGATCGTACAGAACTAAATACAACTCATTTTCTGGACTTGTAAGTAGAATGTATCTTGTCACAATTAGTTTTTTAATTCTGGATTTTCTATTTTTGGGGTAATTACAGAGGGTTATTTCGTTAGGAGTTTTCTGAATACCTCAACATAGAATATTTCTTTTCTATCATTCGGAAGAAATCGGTCAGAAGCGGAAGTCTCATTAACCTGCTGAAACTGATACCGATCGCGTAAAATATAAATTTTTTGATTAGTAAGCTATGTGTTTTTTCCTATTTTTGAATGTCAGTCCCCGGGATGGCATATATCATAGAAGGCATGCCAGCCGAACGTAGCACGCCCAACATTCATAATCACAGTGTTCTCTATGGTTAATTTGTCACAATTTATATAATTTCCTTAAAATATAGAATCACAAAAGTATATAAGTATATGCATTGTTATTTCGTTGCTTATGTTATAGAAGGACGTTTAATAATTTAAGGATATTCACATTTCATGAATTATTTGATGCATGCATTCCTTTCTTCCTCAGGCAGCTATTGTTGGGTATCGAACAAAAAAAGTTCTGTTCATCGGTATTCGTAATAAATATTGCACTGTGTGTGCAAGATATGCAAATAAGGGAGAGGACTCGAAGCCTCATGCATGCTTCAAAAATTGGGAGAGTACTAAAAGCTCCAGCAGTATGGAGGCTTCCATTATTGTTGAAGGTTTTAAGAAGAGCGAGGAAATGTATGGAGTGCGCTACAATAAATTGATTGCTGATGGAGACAGCAGTGTCTATTCGGGGATTTTGAAAGCATGCCCATATAGGAATACCCCAATAGAAAAAATTGAGTGCAAGAATCACTTGTTGAGGAATTTCTGCAAGAAATTGCGTGATCTTGCTTCGAGCAGCATGAGTGGGCCTCTTGAATTACGGAGGAAAATTGGAGGGAATATTCTAAGGATCCGGGGGTCCATTAATAAAGCGATCCTACATAGAAAAAAAGAAAACGGTTCTCTCTCCGACCGAATATCATCCCTCCATAAAGACATATTGAATGTTCCACGGCATATTTTCGGTGACCACGCACAGTGTGACAAGTACTTTTGTGTTGGCTCCAAAGAAGGGGAGGATAATCTTGTTCCTAAATTGTTGAGCGTAGGATTATTCCAGAAGGCGGAAGAAGTTATATCTGTAACCCTTGCCAGGCACACTAGGAGTCTGATTCAAAACCTAAACAGCAACTGTGCGGAACATTTTAATTCAATAGTGGCGAAATTAGTTGGGGGTAAAAGGGTAAATTATTGTTTGAAGGGTTCATACCAGGCTAGAGCAATGACAGCCGTTATATCCCACAACACAAAGCTCCTGCACACAAAAATCCACAAGCGTTTTTGTTCCTCAAGCCCTGGGAAGTTCACCAAGCAAATGGAAGCTCGGCGACAAAAAAGACTGACGAAAAACCTAGACAGAAGAGAATTGGATAGGTGCAAGCCAAGAAAGCTGCTCCCTCATCTTCTTGGCCGGAGTAAGCAAGATGAAGATTATGAACCATTCTCTTCAAAGCCAGATATCAGCGAATCAGACTATGCTCAGGAAGCTGATGAATATTTGATGAGGCTGGAATTGTCTCCTGAACAAAGGAAGCTTCTGGAGAGGTCCACACAAGACCAGGAGCAAAATATTATATGGACTGAAGAAAGGAGGAAGAGATTGACAGTGTCCAACTTCGGACAAGTTTGTCACCTCTGACCTTCAACGTGTCCTTCCAAGCTTATCGATCGCCTTTTGTACAAAACTTTTACAAATATGGCGATGGAATATGGCTCAAAATTGGAGACAACAGCGCTTTGCCAACTTAGTGAACAGCTAGGAGTTGAAATTTCCAAGTGCGGCTTTTTTTGTTGATCCTGATCTTCCATTCTTGGGAGCTTCACCAGACGGGATAATCGGGAATGACGGAATTGTAGAAATTAAATGCCCGTATTCTGCCAGACATATGAGTCCAGATGAAGCAGTTGAAGCAAGGAAGGTAACAGCTTGGTCAGTAAATGGACGAATTAACGAGAACCACAACTACTATTTTCAGGTAAAAAATTATTTTTCTTTTGTTTCTTGTATACAATTTTCGTGATATGCATACCGGTTCAATGGAAAAAATCATATACACAAAATCATTCTTGGGAATTCGTAGGTGCAGGGACAATTGCACATCACCAGGAGGAAGTATTACTTTTTTGCAGTATGGACACAAAAGGAGCCTTTTTTGAAATTTGAAAGAATTGCAAGAGACGACGAATTCTGGAAGAAAAGAATGGAGAAAAAACTGAGTAACTTTTACCTCCAGTGTATTCTTCCCGAATTAGTGGACCCTCGTCGTACACGATCGATGCCTCTCCGAAAAACGTGTATTCAAGCCGTGACTCGTGAGACTCAAGGAAAGAAAAGAAAAAGGGCCAACAGTTAACTGCATATGTGAGTCTAAGTAATAAATAGAAATAAGTTATATCCGTTGGAAAAAGATAATTTCCATTTCCAGTGGTGTAATAGATCGAAGGGACATTTCCCGCCGAACTTGTTCAAAAATCTGCAAATGTATGCGAGTATGCGAACTTAATTTCTTAATTGCCTGTTATAAATCTTACATACATTTAAGTACACCAACAATGTTTCCCTCTGTCGTATTCTGTGAATGAAATTTCATGAATCGCAAAGAGAAAAAGCTGTAGCTAAGTGAATGTAAAGTACCTTTATTAAGAGCAAGGGAAGGATAGAAACAATTAGATTTTTTTGTTATTTTGAAGTATAGTTTCTGTTACTGTGATACTATAATTTTCGTATATAATATTATTTAACACAGACAATTTAAAAAAGTTTATCAAAACTTAAAATATAAATGGAATATCCGCAGCGAAAAAAATACTTGTCTTGATGGTGTAAAATCTTGTTAGGAATTAATACATCTAAGGTTTTCGTTTTTTATGTAAACAATATTTCCTTTATTTCAAAAATATTTTTCATTACTAATTTTCTTCACTCGTATAATTATAGTTTATAATACTAGGTAATCGACTTGGTACTCTTTTTCATAAACGGTATTTCTGTTCATTTTATTAATCGCCCGAGTAAAGTTTATTAGTCAAATGTATAAACGCTACATATTTGTTTACAATTTTAAGGGCATATTATTATATTGAAAACCGCCATCTGTCTGTCAGGAAAATAAAGACGGCATTGGGCACTGACTGCCAGGATTCGCCCGTCCGCCCCTGCTCATCTCACGTTGCAAAAGGAAAGTGAAAAAAGCTGACCAAGCCTTACTGGAGATATGTAAACATATCTCGGTCGAGAAATGGTCGAGGCGTGATCCTTGGGTAGCTTGGGGAGGGGGATGGGTATTTGTGAATCCCGAACGTACATAGTTCTGATACAAGCCGTGAATGCCCGTAGCGCCACGGTCAGCACTCGAATTTTTCGTCTCTCCGGTAGCCTCTTAAGAGGTTTCGCTTTAAGTCGTTTTTCTGGTCCCCAATAGCCTCGAATAACGGGGATGGGTTGAATTATAAAAAATATTGTTGCCACAGGAAATTTTTTTTATTATGAACATGGCAATATTATATGTAAGTTTCTATAAAAATTACATTGGAATTTTGCATTTTTATTTATAAGTTAGATGGTACTATTTACATTTGAGATTCAACATAGAAAAAACTACTTATAAAATCACAAATCCATTTCTATTATTTCACTTACTCCCAATATTACTGGATGCATTAATAAGGGTATGCCAAGGCTATTTAAAGTAGCCATAAAAGGAAAGGCACCACCCAAGAAAATTTTTAACACTTAATATTTACATAATTTAAATTAGCATTAGTATTGGGTAACTGAACTCTCTTCGTAATTGGAAGTCCAATCACTCAAAATACAAGATGTCATTAATAAACATTTTAAATTACCAAAAATGCAATAAAATTATAAGCCCAAGTTTTACATTTCTGATGTTTTATGACCAATACCATTTATTTAATTGGCATTTTTTCTTTGGTTAACTGAGGCATACCAAGTTGATAAATATAATCTAAACAAGTAGGGAGTAGAACATGAAGTTGCCCATGAAGTATTCAAGTTATACGTAAAATACAAAATAGTAAAAAATTGCAATGTAAATCAAATACATAAAAACTAACAATTGCTCAATTTTGGTGAACATATTACTGATATAATACATACATCATACACCTCAATAAAATCATGATTTTTACCCAAAACTAAAAAACTTAATTTGGCATGAGATTTAATAAAAGCAATGTTGGATAGCTTTTCAGTCTAATAAATTTAACTAGAAAGAATAATTATTTTATCATATTCACATTTAATGTTCTCTTTTTTGTAGGCTCTAGGCCAGAGATTGAACCAAGATGGCCAAGGTTAATAGAGCCAGTCCTAGTCAGATCTAAGCATACCATATGTAGAATGTGCTGTTCTAATGGAAAACTGGCAGAAATTACTTTCACCACTTCAAAACATGGAAAGTGCGTATTCCTGGCCATTGATTGTAATTTTAACATTAGCATTTGTTTATTAAGCTTTTTATTTTCAGGTTTGTTTACCATTGTGCTAGAGCTAGCAAATGGGGAGACTTACTGCCTGTCAAATTGTCAGAAGAAGAAATTATAAAATAACTGTGGAAAATTCCAATCAGTAAAATAGGTATTCCAAAAGTTTGTGCTAGATTTTTTTGTTATTTTGAAAATATACAACATAAGCCTATTAAATAATAATAGCCTAAAAATCGCAGCTGGCTTTACTCAACCTCAAATAACAAGGAAGGTAAAACAATGGGCTTACCTCCAAGAAGTTTATAACCTCTCCTGCATGCAATTTCTTTACTCTGTCCTGTCTTCAGATACATAAGTAGAAAATAAGAAGAAAAAAATACATTGGAAGTGTTTATCATTATTAAGCCTAAAAAACTTTGTCCGCCAGAAATAATTTTTACTGCTGTTGAAAAATTGTGACTATCAAAGGCTTTTGACAAAACAAACTAGGAATATCTTTCTGAACACATTGGTGGTATTTTTCTGCAATTCAGATTGAAAGAAGGCAGAAAATAGAAATAATGTGAGAAATGGATACAGAAAATACAGAGCAAGAACACTGATAAAAACAGAAGACATCAAAAATTACATAAAGAAAATGTAAGTAATTTTAACATAATTGTAAAACACAGAAGACAAAATGAGCACTTAACAAAGTTTTGTAAACCTATAATAAAATTAGTACAATAAAACTTCCGTATAACATTACAATAGATCCAAAAATAAAATCTCTTGACAATTGTTACTTTTTCACAAAGGAGTGTGGGCTCACTGGAAATGTTAATGACTTGTCAGCTGGATGGATTGTAATATTTTTATAATGTCTGACAGGATTGGCCTTATGAACTGTCTGCTTCCTTAATTCAGACACTTGTTCTTCTTGTATCTTTTCCAACTCTTTCTGTCTCTATAAAGTATTATGATTACATTTATAAATATACTATGAAAATAAAATAATATTGACAGAATTAAAAAGTTCACATTATTTCAACACTAATCGTAAGCCATTATTCTAGATGAGCATTTGTAAGAATAAATGCTCACTACAAGCTGAGTTCCATTGTTTGGCCACCTTTCTGAAAATGGAGCATTCTTTGCCACCCAAAATTAATGAAAATATAGTTAAACAATTAAAATTAAAATACAAATATAAGTCTGTTCAATTATCTGAAGCATTAAAAATTTTATAGCTTTTTGAGGGATGATATCTATATGCTAAAAAGATGCAAGATTGTTTGCTATTCTTATATCTAGAGACTAACTGGACCAATTTTGTTCAATATGGTTTTGTGTTGCACCTCTAATCAATTGCCGTATATAATCGATTTTAAGCCAACCTTTTTCTACTTTTTTGCCTCCTTAAAAATTTCCGCTCGACTTAGAATCAATCAATGAACAAAACAGTATAGTAATCAATGAATTAGGTGCCTGTAGTTACATTATAACTCTAGATATAAGTGTATTAATGTATAAGTAAACAATATACTTTAACTGTATGTCATTGAATAGGAAGAAAGAAATGTTTCGATACATTCACTCCCGAACCATCTCTAGTATGCCCGTAATCCTGGGATTCCACAAGCCTTTTGTAGTATGTAATCCTAGGATTCCCTGAGCCAACCATCATTTCCTTATGCCTTTACAAGCGTAAATTTTTGTCATTTACTTTGGCGATTTTGTTTTTTTTTAAATAATCCCATAATCGGACGAACACATTATTCTGCAGACTTTAAGAGACATGTGACAGCATATGTGGAAGAAACATGAAATCTTGCTGTACAATGGCACTACGGGATCGATGAGTCGAATGTGAGACGGAGAAGACAGAGAAACTGGGATATTTTTGTTGTGACATTAAAAATCTGGGACAAATTACATTTTTAGTAAAAATTACATTGTATGCTTCAATATAATGTAATTTGTGTTGTCATAATTTCAGTAATAACAATCATCATGAATAGCCCTTAGTCGAAACCAGTCATTTTCCATATATAAAGTGGAATTTTTACTAAGAGATTTTTCTTTTTATTTAGGATGGAGTTCCATAAAGTCAAGGCTTCATCTGTTGATTTTGCAAGCATCTACTACTAGTGTGTGTGTATATATATATTAATTATTCATTCTGGGGCCTCGGGTCCTTTGCATGTAGGTCATCATTCACTTGCTCTCTCTTACTTCTGCCAGTAATTCAGTATAGCTCGCTCTTTGTCCTTGTATTTTCAGAATTTCATGGCTGACTGCTTTCTTTAGTCACAAAATTTGTTGAAAGACTAAGCATTTGATTCCTTTTGGTCTGAATTGTTATCTCTTTTTAGATTTGGAACATGCAAGTTTTTAATAAAGCAACATATAGGCACTGAATGTGTCATGAGCAATTCTCATTTTTCCACCCCTTCCCCTTCTGTATCATTCTTCCAAATAGGTTGCATGCTTAATCCCCATCCCTCATTAACTGTGCTGCGAGTCCTTCCCCTCCAGCTATGAAGTCAAAGCATGAGGGATGGACAAAACCTTTTTAGTAGACAGAGATAGATATGTAAAAATTAATTTGATCTTTTACTCACCTCCATTTTCAGTTTTTCCAGATACTCCTCCTTTTGCTTCATTTTCATATCAAAAGCAACTCGTTCTTTGGCCCGAGCTTCTGTGTTTAAATGTATCTGAGGCAATTCTAAAGAATGGTGTTCAGATTTGATTGGAAGAAACGGTTTTTGAGATAAAACCTTTGGAGGTTTTGCTTTAAACTGGGCCGCCTCCTTCATCAATCTTCTTTCTTCTTCTACCTGTAAAGAGAAATTGGTAAGATCCAATTTTTAAAAATTCAGCTGATTTTTTCAGTTAGCTAACACTACGCTACAAAAATCTGTGCTGCATTTGAATAAATTAAGAATAGAGGCTAATTAAATATGCAATTACGTATAATTTGATGGCTTTATAAAGCTTTTATTGTCTTTATTTTACTAGCAGAAATACACGGCATTGCCTGGGGAAATTTGGTTTAAATCCGATCTGAATCCAATCGGCTGCCATTTTGAATAAAACGTGCAGAGAGAAACAAAAACCACATATGAATTATTCCTAGGAGCCCTCCACAATTGTACCAAATTTGATTCAAATCAATAGTAGGACTCGGGAAAATACGTGTTTAAATCGGCCGCCATTTTGAATCAAACAGGCAGACGGAAACAAAATCCCCCACGACCTTCCCCTTGGTACTCCCTACAATCATGCCATATTTGGTCGGAATCGGTTGAAAAATGTGGGCGTGCATAAAGGAACAGACAGACAGACTTACTAAAATATAGTGGTGGAGATCAAAGCAGCAGAATAGTAACACAAAATACAGTCTCTCATATTTGGAGTAATTTCTTCAATAGTGCATTGACAAGTAAGAAAATAGCTGCTGAAGCAGACAACAAATAGTACTTTTTTTAATCTAGACAGATTCACCAAGAAAATGTGCACACCGATATAGAATATTGAATCATTTGGCAAAAAACGGTCTCTAGCTGCTTTTATTTAGGATAGGTGGGAAAACTTTTTGGCATGTGGGCCATATGAGTACCATATACAGTAAAACCTGGTTAATTCGAACCTCTATATTTCGAAATTCGACGTAATTCGAAATTTTTTAACACTTGAAAGACCGAAAAAGCCAATTTCATACAAATGTGTTTCAATAATTCGAAAATCTCTATAATTCATAATTCGAAAAAAAATTTTGCCCGATTCTCGGAATATCAACGCATTTTTGTCGACATAATTCGAAATAAAACTTACCAAAAAGAAACTAAATGAAATTTACTAAAATATTTCTGGCACTATGTCGGCTGGTTTACAAACACTGTGCGATCGTGATCATACCAACTGGGCGTTAGGTATTGTCACAAGTTTCGGTCCATCCCCTCAATTTCTCTACTGTTTTGCGAGTTTGAGTTCCAATAGTCCTCTGGTTCGTTGTTTATTTCGTATTAGATTGTATTTTTCATCATTGTTAGTTACTTGTTTAAATAATATTCTTAGTTTAATAACTGCAAGAGAGACTATATTTAAATTTATTGCTATAAAATATTTTTTAAATATACCCTCCAATGGCTCCGGTTCGTGGTGCATATAAGACTCTTACTCTTGCTGAAAAAATGTCTTTGCTGCAAGACATTGACAAGAAGTTAGAATCGAAAGGAAAGCTGGCCTCAAAGTATGGGATTCCGAACTCGTCTTTATCTACAATTTTAAAGAATCGGGCGAAGATTGAAGAAAGTTTTTATAAATTTAAAGGGAGCGTTCACGGCCTGCGAAAAACGAATACCTCGAAGAAGAACTGTCCGATTTTTTTTCACAAGTACGAGCGGCGAATTTACCTGTGACAAGCCCGATGCTCATGGAAAAATCAAGAAGTCTTGCGAACGCTTTGAACATTGAAGATTTTAAAGGGTCCAATGGGTGGTTGGATGATTTTAAAGACGCCACAATATTGTTTGTCTCGCAGTACATGGTGATGCCCAAAAAATTAACGAAGAGGAAGTGACGACCTGGCTGCAAAGTAACAAACATGTTTTGGAGAACTACGAGCTCAAGGACATTTTTAATATGGATGAAACGCATTTTTTTTTTCAATATGTTGCCCGATCGTACTTTGGCTCTCCGAGACGAAAAATGTCACGGCGGCAAACGTAGTAAGGAGCGTCTCACCGCCGCGCCGTGCTGTGCACAAATATGGATGGGTCGAATAAAGAAAAACTTGTAATCATCGGAAAATATGGCAACCCACGCTGTTTCAAAGGTATTAATCGTGATTATTTGCCGATAATTTACGAGCATAACAAAAAGGTGTGGATGACAACAGGCATATTCAAAAGTTTTTTAATAAGAATGCAAAAACGTGTGGCGGTGTAAAATAGTAAAATTTTATTGACACTAGACAACTGTTCTGCTCACCATGTGGCTCAGATAAATACGCCCAATGTTGAGTTGCTGTATTTTCCGCCGAACACAACCAGTGTTCTGCGGCCACTCGACCAGGGCATCATTCAAAATTTAAAAAGTCATTACAGAAAAAAAACTATTGTCGTCATACTTGCTGCAAATTACAAATGGATGTTCGCAGGATAATTTACGAAAATGGACGATTTTAGACGCGTGCCGGGCCTTGTCAAACCATCGCCAACTGTTTTATGAAAAGCGGGCTATCTTCGCAGCCGGCAGAAGTGTTCCAAGGTACAGAAGTGGAGGAAGTAATCGACAGTAATGTATTGGGGCCTGTCAGTTTCGGAAACTTTGTTTCCTTTGATAATGACTTGGCTACGTCGGTTGTGTATGACCCCACGATCGACGAATCGAAAACCGTTGCGAGTGATAGCGAGGAAGAAGACGATGTGGATAACGTCGATGCTAGGTTGGATGTGCCATTGCCATCTAAGGAGGATATTTTAAAAGCTTAAGATACCCTTCAAAGGTACGTGTCCGGGATGCCAGAATATGCCGATGAATATCTGTGAAAAAGTTGATGCCATTATGCAACACATTGCGCTAGGGTGTGCCCTGAAATTGAAACGGGAAAATAACCAACGTTTTAAAATAAATTTAAATTAATATTTTATTACACACTTTTATTTATTTACTTTTAAGTTGAAATAAGTGAAAGACATTAACATTTTAGTGGTTTAATTATATGTCCATATATGTTTCAATGTTTAAATGAGTAATCCTAAATTTGACTTTTATTCATCGACATCATATTTTGAGGTATGCATGTGTAGTACATCCTTTTTCTCAGTGTTTTAATATGGTGTCATATTCTTTTCCTTTTCTGTAATTTATATTTGAATTTTTTAAATTTGGTAAATCACGCTTTTATGTAAATTTCGAATTATAGAGGTTCTTCGTAATTCGAAATGCTCTTTCTTTGGTCCCGTGAATTTCGAATTAACCATGTTTTACTGTACACCCATATATAATGCACAATTTGAAGACCAAATTTTCAGGTCATAAAGTAGGGGTGCGCATTATACACAGGTAACACTTTTGTGCACTTAAAATAGGAAAATAAAGTGAACCTACCTCACACAAGATTCTCACTTTTTGGATGAATTAAGGAGAAAACCACAATAATTATCGATAATCCAGGTTATACATTGTTTATTATACGTATAGAACACCTTATTGCTTCTATATACGAGGGTAGTTCAAAAAGTTTCTGCACTTTTTTGTTACAATGTCTTTATTTATGTCCGAGAGATTACAAATGGTTCATTTCTCTACATAGTCTCCCTGCTTTGTAACACATTTATTCCAGCGGTCTACAAGCTTTCTAATGCCACAAAAAAAAAATTTCTTTGGTTGTGTGTGCAGCCAGTCACGCACCGCCTCTTTCACCTTGTTATCATCTGCAAATCGACAACCTCTCAGCACTTCCTTCAGTGGTCCGAAAAGATGATAATCCGAAGGAGACAAGTCTGGACTATAGGCTAGGTGATCGAGAACTTCAAATTTCATTTCTTGAAGGGTTTCCCTGGTATGGGCAGCACTATGTGGGTGTGCATTGTCGTGCAACAAAAGAACACCCTCCGACAATCTCCTCTCCGTTTTCTGCGAATTGCCCGCTTCAGTTCATTTTGCAACATGTCAGCATACACTGCACTTATTACCGTTATTCCACGCTCCAGATAATGTTCGAGGATAGGACCTTGGGAATACCAAAACACTGTAAGCATAAACTTTCCAGCTGATAGCTGTGATTTGATTTCTTGGAAACAGGAGATCGAAAGTGGTGCAGCCATGCTCTTACCTCCACTGCTCATAGTTCACTGAGTCCAAGGTCATGCCCACTAGTGTGAGGTCACATCAGATAATGAGTTTCAATGTTGCTAATTCTCATAAGTCTGCCTTGCACCAGTGGCACGATAAAAAAAAGTGCAGAAACTTTTTGAACTATCCTCGTAGTTATAATTCCATCCTCTGAATATTCCACATTTCACTAGCTCATCAGCTGATTGCTGTAACTTTTGCAAAATTGCCAGATCGACTTCCCGCAAAACACGCAACGAAAACAAAGAAACATAGAATAAGCAAATTGAAATAATTTTACTTAGTGATTCTAGTATGTACAATTAACAATGTTAGTAATTTAAAACCCGTAGAATGACATGTATGAACTTAATCTTATCTGCTGCATTTCCTGTTTTTAGATTTGTTTGTTACATTTTCGTGTTATTCCTTCCATTAAACAATTTTAGAATGAGACAGGAAAGGGAAAACCAAGACCTACTATAACTCAAGACTCGATCTAGATCCCTTTTTGTCTGAATTAAAAGGATTGGCAGCAGTGGTGCTGTGGTTTTCTATGCAACATCAGTTTGACCAACACTGTATGAAGTTGCTACCATCTCAACTCAATCACTTTTATTATTGATGATGTCTCTCCAAGATATAATGTGGAGTTTACTGAACGTAATACTTATGGGCAAGTCCAAGTGATTTAAAATTTTAAAAATCCAAGAATTTGGCTGAACTTTGTGCTACTGATATTCATATTCCTGAAGAACATAACTTTGTTAAATTCCACAATAAAAAATTATGTAATTTTACAAAGTTATTATTTTCTTCAGAAATATGTTTTAAAATTGTTAACTGGAGATAATTTAATGTTTTAACGTATTTATTTACGGTACTCTAGTTCAGGGCCCCTCAAACCGGCACCCGCGGGTGCCATGGCGCCCTTCATAGAATTCCTTGGCTCCTGCTACTAAGGCTATGGCAAGTCATTTACTGTGGAGGTGCAGTAAGATACGATCGGATAAAATTTTAAATGGATTTCGTTTTTCAGCTGAGTCTGTGGTAATTCGCTACAAAGTAGCTAATTATATGCCATAGGAAAGCTCAATATTTAACACTGTTAAGAGGGGAAAGAAACAATGTAACATTTTACATTCAACATTTCATTGTTATATGATATGTACCTACTGTGTTCTCTCTCCTACTCCCGCCTCGTACATCGGAATGACACTCCCCACCATCAGTTGGTAGCTCATGGTCGCAAAGTTAGTGATAAACACGAAGTTTTGGGAAAAGGAGAATCTTGCTCACTAATATTATACTGCAAAGATGATAATTTAACCTAATCTCATCTAGAAATAACTGGTAAATATAGTTATGATATATGCTTTTGAATTTTAACTATGAATTCCTTCCGCTTCCTTTTTTGTAGTTTACTTTTTTTTAATTTAACAATTTTTGAGAATTTCATTTCATATTTTATTTTAAATTAGGGTTTAAGATCATGGCAAAGAGGAAAAGAACGTATTTCTTCAACTCCGACTGGGAGGAGCAATTTTTCTTCGTAGATATAAACGGCAAGTCTGTGTGCTTATTCTGCTCTGGGAGTGTGGCAGTACCAAAGAAAAGTAATAATGAAAGACATTTTTTGAGCCTTCATACAAATTTCAATAATGAATTTCCTGTTAATTTATCAGTTCGAAAGAAAAAAATTACAAGAATTGAAACAATTTATCCGTACAACAAGCTCTTCTCGTAAAACCTTGTGCAGAGTCAAAAAATATAACTACTGCGTCATTCAAAATTGCCCATGTGTTAGCTAAACGAAAGAAGCCATTCCAAGATGGCGAAATAGTCAAAGAAGCAAAGCTTTTCAATCAGTTTAAGAACAAAAGTGAAATAACTGCATCCATCAGCAAAATCCCCCTTTCGAGCTCAACTATTTCGAGGAGAGTAGAAAACATTGCCAGAAATTTAGAATCGCTGTTGATTCAGGATTTAGAACTATGTGAATGTTTTTCGCTGCAACTAGATTTATCCACTGATGTTACTGATATCGATCAGTTGGCAATTGTTGTAAAAGTGGCTTTTGAGGATTTCACCGTAAAGGAAGAATTCCTGAAAATACACCCTCTTCCTGGGCAAACAAGAGAAGATATTTTCGGTGTTTTTAATGGTTACATTCAGAAAAATAATATCCCTGCTCAAAAGTTAGTGGCAATTACAACCGATGGAGCTGCCTCAATGGTTGAATGTAACAACGGTTTTCTTGCTTTGTGTCGCAAAGAGAATTCATTCCCGAAGTTTTTGTCGTATCATTGTATCATTCATCAAGAAGCAGTGTGCAAAAGCATTGAAATTTCAGCATGTAATTACTACTGTAACAAAAATTATAAATTCTGTCAGATCGTCGGCTACAAGCCATCGTTTATTTAAATCATTTTTAAGTGATAAAGGTGCTGTTTACGGAGATGTCTTGTTGCACACGGATGTGAGGTGGTTCAGCCGAGGAAAAGTCTTACAACGTTTTCTTGGCCTCATAAGTGAGATTAAGGAATTCTTAGGGCCAAAAAAAGAAATGTATCCTGAATTAGAGAATAACCTTTGGTTACTAGATCTAGCTTTTTTGACCGATGTAACCGAAAAATTGAATGTGCCAAATTTAGAATTACAGGGCAAAAATCGTAAGCTTGTTGAAATGATTAGCTCAGTTAATGGATTTAAAAGGAAATTAAATTTATGGAAAACTCATATAGCTAGAAATTCATTGGTATATTTCCCCAATTTGAATTTAATCGTAGAAAGTATACAAGAGGAATTTGATCCTAGTCCTTTCGTTTGTTATATTGAAAACCTCCTACAAGAATTTAATAATAGATTTAGTTAGTGCTGTGTTTTGGAACCATTCATTACATTCATGTTGAATCCATTCATGCCTATTAATGTCACTGAGTTTGCTTTGCTATCAGTTCAGTATTTAAAAGTGTAACAATTGAAGAGCTTCAGTTAGAAATCACTGTCTTTCAAAACGATATATCCTTAAAAGCTTATTTTAATAAGGAAAACCTTTGGAATCTTGTTGATAAGGTTAAATATCCAGTGCTACGGAGCATTGTTATAAAAATTTACTCATTTCGGATCGACGTATTTATGCAAAACAGTGTTTTCTACTGTAAGCCATATTAAATCTAAGCTTCGGTCAGGTTTGACTGATGACCATCTTGACGATTGCCTACGAGCAGCCTGTTCAAGCTACATTCCCGATTACAACAAGCTAGCCGAAGAAGTACAAATTCAATTTTCTCATTAAAAATATCAAGATTGTCATTATTTATTATTAATAAATTTTATTTAAATCAATATATTTATCTGTTTGAAAATAAACAAAGAATCTAACCCATTTATTTTAGTTTTATTTTTCTATGTACCCCCAATTGGTGCCTGCAATACTTCTCTAAATTCACAAATGCGCCCTCAAGGCTGAAAAGGTTGAAGGCCACTGCTCTAGTTAATACTTAACATGACGATATAATTTTGTTCTTATACCCACAAAAATCAAGGGTGTTATACACGTCGTATAAGAAAGTCAGGATTTTTTGCTAAAAAGTACAGGTGCACATTATACATGAGTATATGCGGTACATATATCTTAGCTTTTTGCCAAAAAATCCTGACTTTCTCACACTCCATGTATAACGTGCACCCTTGATTTTTGTGGGATATAAGAACAAAATTATATAGTCATGTTAAGTATTCACTAGAATAGCTTAAATAAATACATTAAAGCATTAAACTATCACCAGTTAACAATTTTAAAACGTATTTCCAAAGAAAATATGAGTAACAATTACCACAAAGTTCAGCCAAATTTCTTGGTTTTTTTAATTTTAAAACGCTTGGACTCAGAGGTGTTCCTAGGGTACTTTCCGCCCGGGTAACATCTCAAATTTGCCACCTCCCTCCCGCCAAAAATTGTTTCGTTCAATTATACTTATTTTTTTAGACACTTGTTTTCCCAAGTGAATATATAAAATAATGAAATATACTTATTTAGATATAAATCAAACTTTTATTTATCTATAATTTAACAATAACATGGAACAGTAAATCAATATAAACAATCAACAAAACAAAACGTTATAATAAATTTATATAAGCTGTATAAGTAAATACTAAACAGAAACATTTGAAACTCTAACAAATGATAAAGAAATAAAAATCATAAAAATAATACCGTTTTCATATAAAATTAACTCTCCTAGCTTTTTTTATTGCAAACTCTTCCAACAATATCGGAAATATCTATATCGTCAGCAATTTTGTGTTCTATGCTAATTAAACTTAAATTGGATAGTCTTTGCTGCATCATATTTGACCTTAAATAATTTTTTATCTCGTTATAATTACATACTGATGGCTCGGTGAATTTAAAGTAATTCGATCTGGTTGTTACATTGCCAAGTCTGTTGCCTTGGCAATGTAACAGGCGCTCTGTTGCACCTTACAACAACCTATAACAAAAGAATCCCGAAACAAATGCATGTCGAAGTGCAGAAAAAGAGATGAAATTCCCAACGAAAGTGCAGATTATGACGAGTAGCATTGCACAAAGGAGACGGTTTCACCAGATACTGTTCGAGCTAGGAAAATGCCACTCGTTACAGGTGTCATTCCATTGAATTTGAAGTAACATTACTTTTTTCAACGTTTACCTATTTTTTCAATGTTTTCCAATAATTTTTTTAATTTAAAAAAAAGCTTTCTGTTTCTGCCGCCCCCTAGAGACCGCCGCCCGCGTGCTGTGCACCCATTGCACCCCCGGCACGGCTCGCGCCTGCTTGGACTTGCCCATAAGTATTACGTTCAATTAGCTCCACATTACGTCTTAGAGAGACATCATCAATATTGAAAGCAATTGAGTTGAGATGGCAGCAACTTCATACAGTATGTTGGCCAAACTGATGCCACGTAAAAAACTGCAGCGCCACTGTTGCCAATCCTTTTAAATCAGACAAAAAAGGGATCAATAAAATAGATAGTTTTGCTTTATAGTGGATGTTGGTTCTCTCTTTCCTATCTCATTGTAAAACTGTTTAATAGAAGGAATAACGTGAAAATGTAACAAACAAGTCTGGAAACAGGAAATGCGACAGGTAACATTAAGTTCTTACACGTCATTCTACGGGTTTTAAATTACTTACATTGTTAATTGTACAAACTAAACAGTGCTCGAAATGAGCTTGAACACACCAGAATGCCACTCCAACTCGTCATATGCACCAACGATACATTCTGTTTCATCAGACATTTATAAATGCTGTCCCTTATAACAGCATTCCGTTTCATAAAAATTTCTGTTCTACTACCAATACAAGCGTTTCGTAACATTTTCCATTTCGAGCACTGATACTAGAATCATTAACTAAATACAATTTTCTTCTCAGGACTACATCAGCCAAGCATTCTTTAATGAATTCCTCTTCGGAAAATGGTTTGTTGGCTCTTGCTAATCTATATGCTACTTTATAGTTAGCTTCTGTTGCTGATTCTTGAATATTTTGTCATCCCGTGATTTTAACAATTTTAACTCAAAGGAGCTCTTGGACTTTTCTCTTTGTCCATCTTCATTCAGACTATTGAAGTGTCCATTATGTTTGTCGTTGAAGTGTCTACTGATGTTGCATTCCTTGAATATGGCCACACTTTCCTTACAAATTAGATATATAGCCTTTTCTTTCACTTGAATAAAGAAATATTTGTCAGTCCACTCATTTCAGAATCTACCGTATATGACCGAATATAGCCCCCCTGGTTTTTGGCCAAAAGCGAAGTGCAAAAGTTGGGGGGGGGGGGGCTATTTTCGGGCACTAAAAATTAGGTGGGTACAAACAAGTGTGCAAAGCTTCAATAATGATGAATTTCATTCGAGTCAGTAAGTGTTTCTATCCATTGTAAGACTAAACTACTCGGGTTGCGAATATTTATTTGCAAGGCTGATTGACGTCACCATATAGGAAGGATTTTTCAATTACCTGATCGCTCTCATTATTGTCAAATTGCAAGTTTTACCGTATTTGCTCGTGTAAGCCGAGACCTCGTGTATTCCGCGCACCCCGGTTTTTGGGCCAGCTCTAGGGAAAAAAATTTATTTGAGCCGAAAAAGGGTTTTTTAAATCACCAATTCCTATTTCTCAAAAATGCTACACTCAAGTTAAGCATCTTCACACTCCTACATGATGAATTTATTGGGTGATCTCTCTATATCGGTACTAGCAGAAATCTCGGTAGTCCTCTTTTGTTAAACACGTAACTGTTTTTGTGGTCACATTGGTCATGTTCGCAGAAATCACTCCGGTAGCGATCATTCTGCTGTACGTAATTTTCCAGCCATATGGTCACTGATCCCTACCGTAGCGGTCGTCATTTTTTTGGCGAACTAAAATTATGATCAGCAATCATTCAATGATCACCACGGTGGCTATGACTTTCATAGACGTATCATAGAATAAAGGAAGCACGCCATATCTGAACATGGTAGGCGTCGTCTGCCGTGAGAACAAAACCCCCACCAACCCGAACTGGTCGCGCATGCGCCGTGGCCTCCGTGACGATTGCAGCAAAGACTTCGTCGAGTTTGGGGAGCACCCGTTAATAAACTTAAAACTCATTTAAAATTTTTATACAATGAATGAAAATGACTAAATACACCGAAATTCAGAAATAGAATAATAGATGCGGCATGGGTGCTAGCTTAACGTATATTTGTTTACCGACACGACATTTTGGGAAAAAAGGTGAGCGGCAAATAAAAGAATTCATGTAAGACACGCACCCCCTCTTTTCCACCAGCGTTTTGGGAAAAAAGGTGCGCAGCTTACACGAGCAAATACGGTAATACCAACAAAATTAACCTTGCCCGAGAATGGACTAATTGCCTGGCTAAGCTCGAATTGTTAATTACACAAACGAAAGATAGATCGAAATATGAACAAAGTGCGAATTTATATTGCTGCATAAATTGGTATATTATTTCGACTTGCTAATATTGCTGCATTAATTAGTATGTTATTTCGACTTTTTAAAGTTTATTTTTACTCCCTAAAAATGTATTTTTGTTCAATTCCTTGTCAAATATCTCTCTCGTTAGTATACCCTATGAATTCTGAGGAACAAATCTGAAAACCTTAAAATTCCAATTAGCATGGCGTTTTATCACTCGCTAATTGGTACTTTTTTATTAAATGAGTGCAAGTTTGATATTTCTTCAAATTATACAACATGTTTCATGACATTAAAGTCCTAAAAATAATCGTCCTTTCAGGGTATTAAAATATTTTCTAGATTTGTGTGAGAAAAATGGGTAGGGGGGCTATATTCGGTCAAATACGGTACTTTACGTTTTTTGTTCACATTCATTATGAGGGTTATTCACAGTAATAGATTTAAATCACCAGCAAACATCACAAGCAATCCAGTACTACATGAACAAGTGGCAAAGAAGCGTCTAAACTCATTGAATACAGTGAGAGACAGCCTGTAGCAGTGGTTCTCTTTATCATGAATTTGGACAGATTGCGACTATGATTCTTACACTGGCGAAGGAGACTACTTCTTGGTAGGTGTAGGAAACATTATATTTGAAATTATAACATAATATTTTTTAAATCACAGAATTGATCCAGCATGAAAAAGAATTAAGATGACTATGTAAGAAGACGCACAAAGAAATTAAATCCCAAGTGTACAGTATCACTTCCAGTTAAAGAGAATGTGACAAAACTTTGTCCTAAGCTATATAAGGATGGTCGGATAAGTGTCATGTTCGTGACTCCTTCGCGGAACGG
This sequence comes from Uropetala carovei, assembly GCA_036926305.1. Taxonomy (NCBI): domain Eukaryota; kingdom Metazoa; phylum Arthropoda; class Insecta; order Odonata; family Petaluridae; genus Uropetala; species Uropetala carovei. The sequence goes on along the minus strand of JAXCHB010000063.1, from coordinate 515,298 downwards.
AGTAAAATGTAGTAGTAGGCAGTAGTTTCCCCATCTCTGATTTAGGAGTTAGCACATCAGGTTAGATGGACACACCAAATGCACAAGCAATTTTTTTTTTGAAAAACCGCTTAAAAAGGCAAACTCAAACATTAAATTATACTTGGTTTATAATAAGTGTTTTTTATGTTCTTGCTCCATAAAAATAACTTTGGAAATACAGTCAGACCACGATTTAGCACCATCGTTTGTCCATCACTGACATTGGTGCTAAAGCAGGACTGGTGGTAAATCAAGGTTTATACTTGCTCAATGTAATCATAAGATGGAAGTTTTGTTCACAAGGATTCATGGGCAGATACAGTATATGGGATGTTAATAAAAATATTATATTTGAATTTGATCACTTACTTTCTTCTCCCACTTCTCCTTCATGATTTGACCTTTATCATCAGCACTTAAATGAAAGGGTTGTGGTGCAGTTGGTATGATAGTTGGCCTTTCACGAAAGGTACTGGAAAATTTAGGCAATGGATTCGCATGGAATTCTCGGGATTTTTTCTCCTCTTCTAGGTACTAAAAAAAGGAAGGAATTTAAAATAAGATAACAATCTTGAAGCATTTACATTTACTGAAATAAATTTTCCATTATCTTAAATTTTATAAACTCACCTTGTTTATCTTTTCCTCTTTCTTCTTTAAGAGCATCTTATCCCTTTCGGCAAAACTAAATGGTTTTGCAGTAATAGGACCCTTCCTTGACTGTTTGGCTTGCATGACCTTATTCTCTTTATCTTTAGTCTGCAAATATCAATGATAAAGCAATTTATATTCTGTACAAAAGCCTGAAAAATCATTTCAATAATGTCAATGTTTTACAATCTTTTTGGCCTCAGAAATATTTTTCTAACATAATACTAAGATTAAGGTTTTGTAGTGGATCCTCATTAGAAATAATTCTGTTGGTTGTTTTGCTTCGCTGTTGCCATAAAACATTTAGAGATACTAAAAATGTAATTCATCACATAGAATGACAATTTCCACATTGCCAAATTTATGAAAACGGTTTATTATTAAATAACTAGTGTAATGCCTGTTGAAATATCAACGGGAGTAAAGACTCGATCGTTCAAGCTATTTATGGAGATCAAAAGTTAATCGAAAAGTTAATTTTTACGTGAAATTATGTTATCTTATTGGAAATGGAAATTATCCCCTGGAGTCGAACCCAGGTCTTTGATTGTTTGTTATTATATCATAATGCTATCCTGAAAATTTCATCAAATTCGGTTGCCGTTTGCGAGATATTAAGCTTCAAAAAGTATTACACACATGGTGACACTGTCATTTATATCAGTTTAGACTAGCTGAAGTACCCAGCAATGTCTGGGTAAATCCAATACTTCATGTCTGTAAAACCAGTGAACTTGATTCTCATGATTTCATATAAGTTACCTATCTTGAGTGTCTTGATATCCCTTCTCCAATTCTTTCAAGCCTTGCCCTTCTTGCCAGGAATAGAGAATTTCCTTAGATTTGTTTCAGAAACAAAAATTTAGTCGTCTTCAAAGAGAAAATCTCTACATGCCAAGGAACTGAAACGTTTCACTTGATAAGCCATGAAGTATATTTCCCTTAAAATGTTAGTAGACATCTCAATTTCCCTGCAGGCATACAACAATTATGAAATCACTAGCATAAGTGCCCGTTGAATTTCAACGGGTTTAATGAATCTAAATTTTCGTCAATGCAACATGTAAAAATCGCAAGAATAAAATTGTGCACTGTTTTAACCATCAAATATTTCTATATTATAAGTGTTTTAATTAATTAACTAAAATCTCACAGAAATTCCTTGTGTATAAAATAGTACCTTTCTTTCTACTAAAATAGCCATTGTTATTAGTTTTAAATTGATTATAGCATTAGGATTTCAATTTCATTAAATAAGCAGAATTCTGGTTCCAAAAAATTGGTTCAATCTTCAGTTGCCTCTGATAATACTTTAAATAGATTTTGGAATATAATGTACCTCAATATCGTTTATCGTCTGCTCAGCCTTCTCATTTTCTGAAACAACGACTTTCACCAGTTTTAAATGGATTTCAAACTTAGAAGAGAACTTGATTCAATTCAGTTAAAATAACCACATAACAAACTTCTTATTCCAAAGAAAATCCTTTTATAATATGCAATGTTAACCTAGAATTCATTCATTCTGAAAAGTGAATAGAGGTGCCATGTAGGTACATATATTTCTTTCAACTAAAATAGTCACTCTTAACAGATTTTAATGGATTAATGCATATTAGCATTTCAATTTCATGAAATAAGCAGAATTCCGGTAACAAAAAACTTTGTTCAATCTTCAATTGCCTCTGATAATACTTTAAATAGATTTTGGAATATAATGTACCTTAATATCGTTTAGCGTCCGCTCACCACTCTGAACTTCTCAGTTTCCGAAACAACAACTTTCAATAGTTTTAAATTGATTTTTGCTTTGAAATGGTACTTTCCTGTTAATGGGAATACCTCAAAAAATAAACACGTATTGTTGTGATATGTTGTGATATTTTGTTTGTTAACAATGCGTAACAAATCTCGTTAAGATATTTATGTTGATCCCTTAATGATGAATTTGTGGAGCTTGCCGAGGAGTGAAGAAGAAGCTGTATCTTTGCTTCAAGACCAAGATATTTTATCTAAAGGGCGAATGTGCAAGAAGGGCCATATTATGAAACTTTACTTCTGAGACAGAATAAATATGCAAATTAAACGTTTAACATGGAATATTTCGAACTGTGGGCGAAAAAAGACGAACGGAATAAGAAACTTTATAACTTTTTCTTCAAAATGGTTCAAATCCGAAGGTCAGCTGTTAATTTCTTCTAATTTTAATTTCCAAACAAATAAATGCCTGCATGTCGAAAAATCGCATTTTACATGTTAAGTAATGGGAAATGGAAATGCCTCTCTTGGAGATGAACCAAGGAATTTTTTCGCGATTTAAATATGTCATTCTCTGAAGAAGTGTTAATCAAGCATCCCTACCAAATTTTGAGTTTCTATCATTATTATTTCTCGAGTTATTAGCGTTTGCATAGCGTGACCAACCAACCAACAAACGGATGACAGCTATTATTATATAAAACTAGTGTAAGTCCCCAATGAATTTTAATGCATTTGGTGAATCCATTTTCACTGCCAATTCTAGGGTGTATGTGGGATATACAAAAACATTTTAGTCTATGAAAAACTGAAAATCACCTATAAAGAATACTTTTTCACTTAGCTTTTCTTAACTCGTCAGCATCGTCATGCGTACTGGGAACGTCGTGGAGGTCGCTAGCTTTCTTTATTTTTTTGACAGTAAATTTTCTTAAATATGGATAACCTTTTTATTTTATTTTAAAAGAGGAACCTTTGGCCTACCTATTTATCGTCATTCTGCGATCTTTTTATCTTTTTTATTACACTTAATGTGCATTAAATTTTGTGATCAATTTTTCGCAAATTGGGGAATCGCATCTTCTAAAAATCTCCTTTCCAATGCTGAGAGGAACCGTATCTCGACACGAATGCTACTACAAAGTGAAACAAGATCTAGACTACTCATCTGCCCACAAACTTTCTTTTCTTTTGTTTTTCTTATGAGTCAGAGGTTTAGAGGTATAAGAGAAGGGCAGCCGAACACCAAAAACCATTGTTCAGCTCTCTTCAGGCCATGTGCTAGCTTAAGCAATTCTTTCAACACTTGAGACCATTACAGTATGAGAGAGAAGAAGTCTCTTCTTGGGCTCAAGGTCTGTTTACAAAAATAAATCACTGAAGATGCCTAGTAAACGAAAGTTTCAGAGAGAGCGCTGCATCATGCCCCTACTCTCGGGCCTTCGTAGGAGAAATATTCTCGTGACTCTCTCAAGAAGTTAGTCTGAAGTGAATGGTAGTAAAAAAAATTCAATAGAGATAATTCACTGAAGTTATATTTTCTTGTAAATTTCATGGTAAATGGGATAAAGCAAATGCCTTTAAAAAAACTTTTAACTTTTCTAATTACATGTACATTCTGATACATACAACATCATAGCTCCGTTTCTACTGAACGAAATAGGACAAATTTCACCATGTAAATTCTATAATGACTACTGTACAACTCAAAATTTCATAAGCTTTATGAAATGTCTTTTTAAAATATATGAAACGTAAAATTTATTTCAAATTTTTAGTCAAAACATGAAAAAGTTGACCTGCGAGAAACTTTTTCTATTTGGTTTAGGTAGGTACATTCAGTGAATGAAATGTTAATAAAAGCTGAAATATTATTTTGGAAAAGGCTGCGTATCAATGCCGTTTATAGTTTTCGTAATACTGAATGATATATGAAAGCATGGGTGCGAGCTAACTGGTCGGCAATCGGGGTGATTTACGCATTTCTCTTCTCTCCTGTAAATATTGTGCTTAATGTAAGATAATGTAAAAGAAATTGTTTATAAATGTTATGATCTACTAAAATATTCAAAAAATTTTATACAAATCCAATAAAAATGAAAAAAGTTACGAATTTTTCAAGTTTCAGGAATCTAAATCGCGCATTTTCGCAAATATTTAAAAACCTCTTATGACCTCAAACACGGGATTTAAGTAAACTTCCTGTGCGCTTGAAGGGTTAACAAACTCGTAGAATTGCCCGTTAAATATGACGGGGATAAATAGTGTGCTATATCATCGGGAAAGGTCCGAGTGTAATCGTGATCATTTCCTGTGAAAATACACATTTTAGATTTTCAAAATGTTCCTGTAAAATACTTAAATTTTTAGTAAATCCATGAAACGGTTGTCAAAAAACCTATTTACATTTGACCATAACTGAAACACACTTCATTTACATAAATTCTTGCCTTTTTCAAGGTTTTTCCTTAGGATTTATGTATTGTTTTTGTTAGTTCTAAAAGGTCCCCTGAACATGTTTTATGTTTTACAGTTTTCTTGATGATGTCTGTGTATCTGTATGGCCATTTGTGTGTGACAGAAATTTTGTGGATGCTCCAACTCAAAAACTATTCATTAGATCAGCATGAAATTCTATATGTATATGTAATTTTATATATATTCTTAAGTTTTGAAAAGATTTTGATAACAAACAGTCGGCCAGAAGTAGCAGTTTACCCCTGTCAAATTTTCGTTTTTCTTAAATATTTCGGAATAAATTATGACTAATTTATTTTAGTTCCAAACGCGGCCATCGCCTCAAGTGTGTGTATAAGTATAGATATTTATGTTGCAAGATGATTCATTTGATTTTTTGCATTTAATAAAATGTTTTCTAAGTATATTTAATGTTAATTAATTGATGACCGATTTGGTTTAATAGTAACGAAAGCCTTCACCGCCTCTCACCTTTAACTATGTGCTTCCACTTATGGGATGAAAATATGCATGTGGTGCACTGTGTGCTACATTCATATGATTTAAATGTAAAGAAAATAATTACCGTATTCACCCGAATCCAAGACGACCCTGAATCTAAGACGACCCCCCATTTTGCTGATTCCAAAAGAGAAAAAAGCTCAAATTGACCTTCATGACTACAAAAATTATAAATCTTGTGAAATATTTATTTTCTCTTATACTTTTCTTGAATGTCATTGTCTTTTAACATTTTTAAATCATAAGATCACATCACAAATAGAACCATTCAGGTTTTCAAACAAATTAAATGGTAGCATTCATTTTAAGATAACATTAAAAATAAAGTAAATACATTGAAAGAATATACTCATTTCAGGACAACAAAAAACATTTCAATCCAAGTGCTGCATAAAATCATTTTATTGTGTTAGTCATCATCACTGTCTTCACAATTTTCCTCATGCTCACTATCTTTATCACTCTCAACTTCATCATCAGTCTCCCACAAAACATCATCCTCACTCCCATCCATGGCATTAGATAAGCAGCATTTCTTAAATCCTTTCACTATTACTTTTGCATTTATTTGTTGCCACGATGCCTTGATCCATTGGCAAAGCATTGCAACTTCAGGTTTCTTAAGATTTCCTTTTGGTGTTAAAGTGTGAGTTCCACTCTGTAACCACTCAGAATACAAAACCTTTAAATTATTTTTAAAACACTTATTGACAGCAACATCTAAAACTTGAAGTTGCGATGTCATTCCTCCAGGTATTACAATAAGATCAATATTCATCGCACTCATTATGTTTTTAATTTCAGGAGATAAGTGTCCTTGAATGCATCCAGTGAAAGCAATGCTCTTTGTTTCAGTAAAGCTCCTGGCCGTCTATTCCACACCACATGTAACCAATCTCTCATTAGTTCCTTAGTCATCCACCCCTTTTCTTGACACCTATTATTCCACTTGGCAAATGTTTCTTAGGCATTGTTTTCCGCTTTAGAATCACATATGGTGGTAATTTAGTCCCATCTGCTAAAACCGCCAACATTACAGTGACTCGCATTTTTTCGTTGCCTGTAGTTTTAATTAGGACGGACTTCGCACCTTTTTCGTTCACAGTATAATTAGATGGCATGTAGAAGAAAACCGGAGTTTCATCGGCATTTCCTATTTGGCTCAAAAGGTAATTATTGGTTTTTCTAAGTCCAATTACGTTATCTGGTAAGCGAGAAGTTTTTCAACATAGTCTTCTGTCAATTTCTGATACAGCGAAGTTCGTCGCCATAAAGAAAAATTATTTCGTCGCATCATTTTCACGCACCAACTTCTGCTGGCCTTGAATTCTTGCAATGATATATTAAGTCCTCTAGTAATTGCATTAGCTTTAAGTATAATACTTTCAGTCGAAACAGGCATACCGTTCTTCCTCATGGTGCGCACAAACTTGACTACTTCAATGCCATGAAATCGGCCTAATTTTGGACCACTGAGCGACTTCCTTGTGGCTTTGGCTTTTTCTAGTTCCTGTTTTGAGAATTGCACATTTGCCTCAGATACACCGAACTTTCTACTCGCATCACAGTTATTAGTTTTTCGGCGTAATTTATCACGATCAGCTTAAAATTTGTATCTTAGCTCCGTCTAATTCCTTTGTTAACTTTCCCTTTGCACTCGTGCCACGTACTTCAACATGATCTGTCATTTTAACTTAAGGGTTGTGCATTTAAATCAAGAATGCACAACTCAAAATTACTGTCACACTTAGTGAATCGCGGTGCGCCATTTGAAAGGGGAATCCCAATGATTTCCGCTCTCATTTGTTTTGACATTGCAGTTGCCATTACGTGCAAGATGAAAGTACGTCGTCTGTGTTATGATCGTCGACGATGATTATTAGTCTAAATAATTATTATTCCCGTCATGTTTTTCTTATTGTTATTACTATTTGTTTATTTCACTTCTTTATGTACGTACTTGAATTTGCTGTTGTGAATTGTTTACTCTAATATACCATTTGTTGTAAAAACCATTGATTAAATGCTTAAATATACCTCGTATTCGAATGTAAGACGACTCTTGATATTTACAGCTGAAAATTTGGAAAAAAAGGTCGTCTTAGATTCAGGTGAATACGGTAATTGACATATTTACTTACAAAGATAAATCAAGTAGTAGCATGTTATTTTTGCACTTTTCAGGCAAACAGATGTTTTCCATTTATTCTCTATCCAAACATGACTACAGATATTTAATGTATTCTTCAGCTGATTAGCCGTGTTCTGTTGATTCATATGATATTTGTATTAAATAAAAGGTTTTTTAAGTATACAGTACAAACTCGATAATTCGAGGTTCAAGGGACCGAAAAATTATGACTTTGAAATATCCGGGTTCGAAATAAATGAACTTTCATAAAAATCAAACTTTTTTACGATCAGCTACTTGGGCAGCAAAACCACAATACAGAATCTAATCTATCCGTTCTACAAATGAATTGGCCTTACAAGTTAGTATACATGGCGAATTCAAACAGAGCTGAACTTAGTTTGCGATTCACAAAGACCACCACGTGTCAAAAAAGGCTCCAGCGAATATCCCAAATTTCCCAGTACATTTCAAGTTACTCTTTTATGCTGCGAAGAAAAGACGTTCAACTGCACGCCGAAAGATTATCACTCATCTTTACACCATACTGCTGCATATATATTACACTGTGCTCTTCTTGTATGACATTATGGTGAAACCAGTGATGAGCTGAAGCTGGCTCCCATGAGCTGGTTGTTAAATCTTTAGAAAATATGAAAATTCATTGGTTTTGTCCTTTCAAGTACATTTTGCCCTATGTGATAGTCAATTAGCAACAGTGTATGAAATGGAATATATTACGTACCGAACACTTCTTAAGCTAGCGGAACGCTATTACTAAACTAGAGCAATCTGGTGCCCCTGGCCTTTAGGCATCCTGCCACCCTTATCCAAATTTCCTCATGACTTTTTTTTAGCCTGTTCCTAATATTTTTTCCAGCTCATCACTTGGTAAAACCACTAGGTTTTTGTTTTTCTCGGATAAAACAAATGCATGATAGAGACAACACTCGTTATAACTTCGTGCAACGTTATTTAAAGATTGGTTCAGTAACAGAAATCAATATTTCACGGTGTTTTCTGGAGCATATCACTTTCTCATGAGAAAAACCTTGCCTACGTTTGGGAGAGCATGAGGATTGAGATTATAGGGGTATTTGCAACTTCTGTTCATTTCAGCTTGGTTCTTGAATTTCGCTATCTGATTGAGAATGTGGTAAAAAAACGGGAGTCCCAGCAAAAATGGGACGTTTGGTTATCCTACTATTAAATAAGTAAAAGGGAGACACCTGTTTGGGGCACTATATGTATTTCGTGTGCGAGAAATGGGGAACAAAAAAGTGATGTGATGGCACATGCATGAACCTTCCACTTACACAGGATCGAGGTTTCGAATTAAACTAACTGTTCGTGAGTCACCGGGCCAGACCATGACTTCGAATTCCATTGTAGGCATATTTCGAATAATCCATACCAAAAAGTATGCAAAATCTTATGGTGTTGGCCATGGACTGATCTTAGCTTCGAATTAACCATACTTTGAATTACCTGGGATTGAAATAACGGGGTTTTACTGTATATGTATTTGGGATGATACTCACAATAGTAGTAACTGGGACTCGATGTCTCATTGGGATGTCAGAATGTGATCGCAAGAGATTTGGAGCAGAAAGATTTTTTCTATCATCTTTTTTTGATAACAATCCTTTTGGGACAGGACGGGCAGTAAATTTCACTACTGTTGGTAGAGGTTCCTGGGTCTGAAATAAATAAACATAACATAAGAATCTAATAGCAAACATTTGTTAAATAAAGGCTATTAGGAATTAACATTACTTTAAATGTGTTCTAACTCCTGCAAATGAACTTTAAAATTTTACCTTCAACTGAAAGTGATATAAAAAATTCATTAAAGTGAAAAAAAAATGTTAAAATGTACTGACAAGGGGAAAGCACTACTGAAACCATATGTGCAAGACAATAAGTTTCTTTCCATTGTTGATTCATGGGGAGGACAAACTAATAAATCGCTATACATTGAACAATTTATTGACGAGGAAAACCAACCGCTATGTACGCTACAAATAATTCCTCAAAACTGCACATCAATAAAAAGAAACACTGTCTTGCACGTATGGTTTCACAATCATGACATTGTCGAAAAATACTTTGTAAGTCATTAGGAAAAGGATCGGAGAGGAGTTGGGGAAGGATGCTCGGTGAGGGTATGTACAATGAGGAGTGATTTCAAGTGCTACAAGATCAGTATTGCTTCTTTCATCAGAGCATTTAAACTAGCATGAATTTCAAGGCGACGCATAATAATTCTCAACGGCGCATCACGAAGTATATCAGTAAGAAAGAAGCAGCCACGCCAGGAGAAATTCTGCAGTCCGCTTTATGCTTCCGAGACCAAACAAGACCGCCGATCAGTAATTTCGATCCGGATTTTGTAATAAACACAGACCAGACTGGGTGCGAATACAGAGTTCAAATTAAATGGACTCTGACCCACAAAGGAGAAAAACGTGTAGAGTTGAAGTTGAAGACTACTCATTCGTACACAGCGAAGTATCCAATGACAATATCAGGGAAACTTACAAGAGTTTTTATTTGTTTATACGAGACTCATGGGCAGTTTGGTCCTAAAGTGGCAAATCAAGTTAAAGAGTTGATGGACGAATTCAAATATGTATTTGTAACCTCAACAAAATCCGGTAAACTATAGTCGGGGACTTATGAAGAATTTCTCGACAACGTCCTGAAACAATACGTGCAAGACAATACATTTCTTTTCATTGTTGATTCATGGGGAGGACAAACTAATAAATCGCTATACAATGAACAATTTATTGACGAAGAAAACCAACCGCTATGTACGCTACAAGTAATTCCTCAAAACTGCACATCAATATACCAATCCTGCGTCATATTTTTATCAGAAAGTCAATAATTCCATATGGTGGTTGCAAAATGCAACTTACCTACTGCAAAATCAATGCGAGATCACCAGTAGGAAGGGGAAAGCAAAAAAATAAAAATATATTTATTGTGTGCGGTAAATATTTAATGTTATCGTAAACTGGGTCTATTTTACATTACCTGTATATTAAAAATATTAAATATGAAAAAAATAAAAATATTCAGCATTAATAGGAAATAAACATTTAAAATGAGGAAAGTGAATATGTGGGGAAAAAAATTAAAAAATAATCGGAAGAACAAGGGCTCGAACACCTGATCTTAACATTTACAGCCGAGCTCCCTACCGACTATGCCAGCGCCACTTCCTATGAGTTCCCTTACCGTGTATGGTAATCATGTAGTGACTTGAGAAATATTAACTTATTTTTATTAATAAAATAAAAACGGCTGGGTATTGGCCCTGATATGTATATATATTCGTTAATTGGACGTCATGAACATTATCTCTACGAAGTTTTAGGCAAATTGGTTGGGGATCAGTAGTGCCTTCTCCTTGTGAATGACTTTAAACAAATAAAGAGGAATTTCAATAAGATGATGTTTATTTTATTATTTTTCATTAAGCTTGTTGAATATTATTATAATTAATTATATTATCATCATTAAATATAATAGTAATACAATATGGTCAACTACATATAAATGGGTATCTATAAGACCAAGCAAACGTTAAGTGTTTAAATGCACAGTTCATACTGCCGTTGGTGCATCATCAAGATTGAGATGATGTAATCTATTTTATATTAAAGCTGTACCTCTTAAATGAATTATAAGTTTATTATTTTTACTCAAAATAAGCAGTTCTGTCATGAAAAGTTGACTATAAATTTCTACTTATACTTTTGCCATAAGTTTGCATTTGAATCAGTGAAGAGGCCAATCTTTTTTCTAATTCTAGACGACAACTTATTCTAGCACGAATTTATTTTTTTCCCTCTGAACTGGACCAAAAAAACAAATGCATATGGTACATGAAGGCTCGGTTTACACTAGCAAATACAGTACTTAAGTAACAAAGAGTAGTAGATTATACAATAAAAGCCTATACTTTTAAAACCTTTTTTTTCACAAGTTTGCTACATTTTCATACTGAAGTATCAATTAAAACTGTCTCCATTATTTTTAAATTAAAAACCTGTGGTGTAGCTCAGTTGAGGTAGTACAACCCATCTCTGTTATAAGAGGTTCCGATAACAGAGTCCTCACTTTAACGAGTCCACCTTTTTTGTGGAACTCCTCGTAAAATGTTCTCCGCTTTAACAAGGATCATATCCAAGGAAGCGTACCAGATACAATATTGACGTTAAATTGGAGGTAATTGTTGAAAACAAGGAGGTGAATGTGTGACAGACATTGCACGTGCTCTCAACATGCCAGAAACAACGATTCACATGATCTTAAAAAGGGCCGAAGAAATTTGAGCTAAAGCTGATCATGTCTCACAGCATTCTGAAGTGAAGATTACATGGCAAAGGAGCGGCGCTAAAGAAATAATCAAGAGACGTCTTGCAACGTGGATTGAAGACTTGCACCAGCAACACACTCCGATAAGCTTGGTTCTAATTCAAGAAAAATCTTTAAGCTTTTACGAGGCCGTTATGACGGAGTTGGGAGAAGGAGGGCTGAAGTCAAGTCTTTCACTGCATCAAGGGGTTTGGTTTCACAGATTTCAGAAGCATCATGGATTCAAAAACGTGAAAATTGTTGGGGAGGCTTCAAGTGCAGATGTGGTGGCTACTGGGGAATTTCCCACTGAATTACAAAAGATAATTAAAAGCTGCAATATCTATTAAAGCAGGTCTTCAACGCAGACGAGACAGGCCTCTACTGGAAACGCATGCTCTCTCGCACCTACATTTCCACGAAAGAAAAAATGGCACCTGGTTTCAAGAATCTTTTAGTCTTGGACAATGCCCCTGCTCATTTGCTTGATTTTGAATCTTTGTCTGAACGGCTGATGCAGCATATGTGCACGCTTTGGTGGGCTTTAACGGCTGACCGACGCAGCATATGCGCGAATAACATTTCACTAGCATTTTGCCTATTATTTTATTGGTATGCCACATAATACCAATGTTTCTTTACCCAGTCACTCTAGAATGGTTGTTCTTTCCGATGGCTATAGATTTTTCCTTTCATTCAACAAAATAAAGGGATAGCAATCAATTAGTTCCTGACGAAGTGTTCCCTTATTTACGACTGGCAGCTAATTGAATAAGATGGCCTACTTCCATAAAATGATTCAGATTGTGTCAGAGTCATTCTCACAATGCAGACTAAACATTTTCCCTATCCTTATAGGAGTGCTGTGTAAACATGAACCAACATACGAGAGGAGAACCCCAGCCTCTCTTGAGACAAGTAGCGTAAGCATTTCTCTGGCTATGGGAAGCCCCTGCCTTAGGAAAGGGAGATGATGCAAACAGCGCTGAGTGACTGTAAGGTTCACTCTCCCTTTGTTTTCAAGGCAGTTCTTTGGTGGACCTTCTGTGAGAGTGGTGTTTTCTGTAATCTTTCAATTACGAAAATGGACAAGGAAGGACCCACGGAGGATGAAATCGAAATATTTCTTGATGAAGACTCAGAGGCAGAAACAGACATCGATGATTCGGAAGATGAAGAATGCACAGACCCGAGGTTTTACGAGTGGAAAGCACGGTCAGTGAAGGATAACAGGGAGATACACCCATTCACAGGCATCCCTTCTGGAGTCAATATATCTGCGACACCAAATTTGAACGCCAGCTCTCAACCTTTCGATTTCTTTAGATTACTACGGAGTGATGAAATTGTATATTAATTATTATATGTTCTCTTGATCATCGTGCATCTCCTCGTACACAAAGAGGACGAACTAATGCAAACCACCAACAGCTGACACGTATTGAGTGTCGTCATAGCTGACATTGGCCAGAGAAAGGGAGAAGACGACAATGTGCTGTCTGTTCTGCGAATGGGTGACACCGTACAGTGCAAGTTCAGTGTCCGGTATGTGATGTGGCATTGTGTTTGTCATCATGTTTTCGTGTGTATCTTACAAGGGTTTCACTGCGGGAGTGAACTACAACAGAAAGAGGCAGGTGCAATTGGCAGGTGATAACGGACTTTCATACAAAAATGTACGTACTTTTCTGTTAATAACATAAGAGGGTTTTTCTATTGTAAAAAGTTTCTTAATTAATAAAATGCTTTTTGTCTCACTTACGATAATTCTTGGCGGAGATATAAAAGAATATCTCAAATAAGACATATTTGCAAATTTAAATGCCAAAAAACCCGGGCGGCTACCTATACCGCAGACTTTAAATTCTGTCCTCTAAAGGTTAAGGTAGTGTTTATGCCACCACGGATAACAGCGCTAATGCAATCCATGGATCAGGGCGTTATAAGGGTTTTAAAGTCGTATTATTTATGGCATACATTTAGGCAATTAATAATGGAGATGGATGCAAGTGATGAAGTGACTTCATGAATTTTGGAAGAATTTTGATATTTTGGTCTTTGTAAAAATTGTAGGTGAGTCTTGGAAAGAAGTGTCTCATCATCAGATGAATGGTTGCTGAAACTATTCATTTGTTTGAAGGCTTCGAATCTTCCCAAATTCAAAAGGAAATCATCGAACTTGCTAAGGAGGCATGACGTCACGGATTTGTTGGAATTGCATGCTTTGCCATTCACCAATGAAGAATTGGCAGATTTGAACCAACAAACATTGGAAGTAGCAAAGACTGATGATGATGAAAATAGAGCTATTGTAGAAGAAAAGATCTTAACAAAGGTATGAGAGAACTCTTTTAAAAAAAGTGAAAGAAATGGTGAAGTATGTTAACCAGCATGATCCTCTCTACGATCATGCTGCAAAGTTTGAATGTGAGCAGATTCATTCTTTGCACGGAGACCAGTCACGTAAGAATCCGAGCCTCAGACAGGTCCTTCTGGTCTTCAGTTGCCAACCATGGGAGGCTACGCACACAAATTAAAAACTCATTAAAAAATGTCGACAGTGTACAGGCAGGGTAAAATTTTCAAGTGTTTGATTCATGCTTCTGAGGTACTGAATAAATGGTAAAATATTTAACACAATTAATTTTTAGTGTTATTTTATATCAGAATTATTTAAAAAATACTTGAGCATTTGTATTCTGGATTGTTGGAACATTATTTCTTCTAAAACAGTGCCTGGACAGTCCCATTTTTTCATAATGCTATCATCTCTTATGGGTGAAATTTCCCGCTTTAAGTCGTTTTTCCAGTCCCATTAGCCTTGGGTAATGGGGACAGGTTGTATATAAAAAAATATATTGGTCTTTAATAAACGATTTGTCCTGATGAAAAATATATACATCTTTTCTTACCTTTTTCTTTAACTCTGTGAGATTAAAAGGCTTAAACTCAGTGACATGTCTTCTATGAGAAACGTCAATACTTGGAGGTTTAAGCACTTTTTCATTTAAAGGCCTGGCTTTTATTTGATGCCTGAAAATACAAAATATTAGTACACAAATGTTCTGGGTTCAGTAATGTTTATAGAATAGCAACACTTGTAGGTTTATATTTACTTTTTCATTTCTTCAATTTCCATTTCCTCAATTTTTTGCCTTGATAGGGCTGTAACCGGACGGTTTCGATGAACAACATTTAGATGAGGACTTATGGGTATTGTGCATCTTTTGATTTTATGTGTATTCTCCTTGAAATTCATCTTTATGTTGCCTAATATGCATATAACAACATATTACAAAACATGAAATTTTAAACGTCTTAACATTTTATTTTAAAGGAATAATGATCACTGGCATAACAATTAAAACATTGAAAAATATATTATTCCAAATCCACAAAGCCATAAAATAAATTGCACATATAGCAATCATTTGGCCAATAATGACATGAGTAACCAATATAAATTAATTATTTCATATTAATATAATGAAAACTATTTTAGTAATTACAAATAAATATGCAATTTCATTGGCCAAAATTTCTTACGGGGCTTAGAATGAAAACGTGCCGGTGTAGCTTTTTGAAATTTTTCAATAGCTTCAGCCATGCATATATATTTCTCTGGTCGCTCATCATTTGTTTTGGAGTTTTTTCTCTTTCTGACTTGAAATTCTTCTGTAATTTCTTCAGTGGCCTGTAATACATACTATGAAACAAAGGATAAACAATAAACTTATATTACAAATAAAATGTAATATAGTTCAACAGGCTAAAACTTACTCTTAAAATACTGCGAGATCTGAGGATAAGAGGAGAGGTTTGATGTTTTTTATCCTGCCTAGTCTCCATTTGATGAGACTTTGGCACTGGTGTTGCAAGTGTTAGCCCTTCAAACTTTTTAATAATGACTCCAAATTCGCTTTTTCTTGATTGTGGTGTCCTCAGGCAAGCACTTTCATCTGCTGTGACGAGAAAATCATTTCAAATAAATTAAACAAATATTATTCTCCTTATTTCCCCCATATTTAACTAGGTCAAATAATTCATCTATGGAAATTCTTTCTCAATTTTTATCATTACTAGAAACAAAGAGCACAATATGCTTCAGATTAAATTAATCATTATTAATTTACAATTAGTTACATGCGATTAATTTTTCAAAAATAAATAATTTCCTCATTTATAGTTTAATGCCACTCTATTTGCTCATATAACACTAGGGCTGCAAATGTTGATTGAGGGAAATAAATGTCAAAGCAGAAGTTACTTTGGCACCAAAAAAACTGTTTTAACACAATCACAATTTTTCCCAGAGATCAGTCAACATTTTATGCAATTCTGCATAAGATCTCATTGTTTCTGAAAGTGATTTGCCATTAAATTCATTGAAATTAATACATTTTGACAATTATTGTCAAAATCTATTTCAGTTCAAAGATTTACAAAGTGCAAACCATAGACTGAAGATTGAGCCATAAATCCAAAGACTTCAGTTGGAACTCAATGAGGTGGCAACTCTTTATAACACCCAGACAAATGTAATGTGAGCAACTCTATCTTAAACAAATAATCTGGATTTTTAAAAAATTTACCGATTTCCGAAATTACTTCGCTTGATGGGTAATGCTACTCCACCTCTGCGAAGAAAACAATCACGTAACTTCAAATAAAAGCTGTAGTTTAACTATGAACAATCCCACACTGGTATGTTTTAGGCAATCGCTGAATAAAAAATTAACTTTACAAGATTGATATCAAAGTGGCCTGTTGCCAAAACTGGAAAATCGACAACTGGAAAACTAAACATATAACAGAAAAACAGAGATCATACAACTTGAACAATATGAACTTTAATAATTAACTTCTCTTTCACAGTAGAAGTTATAGATCTGGATCAAAAACTGAATTGTTTGCACAGCTGTCCTATTACTTATGATTTCATGGCCTTTGAGCAACAGCTTTGTGATCCCAAGTGAAAAAATTTACTTCAGCTATTAAATGAATAGATGTTAACTAAAATTGAAACATGCTGAACAGCTGTAATGATTAAATTACAGAAAATTGCAAGGTGTTGCTATGTGGTTCAAAAACAATATTTGCATTTTTCAGCCATTCTGAAGTACAACAGAGTAACTAGAGAAGTCTTTGATAAATTTAATCACACCAACATATTGGCAAAACTAAAAGTTCATGATACAATTTTGAACTGATTTAAGAGTTATTTATACAATAGAAAAATGGCTGTAAAAATTAACGGAGTAAAATCTAACCTCTGTAGCATCATCTGGTGTACCAGAAGGGTCCTTCGTTATTTAACTGGTTTATAAATGATGTTGGATTCTACATCAAACCAATGCATCACCTTCTTTCCACAGATTTAAAAATTTTTAACGTTAGTCATTGACCTGAAGACTAGTTTTACAAGATGGCCTAACCAGATTTAGCAAATGGTGCGATGATAATTTTATAGTACTTAATGGATAAAGTGGTGTAATTTCCTTTTACAGAAACTAATCTCCTATTTTGTATAACTATGTTTTGTATGACATTCCTCACTTTATGGTTGACATTATTCCAGATTTTGGAATTATATTTGATAATACCCTGGACTCTCATTCCCATATTCAAATGATAGCAGCAAATCTTATAAAATGCTAACTTTGTATAGTAATTCTCTAGAGATTTTAATAACATACAATCTTAAATTAATTTTTGCTCCCCAATTAGACCCATACTAGATTATTCCTCTGCGGCCTGGTTACCACGTTATGCAGTGAATGAGGCAATTACTGAAAGAATTCAACATAAATTTCTGCATATTATCTTATTCAAAATTTATATGTACTCGGGTGATGTTGATTATGACTTTATTATGTCAAAGTTAAGTTTATTCCCCTTGGCCACTCACAGAAAACATGCTGGCTTATTTTCTTATATTTTGTACTGCATAATCTCATAGTCAGCAGCAATTTGAGAACAGATTGATACACTCAACATCGACCGAAGCCCCAATTTCTGTCAGGAAAATGAACTACTATGGTACTATCATAAACAAAAATACACACTCCCCTAATATAGTTCCTATTTATTTTAATTAGTCCATTTCACTTGAATCATAGACGTTCTCTATGCATAGCAGTTTTCGAATGATTGACATACCATACTATTGCTTTGCTGCTATATAATTGTTGATATTTCAAACCTTTAGTTGTTGACATGTGTATACACGCACACATATATCTTTGTTAGAACAATTATGTTTTGCATGAAAGTTATTACGGGTGCTAGAAATGGAACCTAACCTAGGGACCTGGTTTGTAAGCTAAATAGGTCTGCAAGCTTTGTTAGAACAATTACATTTTGCGTGAAATTTATTACAGGTGCTTGAAATGGAATCTAACCCTGAGGCATGGTTTGCAAGCTAAATAGGTCTGCAAGCCGAATAGGTTAGCAAAACGTGTCAATTATGTTTGCATAAAAGTTGTAAAACTTCCTATGTTAACATCACTGCAAAAGAGTCGAGATCCCAACCATTTTTTGAAATCCTTTTTACAACCAACCCAACCAACGTGAACATCAATTATCACCAAGAAACTGCCTATCTTTAGATCTCTTAGATAAAATAAACTACTTTAGAATTAGGGTAAAAGGAACTTTGCAAACGAATCTGATATCAGATACTATTATTTCTAATCAGTTTGCCTTCTATCATAGCTCCTATAAAAAGTTTCCAGTTGGACGTACTTTGAAGAGGGAAGAAAAATAACCGATGAATAGTCAATTCGGCACAAAGGGCAAGTGTAAGTTGGGTTGGTAAATGCTTCTACGGAGTAATTGTCCAATCGACCTTGTTGGAGTAGAGTTGATAACTGTGAAACTAACCTTTGAAGCTGTTAAACTCCACCTCTTCTTCTGTCTGATCATTTTTATGATCAGCTGACACCACCGTTCCGTGGGAATCGTCGCACTCGTGATCGAAATCTGTAAACAAGGAAGATAATTATTAGTTTAGTAATAATCATAAAAAATCACAGGAAAAGGCCGTTAAACCGCGAGTTTCGACATGTTTACACCTACGGTATACAAATTTGCACTGGCAGACTACTGAACCTTGTAAGGTAGCCTTACATTTGGAATGTTTTAAGGAACATAACACTAAGAAAATAATAAAATAAACTTGAGCAAATTGAAAGAGAAAATCGTAAAAATAATAGCAAATAAAAATTAGGTTAGGAAACTAGATGCACTGATCACGTTACGGTTCTTTGATTACAAGTAATTTAAATAAAATAAAGTTTTTTTGCTGTTATTTTTTTCAACTTTAAATGCTTCAATGGATTAATTATGACCCCGTCTCACACGGCAGGTACACTCACATTCCTTTCCGTACTTAGTTACTATGCAGGTATATCTATCTAATATCTTATAGAAATTTACATAAGTATTTCGAGGGATATGGTTTGCCCCGCGTTATATCCGAATCCGTTTTAATAATGAGCAATGCTGTATCGGACTTTTAGTGTAATTTTCATGCCTGAATACTTGATTTCTCTCGAATGGTTACAATGAAAATAAAGCGCTCATACCGAAATATTTTTCCGCTTCTTCGTCGTCTGAATCCACTGACGAATGAAAATCGGTGAATTGCGGAGCATTAAATTCAAATTGATCCATTCTTTATGACCAATAGACACTACACATTAAAATACACGACGGTCCCCGACACTAAACCTCAGCACTCTTTAAAATCACAAACTAATACACATCGTACATCCCAACGACCCTAACTGCCAATTTCAAAACTTGAGCTTAACCAATAGAAAATGAGAAGTCAAACTTAATTCTCAGTATGCATAGATGGAAATAAAAAAACATCTTAACGAAGCAAAATGTCGTAAAATATCTCTATTATTAATATGGTCAACTTTATTTTTCATAATGTTTGTTGATTATAATCGAAAATGAAACATTTTCAGATGAGTTACCCGTTATGACTCCAAAACAAATTCTAAACGATAAAATGACGACTTTTTGGTGTTAAAGTTTATTTTTATCGGTGTAAAATCGCTTTGTGTCAATCCAGGTAAACAATTCGGTTGAAAATTAGCGTTAGACGCCAATTATTCCTGAGGAGGATAATTGTTAAAGCGTTAATTTAGTGAAAATCCATTTTTTGCTCTAACGCCCACCAAGGAATTCCATAACCCATTATTATGGGGGTATTTCCATGTTTTTATTTCCTTGTTTATGGTTGATAGTTTGAATATTTCTATAGTATGGTGGATGTATTTGTGGTATTGCCTCCCTACGTTATTTCTCAAAGATAAAATATGTGATTATGTACTCGTTCAGTTTGATATTGAATTGCTAGAAATTTTTACCGAAGTAGTTGATTAATTTTAATGCAGTTAATATTGTATGAAATTTTGAAAGCTGTGATTCTTTCTTTTAGGTATACACCTTTAATATATTTTCAACGCATGTTCGTTATTTTTAAGTATTGTTTCTAACAGAATTGGTTCTCCACGAAAATGCTTTCTCATACACGGTAGGCAGTCAGAGCTAACTGTAATAGACTTTATAGTAGTTTTATAGGAATTATCAGTAATTGAGTGCTACTTGTTCGCTAATCACTGAATTTATTAAATATAATAAAAAGGAAAACAATTCTACAGGATTATAAAGAATTGAAATAGGGTTACAAACTTCTGCAACATCATAACCAAACTTTTATTTAATAAATCTTAAAAAGTTGCGTTGAACTCATTCAACAAAATTAAAATATTTCAAAAAATAGAGAAACCAAACATGCATACTCGGTGTAGGATCTGCTTGAGGAACAACAAAGAATTTTTAAAGGTTTATATATGTATGAAGCTTAACATTTTCTATAATTTTTTGTCATTTTCTACATCAGTGGTCTGCAAGGTGGGCGATAGAATTCACCAGTGCGTTTCTTTTAGGGATTTTGGTGGGCCCTTTTATTGTTAAGTTCATATGGGAAGAGTGCGGTGAACTTATTTCAAACAGCCAAATTTAGTAAAAGTGGGTGGTGAATCAAAAAAGGATTATCTATGTTCTACGTGGAGATTAAAAGTTAAAGTTGAATAAAAATTTACACATCTTTAATATGATTAACAGTTACAAAGTGATAACTCAATGTTATATATTCAGTACACTTAATAGTTGTAAGTTTTGTAATAGAACAACTTTCTTAGTTCTTTCTTTCAAACTCTAGTTTTTACAACAATCCTTAGTTCTAAATAACAACATGTAACTTGGTAACTAGTAAACATTACAACACTCAATATTGTAATAAAAATAATAGGTTGAGATACTAGAAAACATGATGATTTATCAATATTTAAAATCAAATAACTTTTAGAACACCTAAGCAACATGCTTTTTTTTATCATTTGACAATCCTAAGAAGAGCAAACAGCTGAATATATCTTTAGATCATCAGCAATCAGTAAAAACTTAATTCCTAGTAGCTCTTTTCTATTATAATTAATACATAAAAGCAAAGGCCTCACTTTGTGATCACTCTGATATTTCTGCCTCTCAGCCTTCGGAACGCTTCCGGCTTCAGTCAAAATATTCTCTGTGAGCAATTCTTGCCTGATCTGATCCGAAGGTGCTGAACCGATCCGATGTAGTGGGCGGAGCTTCATGCATTTACACACGTTTTTATTTTTTTTGCCTGACCCAGTCCGATCAGATCAGAACAAGTGGGTGCCCTGCTTAATGTTGCTTTCTTCCTGAAGGAACTTGCTGAAACGTGGGTGAAACTTTTTTTTAAATGCTATGTAGGGATACCAGATCTCCATAGCCAAAAAAGAGGACAATGAAACAAAATGAGAGTAAAAAAATAGTACAAAAGAGAACACTGTATTTCTCAGGTTAATCGCAGTAATTTTAAAAGTTTACGTTTATTGTTATATATTATTAATAATACATCATTTGAAAATGGATTTGCAATCAACGAATACTGAAAAACATGGAAAGCACTGATTCATGTATACTTCTCAAAGGCCTTGGAAATGAAATGCTAATTATTCCTCTAACTTCAATGATAGGTACACTAATTATAACTAACGTTACGCACTTAAAACAATGTTACTCGTTTCCTCTTCTTTTCATATTTCTTCATAAATTCACTTCACTTTAGAATATAATCACCATCAATGATCATATACATACCTCACAATATTCACTGACATTCACTAGTGGTTGTAACTTAAAAATTAGTTAAAAGTGGACGCTTGATATCTAAAGGAAGGATGAACACAATGTAATCTGGTTCTACTACTGTGTAAAAACCACCCTATACACCCGAGTTTGTTTTATTTGTTGAAATTTTGTTTGATTTCACAATCTCCACTTTAGCTTACTGATCATGTTACAATGTAGCCTTAGAACTTTGGGCAACAGCGAAAAAAGAGTACAACGATGATAATTTTATGAAAAGAGAAAGTACAGAAATAATGGGGCTTCAAAAGTGTACATCCGGTAACTCTATCTCTATGCAGCCTTTCCCAGAAGCACCATCAATCATTTATTCCAGTAACTTAAAGGGCCATCGATTTCACAGTTATGAAGAGATGTATACTGGCAATGATGGCAAGCCAAAACTTTTTTTGAAAAGGGTATTAAAAAGCATCATGTGAGTAGGTGTTTAGAAAGGCAGGGAGATTATGTTGAAAAATAACATACTTGGTAGGTTTCTACCTGTTCTTGTGTTAAATATATCAATAAAAAGCTCTTTTTGAATTTACCTTGTATCTTTATCAGCACAAGGCTTTCAAAAATGTTTGGTATCACAGATTGCATAGTTCAAGGACAATAATAAGTAATACCAAAGCTGTTGCCTGATTTAAAAATTGATGTAATGAAACTTAAATGGCAATATTCAGAAAACATATCACTAGATAATTTATTAAATAATTTGCACAAAATAACTTAGAGCTGCTGACATGAGAGTAATAGCAGAAGTGAAATATTATCAGGACAAGATTGATGTTAATGCTATTTATCTTATTCATTACCTATTTTAATTACAGACATATAACATTGTTACGCCAACTTAGTTATCATAATAGAACAATTGACAAAATGTTGGTTAGATTCATGTGATCATAAGAAAAACTAAGCAGATACATTGGCAATATACTGAAAAAATTTCCTTCGATTATGAGCATAAGTGCATATGATTTGACAAATTGTTTCCTGATCTAATGATTTTATAAAATTTCAGTAAGATTTCATGTTGTGAGATATAAATAAAGTTATTTATGACCCTGGTTTATAGAAAAACTGTCATAGCTGGAGCTCCTTAATCCATTTCAAGAAGAAAAAATTGCCAACAAATTATTATATTGTCTTTGATGAAGATATACATCAGATCCACTCATATATATATGGTATTAAAACTTCAGTTACTCTATCTGAAAGTAAAAGTTGACCAATATTACCAAAATCAATAAATTATGAAAATACATGTAATACAAGAATAACATCCTTTGAAGTAGTTTTTTTATAATACTATAACTTTTAATAATCAAATTTATTAGTGAAATCATTTTATAAGTTTTATAAAATGTAATAATTTAATATGCTGTAACTTTGAGTTAACCTAAATTATAAATTTCATGGTACTTCATAATTTGTGATAATCATTTTTCCTGGAAGTGGAGTGCTTTAAAATAGATTTATTTAAATCAAAAGCATATTCAATAGACTTCATCTGACTGAAACCAATAATATGTAGTCATTGAATCTAGAATGTATATTTATCCATCTTAATAAAATGCCATAAAGCAGGTTATCGATATAAAATGAAAGAGGATTGCATAAACATGCATATATATTCTCTTACCAATTTTAGTTGCATAACTGCATCTTTCATTGCATCCTTAAATTCACCTACAAAAAATATTTTATTTAACTAAAAAACAAACGAGGAAAACCATGTAACACAGTCTTCAAAGCTGATAATCAATTGAAGTATAAATGGATAGTCTTTCAAAGCTTACATATCTGTGCATATGTTGGAGATATGTACTCCACTGATCGATCTTCACAGGACTCTTCATTTATTTGTTTTAATTTTAAATTCTTATCTGAAAATATACATGTTCCTTGGAATATTTTGTATGAATTTTGAGTAAACACTTAAAATTCAAAAGGATTAAACAACTACTACTTAGGCAACTGTTTGAATTATACAAGCTTAGAAATGTACCATTTGGCTCTTTCTTCATTTTTCTACTCCAAAAATGTTCATCAATAAGCTCCTCCTCACCAATTGCACTAGGCGAAGTAAATGAGAAGCTTTTTACTTTACTGTTTAAATGTTGTAAAATCTGAGTACTTTTTTTTAATTCTTCAGGTAAATATATTAATTCATCCTGAAATCATGTAAAAAGGCATTAAAAGTCTTTTAACGTTTCAAGAATTAATATTCTTTATGGCAGCAGTAATAAGACGGTTATCACGTTAATTTTTTCATGCATCTCTTTATAGAGCATATTTACTCGGTATTCAGCCAATCAAGAGTAATTTTTTTACTTAAATATATGAATGACTTGTTTATTTAAATGATAAAATAGTAAAAATCCTTGTCCTATATTCCATGGAATATGGTATTATTTAACATGTATTTGAACTGATAATATCAAGGCAGTGCTCGGAATGAGCTGGAATGCCGCTCCAGCTCGTCACATGCGCCAATGATACCGTTGTTTTGTCAGACATTAGAAATACCATCCCTTATAACAAGCGTTCCATTTCGTAAAAATTTCCATTCCACTACCAATTCAAGTGTTCCGTTTCGTAACATTTTCCATTTCAAGCACTGTATCAAGGCATGTATAATGATATGGATAATAACATTCATTCACATCTATGGAATGATCAATAACAAATTGTTCCTTAAAAGCAGAAGTCTTTGTAGCTTAAATTGCATTTTAGCACAATAAAGCAGACAAAGAATTTGTGCTTGTTATACCAAAAAGTGGAAGCATATTTTCTTATAATTTTTAGCACATATTTTTGCCTCCCCCTTAGGGAATGAGGCAACCCACACTGTTGGAATAAGGACCTTCAATAGACCCAACCCAACCCCTATCCTTGAAAACCTCTCTCCTCTAGTTTCAGTAGTTTGGAAGCAATAGCATTTCAAATTTCCCAAGTTTGAAACCACTTAGTGGAAAATCAAAGAACCACTGGGAAAATCAAATCATTGAAAATTCATATACAGGCGACTACCATGATTCGAGATTCGACCAACTCGAGAATTCGATTGGTCGAAACCCGCTTATTCGATCGGTCGGTCGAATTAGAAATTATTTTATGCAAAGTAATTTTCGGACCGCCCAGCCACAAGAGGTTTAGTTTCAGTCTAGACATCGTTATTTCTGCACTAATTGCTTGAATTTGTGCTGATTCGACTTCGAGATTCGACCACGTTTTCAGGAATGCATCCCGGTTGAATCTCTGGAGTCGCCTGTATTGATAAGAGCTAACTAATCCAAAAAGAATTTCAAATATCACTTAAAACAAAAAAGTTGATTGTCCAAAGACAGAGTGATGACATTTTTTTCCTATAAGAAAAATGCTTAAAACTGTATTACAGTCGTAACCTGAATTAGGTATAGTGTATGTGGTTTAATTTCGATATTTGCAATTCAACAATTTCTTTGCTTGCATCAATAGTTTAAGTCATAGTTATCTATCCAATGCCAGATTAACCAGGGCTCAGTTGCATCAGGTCCCCATGATTACAGGAACCCCACAAAGACTCTGGACACCATGTGTGGTCTGCAAAAAATTGTGTGCCAGGGCCTCTGAGTCCCTTAATCTGGCCTTGTGTGTATCCTACAAGTAAAACTAAATCATAAACCTTTTTATGACTTAAAATTCTATATTGCAAGTATACTGTAACAAGGATAAAATAATGTTTTCTTTACAATTTTACAATGAATGTATTAAAGTTGAATGACTCAAAAATGAATACCTAAAAAAAAATAAAGCTCATCTTATGCCTTGAATCAAATTGATAAACAATGTAACTTATGTTGCCATAAAATGGTTGAATAAACCAGGTTATGATTAGTGAGTTACTGCTATGGAAGGCTTACAGCTTAAATTCACACCTTTCTGACTCAGCCATTTTAAGGCAACAGAAGGTACCTGCAAATATGAGTCACTCACCCTGACATTTTGAGGATTGTTCATATTGTTACCTATGATTGGTTGCATGTCAGTATTATCTTCGTCAATCTCTTCATCTGACTGTCCTTCTGTTTCGACAAAAAGAATTAAATCTATGCAATAATCATATGATGAATACAAAGGATAATTAAAAATTTCATTATTTTCGATGTTAGAATAAAGTACATACTTTCAATTAATTATGTATAGTAAAAAAAGTACTATCATGACTCCCATGGTTCAAAAGTCAAATGATTGTTAATCAATCTTTACATCGCCTTAAAATTTATTTTATCATTCTATAATTATACAAGAACCTTAAGTGAGACCTTGTGAAATAAATATTTAGAGTGACGGAATACTGACGGTTTCTTTCACCTAAATTCCTCATAATAAAGATATTTGTTGAAAGGCACTAGTGTGTCTACTAATTTAAGCATATTGAAAAATGAGATAAATGATTAAATGCATTGATAACCTGGTGTCCTACATTCCGATGAATGTTCATAAATTAACTGCTTCAAATCAATCGCCGAGACTTCATCATTTGGTAAGTTTTTTCCTTCCATCCTAAGCAGCGTGCAACGAATAAGATGAATTATATTACCTAAATGATAAAATATTAAAAATATAATAGAGTTTATAGAAACGAAATAATAACTAATATGCGCGACATTCGATACAATCTCACAGAGACGCTCAATAAAACATTGTTTACTTCACGATGCATCGATGTTGTATAGGAATCATATGTTTCAACAACGTCGATGTTTTCGATTGGTTACCTCTATACCCTCTCTATTTTGCACGTTAATGGCACCAAAATAGTTGATATTTTAAATCGAGTAGATTATACAAATACTTATCAAAATATGTAGAAATATGTGGCTAATTATTGCTGATATGGAGCGAAACAAGGAACGCAGGAACGCCCAAAGGAATGAAAATTATTTTATAATATAATTTGTTTCTGATTAAAAATACGCAAATTCAGAATATTGCCATAAGAAATAAACCTCATTCTTTCAGCTAGGTACAGAACTGTTCATGTTTTTATCTCAATTTTAACTAATTTAAAAATTAATTTAAAGAAGATATTCACTGATTTCCATGCTTGTCTGATGTGGGATAGGAGTGGAACAATGGGTTCGGAAAAATTACTGTAAATTGACATTTTGGTTGTATCTAAAAACCTACATCATACCAAATTTCAGGTCTGTAGCCCTTCAAGAAGTACTTTAGCTTTTATATCCTCCTACGTAAGAAGCAGATATTTTTTGTAATAGATAATTAATATACAAATTGTCTTAATTCAGTGTTGTAGATCTCCTATCTGTATTTCGAGCCCTGGTCATCTTTCATTTTTATTTTCAACGCTACTTTCGTACCTATTGAAGTAGTTCAGATATTCATTGATGGCCGAACTTGAATGATCGAATAACAGTAAAATCTTATGCAAAACCTCCCTCGATATTTCAGTAGTAAAATATATGCTCGGCAATTGGAAGTCTCAGATCCTTCATCGGTTAAGGCAAAATTTTCTCCTACAATCATAACATATTTGAACAATATTTTGTTACTTGATCAATTATTCTATTAGTATTTATAAATTTTATCTCTCCTCTTCCGGGCCCCGGAGTTTTTCCTCCAGGATCCCCATCATATTGGTGTGCTTGATTATCCATATTAGAGCTTTATTTGAAATAGGGTGACCATACGTTCCGTTTTCTTCGCCATTTCCCGACCGTCCCGTCGTCTTGGTAAAAAAAAGCCATTTTATGCCGTTTTGAAGCCCATCGCAATAAAAATTCACTATCTGTACCCGCGCAATGTTTGCGTGGATTTTTTCAATTAATTTAATAATAATGTGAATCAATTAATGGTGCAAATGATATCCCCATAGAAAACTATTCTATGAAAGACGTCTTCTACTATATTTCTGCATAACTCTTCCTCTCCCCTATCTCCCTCTCTCGCTCCCCTCCCTCTCTGCCTAACTCCCGCTCCACCTCTTTGTCACTCCCCTTTCTCCTCTCTCCATTCTACCGCTTTTCCCGTCTATCCTTTTCCCCTCTCCCTCCCTCTGTCCTTTTCTCCTTACTCTCTCTTCATTTATATAAACGGCTTATAAAACACCTTAAATTTACGCTCGTAAGTTGTATACGGTTTTACAACAATAGGACTTATTGTTAGAGCACGACAATATCCATCGTAAAGGTTTTAGCGTTAAAACGGCAAATTTTGTAGAAATTATGTGAATTCAACTTAAAATGCCGGCGATTTCGAATCGTAAACGAAAAAAGACGATGAAAAGGAATCCCTGATAATTTCTCTTTAAAACGATCCAGGTCCGAAGCTCGTATGTCAATACTATTTTGAATTTACGTGAGCAATGGAATGAAAGCCTGCCTACCGAAAAATCGAGCTTTTACATGTTATCATATGGAAAATAAAAATGATTCTTAAGATCCGAAGCCTGGACTTTATGAAAATAATTTTCCAGGGACCTCCTAGCTAGTAGAAACAAAACGCCGTTTACTGCATATCTCTCGAGATACAAATGGGGACAGATGAAAACTTGTAAAATTAGATATAGGATATTATCTTATAGTATACGATTTTCGGAAATATGAAGCTTATAAAACGAACAACAAATGTTAATTATAGGGGCAATTGTCAGATTAGGAAATGTCAGTGTCACTGATAAATTTGAGGTGGAA
This sequence comes from Uropetala carovei, assembly GCA_036926305.1. Classification (NCBI taxonomy): domain Eukaryota; kingdom Metazoa; phylum Arthropoda; class Insecta; order Odonata; family Petaluridae; genus Uropetala; species Uropetala carovei. Next base: position 486,456 of record JAXCHB010000063.1, on the reverse strand, counting down.
AATCTGGTCTCTGCGAGCAATATACTGCACGGGTTTTCCCCAAACTTATTCCATTCTGAGTTTCGTCTTACGACGCTAGTCGGATTGCCTTTTGATTGTGAGTTTTATCCTAGTCTGACATGCTCCAGATTGTAAGGTAAGTTTGTATTTGTCTTTTTCGCTATAGATCGTGATAGTGGCATATCCACCATTAAAAAATCAAGCGAGAATTTTGTCCCGATTTTTTTTAACGAACGACTGGAAATGCCCCGTTGGTATATGATCACCCTATTTATTTCTATCCTGTTTCCTTTATTCACAAACGGTAAAAAATATACAATTACTATAGCTGATGGCAACACATCGGAAATATGCGAGGTAGTTTGAAATATGGTATTATTTATGGATATTTTTAGTATCCTTAAAAAATTCCATGACTACAGATTCCCTGTAATAAAGGGTTTACTCCGGTAAATTGTTATGATTTCCCAATAATTTACTGAATTTGACTTATTTAAATTCGCTATATTTGCAATCATTCACATTTAACTAAAATCCGGTTTTGGTTTCGGCAACTATCGATAGCTCGTATATGGCATATCGGAGTAACTTCACAATATCTTTCAAACATTGGCAATAGACACATGAAGAACGTAATTCACCGGCCGCAAACTAATCTTGGGTTTGGTTTCGGTTTACGTAACAAAATATCTTTATTTAGCTTTTTAGTATATACTTTTTATTCCTTTATGTAAAATTTGATAAATAGCAGAATCTCGCTTAAATTGGGACTTAAAACTATTCCTTTATAATAATGAAATCATCTCTTTATTTATTAAATATTTGTTTTTGATAAAGGCAAGTGCCAAAGGTTGCTTTATGTTAGCTTAACCACTTTCATCGGTATTCATTTGTATCAATTCTTTGGTTATATATTTGACGTTAAATCGAATAAGTCCAAGTAATATAATTGTTAGGTTCCAAATATGTTGTGCTACATGAACATGCATAAATAATATATGCGTTTTCCAATATTTTTCAGAACTTTGTAATGGAAAGCCGAAAAAGGGCACCTCCAGCAGTAAGGAAAATCCTTGACCTTGACGAAGCTTGGACAGAGAGGTTTTGCCACTGGAGTGTATATTTCTATGCATTTAGATTTATCAAGTATCATTCAAAAAAACTCGAGGTAGTAGAATGTTGGTCTATTTGAATTTAAGCTTAATTTCGTGCGTTTAATTGATCGAATGTATTTGTATTATTCGTAGATATCCTGCCACGGTATCCCATGGTTTATAGGTGTAATTGTGTTCATCGTAGCAACTTCTGGTTCCTTCCTACATCAGCAACAAGTGAATCTATTATTTGGCAAGTAAATTACTAAAATTTCATACGTTGAAATTATTTAGTGTATAGCCTAGAATAAAAAACTGTTAATATCGCCCTTTTAAAATTTAAGATGAAATAATTATTTGGAATGAAAGATATTTAAACTCGTGTATTGATAATTTTCCGGTGTTGTATGTATTGTAGTTGATTCGCATATTTATTCCATATCTCGAAAGAAGTTTGCATTAAAACAATTTTACTGACCTTATACCTTTCATAAAGAAGCATACTAATTCTTTCAAATATAAAATCGAGGAATATTTTCTATAGGTTATAACGCAGCATTATATTTGAAGGCGGTTAATTTATTTCAAGGCTAATCCAAATAAGGATAAGGCTATTAAACTTTATAGAGAGAATGTTTTTTGATGAAGAATAAAACCGAAATTCAAACTCTCCACTACTAATGTACTACCAGAAATACTTCATTGGGGACTGAGCTGCTAAAATTATCTTTCTTCGAAGTCCTTTAAAAAAAACTGATACACATGGTATTGCACAATTATAAAATTACATTCTTTTAAAAAAATATGTTCAATAGAAATTTAATTTCTTATGGAAACTTGCTAGCTTTTTTGTGATGCGTTCAAAAGTTATGTGTAATGAATTATTTTCCATTCTGTTCTCTTTTAACTATTTACAGGTCTGATTCTTGATGTCACTCTTGTTGCTGTTATCAAAGCATATGTCAGAAGACGCAGGCCCAACAAGAATCGACCTGACATGTTTGCTACTTTTAGTATAGACAATTTTTCTTTCCCATCTGGACATGCCTCTAGATCTGTGCTAGTGGCATACTTTTTTACATTTCTATGCCCACTGCCTTCATTTTTTGTTTTCCCATTGCTGATTTGGGTGATTTCTGTTTGCATATCTAGAGTATTATTGAATCGCCATTACCTCTTGGATGTTATGGGTGGTGTAATTCTAGGATACATTGAAGGTATCCTCCTCAGTATTCTGTGGTTGAGCGAAGACTTGTCAAGTTTTCTGATTGCTTGGTTATCTGACACTACGTACGATGAAGCATGAGTAATTGATGCATTAATATTATACTTGTGTAAATTTTGTCGAACAATATATACATTGGTAAATTTGTTATAAATATTTTGTGGTTAATTTTTACTTAACATTAGTTGCATTTTTGAATTTGTGGTAATGGTTGAGATAAATTTCAGATAATCCTTAATAGACAAAAGTTGGCTTTACTCAATTGTGCTGTATATCATGCAAGAATCCCAAAAGAGTCAATTTATTTTGTTGCACACAGAATTTGAACATTTAAAATTCCTGTTTCTATATCATTTAAATATTTGCCATTTAAAAAGTAATCATGTCATTTACTATGTAGTATTTTGAATAATCATACATCTTTGGTGGAATAAGGTTTAGGAAGCAAAAGGATAAAAAACAGTCAAACCTCGACTTAGCGCCACCATTTTTTTAGCACTTAAGTGGACACTAAAGTGGGGGTGACATTAAATTATTAAATTGAGTCAACTTCCTTAACTAGGTATTGAATATAAAATTTCCAAATAAAAATCATAGGAAATTTATCAAAGAATTATATGATCTGGTTGATTACAAAAAAGCAGAGTAAAGAACATATTGTTACAGTTGCTTATTGTTCCTGCTGAAACTTCCTCCCATGACAGTTTTATCATGCACAAAGCATCTTTCAAGGATAAGTCGACTGAACAGTTATTGCTAATGCTCTCTACTATCTTTTTGACTTGATATCTCCTATAGCATGCCTTAAATCTCTTAATAATGCTTGCATCAAGAAGCCAGTGCAATTGGGCAGTAGGAACTCGTCTCACATTACTAAGGTCCAAGGCTTTGAGACATGGTGCATTGTGTAGAAGCATAAGCACATTATGCTTCTTAATTATCATCTCCTTGTTGAAATTTTGTATCCACTCACAAAATTCAGTAGCAATCATCAGGGCTACCGAAAGGGCAGGGATACTGGGACAAAATCAGAGGGACCTGGTGCTAGGATCGGTCACAGGTTTTCCTATCGCAATACGCAGGTACAAGGCACACAGGCAACCAATACCAAAGGGCGGTGTTTTCTCCATTTCCTTTTCTCGGATCTTGATTTTTGTTTTCCCACCTCTACCCACTGCTTTTTATCATCCCTTAGCACCCTGAAACTTCCCCCCCACACACTCATTTTTCTCTCCTCCAGGCGCAGGTCCCCAAGCACTCGGAGTGTTGTCGTACGGTCAGTTCTATAGAACAGAATTGTTTACTCCCAATTTTTTAGAGATATGGTAGCTTTTCTTACTTTATTGGCTATATTTTATAGTACTGAGCTTAGAATATTTAAGTACACTTAATATCGCATATAAGGCTGACACAACGATGACTTCCATCAAATTAAACTTTAATAAAAATGCACAAATATGAGACACTTTGTGTCAGCTATTCTGTAAATTATAGTAAATATGATAATTTACCCGGAAATAAATGGTAATCTAAATTTTATTCATTGAATCGTACCCTTACGAAATTGCGACCATTCAATAACAAACTTAATGCTACGCTATTATAATATACAATCAAATTTATACGTAAATACAGTAAAACCTGGTTAATTCGTACCTCTATATTTCGAAATTCGACGTAATTCGAAATTTTTTAACATGTGAAAGACCGAAAAAGCCAATTTCATACAAATGTGGTTCAATAATTCGAAAGTCTCTGTAATTCGTAATTCGAAAAAAAATTTTGCCCGATTCTTGGAATATCAACGCATTTTTGTCGACATAATTCGAAATAAAACTTACCAAAAAGAAACTAAATGAAATTTACTAAAATATTTCTGGCACTATGTCGGCTGGTTTACAAACACTGCGATCGTGATCATACCGACTGGGCGTTGGGTATTGTCACAAGATTAGGTCCATCCCCTCAATTTCTCTACTGTTTTGCGAGTTTGTGTTCCAATATTCCTTTGGTTCGTTGTTTATTTCGTATTAGATTGTATTTTTCATCATTGTTAGTTACTTGTTTAAATAATATTCTTAGTTTAATAACTGCAAGAGAGACTATATTTAAATTTATTGCTATAAAATATTTTTTTAAATATACCCTCCAATGGCTCTGGTTCGTGGTGCATATAAGACTCTTACTCTTGCTGAAAAAATGTCTTTGATGCAAGACATTGACAAGAAGTTAGAATTGAAAGGAAAGCTGGCCTCAAAGTATGGGATTCCGAACTCGTCTTTATCTATAATTTTAAATAATCGGGCGAAGATTGAAGAAAGTTTTTATAAATTTAAAGGGAGCGTTCACGGCCTGCGAAAAACGAAGACCTCGAAGAAGAACTGTCCGATTTTTTTTCACAAGTACGAGCGGCGAATTTACCTGTGACAAGCCCGATGCTCCTTGAAAAATCAAGAAGTCTTGCGAACGCTTTGAACATTGAAGATTTTAAAGCGTCCAATGGGTGGTTGGATGATTTTAAAGACGCCACAATATTGTTTGTCTCGCAGTACATGGTGATGCCCAATAAATTAACGAAGAGGAAGTGACCACCTGGCTGCAAAGTAATAAACATGTTTTGGAGAAGTACGCGCTCAAGGACATTTTTAATATGGATGAAACGCATTTTTTTTCAATGTTGCCCGATCGTACTTTGGCTCTCCGAGGCGAAAAATGTCACGGCGGCAAACATAGTAAGGAGCGTCTCACCGCCGCGCCTTGCTCTGCACAAATATGGATGGTCGAATAAAGAAAAACTTGTACTCATCGGAAAATATGGCAACCCACGCTGTTTCAAAGGTATTAATCGTGATTATTTGCCGATAATTTACGAGCATAACACAAAGGTGTGGATGACAACAGACATATTCAAAAGTTTTTTAATAAGAATGCAAAAACGTGTGGCGGTGCAAAATCGTAAAATTTTGTTGACACTAGACAACTGTTCTGCTCAACATGTGGCTCAGATAAATACGCCCAATGTTGAGTTGCTGTATTTTCCGCCGAACACAACCAGTGTTCTGCGGCCACTTGACCAGGGCATCATTCAAAATTTAAAAAGTCATTACAGAAAAAAAACTATTGTCATACTAGCTGCAAATTACAAATGGATGTTCGCAGGATAATTTACGAAAAGGGACGATTTTAGACGCGTGCCGGGCCTTGTCAAACCATCGCCAACTGTTTTAAGAAAAGCGGGCTATCTTTGCAGCCGACAGAAGTGTTCCAAGGTACAGAAGTGGAGGAAGTAATCGACAGTAATGTATTGGGGCTTGTCAGTTTCGGAGACTTCGTTTCCTTTGATAATGACTTGGCTACGTCGGTTGTGTATGACCCCACGATCGAGGAATCGAAAACCGTTGCGAGTGATAGCGAGGAAGAAGACGATGTGGATAACGTCGATGCTAGGTTGGATGTGCCATTGCCATCTAAGGAGGATGTTTTAAAAGCTTAAGATACCCTTCAAAGGTACGTGTCCGGGATGCCAGACGTGCCGATGAATATCTGTGAAAAAGTTGATGCCATTATGCAACACATTGCGCTAGGGAGTGCCCTGAAATTGAAACTGGAAAATAACCAACTTTTTAAAATAAATTTAAATTAATATTTTATTACACACTTTTATTTATTTACTTTTAAGTTGAAATAAGTGAAAGACATTATTAACATTTTAGTGGTTTAATTATATGTCCATATATGTTTCAATGTTTAAATGAGTAATCCTAAATTTGACTTTTATTCATCGACATCATATTTTGAGGTATGCATGTGTAGTACATCCTTTTTTTGTGTGTTTTAATATGGTGTCATATTCTTTTCTATTTCTGTAATTTATATTTGCATTTTTTAAATTTGGTAAATCACGCCTTTTTGTAAATTTCGAATTATAGAGGTTCTTCGTAATTCGAAATGCTCTTTCTTTGGTCCCGTGAATTTCGAATTAACCAGGTTTTACTGTATTATTAAGGGAAAAGTTGCCTTGTTGGCAAAAAATCGGGATAAATCTAGAAAGAAACCCAGAACGCAAACATAAAGATTCTTCTTCAACATCCAGTCAAGAGAATTGGAAACCCTCCTTTGGAGGATGGAGTATCGGTATGGCTCCTAGAAATGTAAATTTATGAGAATTTATTAGTGAAAGTACTATAGAGACATCTGGTGATAGGTACTCGTATTCATACTAAGATCTACTCTCCTGTTATCGTACTGTTGGCCTCTGTTGCAGCGCAAGATATGCAGTTTCTTAAAAATGTCACGAGGGATCTCACGATGCAAAGTGTAGCAAATCCCGATTCAAATGTGGTTGTCTGTTATGACATACTGATTTCCTTTTCTTTGCTTTTTTATACTAAAATACATTAGGTGTTACTTTGGAAAACCAAATTAAAAAACCATGACATCTAATTTCGCAAAACATTTAGTGATAAAAATCGACACTTATTGACAGAAATTTTTGTTGAACTTTTAATTTTTATATATTCTTCGTTTATTGACATTCATCGAATCATACCAAGTCTAATTATGATATGATACATATAGTCCCAACATATATTTAATATGTAATTTTGATAAAATTTTTAATGGAATAGAATTTCTGCTTATAATACTATGAGCCAAGACCGTATAGAAGGGGGGAGGGAGAGTTCACTGCCCTGGGTGTGCCGAGGGGCCCGCTTCCCTTTTTTTTAAACTTAAAACAGGGAAAAGGGGTTTGGCGAGGATATTTGCTCAAGGGCCCACTCTGGCTCTTGGCAGCCCTGGTAGTCATCCATGCTTTATTACTGTGTCTGTAATTCATGTAAAGTGATGGATTGAAATTCTTAAAGCCCTTCCAATCACAGTAACAATCCCTTTGTCACTTCAGAATGCAAGAGTTAGGCCCGCCGTCCACTGCAGCGAGAAATGTGCGGCGAGAAATGTGTGAGCGAGGCAGGCGAGGTTTGTCTATCCACTAAGACAAGTTTCTCGCTCAACTAGAAATGTGTTTAGTTCCGAATGGTGCAGCGACAAAGTCGGACGCGTTCAATGTTCATTGTTTAAAAAGCACAAATATGTACCACTTTTGCCCAGTCCTTCCCAATTGACTCCTTTCATTTTGACATTTTTATAATCTTTGTCCACACTGTCGTACAGACAGGAATGGCTCCTTACTAACTCGATTAATTTTTCCATGATCTTAATCAAGTATGATAAAAGATTTCAGGAACAGTACCTAAACACAGTGTCCACTACTAAGCTACAAAGTCAACTGAATATCCTGTGAGAGATGAGCTTGGAAGGATCTCGTGCGGATGACTCAGGAGTCATCGGGAAATGCTTGGGGAGGAGGTAAATGTGTAAGAGAAAATTCGCCCGGCTAGCGACTTGGAAGAGGTTTCTTGCTTGCCGAGCTCGACACATTTCTCGCCTCGGTCAAATGTATGGACCCTCATTTAATCCTATGCTTTCAATTTACACATTTCTCGCTGCAGTGGACAATGGGCCTTGCTCTGGCTTTTATACATGCTTTCACAGACCCACCTGAGATTGTTTTGCCTGGTTGCATTCTATAAAAGAGTGGTCTCATCCATATTGTAAACATCTCTGAGATAATGTTTTTAAAATGTCATAAATCCTTTTTCGACTTCTTTCAACTACTTGTCAACCTCGGCTGATTCCCCGTGTCTCCTTCATTGCATCAATTCCCAGCGCTACTTAAAAAGATGCAACCGCCCACTGCTATACGCAGTCTTTGATCTCCCATTAATTTTGCCTGCTCCTTAATCACTTCATCAGTTATTGTACAGTTTTTTGCATTCACTTTCCCTATCCAAATAACTAACGAATCCTTTACATTTTCATGTTTTGCATCCTTAAGCCATTTCACATTTGCTCTAGTTTGATTCACACACTTATCTTTTTCAATCAGAATGTCTCCAACACAGCACCGACTTATAGGTTTTATACTTATGCGTTTTATTTAAAGCTTTGCCTAAGTAGCTATGGCATTAAAACGAACTCACTTTTGATGAAAAACCATATATTTGTGGGTTCACAGATGTGGCATATACGGCTAGCGGGTGTAGTGCTTTACCGAAGGTTTTTCTACATAATCATAATGCGGAAGTTCTGTTCACAAGGATTCATTGGTGCTGTATAGAAGGCGTTAAATCAATGTTTGACTCTACATGGAAAAAATTACTATGATCTGCTCATTATGCATGATGGAAATGGCAAATCTCTGTGATACCTGTGCAACATGTTAAAATATGGCTGTTAGTTATATTAATTATACAGCAAATCATTAATAAGTACGCCAACCTTCGTCAAATCTCAGATTTAACTTTTTAAATATTCCTTTCATACTAATATTTTTTTCTGAGCATTGTAGCCATGTGTTATTTAATAAAATTCCAGAATAAACTTTTTATATTTATAATAAAACCAAACAAATTGCAATTTTTACTGTATTTAATTATTCAATACAAATTATTACGGAATGAGAGAAATATTAAGGCAAGAAGAGATTCAATTTCCACAAGCTTCTTCAATACACCAACTAGATAAAGCCTTCAATTGCACCAATAAGCCATCCTCAAGTTTACACAAAAATTCTGCTTGGAACTGTTTGATTTTCTTTCTCATTTACATGCACGTTTATATACTATGAATCCACAGTTAACAACATCCATCAACAACAATAATACACACAAACTTTCCAAGCAATTACCCAAGCTACAATTAGTCACTTTAGAAGATTAAGTTGGCCCATTGTTAAGTTGTATTTAATGGTCTTTCACAAAGCAAATAAATATAAATATATACATACATAAATAGTTAAATTAATTCATTTAATAAATAAATTAGATAAAACATGTAACAGATCTTTCAGATAATCATTAACTAGAAACATGTTGTTCTCCCATGATTAAAGCTATTATACCACATGGTAAGGATGAGTAATGAAACAACATTAGTTCACTCAATTTAATACAATTTTCTGTTATAATGTATAAGTCCAACAGAATGTTATTTGGTTATTTAAATAATATAAACAAACATCTTTTATATGTTAATAATATAGGGTAGTTCTTTCAGCAAAAAACAAAGCTTTAGTACAACTCATTAAACTTAATATGAATCACAGTCAATATAAAACTTATCAATGGTTGCTTGCATGGTAAGCCATTGAGTTAGATATGGGCAAGACGAATAGGTTTATCAATAAATAAGTTTAAATATTTCATAACAATATTTGGTAACATTATTACCATCTGTTCATGTCTCAAAATGGAGAGCTAGCATTGTCATGATCACAGAGAAGTAAAAATGGTAATTAAAATTTAAAAATAACATTAATAACCTGAGGCAAATTGTTCACACTGGATTATGAGTGTTACATGGAAAATTGGTTGAATCTTACAAACTTTTTGTGGTTAAAAATCACTAGTATGTATTAAAGTTGTGAAATATGATTTACTTACATGCTGTAAGATAGCAGGCACTTAATTTTTTGTGGTGAATTTATGTTCTGAATAAAAGAAAAATTGTCTCTTTCGTTTAATAAGAAAATATTTATTAATTTCTCCTGAAAAAGTAATGCCCCTATTTGTCATATTTTTAGAATACGTGCCTTGGTAATGTTTAAGCTGCTCCTACTTGGCATTTAGAAGGATAAATATAGGATATTTCTATTTAAAAATGAAAAGAAATAAATTTTGGAGTAGGCATGAAGAACAAAATTTCAGCAAGTAAAAAATTTGATACGATTTCATAAAACTCTAAGAAATAAAGCAACCATGATCATAGCCACAGGAAAATGAAAAAAGCTGCCTGCAACTCAATGGCTTCTGAAATACTGTGCGCATCACAATAATTTAATATCAATTAACATACATAGATATCTTACTTATGCAACAAGTCTCTAGGGAAATATTTTAAATAGTAACTTTAGCACCAAGGAAAAACTAACTCAAGAATATCATAGACTATGTAATTTGAATTGCAACAGCTCTGGAACAATACAATATTGGAGACTATTACAAAATTTTGAACTTCGAAAAGTATTACAAAAACAAACACCACCCTGATGCAATAATTGACTAATAAAGTGACTCTCCAACATGTATAAAAGTAGCAAATTGATTACACCCTTGAGCATAGGTTATGTAATTGGAATGAAAAAGATAAACACATACCAGCATTGGCTTTTTCTTACTTTCTTTGATTTGTTCAGCTAGCTGAAATTTACCACAATGGCTGGTGGTGAAATTTTAAATCTCGTTTCACAACTGTATTTGAATCCTGATCTGAAAATTCCTGAACACAAAGTGCAGTTGTCAAGTTAGACTGAATATTTTCTATATCTTGGTCTGTTGTTTCATCTTGTGCTTTGCAGGGAGACGATGAGGCATATGTTTCCAAGGAATGAGTGTTTTCTTTCGAAGTAGATGTTGATTGTGTACCATTTTCCTGCACAGTAATATTGTTATGAGAAAGATTTCTACTTTCTGCCAATCTTGCAAACTTTGGTGTGTTCTCTCCACTGGAATGGGGAGTTTTTCCACTCTTAGGAATAGAGAGCTTATCATCGGCATCCACCTTGGTCTTTTGATTATTTAACTCTTGATTAGGTAAGCTGAAAGTCAAGAATTAACCTCATATGTTGTTCTTGCATTATGAATTATTATTGGACTGAATTTTATACATGCATTCACTCATATAATTTCTAGTGTTGACAACAGACAGTTAAAACAATAAATAATAAAACATTTTAAAAAATTAATACAGATAAAATAATACAAGTTAGCAACAAAATAATAATAAATAAACCATAAAATGGTAGTATCTTGAAATAATTCATACACCATTCGCTGAATATTTTTTTTGATAAAATTATGGATTAATTTCCATTTTCCTCAAATCAATATTTACGGCTGAAGAAAAAGTAAAAATGAAGTTTTAATAAAAGTAACAACTTTTATGTTCAACAACTCAAAAAATAACAATTACCTTGATGGAGACTGCTGCATCAGATTAGCAGAATGTTGTAATATTTGACCTATGCTGGACACTGGTCTTTGAGCTAATAACGGTGCTTTCCAACCATACTGCTCTGGGATTCTCTGCTTTGATTCAATTTCATTGCTGAGGTAGGAGGGACTATTTTTAGTTTTAAAATATTTTTATCATTAACAACTAAAACTAAAAGTTGTGAACTTTACTTAATTTATTAATAAATATTGCCAAATAAATACCAGACAAATAATTTGAATGCCAACCAAAGCATAATTCATTATTGTTACAGAAGTGACAACAAATTATTTGAACCTCAGCAACAAGACTCATACAACTAGAAACTTGAAAATAATTATGAATACTATTAGTAAACATACCAAAGTATATAAAAAATGCATACAAATATTAATTATATGAATAAAGCATTCCTTTCAGATCCCAAAATTTTAATATTTGTTGGCCATGCATGCATACATAGATGCATCATCTTTTAAAATATCGTGAAAGCAAAGATGAATATACCTGTTACTGCTGCAGGATGAATTTGTAATTCCAGATTTGGAAGTAAATACATGCTTAGCTTCAGAAGAATTGTTAGTATGTCGTGTGTATGATGGCGAATCTGCCAAATTAGGGAAAATTAAAATAATATAGAGTATTAGATTTTTACCCTGATTGTATAAGCAAAACTATATATTTTATCACATCTACTGACCTGATAAGTATTTAAAAAAGGCATCGAACACGACAAAATTGTTCATTTGAGGTATGATATTTTTTAGGCCATAGTGCTTGTATAAAAAGGCAATCAATTTTTCTGATGGCCTATCTATTGCTAGTTCGCCAGGGGACAAACTTTCCTCCTAGAATAAAAATTTATCTTATAGAGCTAGACGATAAAACAATGATTTAATTCCAGTACAATCTTCAACACATACCTGAAGCATGTATTCAAATAATTTTTTTCCACAACCCATTCTTTGTTTGGATTCATGAACATAAAAGTCTAGCACGCATAAAGGTACAATTTCGTGATGAGCTCCAGCCTCATCAAAAACGTACAGTTTTTTTCGTCCAGTTTTAAGAAGTCCAACAACAGTTCCTTTACCACTAATACAACAACAAAGGGTAAACTGTTAGTTTAAATTAAAATGGAGCGGTTAATTAGACCCTAAGCTTCTACTACTCACTCTTTTCCATGTTTATCAATCAAGAGAAATACAGTTTGATCTGAATTTTTTAGGCGGTCTCCGGTGGTAATTGAAACAGTAAGCCCCTGAGCAATAGCCGATGCTTTGCCCATTGCATCTATTATGTTAGATATATTTTCCTGGCAGCTCCTATTAATATAAAATTCATAAAATGTTTATATAACGCGATTTCCGTTATATTTTTACATATCTTATATTAAATTATATTTCAAATCATTCAAATATAAATAGAAATTTTCAATGTATTATCGCTACTGGGTAAATTTTTAACGTCACTCCCAAAGCATAAAACGAATCGAAGAAAGAGCTGCTGTCATCTAAATGTAGTCATTACACTTAGATATCAAATTGAAGAACAAGAGAGAAATAATTGTTATATAAAATATTTTTTATAATCATGCCATGCGAAATCGTTAAAATAAATATTTAGAATATCTACAAAATATAAATCACTTAACATTAAGTATAAAATTAAAAAACTGACCTTGTACCAATTTAATTTAATGTCCTTTCATAGGATGTTGAAACATACTTCATCGAATGATAAATTCACTTACCATACAGTTTTTCTGTCGCCCGTAAATCCTTTGGGCAATAAGGTATTATCCACTTTCGTAATTTCTTGCTTGATGAAATCATTCACCACGAACGGAAATTCCATTGTTTTGGCTTTAACTGAACACAATGTATTAGGAATTCTTAATTAAACCTTACAGGTGTATATTACTTGCGCCATGTTCACCTGTGTTCAACACCGGACCGATGATCACCTATTCAGAAGACTACAGGCAGTTCGCAGAACTACATGCACGGTCTTGCGTCATACAATTGAAAAAGACGGCGAAATCATCTCCTACTGGCCAGGTTCTGAACTAATAACACGCACTATTTCGCAAGTCACGAAGTACAAATGAATTCTAGAAGTGATAATTCTGACTTCAAAGACTATCTGTAATATAGTTCCCGTCTCCTCGAGAAGTGATAGAAGCCTCAACTTTTTCCTAATACTGGAGCTCTTTTTTCTAATTGGATACTTTTTCTGACTTCCTCCGTGTTTACGGTTTGTTTCTCATGTGTGAAGCTGTGCAACGGTTCAAGGCTTCCGGTGTTGCGGCTTCTTTCCTTTTTTACCTCTTATGTTAGAATTGGTTATTTTGAAAATATATTAGTACCGTTGTATGTAAACAGAGTCATCGAAGTAAAGCACATTCTAAGGTGGTTTGGAAACATAAATAATAGCATTTACCTATAACAATGACTTTTTATAAATAAAACACGATATTTTATAAAATACATTATAATAATCTATATAAATACTTCATTAAACAGTAATATTAAGACATTTTAACTAATTCAGGAAAATGTTTTCTGATGCAGTTTCTGAAACATTTTGTTTTTCGATCCGATGGAAAAACGACAAAAACCTGATGTGGCCAACACATGACTTTCTCCATATTTGTGCTATAGATATTTAAATTATTATGAATAGCATTATAAGGCAAAATTATTATTTCGTATCGTAAAAGAATACAGTCGTCCTTATTGCCGTAAATTAGGTTTATTCTGAATATGTTTACAGAATTCACCACTACATGGTGGTGGCGCTGTATATTGGAAATTAAGAAAAAGCAAAATATCTCCGAAATGGATGGTTCTACGAAAATTTGTTTCAAAAACTACTTGAAAGAAATATTATTCTCTACAACTTTGGTCCTCACGAATATTAACAATAACGACGTTTTAAGGAGAGATTTGACGGAAGCCGAAAAACCCGATTATTTATAAATAATTCCTAAACAATAACTGCTATGGAAAATTCTTTCAAATAAAAGTTGTAGGAAATTACATTCTCTATAATATTTGTATCGAGTTGTATATACAATAATGATGTTTTAACGGAGATATTTCGCCAAAACAGAATCGGGTTTCGAATAAACCTCAACTTCCGGTTAACCGGTATGTCCAAAAACTAATTTTCGTGCTCATACCATAGTGTTATATTTGAAATTTGGTAACGATATGGCAAGTACTTTTTGAGTTAGAGCGCCCACAATCACACACACACACGGATTATTCCGAAAATAGTCTAAACATGTTCTAATAGGGACCTCAAAACCTATTTCCGTTGAAATCTCGAAGTCGATTTTTTCGTGATCACAATACTTTCCCATTACTACGTATGGAGAAAGTAACAACAAAAAGGAATATCGAAGTCGGTTTTCATTAACTGCCTATGAAAGCCAATAGATAGCAAAATAAAACCAGTTATCTTTTATGGAAATTTTGTCCTATCTACTAAAAAGTGTATTTCTCTCGGCTATGAGTTTTCTTGCTTATTATTTATCAATGTCTCAACTCATTGCTAGGTCGTGACACTTTCTATGAAAATCACTTTTCTAATGGATTTGACGTTTTAGTTAAGTTTGCCAGAGAATTTGACGTAATGAAATGTTAAATGTTGCACTTATTGAGAAGTCATTGATTCAAAATAAAAACATTTTCTGATAATATATTTTATAATAACTATAATTTATTCTTTTAAAAGTTGGAAATACTAGGTAAAAATAAGTTAATAATCATGAATATCGATAATAAAAGCGTGAATGATTAGTGGTAAATAATATTAATTCTGTCTTCGCCTTCATAAAGTGTCCTCTTTAGATTATCAATAATTTATAATGCATAATCTTTCAAATTTGTACGTTGAAAGTTCAAAATCCATTGAAATGTTTTTTCATTAGCAGATGAGTATTTTAGAAAAGTTTATCGTATATGAATCTTTCAACAAGCACACAATATTTTCAAGTTTATTGAAAGGAATGCACGTGTAAATAAAATATTTCAACATCTTCGTAGTTCGGCAAACATTCGTTTATTATATTAATCGTATTTGACGCTCTTGAAGTGCGCTGAAATGCTAATTTATGACTCGTATAAATTGATATTTGTCATCAATAACAACCGTTTTAAAGGGGCTTACGATCAGGGGCCGCCCATGCACAAGTCTTTCATTTGCCTCCCTTTTTCGGCGTTCTTTACAAAAACTAAAAAAACGCCTTATAGTTTGATAAATTTCCGTAGCCAATAAATATGAAGGAATATACGGCATATTATAATACAATCGGCATTAATGTTAAAGATACTGTATGTGTCTGACGATAAATCGGCCGCTTCCGTTGTTTGGCCGCACGTGTGCGTCGCATACATCGCACATATGGACGGCGCCCCTGCTTATGATAATAATTAAAATAAACCTGTAAGGCGCCATATAACTTTTACAAAAGTTCTAAATAAAATTTAGTAAATCAACATTGTTGAGCAAGAAGGAATTTATTCCACTGAAATTGGTGTAAATTTTGTTCCTCCTTACCAGCCGAACTCACGAACGATAAATAAATAAAAATTTATTTTTTCCTTTTTAGTGCATAATATAAAAGTTATTTTTTAAAAATCTTTTTTTAATTAATTAATTTTTTCTTTTTAGTCTAAAGCAATGAAATTTCACATTCTTCCATGGTTTCTATGAGTAAGGGTGAAGTAAAAATAAATGTTTTTTATAACAACACTACGTGTCGGTATGTTTAATTATACGTAAGAAATCGTTGCTCTATCCCTGTCAAACTACGAAATAGTTTACTTTGCAGAAATATACGATGTAATAAACAAACATACTTTCAGTTTTTCGTAGTTCCAATCTGTGTGTGTACATCGCCATCTATCATCCATCCGAACAAGCTCTGATTTTCTGATTACCTCGACTTCCGGTTAACCGGTATTGTCCAAAAACTAATAAGCTCTTTGTGCTCATACCAAAGTGTTATATATGAAATTTGGTAATGTTATGGCAAGTACTTTTCGAGTTACAGCGGTCACAATCACATATACACACATTATTCCGAAAATAGTCGAAACGTGTTCTAGGGACCTCAAAATGTATTTCCGTTGAAATCTCGGTCGATTTTTTTTCATTAAAACAATACTTTCTCTATACTACATATATGGAGAAAGTAAAAATCATCATTCGTTATCTTCGCAAACTACGTAATAGTCTGCTCTTCCTCTTATTACTTTCTCCATATACGTAGTATAGAGAAAGTATTGTTTTCAGAAAAATATCGACTTCGAGATTTCAACGGAAATACGTTTTGAGGTCTCTATTAGAACATGTTTAGACTATTTTCGGAATAATCCGTGTGTGTGTGTGATTGTGGGCGCTCTAACTCAAAAAGTACTTGCCATATCGTTACCAAATTTCAAATACAGTAAAACCTGGTTAATTCGAAATTCACGGGACCATAGAAAAAGCATTTAGAATTACGAAGAACCTCTATAATTCGAAATTTACAAAAAAGCGTGATTTACCAAATTAAAAAAATGCAAATATAAATTACAGAAAAACAAAATAATATGACACCATATTAAAATACAGAAAAAAAGGATGTACTACACATGCATACCTCAAAATATGATGTCGATGAATAAAAGTCAAATTTAGGATTACTCATTTAAACATTGAAACATATATGGACACATAATTAAACCACTAAAATGTTAATAATGTTTTTCACTTATTTCAACTTAAAAGTAAATAAACAAAAGTGTGTAATAAAATATTAATTTAAATTTATTTTAAAAACTTGGTTATTTTCCCGTTTCAATTTCAGGGCACTCCCTAGCGCAATGTGTTGCATAATGGCATCAACTTTTTCACAGATATTCATCGGCACGTCTGACATCCCGGGTATCTTAAGCTTTTAAAACATCCTCCTTAGATGGCAATGGCACATCCAACCTAGCATCGACGTTATCCACATCGTCTTCTTCCTCGCTATCACTCGCAACGGTTTTCGATTCGTCGATGTGTGTGCAGAGCACGGCGCGGCGGTGAGACGCTCCTTACTACGTTTGCCGCCGTGACATTTTTCGCCTCGGTGAGCCAAAGTACGATCGGGCAACATGTTGAAAAAAAATGCGTTTCATCCATATTAAAAATGTCCTTGCGCGCGTACTTCTCCAAAACATGTTTATTACTTTGCAGCCAGGTCGTCACTTCCTCTTCGTTAATTTTTTGGGCATCACCACATACTGCGAGACAAACAATATTGTGGCGTCTTTAAAACCATCCAACCACCCACTGGACGCTTTAAAATCTTCAATGTTCAAAGCGTTCGCAAGACTTCTTGATTTTTCAATGAGCAACGGGTTTGTCACAGGTAAATTCGCCGCTCGTACTTGTTTAAAAAAATCGGACAGTTCTTCTTCGAGGCATGATACTAATATATATAGTAGTACCATGCTTCGAGGTATTCGTTTTTCGCAGGCCGTGAACGCTGACGTGTAGCGCTCCCTTTAAATTTATAAAAACTTTCTTCAATCTTCGCCCGATTCTTTAAAATTGTAGATAAAGACGAGTTCGGAATCCCATACTTTGAGGCCAGCTTTCCTTTCGATTCTAACTTCTTGTCAATGTCTTGCAGCAAAGACACTTTTTCAGCAAGAGTAATCTTATATGCACCACGAACCGGAGCCATTGGAGGGTATATTTAAAAAAATATTTTATAGCAATAAATTTAAATATAGTCTCTCTTGCAGTTATTAAACTAAGAATATTATTTAAACAAGTAACTAACAATGATGAAAAATACAATCTAATACGAAACAAACAACGAACCAAAGGAATATTGGAACTCAAACTCGCAAAACAGTAGAGAAATTGAGGGGATGGACCTAATCTTGTGACAATACCCAACGCCCAGTCGGTATGATCACGATCGCACAATGTTTGTAAACCAGCCGACATAGTGCCAGAAATATTTTAGTAAATTTCATTTAGTTTCTTTTTGGTAAGTTTTATTTCGAATTATGTCGACAAAAATGCGTTGATATTCCGAGAATCAGGCAAAATTTTTTTTCGAATTACGAATTATAGAGATTTTCGAATTATTGAAACACATTTGTATGAAATTGGCTTTTTCGGTCTTTCAAGTGTTAAAAAATTTCGAATTACGTCGAATATCGAAATATAGAGGTTCGAATTAACCAGGTTTTACTGTATAACACTATGGTATGAGCATGAAAATTAGTTTTTGGACATTACCGGTTAACCGGAAGTTGAGGTTTATTCGAAACCCGATTCTGTTTTGGCGAAATATCTCCGTTAAAACATCATTATTGTATATACAACTCGATACAAATATTATAGAGAATGTAATTTCCTACAACTTTTATTTGAAAGAATTTTCCATAGCAGTTATTGTTTAGGAATTATTTATAAATAATCGGGTTTTTCGGCTTCCGTCAAATCTCTCCTTAAAACGTCGTTATTGTTAATATTCGTGAGGACCAAAGTTGTAGAGAATAATATTTCTTTCAAGTAGTTTTTGAAACAAATTTTCGTAGAACCATCCATTTCGGAGATATTTTGCGTTTTCTTAATTTCCAGTATACAGCGCCACCATCATGTAGCGGTGAATTCTGTAAACATATTCAGAATAAACCTAATTTACGGCAATAAGGACGACTGTATTCTTTTACGATACGAAATAATAATTTTGCCTTATAATGCTATTCATAATAATTTAAATATCTATAGCACAAATATGGAGAAAGTCATGTGTTGGCCACATCAGATTTTAATTTATTTCTGTATTTAAACCATGGATACCTAAACTATAATATTTAAAATTATTAAATTTAAATATTTTAATGGTGATTTTTGATTCAAGTGGCGCACACGAGATTTTCTCGAAAGAGGATCTACGGTCTAAGCAATCAGACAAGCGAAAAAAACCAATTCAAGTTATATTGTGTGACGACTCTTATTGAACACTCAAATGTGAGAAGAAAATTACGAAAAAGGCATTACCTGACGAATTAATTGTATAATTTTCATTCGTAAAAGCTCTACATTTATTTATATTTTGCTTGAAAAGGGAGGGAGGATGGGGAGGTCTGGACCTGGTGGTATACTCTTTATGTATGTCTCTGGATGGCAAATGTCACACCCAAAAATTTCAGCTATTCTCAATGAAATGCGTGGTAACGTACATGCGTGCATTGCAGTTCTAGGATTTCACCTTGAGCTTCGTCACCAATTCTCATTTGGGAACTATTGAGCCATACTGATGAACGGCATTAAATCTGCGAGACAATGTCGGGGGAAATATTTCCACTTTTGCCCGAAGGAAAAGTTTGCAAGCATATGATCTTGAATCACCGTTCCCTTCCATTTGTTTATTTATTAGCAATCTTCTTTAGATTATTTTTTTCTTCTTCTTTAAATTTGTCCAGAAATAAATTTTCGTCGGAGTTTTCGCCGCCCTCACGTACGAGGTTCCCGATTTGTTCAAAATGATTTATCTGAATTTCTTTCCTATTCAGTTTGAAAGTAAACCGGAATATTAACTGCTCCTACCACTTTCTTATGTTACGCTTCAATGATGACCTTTTACTATCTAACACGCTAGGTTTCTTTTGCCTGTGTAAATAACTATTCCTTTTCTTTCCCGTTTATATCGATCTCTGAACATTTATACAAAAGCCTTCTTATACGATCTCATTGAATTTTTTTTCGTATTTTCTTCGAAAGAACTGTCCTTTTTCTTTCCTATTTTGTACTCATCCCTTTATTTTCTATCGTAAAAGATCTATCCTGAAACATTTAGACACGCGAATATCCTTCGTCACTTCCGGAATTCTTTACTGCGTAGGTATATGTTTTTCCTCGTATTTTCTCAGCCTATAGCTAAATTACCGGAACAGATATTACACCATCTGAGAGGAGATATAATTATTTAATTGTTTTACACATGTAACCAGTTGTCATAGATAAAATGTTGAAGTAAAACGAAAGAACTGAATTTTTAATATAAATAAATGCGTAGAGCATTAATGATTTATTTTAAAAGTAGATATATAAGCTGTCTTAACGTCCTCATTATATTAAATGCATGAATGGTAAATAGAAGTGCACTGGTTCCTCTGCATTGCGTATGCACGCTAAAGAATTCCGGTACAATAATTTTACTGCACAAGCCAAGATCAATTTTATTATAAACACTTAAAAGACGGTTCTTTACAACTCTGCCGAAAAAAATTTTTTTAATAAACAGTATAAAAAATTATGAATTTTTATGGAAAGATTTTCATTGTAGTTTTATTTTGACGCATTTTTCGAGAGGTCGCCTCGTCTATCGGGTTGCCATGTACCTTTCTTTCATTATTTTGTCATCTTATCTTTCTAATGTAGCTCTTTTCGTGATATTCCAACTATTTTCCTTACTTATCTCCCGTGCTTACGCGTTCAGATTCCATTTTGATAAACTCTTCCCTTTTTACTTTCCTAAGCTTCAGATTTGAACTCATCATTGTCATACAGTATACTAGTGTTCGGTATAAGAATTTAAATAAATGTTATACTAAATTAATCTCACTATAGAACATTTTAAATTAAGTATTCGTATAGCCTCTGATACTGAGCACATTTCTTCCCATTAACACAAGAAACGTTTTGCCCATTAACAAATTCGGCCTTTTACTTCGTTAATTCATCTTGTTTCCTGTCATTTCTTTTAACGGCGTTATGTCCCTAAAACCTCATCTTACCGTTGCCTCTATATTGCATACCTAGAATCGTCCCTAAGGAGAAGCGAATCGGGACGACCGCCCCTGGCCTCGCACCTTGGGTGGCCTTGCTTTTCAAGGAATTTTAAGCTTCATTCAGTGGTTAATGTTAAGGTGGTCCCGCCCGAGTCGATTCCTCCTTTCTAGTAATGGCCGGTTAATACTTCTACAGCCATCATACGTAAAGCCTTAATTGCCTAGTGGTATTTTTGCGCCGCGGGTAAGGATACATTTCCGTGCACCCTTCACTTCGTGAAATGTTTATGAAGACGTTTTTAATATAAGTATAAATGTATTCATTTACTGCTTTTTTCGGCAGGTGATAAACGTTGAAAAAATAGCAGCGATAAGTTTAAAGAAATGCGTAGATACCTTCATGCTCAAATTTGCAAAACGGCTTCTATCTACTTACAAATAACCTATAGATAGATTATGGAGAAATCGCCCGCAAGAAATATTTCGTCCCGGAAAGATGTTCGGCTAGCATATCCCTCGGGCAGATCGTAAGGTCTGGTTAGTCGGCCATCTTTAAGGTCATTACGATATCTACTTTTTCTTGGAATTTCGCATATAAGAGTTGCATACTTCGACGTTGCTTTCCGGAAGCGATCATTTGATCGCTCTTCATACTCCACTCTTTGAAGCACACGCGCTGCTCTCATCGACTTCGCTGTTAATGGTTGTTATGAATCAAAACTGAGCATTGAAACGGGTATAAGGTAAGCAACAACAAACATATTCCGACATAAAAGATTCGAACACATAATACTACAAAAATCTCAGTATAAACTAGGCCCAGCAAGTTTACTCTCCAAATTCGACAAAGTTCTATTTAATATTTGGTGGAAGATTTATTAACAATATTTGTGATGCTATCGGGTTTTATCGTTCCATCGTATTTACGAAAATAAAATCCTAAATAGAAACTATACTTGCCTATATAAATTTATTGGCCGTAATTTATCTGAAATGAAGATTAGCTACTAAGATTAGGTATTAGATCGCATACTGAAGGTTAATTTCTAAAAATAATATTGAATATTGTCAATTATATTTTGTTTTATTTTGCTACTGAGTCCACATTCTTTACACGAAGCCCTTACAGTTGCGTACACATTTTTCTTGGATTTTCGATTATTTTATCCTAATTCATTTTAATAATGAATGCCATCAATATTTTTACCAACTTCAGCACACTTTAACGATTAAATTTCTGTCGGAGTGCAATTTTGATTTTCATTCTTTCCAAGGAGTCTCACATTTGAGAATTAATGCTTCAAGTGCTTTTCACGGGGGACTATGAAATCCAATAAGAAAGGCATATTTATTCGTATTAGTTCAGATCCACATTGAATCGTAACATTCTCAACTATCGACGAGATGAAGGTCGGTAAACTCGACCTAGAATTATCTATAATTCGGTGAGAAAATGAAAAAAATATATAATACTGAGTTTTATTGTGCATTTTAAAACTTACATAACGAAATTACTCCAATCTTTAAATCCATTCATAAATTAATAAGGGTATACACTTACACACAAAGATAAATGCGACGTTCCTCACCTTTTTCCTTTCAAATCAGTTCTGTTATAGATGACGATGGGATTTTCTTCGTTTGTACTAACACCCGAATATATATACATGTACCTGCTACTCCAATGGAGGAACACATAAACGAAAGAAACAAAAGCCCCTAAACCGTTTAGCAGGCTGGATGCGATTAAGAAGATGAACAAAAGTCCTTCGACGTCGTCGCAAGATAGGCCTCTGTAATTATAGATCCTGCCAACTGTGTGCATTTGATAAAGTTCATCTATTTGCGATGCGATGGAGGGAATATTGGAGCAAACGCAGTATGTCTCGTTGGTAGGAGGATCCACAGGCACCATGGTCGGTCCGCATGACATCTTGGAGAGGAAAATGACATGGAGGAGAGCGAAAATGCACGCGCAGAGGCACACAACGATCACCAATATCGATAGTGATACGCTTATAACCTGTCGAAAAATAATGCGGTAAATCAGACACATAAACCATGCGTTTTATTTAACTATTACATTCAAAATAGTAGACTATAATGTTCCGTCCGAAGCAATGAAAAAAAAAGCACTTTATCGATAAAGATTGAAAACTGATATTATTTAGCTTCGAAATATAGCACATTTATGGTTGATGATACATGCGCTGGTTTTGTAATTATAAAGTACATGCTGAAAGTATAATTAAATGAGAGAATGCTTAAAAAATTCAATCAGTATTTATTTATAGTACGAAGTTATTTCCATATTGTTAGATAAGTTAATTTCATTCTGTGTAAGTAAATAAGCAATAACAAATTTAAGTTATGTTAGTATACTCGTGGGTAAATTTATTTTTTAAATAAAAATGGAAAAAGTGAGATTAATTTGAGGTATGGCGTATAAAATTGAAACTATCTACTTACTAGATATTGTACCTTGACAGAGAAAATGCAGCATCCTAAAGGCATGCCCGGATAGTCTTTACGGCAACAGCATAAGAGGAAAACCCCGAAAATTCCACTCAGCAATAACTAAAAAGATTATAATATATTCATATTTACCATTGAGTATGACCGTGGAGTAATTAAAAGATAATGTTCCACCAAGAATCCATCTATCATGATTTACATTCTCTTGCTGAATTGAGATTATAATGAAAATATTTCATAAAATTTTATGAATTAAAAGGGATGCGACAGTGAAAACAGATAACACTGTTCTGTTCCCCAATGATGATATACATAATGACATTAAAATTTGAAAAGTGGTATAATTCACGCGTAAATGAAGAATTTCACTTGCAGAAACAAGTTTTGGTGTATTGGTTAAATAAAGGATGATCTTCATGAAAATAAAATTAGACTGTTAATTCTCTTACTATTCAAAATAGAATCACCGAGCTCACCTTATGGCTAAAATTAAATCGTTAAACTCTCTCTCCAATGACCATAACAATGCTAGGAAAACCAAGCACGTATTTCGGCTACAAATCAGCCTTCATCAGTGGCGATTCAGATAGTTTTTTTTATCGGGAGCAATGACGTATTTTGCCTACAAATCAGCCGTCATCAGTGGAGATCCACCGATTAGATCCTTCATTAGAATCCACTATCCGTTAATCACCATCCATCGACGGTTGTTTTGTAGCCAAAATGCGTCATTGGTTTTCCTAAACTTATTATGGCTATTGGAGAGACGTTATTTATCTTATTATGTTAATCACATTAACTGGTACAAAGCCAATAACCATAGGTTGCACAATTAAGTCATACAACTTTTAGCGGTTTTTTTTTAATCGCAGCGTTCAGATTGATTATTCAACGCGTTAGGTTCAATAATCCAAGAGATTCCATTCTCACCGGTGCACCGCTCCAATACGGATTATCCCGGACTCGAAGGTGGGGCGCCCAAAACATAAGCCATATCCCCAAGGAGAGCACAGCCAAACCGAGCAGAAATTGCATAACCACGAGGGTCGTCGCAGCCTTATGGTGTCGCATTACTGGAGGTAAATATTTCCTGGGAACTGAAAAGAAACGCAATAAATCAGTCATAATTTTCATGTATTTTGTGAACTTAAATCAATATACGGAATAATTAGAGATTTTACCCAACGTTTATTGCGTCGTGGAAATCATAAACAACTAAAGTTATAACTCTGTTCATTTGGCCCTCGCTAACCCGGTTTTCGTATACAAATATATATATAGGGTTGTGTCTCTCTTGTGCTGAAGAAGAGATCATCCCGAAAGCTCCAGTAACTTCTACAAATGTGTCTCTCCAACACCCCAGCGGCTCTCCTTCCGGTAATTGCTCACTGGGTTTCCTTCAACGCCTAGATGCCCTAAATATCCTCATTTACCTTTCCTCTTCCGTAAGTTTATATATATATATATATATATATCAATTGTGTCTCTCTTGTGCTGACGAAGGTATCACCCCGAAAGCTCCAACAACGTCTACAAATAATGTCCCTCCGACACCCCAGCGGCTCTCCTTCCGGTAAGTGATCACTGTTTCCTTCAACACCTAGTGAAATATTACGTTGAAATTCACCTGACTTCATAGGGAGGTGTAATAATAATGTTTAAACCGTTTGATTATACTCTTTAAAAAAAAATATTTGAAGCAGTTTAGGGTAAAGACATTGTGGAATGATTTGCGTCTGATCCGTAACTATCAGAAGAGATGCTTAAAGACGACTTACTGTGACACTTAATGATAGAGTAGTAGAATATTAAATGAAGAAAATGTCCTGTATGAAAAAGTGATGCTATATTAGGAGTAAAAAATGGACAGGCTGTCGATACATATGGTTCGTCTCAGACGTCTGCGAGATATAATAACAAAGAAACGATTTTTTCCCGGCGAAAGAGAACGAACTCTCGGTGAGTTCTTTGAATAAAAACGTTCCGTACTACATTTTTTGTGTACCGTAATTTCAGAATCTACCAACACTAACCTTTGCATTTCACTACATACAATATGCAGTTTAACTCAATTTCATGTGAATTGTTTATCGTTTTATTACCGCCTAAAAGTTGTCCAAACGGGTTATCCGGGTTTCCGCTTATCCGGACTAAAGAGGTTCTACAACACGTGCGAAGGACTACATTTTTCATCGTATCGATGCACGTCGAACGCCACGTTTTCGATACGTTCGCCGTCTTTCCTGAAACGTGGAGGAAGAGGATATAGCACTCGAGAGTTTTAAACGCCGCAAGAGTCAAACAACAACACCACCCCGCAGAATGGACGGAGTGGCGTTTTCCAGAGCTACAAACGCGTTCCTCGGCGTTAGCGATTCTTATAGTGTGCCAGAAAACCTCGGACCGGAAATGGAAGACAAGTGCTCACAATGAGGGCCCACTGCGGAAAATAACAGGGTGCGTTAACCTCCTCGACCGACACAATGGAAAATACCGCCGCGGATTCGCACGCGCGCAAAAGCGAACCCCGTTTCCTCTTACCGAAGGGTGGAATATATTACCGTGGTAATAATAACAAATAGAGACGATTTCGAGCGAATTTAAATGGACGTCGGTTTTGCTGTATTTTTTCTTCTCCGGATTCGACTTTGCGAGAAGGACGACATCAAAAGGGTCGAAAACATAATCAAACGTCGCCGTAAACGCTTGTTTACGCGCACGCGAGCGAAACTGGAGCACGTGGGTGTAGTATTTGTTTACGAGATCCAGCAAAGCGCCACCGCCTGCGTATCACGTGCGAGGAAAGAAAACCTCCCGCAAACAGTTTCGAGAACATTACTTTGACGTTCAACGCGAGGGGGGCGACGACGTTATCTAAAGCTAAGGAGAAACTCTTTCCTCGTTCTCAACTAAAGGCAGATTCAACGATCGTGAATAATATATCCTTTCTCAAATTCCACGGATTCCCGTTGCGCGTTTTCTTTTTAGAGAACTAGTTCGAATAGCACGGCCATTGATTTCACTCTGGCGTTCTCCAAGCATTAAAAAATCCTAAAATGTTCAGTTCGACTCGGAAGCTATAAGAAAGAATAAAGGAAGCAATTCTGAATGCACAACAGCTTAATTGTTGCATGATAAAGTCAAAACGGCGCCAAAATGTAACCTCGCATTGGTATGTGGGAACCTGTTTCCATTTGCACGGTTTCGTTTTACACGGTCTTTTCTAGGAGCGCATGTACCGCGCAAAGCGAGGGATAAGTGTAAATATAGGCCCATTGCGCTGTTGTCGCCTATTCTCTACATCGACGCAATTTTAATTACGAGTAAATTGGGAATGAGGCGGAGTACGAGTGCCTAAAGTTTAGTTATTAAATCTAAACGGTTTAGAATCTAAACCGTTTAGATTTTCCATTCACCAAATAATGGTACCGCTAAAAAAATTCTCTCCCCTCTTTAACACTCGAACGACCGCTAATAAAGGAAACAATTGTCAAAATCCAAGATTCGATCGCAACGAATCGTTGAGGAAACTAATTTTACTTCCATGTCGATTATCAACTGAGCGATAATATATTTTTAAAAACTCTCCTCACGAAACGAAAGAGGACGAATTAAGTAGGAAAAAAAGCTTCGGAATATTTAAAGCGTATTATCGCCCACGCGTGACTAATCAAACCTCCAAGACCGTCTCGGTCTGCAGGGCGGTCAGTCAATCTGATAGCGGAGGACATAGTGCAAAGATCCTTTTAAAGCCATGATTTTATCTAATCCTATTTTTAAAAAAAAGGCAGGCGTCCGTCGATATTTATCGTCTTGCACCTTTTCCCGTCTTGCTCAGGACGATCATGCGACTGTGTCGAAGGGAATTCCTCGTCGGCGTGTGCCTCCCGGAGAGAGAACCGGAAGGCGCGATCTTTTGGGGGACCGTCGTGGCGAGGAGCTGCTGGGGGTTGGTCCACGCTTCCCTTCCGTTCCTCTCCGAAGCCGCCGGTGACACCCTGTGGTTGTCGTAAACGCTGAGGGGACGTCCGGGATCCCTGGCCGCGTGTCCCTTGGTCCTCGGGAGGGTGTTGCTGCTGCCTCCCCCTAACCTCCGTTTCCTCTCGTCTTCGGCCATCGCGGTTGGTGTTGCACTCGAACAATAGAACAAAAACTAATGACGAGAGGAAATCACCAAAAAAATCTTCGATGGAGAGAGAGAAAGGGGGGAGGGGGGGGGGGGAAGAAGGGGTCCCTTTTCCGTAGAAGATCCGTTGTTTAAGTCACGGTAACGAAACAAAACACTCCAATCCCAAAAACACGTCACGGTCGGTCACAGCCACTAGTTCACCAAGAAGAGGAGGAGGGGTTGCCGACGAAATCTTCCGAGGCATTTATTAAAAGCCGCGAGAAGCACCGAAAAGAATGGAGTTTTTTTCCCTCCTTTCCTCTTCTTTTCCCTGGGAACTATCCGAGTCCTCGCATATTACGCCGACTCCCCCGCTTCGCTCCTCTTCTCGTCTCCTCCTCCCTCTCCTCTGGAAGAGGTCTCGGGTTGATGCGTCTCGAGCAGAGAATAAGGGACGTGCTGGGATACGGGGGAGGATGAGATGGTTTTTTTTTAACACGATCCGCCGTCTAGCGCGGTGACCGGAACGCGGGGGATGACGGGAAATCTCCTGAAGGATCCGCGCAAACGATCCAAGACGACGGGAGGGAAAAGGGGGCTGGCGAAAAACCTCCTCCGCCTTATCGTTGCCCACGCGCTCACTGCCGTGCCTCTTCTCTACGAGAACGAGTCGGTGCGTAGTCTCTCTCTCTTCTTTCACCTGGCCCCACTCCCTACCTTCCTCTCTCCCTCCCTCTCAGGCGGTCACGCACAGTCGCCTCGCCTCCTTACAGAGAGCGGTTGGTCGGCAGCCGCCGTGGGATCGGCGTGTCGGGTGTGAGAGAGAGGAAGTGGGAGGTTAGGAGGAGGGAGGGTTAGGGAGGAGGGTATGAATTGGAAGGGGAGGAGAATGATAGGGTCGAGGAAGAGGGCATGCATAAAACCCGACTCCACAAGTTTTGTGCGAAAGAAAGGTATAGTAGCAGGGTCGTCAGAGAGGGAGAAAATGCTTTTGCCGTGCTTCTAACGAAGGTCGAGGAGATTTCCAACTCAGAAACCCTCAGCTGCCGATGTTATGAGAGGAGGAGGTTGGGGGAGAGAGGGAAAATGCTAACAGTAATGGGTAGGGGAGGGGTTTTTCCGAGAGGAGGGTCGCGAGGGATTTAAAAGTAGGGGAAGGGGGAGAGAGAGCTAGAAAGGGGAAGAGTGGGTGTTTTTGGAACGCTTAAGCAGAGGAAGGCACGTCCTTTCCGCTCCCGCATGCTTTCTCTCTCTCCCTATCTCCCTCCATTTTCCTCCCACTCCCTCCTTTTTCTACTCCTTCACTCTCGAACCATTCAGGCAGAGCCGAAATGCTCTGGAGGAGTAGGGTGGAGCGAGGAAGCGGCGACGAAGAAAGCGACCGGAGAGTGGCGTGGTAGACGGACCACGTGACGTGCGAAGCCGACTTTCTCTCCGTGGAGAATACCCTGCACGAAAGAGAGAAGTTTTTGGCGTGGTTTTTGAGGCGTGGTTTCGGTTAAACGCGAAGGTTTGTTTTTGTTTCCCTTTTGGCGTGCAAATAAAGTATGGAAGGGGTTGGTGGGAGTCGGGGAAGGCAGACTAATGCGACGCGCTTTCCACTCGTAAAAGAAAGGTACGCCTGGATGCGTTATCGATGTGTCGGAGGCGCGAGGCGAACTCTGCATGGGCAATGAACGATATGAAAGATTTCTACTTTTAAAGCAGTTTCCCAACGGCGTAAACACGCTCGCATTATCGGTTCGTGCCGTCGCATTTCACTCGTTCAAAATTTCTATATTTAAACGTCAAGCGAAAATTCTTTTAATGATGCATATACCTCACGGTTTTGTTAGTTTAAAGGTTATAATAACTTGCTGTCAATCCATATGCAGCACGTTGCAAAAGTAACGCAACAACAGTTTTAATTTCAACTTCAACACAGTATATCATCAACTCTTCGAGCAGACTTGCCAAGGTCTTGTTGATCAGTAACGTCACATTGGAATTTATAACAAAAAAGGCTTACATGATCGCGTTTCATAGCGAATGTC
The DNA here is from genome assembly GCA_036926305.1 of Uropetala carovei. Lineage (NCBI taxonomy): Eukaryota > Metazoa > Arthropoda > Insecta > Odonata > Petaluridae > Uropetala > Uropetala carovei. The sequence continues at coordinate 456,676 of JAXCHB010000063.1, read as the reverse complement.
AACTTTTTTAAACTACTACACTAATCTTGTAACCGTAGAGGTCGCGAGTTCTTGTTTCAGAAATTCCAAATAGATTCTTTTTGCTACTTCTTCAGCATTTTCTGTAGTATAAAAATTATAGCAACATTCTTCCTTTGTATGTCGCTAGGTCATTCTAAGCGAGAAATCGTTTATAATCTCTCTATTATAAAAAAATACTTTTTTCCTCCGGGTGAGATTATAAAAAATACTTCCAGACAGCATATTTCTCGAAAGCCGTTCGTCGTAGAGATATGCGGTAAACGGCTTTTTGTTCAACTAGCTAGGAAATCCCCGGGAAGCTATTTTCCTTTGTTGAAGTGTCCCGGGTTCGAATCCAGGAGCCAATTACGTTTTCCCATAAGTTTACATGGGATTTTCGGTTTTTCAGAGTGCAAGGTTTTTTAAATAATGGGGCGAAAAAGTCAATAAAATTTGCAATTTTAAGAATTTTATATTTTTTCCAATGTTTGTTACAAATATCACATATTTTTTCGAAATTTTAATGATGTAGCACCTCTATAAATGAATTATTATTGATTTAATTGTTTAAACTTTGAGTTTTTAACGGCCATAATAACAAACTTCATCGTTATTTTCAATGTTAATTTCTGATAGAACACCAAGCTCTGACTTTCTGAAAATTTTCAGCTCCCTAGCTCGACCGAAGGTACATAAACATTTGTCTATATGTTTAACTTTTATGAATTTTTAACGTACAAATAAATAAATATATTTAAATTTATATAATCCCGTTTTTGTCATTTAGCGAATTATACAGTTGGAAAAAATTTCAGCATTGTAGCACATTTAGAAGTACCTACATAAGTAATGAAATATTTGTATAAATTTTGGGATTTTTTTAACGGCCAAAAAATAAGCATTTTTGTAATTTTCAAATTTTCGGTTTTGTCACTAGACCTACCTATGTACATACATACCAAATTTCACGTTTCTAGCTCATGTGGAAGTTCCTCATAATTTGTATCCTCCTCATTTTCCTCCCCTTCCTATATCCTATGTCAGAAGCGTCAATATATATTATAAGTATTATATTGAAAACTCAAAACTTTTACGTGATTATTTTATGCTGTTAAAGATACAGGATAGGTGATAGTTTCACAAAACTACGTGAGACTTGAAGCCCTTTTCTCGGAAGGCGGAAAGAAAGAAGGCTGCATTTTTTAAAGGCAATCCTCGAAAATTCTTTTCATGATATCGAAGCCCTGGAAAAAACGTCTCGGCGTTACAAAATATCCGTATACCTCACAGAAAACATGCCATCGCCCCTCGCTTCGGCGAAGGTGATTCCACTCGACTGACTTCCACAAGTCTCGCCACACTTTTTGTCGAAGCTGCGGCCTCGGAGCGTGAGTCAGGCAGAGAATCCACGGAAACTGTACCCGCCACGACGAAAAATTGTAGCTAATTTTAGGGTTAAAATTTTTATTTGCTCCCTGACCGAGCGTGTCTGGCAGCTTAGGAGAGGAAGTAGAGAGAGAGAGAGAGGAATGGTTCTTTTATCTCTTCTGTTTTTCCTTGCCCGTCCAGACACCCTTTAAATCGCCCGAGCGGCCGATACGAAAAGCCGAACGAAAAATTATTTTTAAAATACAAAACGTGTTTTTCGTACGCCCGAATAAAAAAAAACTCGTTCGATGCGACGAGCGAAAACAAGCGCACCTACTTTCAAAGGAATTTCTCCGCGATCGGAAAACTCCACGTGGACGTCATTTCGCGCGTAAATCACGCCAAAAGCTTTCACGCGCGCGGAAATAAAAAAAGAGCATCGAGGGCAGGATACGCCCTTTATTTCACATCCGAGAGAGAGGGAAAGAAAGAAATAAAGAAAGGAGGCCGAATTTCATGCGAACAACCGGAGTAATAGGTTAAGTGGAAAAACAGTAATATGTCAGTCGGTGGAAGAGTCGAGCCGAAGATAACGCCTGCGACTATCGAACGAACCCGTTCGCGTCTACGAGCTTATATGCGGATACATTCCAGGAGGGTTGGGCCCGTTTTGGAAACTTTGGGAACCGGGCCCGGTGAATAAATAGAATGCAACACGGAACAGGAAATAAGGAAACTTCCCCGGTATTTTAACAACCGAGTGGCGATGACATCACCTTCAGCCTCGAGGGATAGTGACGAAACGAGTCACACTTTTTGAAAAAGCGAAGGAAGTTTTCAATGCCAACGCCGCTATTGAAACGAGGAAGAGGAAAAAAATCTTAGCTCTCGACTTCTTTTTTTATTGAACCAGCGCCATTGCATCGCGACAGAGTTAATTTATATCTCTCTCTTTTTTTCGTTGGCGAGAGAATGGAATGTTTACTTCCTTCGGCGTGTGATAAACGTAACGCGGTTATATAATATCGATACCAATTACGCGTTTCCTTCCCCCTTTTCCGCTCTCCCCACCACTTGCGCTGCAAACGCAGGACTATTGTCGCTTTGTCTCTCTCTCTCTCTCACTCCTATTTCCGATGGCAATCTGTTAAAAAGCGACACAATGGCGTAGCGGGAGTTTGCATTCGCACGTCGTTTGCGCGTCTTCGGCGAGCGTGTGTTGAAATCGAAGGGTCCCCTCGATCAACGTTCCCGGCGCACGTGGTGCGATCCTTTCGGGGAATATCACACACGCCTATCGTCTCCGGAGATTATAAATCGCTATTCCGGATGACGAAGACTCCGCCTATGGTCAAGCGAAGACGTCGGTTTCTCGTGGTCGCGTGAGGGATCGCGGAACGGGGAATGCATCCGACAGCTCGTCAAACTCGAAACAAGCCGTTCCTAGCTGGAGACAGATCAATTATATTCGACTCGTATTTGGTATTGGTTTTTTAAACGTGAAAACGCCATAAAAACATTCTGACTTGTTCATTTTGCCCGCATAGTATGTATTAATATAGCACACATTATTCCTTCTTAGTTTTCTTGGTAAAACCGGAAATAAATTTGTCTAAGACCAATGTATTTCTAAAATAATCGCAAACGGACTTAAATGAGGCCGTCATTTACGTACTTTACTTTCGTGAAGTAAAGATTATCCTGTGTTTGGGACGTAAAGAGACTAGAAAAATTTCAAAATATTCCGAAGATACACCAGTTTTTCAAATATAAAAGGGGCGAATGCCCCAGTCTTCACGGGCTAAAACGCAAATATATGCTACAGCACCAATACAAGCTACAAATTTACGGAGAAAGGTTGTTTAAATCCTGAAAATCTTCATTTTATGCCGAAGGTTTTTAAAATGGGACAGGTATTGAAAAAGAAATCTTTCCTCTCTCTTTCTCCTCCTCCCGATATATTCATTCCAGAGATAATTGATGGTTCATATAGCGGAAGCCCGCACAGTAATCCCCCTTACGCATTTTTATATGCGTACGACGTTCTTTAGGCGAGAAAGCATTTCTTTTTCTTTTTACACGGTACGTAGGCCGATGGTCATGTCGAAACGCTTCCTGCAGCTCGGAAATAGTCCCTCGTCCTTTGTGTATCTTATCTTCTCGAAGGGTGGGAAGTTTAGAAGCAAAGGACATGGGTTACAATTGATATTCAAATGCTACGAAACGTGAGAATGCATAAACATCCTCCAGTCTTTCCTCTTACCCCTCTTTAAGAGTTTTCACACAGCATTCTCTCCAGTTTTCCATATCCTTCTCTCTCTCTCTATATATTATGTACCGAAATATCCTCTCTTTCACCTATTTCGTATTTGTCTCCTTCTCTCGCCTGTACTCTATGCTTCTCAAGGACGGATCCAAGCTTCGTCCTTAGAGCGGAGGGAAGGGGGAGTTAAACAAAGACGAAAAAATAAGCTATTTTAAGATTTTAATATGTGAAACAGAAATCAGATAACATTTTATACGACAAAATAAAAAGTAAAAAGTAACATTTTTGTTACGCTTCTATTATTTTATTAATTTTTCTCGGTGTTATTGATTCTTTGGGGGGGGGAGGATTAATTATCCCATTTACACCCCCTATCTCGCCGGATCCGACCTGGCTGCTTCTCCATATCATCTCCCTCTCCCCTTCTTTATTTTTACCCTCATTCTCCTCCGCGTATCTTCCCTTTTCTCCGTTTATCCGAGCACTTTCACCGGCTCCGATCAAAAAGCCCGTGTCCTTCGCTCTGCCTTCTATACGACGCCCACGGCGCTTACAAAGAGCGTGAGTGGGTCGTTTTCTCATCCATTCACGCTACCCACGTGCGGGACGCCATCTTGTCCTCTCTCGTTTTTTTTCCGTTTTCTTTCTTCCTCTCCGGGTTTTCATTTCTCCCTCGTCCGAGGGAGACGTCGGAGAAGGGGTCTCTCGTTGGTTACGTCGAGGCGATGGTATGTCGGTTGGAATGCCGGACAAAGGAGGGATAGGGGGAAGAGTTTTCGTAATGTGTCACGAGGGACGTGATTCAGCCGTCCCAAGATTCGAAGGGTGAGACATTAGTATCGTTCAGTCTCACAGATTTGTCCGAGTGGAGTGTTAACAATGATAGGAGACATTCGTAATTCTCGGACCATTGTATCGAGCTGAGGGAGAAACGAAGCCGACGATCACTTTTCTCGCGCGAGGGGAGTCAGTTTATCCGCGTACTGTCGCGAAGGATGTTTTATTTCCCTCCTCGGTGTCCCCATTATTGCGGCGTTAGCATATAGGGTGAAGTCATCGCGAAATTCCTTTAAAGCGAGTTCTATCGGTTCTTGCGGTTTATACCTAAAAGGAACGCTCGGTACCTTGCGGCAGAATCGAGGTGTTTTCTCTCATTTATCCGCGGGACTTGAAAGGTTCTTCGTGTTTTATCCGTAGCTACGGGATGCCTATGTAGATACAGTGGAACTTTTATATGTCGAACCTCAAGGGAAACAAAAAATATTCGACTTATAGAAAAGTCGGGTTTTAGAAGGAAAATAACATGAAAAAGATTTTGTCCTGTAACTTGAATTCACTTCGAGTTATGGAAAATTCGAGTTATAGACGTTCGACTTATAAAAGTTCGACTGTAATCGGAACCTACTGTTAAAATTGTCCGTTTGCAGGATATTGTTTTGTTTTTCTGTAGAAGAAGGAGAATCGACAAAACTCAATTTCGCATTTTGAATGCGCGACCAAAACGGATACTGTTTGGATAAGACAAACCTCAAAATTGGATAAAGGCACGTTCGCGGGGCTTCGTGCAATAAACTGACGAAAGCGGGAAAAATAAATCTATTTTCTGTGACAGTAAAAAACGCCGTTCCTTCCACGTGGATAATTCTTACATTGTTCTCTCTCTCTCTTTGCGAGACGATTCAATGCATCGGACGAATTCAATTTTCTAGCGCATGCGCAACATTTCACGAGACTGGAATTAAAACTAATTCTTTAAAATTTATTTTTTGAGATAATTGGAAAAGTTATATGTATATGACGTGATACATAATGCGAAGATCGAGAATGAGAAAATCAAACATGAATTTACAAAATAAAATAACCTTACATTCGACATAAAGACGCCGAACGTTAAAAAAACGAGTTTCTTCAAATCCTATAAGAAAGGCAATTTTCTGTAACAATTGACTGCTGTGCTAAATCTAAGAAGCTAGCGAAATACGATGGAAGACAATTTCAAAGTGCCGAAAATATAAAAATATATGGCGCTGAACTGATTAATAGTTAAATGAGAAGATAGTAACCGTAACCTTAATAAGCAACTCTTTTAATTAGGTACAGGTTTATATTAAATGTTTATTTGACTGACGTGGGAACATACATTAAAAGATGGTGCATTTTAAGGTCTGTCATTACATCGAGTTCAATAAAGAATCATTCAATGGTGCATGCATAGTTGCTAAATATTCGATTAGTGCAGGAATACTGGGAGGAAAGATAGAGTTAAAGGAGTGATTTATTGGTGATTTATTGAAGTGATTTTATTAAAATGAGAAAGATTTAAAAACTTAAAGGACAAACTTTTGACATGATTATTTTTAGTTGAGCCAAAACTTCTCACTTATCAAATGCATGATATTTTCATGAGGTATACATATGAATGTAAAATATAAATTCTAATAATACTAAAACCTCGCCAAACTAATTTTGGTTATGGTGAAAAATCTCAACAAAAATATCATTTTTCGACTCATTTCGTTTCCTGTCACGTCTTTGATAAATAGTTTCCAGTTTTTGGCATTTTAATCACGCAGATAGTTTATGTTGAAGTATTCCATAATTGAAATATAGGTTCAAAAACAAAAGATCTTATATTTATTGTTTTGTACGGGTAATTACGCCGTTTCGTTTACGGTCGGTTAGAAAAGCGATGTTACCTGAATACCTCATAAAACTCTAATTTAAAAATTTTAGAATAATTTAATCTTTTTTAAGCTATAAAACCAAGATTCCTTGGAAATACTACGGAATGACAACGGAGTTTTACGATGTAGATGAGGCGAACGCCGTGACCTCTTATGCGGCCGGGAAAGCTTCCACTCAACCTTGAAAATCACTTAGCCGTGTGCGTAATAGTATTATGGTGTTTTTAACGAGGTCACATGTGTACGCGATATGTGCCGGTGAGGTTTATTTCGTTTTCACAAGACCGTGGCTTAAAATTTACTTCTGATTTCAATAATAAATTATGATTTAATTATTCTCACCGGAGGCGCTCAAGATCTTCCTCTTTGAAACCACGACGCAATTTGCAAAGATGCGTGTTTTAGACGTAGCAAAAATTGAAAAAGAACAATGTAACTCGCATCAGCTTAAAATTCCCTTTTACAGAATCTCGTTAGAATGTTTTACGGAGGAGAAAAGGGGAAGGAAAGAGAAGGATGAGACAACAGCTTCGAGGAATCTGTTGCAAACTTTAACGCAGACCTGCAAATACTCTGCGAAAAAAAAATGAACCGCTGATTTCGTAATTTCCCAGTCGACATCCTATCCATTTTCTAACCTCAACCTGAATAAAAATGTCTTTGCCTTCGAGTACGAGCAAGTGAAAGCACGCTAACCTGCTTAATCCATTTTTTTAGATAACGCTTAGAATAGTAATGTAAGCTTAGTTTGAAAACTACCACCAAATAAAATAACAAAATTTGGATGAATTTCAAACAAATCGATTTTCACTTAAAGTAAAGGAGTTTCGCATATGAAATCTGTTACATAAGTAATAAAACACTACAGTATAAATTTTCGCTAGGGAATCTAAATATAATTTACCTGCAGAACGTTTTTCGTGGATATTACTCATGCCGCATTGCAGACAATGAGTCTGTCACTCTTTATTGTTAGAGTTGAGGTTGGGCTCGTGTATTTTTGTCGCATCAACTCTAACAAATGCGCAGTAATCTATATTTTAAATCGAAATCTTTGAAAAAGTCATCATAAACATTCGGTAACATCGCAAACTTCTTGTCAGACAATAAGATATTTCATTTAATACCAATCCAAAAAGATCAGTTAGTCTCCCTTTTTACTCCTATCCTGTGATATTTTGTTTTAGTTTTGTTTTACCATGTTATAGTGTTATTGTTTTTGTTACATGTAGTCATTCAATAAAATATAATAGACCAGATTCTTGACTGTTTATGGATCATTGATGAATACTATATAATAATTTTGCAGTGTGTGCGTGTATCGTACGCTAATGATAACAAGGAGAGGGCGTGTACACACGGCGTCCATCTAATGGGCTAAAGTTTGGTATCGTTTTGATCGTCTTTTCGAGCTGAAGGGCAAAGAAGGCATTTCTTTTTTTCATAAGCAGCTGGTTTTGAGTCCAGGTGCAATTTTTCCTTCGCTTGTGGGATTTGCGTGTAAAACAGTCTCGTGACTCTGCCGAATTTTTAACTCCGAAGCTCTAAATCTTTACTACGTGTTATTTTGTGGAAAAAGTTTCACTCTATCCAATTTTTAAAATGTACGCCTCACAGATTATATAAAAGATAGGGAGAGAAGCGTAGTTGCAACGGAAATACATCTGATAAAGAAATAAATTTACGTTTATCCCTAAATATATAAAACAGCATGGCACGTCCACAGAGCAGGATGCCGATCTACGCGAAGACCAAATGCAGTGATTTCCAATCTTATTTTTATCTCTCGGCATCCAAACGCATTCACCTTGATCTTCACGGAACCTCCGCAAGGATTTGCGTGGTACCACTAGTGGCACATGTGCGAGGAATACATTTCCATCTTTTTTCTCATGCGACACCCCTGGCAACTTGCCGCAAAACATTATATGCGTAGCAACAGTCGGGTTGGAAGCAGTTGATCCATCGATTTGTGTTCGTGAGATAGTTTTAGAATCGGAGATTTATAGCTTGTAAGATAGTGGCTTTTAAGTTTATTTTTTTTCTAAACAAACCCCACTTCTAAAATGGATCCAGTGCCGTAACTAGGGCGGGGCAAGCCCGGGCGCAACTAAGCAAGGGGCGCAAAAAATCGAAATAGTAACTAAATAAACTACAGAAAATTATTTACTGAAGTGGTAGAGGGCGCATATTTAGCAGTTTGTCCCGGGCGCAAAAACATCTAGTTACGGAGCTGAATGGATCTATCAAATTTTAAATAAATACACACACATTCGAAATTCTTTAGACTTAAATCTCGAGGTCAAATAAAAAACCGATTAAATTAGATAAATGACAAAGCAATGCGAGAAATATCTTAAGCGAGGTAACAGTCGAAACTCGATAAATCGAACGTCTATAACCCGAATTTTCGATGTGTCGAAGTAAATCTTTTCCCCTTTGTACTCGTATACGTTAAAATTACGTTCCATACCACGAAGTATGGATAATTCGAACTCTTTCTATGTTCCTTTGAAGTTCGTGTTTCAAAGTTCGGCTATATTTCTTTTAGAACCGTAAAACTATTTGTACAGGAGTTTCAATACATCGTAAAAATGAGTGGCCCACATTCCCGCAATGGGCCAACATACGCTAATTACATCAAAACCGTCTACTCCTCGAACATTTCTTTCTTCAGCGACTAACCACGCCGACCCCCTTTTTTAAATCGCATAATTTCGTGAAATACTGTTATTTTCTCATTAGGAAAATTCTCGAAGCGAAAACGTATATCTTTTATTCTTTTAACCGCGAGATGGAAAGCTTCCATTTTTTTAATGAGGGTCGAGCGCATGACCTTATAAAGGATTACCCCGATTCGGTAAGTACCTCAATGAAACGGCCGAGGAGGAAGGAAGGGCAGGCAGAGAGGGGAGGGAAACGAAAGGAGTGAGAGGATAGGAGAGGGTAAATGAAGGAGTGCGAAAGGAGGGAGTGAAGGGGGGAAGAGAGTAAAGAGTGGAGGAAATAATGGAGGTGAAAAAGGAGGGGAAAAGAAAGATATGAATCAGGGGTCGTCAAAAGTTATACTAAACAGGCCACGTGAAAGCCCTTGGTCATGTTTGAGGAAGTTACGGCCAGCGAGACACAGGAGGCCCGCGATAGCATATCATGCCATCATGAAAGCGAACCGAAATATTTAATACGGTTAATTTCTTACTTGTTAGTTAATGCGATGGTGAGAAAACCTTGAATGGTAAAGTTAAGACGATGAAATAATTACTTATTATCGAGTTTTACGAATGGGATCCCCCCTCGGTCCTTAGTAACTCTTAATTAAGCCCTCGCAACTGCCAATGGGGCCCGATCAAACATCTGAAGCAGCTAATGCGGCCCTCGTCGTAAAATTAATTGTCCACATCTGCTTTAGATATCATCGTGCCGGCCACATACGACTTCTCAAACGATTGTTCGTGAGTATAGTGAACATTTCAAAGATCTAGTTTTTTGAGATTTTTTTGGAATGCGTCATGTGGAAGCGGAAGGTGAACAAGGATAGATTAAGGATAAGTTGGAAGGAGAGAGTAAGAAAGAATAATCGCCTCCGAATACGATCAATCCACATCCCTTATATCGAGAAAACTTTCTGAATCTATCCTCTCGCGTGTCGAAAAAGGGATTCTAGAGAGTGGATTCCCTACACGCGGCGATCTGGATTCCCATTTCCATTATGGAAGTTTTCCTTTTTTCCATCTCGCTCTTCTCGAGGAAGGAAATACATTCCTTTTTTTTTCTATCAAAAGAAAACCCTTTTCGTTTTCTTTCTTTTTTGACAAAGCGGGGAAAACGCCGCGGGGGAGGGCGGGCTAGAGTGTGGGAATGATCCAGCGCTCTAGGTTTTTGAGTTGGAGAGGGGAGAAGAGAGGGAGGGGGAGAGAGAGAGAGGGAGATAGGGAGAGAGGGAGATAGGGAGAGAGAAGGGGGGAGGGAAAGAAGGGGGAGAGTGAGAGAGAGAGAAAGATAGGGAAAAAGTTTTTTGGTCCGCGTCTATTTCTATCTTGCCGTGGATGCGTGCTTTCAATCCCGCCACATGCAAGGGGCAGTCAATAACACTTGGAAGGATTCCAACAAAAAATCGAGGCGGCTTGAAGTTTCCCAAAAGTCATAAATAAAGTGTAAACGCCGTAAATCAATGATAGGAGAAAACTCCATAAATACCCTCTCTCTCTCTCACACACACATTCCCTATTTCTACCTCTTGCGAGATGCATACGCGGAGGGAGAGCTGTGAGAAAAGGAGGAAAAGAACAAAAGAGGGATGAAGTTTAGGAGAGAAAAAAAAGTGACGACAGAAAGAGGAAAATCCGACGACGATCTGCAGAACGGATCAAAAGAGGGGGAAAAACGCGGTCTCTCTATTCTTACAGTAAATTCGGACTTTCGGAATTTCCCCTCGCAAATGACGCGCGGTTTATTTAGCGAATGGTGCAACACGAACAAAATAAAACTTTCCCCGTATGTTTTTTTTTAATTTAAATATTTTAGATCCGCGAATAGAGAAATAAAATGCCGAAGTTCAATCCTCCGCGTTCCTCAAGTCCGGAAACGAGCGTATTTTATCCGTTTATTATCCTTTTCCGACCGTCGACGCGTCGAAAAATAATAATACTATTACTACATGACGTGGATGAGTTCGAACGAAGAACGACACGCGAGAAGAAAAACAAAAATAACACCTCCTCCGCCGCCCGTCACTCAACTCGGTATGAAAAAATACGACCCGCGCGAGAAAGAAACATATTGCACGCGCTTCCCTTTTTTACACGCAGTCGAACCAAATGTAAACAACGAGGAGGGTTTAAAATTAGATCGGGTGAACTGAATTTATTTTTATTTTTTTCCCCCTCGCCCGACCTAACACGACCGCATCCCGTTTCGCACCGAAAGGAATTCGTCTAAAGACGAGGGCAACGAAGCATTTCGATACACGTTAACGTGTATCGAAATGTAAGAGGTCGCCAGGGACCTCGGAAAACATCAGCTAGAAATATACTACAACACCGACGTCGACTCGAGTTCCGCGGATGACGGAGGCGATCAGGAAACACCCCCGGCCTCTTCCGCCGGACGTCGAGACCATCAAAAAAGGACCATCAACACGTACAAATCGACACGAATCCCTTGCAAAAACACTTGTACTCACGGCCGTAAAACTGCATGAACGATTCCATGTCGACGTAACCTAGCTGATTGTTGAGTATGAAGAGGGACGCGCGTCCATCGTAACCCGTCACCCCGGAAACATCCATCCCCACGGTTGAGCGGGGATCTAAAAGTACCGCGGAGGAAGCAAAGGGGGCGGGACTGGCGCTCCTTGGTCCTTTAACGCGGAGCGCCCTGCAGCGCAGCCAAGAATCCCCTTCGGGATTCGCCCTCGCCGCGCACAATGGAGATTCTTTTGTTTTCGTAAAGAACGTGGACGAAATTTTTCGTATAGGTTGCGGAATCGTTTCGAACAAGTGGGATTTGGCATTTTTTTAAAATATAATATTTCCTCAAAAATAACAAAGCGACTTCTTCTGCTTATCGTTGTCTTCCTCAGTGGTTCGTTTCTGTCTGCGCCGATAGCGTTTTCTCCTCGTCGTAATTTTGTGCATCGTTTCGGGTTTTTTTTTAACATCTATCATCGTTAAACCCTGGAAATATTACTAATCAGATACAGACCAAAATACGTAGGTACTTAAACTACAACTGCCAGTATTCGCGCTTTATAGAGCTTATCACAAATTTTATTTAAATACAACTTGCGCCAAAGCATCGGAAATACTAACACGCAACTCATATCCTCACCGTTTTCTTATTTACGAGACCAATCAGATACTTTTTTTACAGCCTTTTTCTCGAAAAATGGCGATTGAAAAAAGAGCAGTGGAGCAGTAATTCCATACAACACCGTTTCATCGAGCAAGACAATCGCTATGCATAGTTGGCAACGGGAAAAGAGTTTATAAAAAAATCACCTCTAATAGTTTTAACTTCGAGATATTTAAAAAAAAAACGACGAATGTTTATCTGGGTCATTAACTTCATCTCCTTACCTGGTTTCCTTCCACGAATTAACACGCTGCCACCGATTCTTCTCTGCCACTTAATTAAAATTTCTTTGCCAGATGGCGTGTACCGAATGCGGTGGAAATTTTTGCGCATTATTTTCTCTTTACGGATGAACCACGACCTTGTTGAGAGTGTGCGAATATTATAAATAATATAGTTCATCTTAAAAGGAATCTCATCTCATACTTGTCTGCAAACTCAGATTAGGACGTTACTTTTGATAAATTTCGAAAGAAAATCGTGCGGATTTTTTCTGGCTGAGAATAGAAAAATATTTGACGCGTTTCTCCGCTGACGTGGCATTTAGGTATTCGGAGGAATTTAGTAGTAATTTGAGGCCGATCTCGTCACTCTTAGCAATGTCTGTCTTCCATAAGAGTGATAATTGGCCATAATATAATCGCCATATGTAGATTTTCATACGCTACTCAATCGCCAGGACCAAAGTATCCACGCTAAAATGAATCAAAACGATTAAGTATCCAGGTTTTTCTTGAGAAAATAATTTTTTTGGCAAACATGAATACATAATCTGTAAGAACGAAAATTACCATTAAAAGTTAGTCATTTCGTTAATGAAAGACTTCGTTAAAAGTCCTAAAAGACTCGTTTTTAAATGAAGAAATGAATCTTTCTACACGACCCTCAACTTTGAGGTTTCGTCTAAAACCACATTTAGATCCAGAAATGTGACAATTTTCAAGCATATAATGCCGTAATGTAGCCATATTTAGGGAGTCCTAAGTTTTTTTAATGATAAAAGATGTGAACAAAATAAAATGTCATTTCTGTTTTTCTACTCAATTTGATTAAATAATAGGAGAGCAAAATGAGATACTGAAAATCGCTTATTATTAAAAACTTGTCTATAATTTTTTCAGATATTTCTATATCATGAATCATTCCGTTAAAGCAAACATGACTAGAGGTACTGGAGCAGATGTCTCAAGCACGCGGTTCGCGTAGAGCAGCTATGTGGCCGGCGAAGTAAGATACTTTATACTATGGTTCAGTTCCAAACTCAAATGTATTTCTTATAAAATTACTTTTGATTAATTTAAGAAATGCATTAAGTCAGCCCAAGCAAAAAAATCTGCAGTTCATTTCCATTTAAAACTCAACGCAGAAGAGTGTTCTTATCACGAAATATGGCCCGCGGATTTGGTATGATTCAGTTTGAGACCACTGGAATATGGTATTCATTGCAACTTCAAGTATGTGCAACAGTGAAGTTAGAACTATGTCACAAAGACAGATAAATATACTCCAATTAAATTATTTTTTGAGATTATTTTTCATCAAACAGATCGCCAATAACAATACATCATACGGACGTTGGAGATATAAGGGCGCGTATCAAGACTTTTGTGGAATGCTGACTTAATGACTTGATCATATAGTATCAAATACCACTGAAAGAGATTGATAAACATTTATATCTCAAGAGTAATCATTTACTTGGCTCTTCACTTCAATCGGCAGTAATAAAGAAGCACTTCTACTATTAGAGAATGAATAAATGAATGGATCGATCAGGTTTGGTTTAGATTTAAATAAAATCGAGGTAAACCAGACCCTTTTAGGGCTTACTCAAATAAACTTCACTGCTTAAACCTAACGGACCTGATAGTTACGTAGGCTATCGTGTAGTGAATTTTGGATGAAGGCATGGAGTGCAGTTTACTGACATTTTTTATTACTAGTTAGTTCTGAAGTTCTCGTAAAAAAATTAAGTGGAGGCCGAAAATCACATTTTGGAGTAGCCAGCGTATATCCATAAATGGTTACGTTGCGTCATAACTGTTCCACTTTCTCGAGCTGCTGTTTAGTCTCTGCGCTTAGGAAATTATCGCGAGCGTGGGAATATATAAACATAAGAATGAAATTGGGAAATAATTTGATGAAACTCTCGATTAAGTAGATGATAAAGCGCTATTCAGTAAAGGAGCGAAAAGTGTACGTGAGCTCACATGCATCCCATAGAACAAAAGATATTTGGTTTTCTTTAAACAGAAATGGAATGAATGGTGTCTACTAAATTTTGGTAAAAGGAGGAATCCAATTGTGAAAATGATAATCGAAAACGTTAAGAAGTATGAGAGCACATACATTTTCAGGATAAACATTTTTGAGAAGTACTTTGGCCAAATAAAGGAGAACTAACGGCAAGAGATAGATTAAGGAAAAATAATAGACCTCGCAGAACCCAGAATTGCATAATTACGAAAGAATATACTTTAAACGTAAATGTGACGAATTGCGTAAAAACTAAATTTTATATAGAATGTAATGATGACTTATTAAGGATGAGAGTTTGAGTCGGATTGAAAATAAATTGGGATAAGGTGAATGGAAATGGATTTATTAGGTTATAATATAAAATATATAATACAAACGAAATATGATATTAGAGTAGATTATTCAGATTGCTAATAACAACGAAGAAGAAAATTAGTGAATCCTGAACCTAAGCAACGAGCTTATAATTAAACTGTATCAAGATCCTAAAAATTTTTCTAAAGAAATTTGCAAAATAACATTTAGATTTCGCTAAATACGTGAATTTTAAAACAATTCTGTACCGATTAGTCTTTCAATTCGAAAAGACCCGCGTATTTTGTTCTACCCTATAGACGCATTGACTGAACTCAAGATGGAAGCACATATCATTGTAGAGAGCGCGCCAAGTGGCATTCTGCTGTACTAGATAAACTTTACGATTCAACGGGGCAAATTTCAATTATAAATAGATAAGTACACGCGATTGAAGAAGTTGATAGGTTTCCTATCGATAATCAGTCATTACTATTCAATATATGGAAAAAAACTGGACAATTTAACATCTGTTACATATAATTTTGTGTTCGAATTACTGTTTCATTGAAAAACCGTGTATTATGGTTAAACCACATTGAAAGTAAGAATTATATAGCTCAAGTAAATCATACAGAAAAATATAATAAACTAAGCTTTATCGATCTTAATTAAAAGTACGTATTTTTTTACATTAATAATAAGAGTTAAATTAATTTTGGTATCATGTGTTTGGATTTTAAACTATCTTCCGAATTAAAAAGTGATCCTCTCTTGCTGCTTCATAAATGACGTTTTCCAATAAGTTAGACTACATATGGACAGAGCACGTATGTAAACGCTTCGAATTCAGAAAAAGCTTTTTAAAACCGATAATCACTTAGGATAAATTTAAAAAAGTAGAAGTTAGGTTTTATCAAAAAGGCTCATAAACAGAAGACTTGTGAAGCCGTTACATTCATGTTTATATTTTAATATACCGTATATCTTCGAGTATAAGGCGATTTGCGTATAAGTCGAAATGTACTTTTTAGCCTAAAAAAGCGTCTAAAATCCAAGACTCGAATATAATTCGAAGAAAAGAAAACGAAAATAAGATAATTTTGTAATTTACAAAAAAATTAATATATATATATATACACAGGTGAACCTCTACTTACGAACATGCAAGAAACAAACAATTCGTATTTATGAACATTCCACATACCAATGAATTGCGCCTCGCAATTCATTTACGAACACACCCTCACGCACTTACGAACATCGGTCACAGTAAGAACACGTCATTTGCCGTTTGTATTCGAAACCATACGTGTTTATATACGTACTATTTTTTATTACCCTTGAAATATGGAAACCAATTGTAAACGTAGTGTTCGTAAAAGTGCTAAGAGTGGAAAAAAACGTCGAGTGCTTTCGATGGAAACTAAAATGGACATAATACATAGATCAGAAATACGGGATCATATTCGCAATGCAGGCTCTGTTCAGTCCGTGATTATAAGTAAAAAACAAAATGCCGTCGTTGAAGAAATGGAACGGTGTTTAACAATTTGAATTCAGGATCAAAATAAAAATACCAACGCTTGAGTACTTCAATCCACTCATTTGGGCAGGTTTTTTAAAGATAAAATATAAATTTAAAGTTTTCCTTTCAAACTACGTAAGTACGGTGATGCTGTATAATTCACCTTCGCATTTTCTGCTAGTTAGCATGAATTTTTCATACTAATGCGCTTCAAGTCAGTCAAATGTTGTTTTTCGACAGTCATGTTTAATTATTGACTCAGAAAAATGTCCAGTTAGTTTGCGACTCGAATATAAGTTGAAAGTAGGGTTTGATCGGCCTAAAAAAGGAAGAAATTTCTCGACTTATACTCGAAGATATACGGTAAATTATATGGCTAAATATATATACATATATACTGGCTATGATGCAGTGCGAAATGGTTAAGTACCGAACATACGACTTCGTTCTATAATAGAGGGAAATGAAATGTAAACTATCACTTCAGTTAAAATTCACTCAACAATAATGACTGATGCATGGGAATGCAAAACCTGTTTATGCTCCCTCAGAAACTGTTTTCTTTTTCTGTGTACATAAAAAAACAAACTTGCAGGTTACGGACAAGTTTATCCATTGACAATACGATCAATATATAATCCATCGAACGTTTTATACTTTTTTTTTACTTAACACACGAAAAACAATAACAGAACGAAATTATTTTTTTAATAATTTCACCACGGAAATATAGGGTCGAATGAAGAATACCTAATGTCAAACGGAAATTAATAGTTATAGGCTCCACATTTATACAGATTCAAAAGAAAAAAGAAGCATTATTCGAAAGAAATTTCAATTTTCTGGGCTCTAGCATTTGTCTGTTTTTACTAGGTTAGTGATTCCGAATATTGTTGTATGCTCGGCACCCTTTCAAAAGACAAACAGAATTTCACGGAAACCCCCACCTTGAAACAGTCTTGTATAATTATATAAACAGGTATAACAAGATTTTGTCGCAATCATTTGTTGGTCCTACCTCACCAGTAGAGGAAACTTTACTGCCCTATCAACCTATAGTAACATTTCCAACTCGTCGATTTATTGACTTAACAATATTTTCGCAGCATCCTTAAAAATCAGCTGCGGTAGCTCAACGTGCTTCTAATAGCAACGCGATGACTAGATTTTTAAAGATACTAATGGGTAAAATACATTTAACTTGGGCGTGTCATTTTGGTATTTCATAAGTAGCACTTAGATTCAAGCCCCCGCTGGCGCTCGCCAACCCCCCCCCCCCCCCCCCTCCTTTGCTCGCTGTTTCTTCGTTCCTACCACGTATGTACCTATTGGATTTAGATTAATTTAACGGGAATATGTTTTGAATATGAGTTTAATGAATATATTTTATAAGGGATGCATGTTTGTTTTTTAATAACAAATTAAGAAAATTAGTTGAATAACTCGATAAAAAATAAACTTAGAAGGCTGAAATTCCCGGAGATTAAAAATGGCTGAGGTATAGAGCGTTAAAGAGAGAGACAACCAGAAATAGGATTTTAGTAATATAGATAAAAAATATAAATAACATGAATACTGCGTTCGATTTATTTGCATTAAATTCATATCTTCTGTCATTTAGAGCTAGTTTTAATCTTATTTTAGATCTTTAAGCGTTTATTTAAGTGCATATGCACGGAAATTACCGAGGAGAACAATACCGGTAACCATGGAATATTACTATTGAAATGTTAAAAAAATTACCAAAACTCGAGTATTAATTCAAAATATGAGCAAATTCGAATGAGATGGACTATTCGACGGTAAGATTGAGAATCCTCGTTCATTTTGGCGTGTTTTAGCGCAAATTTCGTGTCGATAACTTAATTTTAAGATATTTTAAACAGTAAAAGAATGAAAGCCTTCTAACCAAAAAGGTGATTTTTACGTGTTATCTTATGGGAAACGACATTCATCCTCTGGAGTCGAATCCGTGACCTTTTTCGAAATTTTTTTAGTCATAACATAAAGATTCATCAACACTGAAATCCTGAGAAATTTCAGGCTTCTAAGTTTATTTCTAATCGAGTTATTCACAAAATTACAGCGTTACGCATCATGATGGCCATTACGATTTTATAATATAGAGAGATTTGGTGATAAAGTCGGAGCATCAGAAATGTGAAAATAGGGTTGAAAATAAGCCGAATTTCCTGATCCAATCACCACCGCATTGCACATGGAAGTGCATGCAGTGGAGGAAAAACAGAGTATATGAAAAAGTTCAAGATCGAGAAGCTGCAAACCTTTTATTCCCCCGCCTACTTAATCTTCACGAGTCCCGCCATGGAGTCTGCCATCGAGATGGTCAATGAAAAGGTAATACATGCCAACTAAGTCCACGCAAAGAACAGGAAAGTTGCGTGTTTTCCTCCCTCCGATTTGATAAAATGTCAAAGTTCGTTGCCTTCAAGGACATTTCTTTTGTATGGCTGTCAGAGAGATGCTTGAAGTTTTCAAAAGAGATGCCGTAATCGCCTCCTTTTTTTATAATCTTTCTGTTTACGAAGATCCTCTGATGCCCTCGGGTACGTGGCATGACGCAATGGTACGTCTACGATGTGTTTTAGCGAAAGCAAAGACCCTTTCGAATCGATCATAAATAATCATATCGTTTCATAGTCATAACCGTTCCAACAATATGTGATGCTAGCCATACATGGAAATCAAGAAATTGAATGAGAAAAACTGTTGGGAATTCATAGAATGGGGAACCATTTAATGATGATTAGTTCCATGACATGGATGACCATCACCGTGCATCTTATGGTGACATTACTCTGTTACACAATTCCAACGTATTAAATAAATAAACAAAAGCTAATCCCCTACTTTGAAAATGAAATACTTACTTTCTTTAGCAGAATTACCTATCTTTTCGAACGGCGATGTCTTTATATCCTGGCCAAATCACATTTCGAAAAATGTTAAATAAAAGCTTTACAAAATCGTTACGATCCCAAGCAACCATGTAAAATTTTACACAAATCAGATAAAGTTACATTTAGATGATATGTATTAATTACATCATAAACTTAAGGTTTAATGCATTAAAATTTTCTTTAAATTATTTCTTAAATTTTAAAGTGGTTTCTTGCATTAGGATCCATGTATCCGTAGCTATACTTACGATGTTACTCCTGTGCAGAGCCGGGACAAGGGCTAGGCGAGCGAGGAAACCGCCTATGGCGCAGCACGCTTAGGGACGCGACAATGACAATTTGAAATTTTAAGTGTAACGCTCTATACGGGGGCTGTTCAAAAATAAGTTTACAAGGTTAATTACCGCTGAATTACACACAGTACAATAATTTTGTTGATGGTACTATACGTTGACAGGCATGTGGGGCAACACTTTAAATAGATCAGCTGCAACTGATTATGACTTGGTATACCTTAATTAAAATTTGCTAATATCCTAGGCCAGGGGTCAGCAACCTTTTTCCTAAGAGCCACTTTTTCAATTTATGTATAACACGCAACATAAGAAAAGCCGCAATCATTAACGGATCTACGGGAGGCCGTCCACCCTTAACCTTGCCGTTTTACTATTTCCTATTATCTCTGTAAAACAAACGTTTATTCCACGTAATGTGGCCATACCTTTTCAGTTTTCTGCAATTTTTATTAAAATAATTTACGAATCTAATTTCTTTTTTTGGGGTTTTATCAGGGAGAGTAGTTGACAGGAGTCGCACGCAAGTCCTTAAAGAGCCGCAGGTTGTCGACCCCTGGCCTGGACACATGGTCCCCAGACGAAGTGCGTGCTGTTATTCGATATTTAAACGCGAAAAATGTTTCCACAGAAGAGAAATTCATCGCCAACTTGTTGAAGTTTACGGATAGAATTTTTTTAATTCCACAAAGTGTATCAAAGTGACGTGCAAATTTTCGGAAATACTACATTTGTACATACTACATTTGGTGTCGCAGTTTTAGGGAAAATGAAAAAAAAAATACGCCGAAAGCGGGAAGAATATACTACAGTACTCCAGCAAAGTTTGGTGTCTTGAATCGGTAAATTTCGGATATTTTTTTAGTGGTGATTTATTAATTTCTTAAATTCTTAGACAACCATCAAAGATGAGGGAGTATAAATATTTTATAATAAATACATTTGAGTTTGGACCGCATCATTGTAAAAGGTAACGGACTTGGCGGGCCGCTTATTTGAGACCACTGATCTAAATGTTGATCGAGAGAAAAAATTTCGAATTGCATCTTTTAAAAGATAAAATATTAAGTCATGAAATCCTGGGAAAGCTCGAAATTCTTTGCGATATACTGAATGATTTATAATGCTTTTCCACGAATTCACGGTGGCGATTAATCAGAAAGTAATTTTCAGGAAATTCGATCGTTCTTTCGACTGGGCTAATTCGACATTTTTTTCACGAAACAACAAATAAATATTTCTCAGGGAGTGATGATCTTTAACACGTATGTACATACACACGTTTGACTCACTAAAGCAGCGAATGCTCGAATACAGTTCGTCTTCAGTTATCGATTCCTAAAGGATGGTCTTAACGTGCCCAAACTTAGTGATTTAAAACGCTAGTCCCAAAAAAATACAGCGTTATGTATGTAACTCCACCCTCTTGATTTATAGTTCCAGTTAAAAATTGCCTTAATTTCTTAACACTCCCTTTATTCTAAGCATAATAATTTTTAAGTTGGAGAAGGAGAATAATTCTGAACTTGATAGGGAAACGAATTAGAACTAGACCGGCTTGATAGTTTAGTTGGTTAAAGCACCTACTTGGCAAGTGGGAGAGCCGCGTTCAATTATCGCTCAAGTTCAGAATTTTTCTCCTTCTCTAACTCACACCTGTGTTTAGCCCTATGCACTCACGAGTAAAAGTAACATTTCCATCCTTTCCATATTGTTATAATACATTTTGTTCGTATCTAATATTCTGACCTGCAGAGAGGAAATTCTTTTCAATTTCCTCGCCTTACTGGTTTTTTCCTAGAAAATCCTAGCCTGCAAGTCACAAAAGTCATATATGTGCGCTCATAGCTCAAGCAAATATATATATATTAAACAGGAACACGTGCTGCGTCAGCCATTTTGGTTACAGTTCATCTAATAATATGTATATTGCATCACGGGAAAAAGGCGATCATATTTTTGTACTATATTGATCCTGGATGATACAGTACTTTTATTTAGCCATTTAGTAGATGGGAAATTCCTAATATTCTATTTTGACTTTTTCTATACGCAGTACAGGTAAATTTTCGTTTTCTTAAAAAAATCGAATTCGAGATTTCAAAAAAACTACGTTTTAACGTCCACTGAATAAGTTATCACTATGTTCTCGATGATGTCTGTGCGATAGGAATTTTGCGGTCGATTTAACTCAAAAACCAATAATCAGATCACCAAAAAACTTTATATTTAAGATTTATATTAAAAATCAAGGTCTGAAAAGATTTTGGATGAAATTGGTTGACCGGAAGTAGACGGTAAATCTTGTGATTTTTCCGTTTTTTCGAAATATGTACCTTTATGGATTCATTAGCAGAAATATTTCTCATTATCAAAGTTATAGACAATATAGTTTCTACAAGTTTTGTTTGAAACATTTTTTTACAACGGATTTTTCAGAGATATTTTAATTATCAGTCTGAATTTACATATGCTCTGTTCGTTGAATTTCGCTACGCTAGACTTCCGTTGCTATGATAAAATTTTTAAATTGTTGATTGTGATAATTTTAATCGCCAAAAAAATTATCCCAATATCATCTAGCGTCATATTTGGTAAACAAATTTTCTTGGAAATATTGACAGTGCCGCCAATGACGATTTTAACCGCAAAAATTTTTAGAAAAACTTTAACATTACTGATATGGTGAGTATTGATATTTTGATACCCAAAGCGACAAATGACAATTTACCTTACTTATTCTGTTTTCATTGTGAAGAGTGATTCAAAGCATTTTCAAGTGTGAAAATTACTCGGTTTTCAAAATTATTCACGAGTGTAATTGCTGACAGTTATTCTTGACGACGCTGTTTTCGAGAGCGACTTGTAAGCACTATTGTAATGATATTCATAACTCTGTATGGAGAAAGTCATTTGCTGGATAGATCAGATTTTTAAAAATTTTGTGTCCAGAAAATCAAGTACGAGAAAAAGCTGTTTTGGGCGAAATGGACGCTAAATTTCATCGTTTTATATATAGTGTAGCATTTGAATCCATTACAACAAATTAAATGTAACGGATTTTTTTTTTGCATTTTGGAAATAAATTACAAAGAAAATGATGATTCTTCTACACAATAGACACGAGATTGAAATAAAATCCTGCGGAGTGACTGACAACTGTTGTTTTTGTCACCTAACGTCCACCGCGACGGCCTAACCGCGAGGCATCACATTCGATGCAGGATGTAAATAAAGGAAATGCGCAGAAATATTTGAATGACGGGATCTTTATTTTGCGTTCATAGGGTTCACGTAACTTCCGGAGGAAATTCTAGCTCGGAGGAAGTTTGCGGCGCCCCCCCTCTCTCTCTCTCTTTCTCTCTGTTCGAAAACCCCTTCCTTTTCGTTCGAAAGTAGGAAGAAAGAAGGAGGATGGAAGGGACAAAGTGCCAATGCCCCGAAGCCGTAGCCTTGAGACTGATATCGTACGAGGCTAATCTCAAACGATGAGTTCTATTGCTCTTGGAATCGAGCCCTTAGTCACTGTGTGGCAGCTGTAATTTTTTTCCAAAGAGGATGAGAGGAGAGGGAGGTGAACAAGATCTGCCAAGATATACTGTTTCAAAAACTAATATAATTTATTTGGTAATAATATTTGCGATTATTTTCCTCTGCGCGTTTTAGCTGTCCGTTTTTTTGGCGAATTTTGTTATAAAAGTTGGAACATATAGAAATAGAAATGTGTGTGTGTGTAGATGCTGACGTGGTTCTACAATAAGAATTAAATTAAATTTCGCGAGTGTTTAATGAAAGCTAAATATGTATCGATAATGTCATGGTTCTTAAACAGAAAAGATCAAATTTGGTCAAGAGTTGACAGAAGTCAAAGTATCCGCATGGTTAGAGGTTGTGTATTGAATTCAGAGGAAGCCGAGGTCAAGGGGCGTCATTTTCACACACGGAGCTTACTTTCATACTTGATGGTCTTGAGAACCGGTTCATGGAAGGTCACATTCATTTGTTATTCAACGAATAAGTCCAAACTCGGCTAGTTTTTACAAACAGCTGACTATTGAATGGATGCTGAGCGCAGGAAACTGTTTGGCCGTCTTCGCTATAGTTCTATCACAAAATATCTACGTTCGCTGGTTTTGTTTTATTGCTCTAATCCAAGGGTTCTTAACCAGAGGCGCTCACCTCCCCAGGGGAGAGATCCAGGGGAGGTGAGAAGATGTTATGTAGTCAACATGGCGCCCTTTATATATGCCCATGATATCTACATATTATCTACAGTATCGTAAGGAGGAGGTGAGGTCAGAAATTTTGAGCTACAGGGGAAGTGAGTCAAGGAAAAGGTTAAGAATCACTGCTCTAATCGAAGGATAAGTCGGATCATTTGTTATATCAAACATTTCAATAAAAGCTTTTTATTTTATTTGTTTAGCAATAAAAATTTCAGGTATTGTGATAATTTCGAAATTCATACGAGGATAGACATACATTTACAGAAATTATTATATGCATGAATAATTACTAATAATTTCATTTCTATGCCCCAATTGACATATCCAGGAACGCATACCTATGTATATTTACAATGAATTAACGACCCCGTTTAATGAAATAATTTCCAGGAGCGCGTCTCTTACAGTAAACGCATTATTATTGTATAGTAAAAATTTTAACTATGGCATGAATTTAAAGGGATTGCAAAATAATCGGAGACACAACTGTAGCTAATTCTTAATAATGTATAACTTAAAAGTTATCGTTTCTGCCGCATTAACAGGATGGACGTATTAATTTCCTGAGGCCCGAGATCACGATGACTGGATAACATTACGTGACTGGCAAAACGGCTCATTTTCCTCGTACGTTTCTTCGAATTATCACGTTCTTGAACAAATATATTATGCCAAATAATTTTCTTCAGGATGTTCATTAGGGTTCCATTAAGTACTCACACTCAGGCGCTGAACACCAAAGGAAATTTCCACGGCGAGAAAATTAATACGAAGGAAATCGAAGGAATTTTATTTTCTATTCTCGAACGCATATTTATCACGTCCTTTCGAGTGAGCCGTTAGTTATGAATTAAAAAAAAAAATCGTTTGGCAACAGATAAGTGAACAAACACTTCCTCCATCTGCCTCTCAGCGTCATCACCGATATGTTTTTAATGATCGGTTTCAGTAAATTTCCATCCTACTTCCCCGAATCAGGCCGAGAGAGCACCAAACTAACTCTTTCGAATCGAAATATACGGCGACGCGTGGAAAACAAAGGCCACGCGTGAATCAAATGGCTCGTTCTTGGAACGAAGCGAAGACCAGGGAGGAGAAACTATTTTTCAAAGAAAAACATACATATTTCAACTTAAACTGATTTAAATGGAAGGCTGTAGCAAAAAATAACGTCATAGTCCTCATGATTTCTTGACATCTTAAATACCCGGAAATTCTCGAGGCGAAGCAAAAAAAAATCAGTGATGCGAATTAATTTACGTAGAGCAGGTGAAACTGGGAAATTTGTATGCACCCGAAGGACAAGCACGGAAGCCTCGAGTTGGTGGAAATTTCTTCTGCCCAAGTATGAAAAATAATTAAAATAAGCTGATTCATTTAGCATTTCATTTTATATCGGCTCTCTTTCCGTCCTTGATGGCGTTCTTGCGATATTGAAATGGAGGCTTCCAATCTTGTAGGAGATGAGCAGGAATCCTTGAGTCTTCATTACTACTTTTTAGGAGTCCATAATGAGCGTCATATGGGGCAAATGCATGGTGTAAATAAATAGCATCACGTATAGGTCCGCTTCATTCCTCTCTGCTCCTCTTCTGACACACTTCATTCGATAGCGTCTTTCACATTTGCTTCTCTCCAACCGATTTTATTAAACGAATTTTTAATTGGATAGATCAAATCCACCCCTTCCCAGTTACAGAAAAAACTCCCAGCTTTTTTTACTTTGTCTATCAACTTATCACCTTTATTCATCACTATAGTTTACGATCTTTAACCAACCAATTTTATCGCTGGCAGTTTTATATTCCAAAGCCAAAATATGCAATAGAGAATTCAGAGAATTTAATTTGATTTAAGACTGACAAACTACGTATCTCCAATAAGTTGGGTAAGCCAGATGCGCATTTTGTCTTGAAGGCTACTCACCAATAATAGATTCAAGTTCGTTTTTAGAATCCGCTCTTGATGAATACCACTGTTAACGGCTGCTTTGTAACCTAAATGCTGCATATCTCAACCATTTTGTGGACAACGGAGAGACAAATTTGTCCATAAAATTTTGGCCATAACTTGAACATTTGTCTTGAATCGGTATTTAATTATTTAAAAGCCGATATTAATATGCAGACTAACCCAAATTACTTTTACTAATCTACATCTGTAAGTATTTCCTCGAAGATAGAATTGATAGAAATTGATCCGAGTTCGCAAGTATCAGTAAAAGTTGTATCGGGACCGGTTTCGCCAGTCAGGCGATGATTATGCTTCAGAGAAACTGGTCTCGATTTCAATTTATATTCTGTACGAAAATTATTTTTTTAATGAAGGTGCGCTTTGAGTCACAAAAAAGATAGTATCCGTGGGAGCTTAATTCGCAATCCGATAATTATTTTTCAAAATTTGATTCTTATATAACTTCCTACCTCCAGTTAATATTTCGAACGTTTTCGGTCATCTCTAATGGCCTTGGTTTTGCCTTCTTCCGCTCGCCAAACAGGTTTATTTTGTTTTGGTCGTAACGTAGCAGAATTCCATTTACATTCCGCGATTTGGTGGGGCGAATAATTTCTTGAATGTCACGTGCTATCCGTCATCCCGCGTGTTTGAGCAGATGCGAAGAAATATAAATGTATGGATTGCTTATTTACGTGAAGCAATTTCAATATTGATGTCCAGGGTCAAAATATTTACGTAGTTTGTAAAAGCTAACGATTAAATGTCCAATGGTAAATAAATATTGACTTTAGATGCGTTAAAAAAGCGAGTAAAAGTAATTTGGGAAGCATGAGACTGGTAGAATAATATAAGTATTCTGATGAAAGTGTTGTTTCATGAAGTTTGAGTGGCTCTGTTGTGTGTGTAAACAGTTTGTGAGAATGAGTGAAGCTTCAATACATTCAAACCATTTTAATAACCAACTGAGAAATTATTTCTGCAGCCTGTCGAGTGACTTTAATAACTTCATCGACACTTGTGCTATTTAGCTTCTCCGGGAAGTTCGTTGACCCCATATACACAAATATTTTCTTTTCAGGTTTACTGGAGGATGAAAAATTATAGATCTTGCGTTCGTGAACCCCGTCCATAAATTGCCGTGTTTGTAAAGTTTCTAAGCGCGAAAAATTATGTAATAATTCAGCCGGCGAGCTCTAATCCGTCTTTATTAAGAGCGATATTTAGACATATCATGTCCAATCTTACATATAAATTTGGCGGATACAAACATCCATATCTTAGGCGGGATTCGAACCCACGACCTTAGTATCCGTCGGCAGGTACGTTAACCACCAGCCTACCAAGGCCGGTAATAATGTGCTGAGTAATTTTGATACAGTAATGTCTCTATATGTCAAGTGAAGACAGAGAAAGTTCGAGTTATCAAAAGTTTTCGGTAAAGCAATTTATTTCAATGTATATGAATAAGAACGCGAAAAATATCTAATTCGACTCCATAAAAATATGAGTTACAAATGTTCGAGGTATCGAAGTTTGACTATAATTACATATATCCTTATAATGGGGAAAATATTTGTATTCTGTTTCTAAAATGATTTGAGGCTTATTCAACTCGGTCTCAAAAGACTATATTTAAATATATACTGATATTTTAAAATATTTCCCATCTTAAAACCACGTACCGATATCTATATGTTTCTGTTAAAAAGACGTTTGGCTGGAATCAAATCCAAGTGCATTATTTGCGTGATGTCTTGTATACGGCTCTAGGTGAATTCGTCGAACGATAAATTCATCGAAAGGAAAGTTTGTCGGAAAATACGAGTTCGTTGAAAATCATTTGTAATTATTTCAAAGAATAAATATTAATGAAAATGATTTGCATTTAAACTGATTAATAGTATCGAGTTTGAATGGGGGGAAATAGCTTGAGATTGATACTAAAGCTTCGGAAAACTTGTTAGTTTTGAACGTCAGTTGGTGTCATTACGTGGTAAGGTTTGTAAAATTTGTGAAAATGAATTTATAAAATGGCGAATTGTAATTTTCATATTTATATTATTCATTCACAGGAGTTTCAAGGGAAACAAAATCCTTGCAATGCATTCGGTACATTTAAGGAAAATTAAAATACACAATTACTAAGTAATTATTCGCTTTTAATAAATTGATATTGCTTTTTATACTCTCACAAAATGGTTTTAAGAGAAATAGGTTGCCTTAAAGAAGCTCATAACATTGTTATACGTCTGTTTTAACCGATTAGGGACTGAATTAAATGGCGGAAAATGGCCAATTTTTTATCTCTTTGAAAAAGTACGATTGCAAAAAAACTTTAACTACTCTGATTTGCTCTAAATTTTGCCTTGATTACGATGAGGGACCACAGTAATATTTAAAACCTTACCTAGGCTTCCGATTTGTTTGTTACCGGAGATTCATGTGGTATTCTCTGAAACAAGGATCAATGCACAGAACTTTTTTGCAAATGAAACACACTAAACTTGTCCTCTTCCTTATTCCTTTTCTCCTACATACCACACAATCCTTTTTCATTACTATATTGTTCTTATTTATTTCCATTTGATCGGGATAATGGCACTCTAAAATGATGCATTGTAGAAATATTTGCCCTGCATCCTCGCGCTTTTCTGCTACTGTAGTCACCAATGAGTTATCTGATTACATCCGAATAGAATATTTTTGAACCAAAATTGGCTTATTAGTAGCTTGTTTGTAGTATAAATAATAATTTACTATCGTCTTAGTTAGTAAGTCAAAGATCAGTCTATGCCATCTCTTTTTACTTTCTCCATATACGAAGTATAAAGTATCGTTTTCATGAAAAAAATCGATTTCGAGATTTCAATGGAAATACACGTTTTGGGGTCCCTAGAACACCTTTTGACTATTTTCTCGATGATGTCTGGTATGTGTCTGAATGTGATAGGAATTTTGTGGGCGCTCTAACTCAAAAACTAATATTAATCAGATCAGCACAAAACTTTATATTTAAGATTTTTATTATCAAATGAAGATTTTAAGAGGTTTTGGCTGAAACTGATAAACCGGAAGTGGGTTTTTATTCTAGTCGTTCTTCCGTTTTTTTATATCTCCTTTAAAACTTCATTTTTTATAAATAGTTTTTATTATAAAAATTATAGATAATGTAATTTTCTACAAGTTTTGTTTGAAACAATACCCTAGCACCGATACATCGGAGCTCCGTCCCTAATCGATTAACACGCTTCTTTTATTAATTAAGCTTTATAAAAAGCATAATATAAATATAAGAATAATTAAAATAGAAAAATAATCATAAATGAGTGATAAAAATGTAGTAATGCATAAACACTAGAGCAGTATACAAACTACCTTACACTGTAAAAATATTTATATAAAACAGTTACAATAAAAGCATAAAAATATTAAAAAAAGTGAAACAAAGTGAAATATATGAAAACCATAATGGACTGCTATGGAAACAAAAATTAAATACGATAAGTAAAGGCTGAACTATTAGTAGAAATTAGTAGTAATATTTTCAAAGAATTTGCACATTTACAGTGGAAAGAACACATTCTAGCGGTCTTTAGAGAGAAAGGATGCGCAAATTTGTATGACCAGGTGCAAATATCTGCAAGCTTCTATTTTTATTATTCCTGCATTTATATTAATCTGTTTGGTTTTAGAAAGCTTAACCGAATAAATGATGTAAAGCAGCAATGTTCAGTATATAAATCCCGCGTCACCTAAAATAAGTTTGAAAGTTTTCATTTGATAAAATGATTTTCCCCGAACTCGTCTTTTTCGACAAATTTGCCCATCGATGAATTGATCGTTCGACGAATTTGCTTTCACGAATTTGTCTGGTACCCTTGTATACTGCGGCAGTGCCTAATAAATATTGAAACTAATGGTATATTAGTTTTCAAATTATCTTTTAATTTATCGACAAATTATGACAATGGCTCGGTAATGAAACCATAGTATATAAAATGCGAATAAGAATAAGCTTTTTTAGTTTACACCCAAAAATCTTTTGACGACATAAACGATTCTTCATATTACTCCACGATTGATGTTTTATCTAGAAAATGGCGTACTAAAAGACTGAAACCTTGTTATCCTTCCTTCAGAAGCAGGGGCGTATCCAGAAACTTCTCAAAGGGGGGAGGGGGCGACCGCCCCTCCACCTATTGGATCCGCCACTGCCAAAGGCCTCATATTTTGAAAATACCTACCCCTATCAGAATCTTTCTTTCCCTTGCTATACAGCATAATATGCGGCGTATAATTGAGGAATTATGCGCGGAATGAGTTTAAGAAAGCACCCAGTGGAGTGCATTGGGATTATCCGAGGAGAGGACGATCGATCGCCCCCCCCCCCATGGATCCGCCACCGTTCAGAAGGAGATTAACGTTCATCTAGTCAACGTTTCACTCACGAGATGTTCGACGCAGATTTTTTATTCGCCATTCCGAGCATTTAGGTCGATTGGTTCATAATTTTAAGCTTTTAACCGTTCTAAAATGGTCACCTTGAGGTTATGGACCTCATGGTCGAAAAAGAACCAATCTCTCCTTCGTCTGACCGACGGGCCAAAGAAAAGGAAAAGATCCTCCGTTCGCATGTTTACATATCTCGCATTTCGAGGGTAGGAGCGTTTATTTTTCCATTGTAAAATCTGCTCCGTTCGGGTTTGAGCGGAAGTGTTCGGTTTTGTGGCAGATGGCGAGAACGTAGAGCCGGGGAATGGGTGCGGTATCTTTTCTGTATTTTTTTCCTCTAACGATTCGGCACGGCGGAAGATGGGCGTTTAAGGGGTCGATGGTTTGTTTCACGGTACAATTCTCGCTCGAAAAATGTGATCGCTTTGAAGGAAACCCGTGCTAATTTCTTCCT
The DNA here is from genome assembly GCA_036926305.1 of Uropetala carovei. Taxonomy (NCBI): domain Eukaryota; kingdom Metazoa; phylum Arthropoda; class Insecta; order Odonata; family Petaluridae; genus Uropetala; species Uropetala carovei. The sequence continues at coordinate 426,122 of JAXCHB010000063.1, read as the reverse complement.
TTCGTTTCGTTGCCGGCGTAAATGATCTTCGTTCGTGGATAATTTATAAGCATCTCGACATATCATTAAATAATCGGGATTACTTTCCGTTTACAAAAATTAACTTATGGGCTTAGAATGGCGTGTCGCGTACCGGAAAAAAACCTGTCTCTATGAGATATCGGTCTTACTCATTTATAGTAGTTAAACATAACAGGATATCCGCCTTCTCATGCGCAGTTATCTCTAAAATCCGTAGTTCGAGGCGTAATTTTGTGAAATTTATCCCTCGTGGAGAATAAAAAATGAAATACTTGGTACTTTTTCCATAGCTTTATTCAGGGCGCTTCATTGAATTAATTCCTTACCCTTATCAATTCCGTTCACAAATCTATTCCCTTAACATTCGAAACTGAAACCAATGGTTCTCTAAATTTCTTCGATCTCTCCATTTCCATCGAAAACCAAAGACGCACTTTCTCCATCTACAGGAAACACACAGACCATGTTATATATAGTTCATAACATCTCCCGCAAACATGCTATTTTCCACTCATGTCTCCATCAGCTATTCAATGTTCCAATCTCACTATATAATTTCAAAAAGTAAACACAAACAAGCTACTTGCAGACAATAATAACTATGATCATAAACTCACAAACAAATTGTTCGACAAGAAATTAAACAAACAGTTATTCCCCGGTCATTTATCCCAATACTCAGATTTAAAACATCTCCTAAATGGTGAAAATTCCCATCGGCATTTTTTCACACAAGCTGGTAAATCTACTCCCTAAGGAATATTTAAAAGTTGCGTTCTTCTAAAATGTGACGATGGTAGTACGACATACATAGGTCACACATGACGAAATTTCAAAATAAGGTCAAAAGAACATCGGAAGTGTTACCTCAAGAGGGACTAACCGTCTCATTTCGCGGAATATCTATTAGATCAGGGTTTGCCAAAGTGGAATACGCCTACCCCTGGGAGTACTTCAAAAGGCGCCAGGGAGGTACTTGAGAAAATTTACGTAATGACACTGTGCACTAAAGCAGCTTTTTTCATTTTGCTAAAATATGCCATCTAAGTTACGATCGGCATTAGATGAATCGGTGAAAATTCTTAATTTCATTAAAGCCCGACCGTTAAATGCGAGAATTTTTTCATCCCTATGCAATGGAGAAGACATTTGACCGAGTGGATTGGGTAAAACTCATGGAAATATTAAAAGGAAAAAGAATAGACTGGAAAGATAGAAGATTAATTAAAGAGATATACATGAAACAGGAAGCAGTCTTGAGGATAAAGGATGCACAGACCAAATGGTTTGGCCTAGGAAGAGGAGTGAGGCAAGGGTGCTGCTTATCGCCTACCTTGTTTAATATTTATATAGAAGATATGCTTAACAACGGAATAGATGATGATAAAGGGATTAATATTGGAGGTAGAAAAATAAATTGTATAAGGTTTGCTGATGATATGCTCATCCTGGCAGAAGAAACGAAGGTTATTCAAGAAATGATTACCAAGCTAGAAAATAAGATGATGGAATATGGTATGAAAATGAACATTAAGAAAACCAAAGTAATGAGAATAGGGGATGAGGAAACTATGAATGTGTTAATGAAGGATGGAAGGATTGAGCAAGTAAAACAGTATAGATATTTAGGATGTTTGCTGGCAGACGATTGGAAGAGCGGAAAAGAAATAAGATCAAGAATAGCAATGGCAAAACAATCGTTCTATAGGAAAAAACAGTTATTGTGTGGTAAAATGGAATTAAATTTGAGGAAACGTCTTGTAAAGTGTTATGTTTGGAGTGTGCTACTTTATGTATGTGAAACATGGGCGTTAACAAAGAGAGATAAGAAAAGGTTAGAGGCATTCGAAATGTGGGTGTGGAGACGATTGGAGAAAATTAAGTGGACTGAAAAGATAAGAAATGAAGAAGTATTAAGAAGGGTGAAAGAGAGGAGAAGGATACTTGAAACAATTCAGAAGGGGAAAGGTAATTGGTTGGGGCACATCTTGAGAGGAGGAAGTTTTTGACGACGATGCTGGAAGGATCAGTAGAAGGTGGAAAGAAGAGAGGACGTAGGAGGATAAAAATGATTGATGACCTAAAAGGAAGGGGTAGATATCAGGAAATGAAAGAACTGGCATGGAACAGGGAGGAATGGAGACAACGCTGGTGCCAGGGACCTGCCCAAGGGCAGAGAACCTAATGATGATGATGCAATGAAGTGGGCGGCCAGCACGAAGTGCTTTTACTTCGTACTGAAGTCATGTGGCTATCCTAGGGAAATGTTTTGACAAGAATTTTTGAGCTACGCGATGAAGTAGGTGCTTTTTTAAAAAAGAACAATCTATTCCAACTATCTTTTCTCCTGGATGATAATACTTCGATTCAAAGAATCTGAGTCTTCGATGTCTCAATACGACCATTTTAATAAAAGAGACAAAACAGAGTCCATGATAAAAAATAACATTTTGGGTCATTTGCGTTGAAAGAGATTCGATGGATTGTTTTGCGACACTGCAGGAATATCACCCAACAAATGAAACATTGATACATTAATTTGTGAAATCAGATATAAAGGAATATTTGGAAGGACTCGCGGAGCAATTACGAGAATATTTTCCAGAAACGGATGATTCGAATAACTGGGTGCAATCCATCTGATGTGGATTTTTCGACTCCAAATTTGACAGGAAAAAATCCAGAAAGCCCCATGGACATTTCTGCTGACGGTGACTTGAAAATTAAATTCTCGAAAGTATGTTTGATCGCTTTCTGGGCACAATTATCAAACGCGTATGGCGAAGTGGTTAAAAAAACAATCAAGATATTGATTCCTTTCCACATAATGTACATGCGCGAATTTGGATTTTTGTCTTTGAGTTTAAATTAGTCAAAAAATCGTCGGAAATTGCATGTCGAGTCTGTCTGAAGATTGAGGATTTCTTCAACCGTACCAATGAATGACTCTTCATGTCATGGGAGGCACATTCATCTCAATAAGTGTTATTTATTATATGTAAACTCGTTCGTTTTTAAATAAGCCTATTAAGTATAATACTTGTATTATTTTATAAGGGGGTACTTCAATTAATTGATTGAGTTCAAAGGGGTACGCAGCCAAAAAAGTTTGAGAAACCCTGTATTAGACCATAGTCACAGCCAGGCGCGCAACCAAGGGGTAGGGCTGACGGGTTTAGCCACCCCAAAGCGCTAAATTTTCTGACTTAAGAACTTTAAACTCGAAGAATTTGTATTAACCAGATATGTAGGTACTCAGGAATAGTCTCTGATCCTGCCTGTAGTTGAGGGGACCCCAAATTGTCCAAATGTTTGGTGGAATATTTTTTGTTAGAATTGAGCCCTCCTCCCAAGAGAAAATCCTGGGTGCGCGCCTGGTCACAGCAGTTCCTTTTCTCCAAATATCTAGCATCTCTCGGGAAATTGATAAAATAAATAATCTGCCATATGAAAAGGAATACTATGTTCACCAATAAATATGTTTTTGTAGACAAATCCCCAGTCCTGGAATCACCCCACTCGTCGGAATTTTCCGGCATTTCTTCTTACCCCTTCCTCCATTTGGTATTCCTTTTCCGCTTTACCCTCCGTCTTCCCCAATATACCCTGGGAATTCCTACACCCCCGCGGCGCTTACCTTGCCGGCCACTTTCTACTCCTCGTCTTTCCCCCACCATCCTGACACTCTCCCCTTCTTCCCGTTGGGTTTACCCGCCACTCCACCTCCCTCTCACTTCCCTCCCGCAGCCTCTCCTCATTTCTACCACTTCTACTTTGCCTTCTCCTTATATTTATGATGCATTTTCATTCCTCTCACCTGATGACGCGACGAAGTGGCGAAACCATAGCCGTATAAATGTATTAAACACCCTAAATCAAATCGTGAAAAAAGTACCAAGTACCTATGTACTTAATTTTTTATTCTCCATTATCTCTCAAATTTCAAAGCTTTCGTTTCGTTTCCGCGTTCTGATTCTGAGAATGGAAGATGTATTCCGTTTAGATAAACGAACCATTTTACTTCCTCGGCCCATGCGAGTCGTAGGCATTTTTACTTACTCCATACGTAGTATGGGAAAGTATTGTGATCACGAAAAAAATCGACTTCGAGATTTCAACGGAAATACACGTTTTGAGGTCCGTAGAACACGTTTAGACTATTTTCGGAATGATGTCTGTGTGTGTGCGCGTGTGTATGTGATTGTGGGCGCTCTAACTCAAAAAGTACTTGCTATATCGCTACCAAACTTCATATATAATACTTTAGCATGAGTACAAAGAACTGATTAGTTTTTGGACAATACAGGTTAACCGAAAGTTGAGGTTTATTCGAAATCCGATTCGGTTTTTGCGATATTTCTCCGTTAAACATAATTGTTGTATATACAATTCTATACAATGTTATAGAGAACATAATTTCCTGCAACTTTTATTTGAAACAATTTTCTACAGCAGTTATTGTTTAGGAATTATTTATAAATAATCGGTTTTTTCGGTTTCCGTCAAATATCTCCTTAAAAACGTAGTTATTGGTAATCTTCGTGAGGACCAAAGTTGTAGAGAATAATATTTCTTCCAAGTTCTGTTTGAAATAAATTTTCGTAGAACCATCCATTTCGGATATATTTAACTTTTTCTTAATTTCCGGTATACAGCGTCACCACCATGTAGCGGTGAATTCTATAAACATATTCAAAATATAATTTAAGGCAATAAGGAAGACTGTATTCTTTTACGATACGAAATAATGATTTTGTCTTATAATGCTATTCATAATAATTTAAATATCTATACCCCAAATATGGAGAAAGTCAGGTGTTGGCTACATCAGATTTTTAATAAAAAATTCATTTTTTATTTTTTATAAAACGACTTTTTAAAACCACGGCATGGAATTTTAATTTCCGCCTCTGACATATCAACGAACATTAAACATAAATAATTCAATGAATAATGTCCTGCAATGGCCCGATCATAAGACAATGTTCTTTTAAAATTATTAGCTGAAGAAATCACACTCGTCGCATCATCGCTTCACTTTTATTCCTGTAATGACTACAAAGACAGCCTTATGCTGGTAAACGGTCGTAATTATTCATATTTTCATAAAAGATTGCTCTTTTCTTTCAGTGGTTCGCATTTAAATTTGAAATTAAGTCTAATCTTCCAGGTATTTTGAAATGAAAATGACGAGTTTCACCACCCCTAATAAGTAGAGGTCACCTTATAAAGTATCCCTTGCGCAACGCGAAGTTACGTTCTTGGAAAATGTCATGTTGGGCAAAGCCGCGTTGCGCAAACACAGCACCTTATGGAAAAAATTAAAATGAGAATTCGCGGTCTCGAAATATAACTTGTGGAAAGATAATTTGATGTACTTTTATAATAAAAACCTAAGAGTGTAAGCAAAATTGTAAATACAGAATGTTAAACTTTATATATATGTATGTATATAGGCGTACATGTCATGGGGTGGTGGCGGGCCAAAACACCATGCTGGCCCAGAGCGGGTTGGTATCTCTTTCACTTTGGCCGGAGATATTGCAGAAAGACTTCACAGCATGGTTGAACCTACCGGTGTCCGAGAACACCACTGTGCTTCGCCCTTTAGCCTCCGTTTACAACCTTCCGCCGACTTTGAGGCAGTGAACTGAGGCAGTTGGAAGGGCTGCAAACAACACAGAGGAGCATGGAGAGATGCACGTTAGGGATCACCCGAAGAGACCGCAAGAGGAACGACTGGGTAAGAAAGAAGACGGGAGTCTGTGACGTGACTAGAAGAGTGAAGGCACTAAAATGGCAGTGGGCGGGCCACATTGCTAGAAGAAATGACCAGCGTTGGACGTCCAGTGTCATCAAATGGATCCCAAGAAATATCAAGAGATCGAAAAGAAGACCGAAAGACAGGTGGGACAGAGAGGTTGTTAAGTTCTTGGGGCAAACTTGGAGGAGGGAGGCAGTTGACAGGGAAAACTGGAAAAGTCTGGGGGAGACCTTCATCCGTCAGTGGATTGAAAAAGGCTGATGATGATGATATATGTATATATAATATACTAGTATGGTTAATCTGAAATAATATTATTTTTTAAATTAGTCAGACAAACCGAGAAAACGTGCACAAAGAGACAGATACTGAATCGATTGGCGAAAAAAGGAAGTATTTATCTGCTTTCATTTAAGAGGAGTTAGCGTGTCAGACAAGCAGACAGACGAACAAACCGAACGCGTAGGCGGATTTTTTTTAAAAAGGCTAACAAAGTACCTCACCCACAAGTAATAATTCCGAGTTTAAGAAACAAAAACGCGAAATATACGATCGATCGTTGACAGAGTTCAATCTCGAATTGTGAATGAGGGTGAGTACTCTTGTCGTTAAAGTATAGCGGAAAGAAACACCAGAAACGTTATTGAAATCATATCTGCCTTGATGCGTCGTAAAACTGGAACCACGATCGAGTGCCACGAAAGTTTTATGTTTATTTTATTATATAGGTTTATATTTTTATATTTACATTTGTATTAAAGCGTTACAATTAAAATAATTTTTTAAAAGAGGCATTCTACGCAAAATTAACAATGGAAACAGGTTTCAGTCGCATCCTTGCTCTGTGTTCCCTTTTCTCGGAACAAGAGATGTCTATTTTAGGTGTTACCTTAAGTGTTAACCTGAAAGGTTTAACATACATTGAATTCATTTGGTGAATGCTTTACAGTCGAGACTCTCATGAATGACTTCACGGACACATTTAAGTAAGAGTCCTAAAACTTTCAAAAAATATCGATCCGCATCATTAATCACTGCACAACAGAATGAATGCATTTATCAATTACGAAATGTCAATTTTGTAATGAAAATTTATGCGTCACTTTCGGTGGAAATGTCCCAGAATAGTTTTCAATTCCAAGATCCACATAAAATTCTTAATATAGTCCAATGTTGCGGAAAAGTACTGAAAATGATTTGTCTGGCGTATGTACTAACATACTTGGTAACTTATGACACAGAGGTCCCAACTTTGTGATGCATTTTAAATTAAAAATATATGGCGAAGTATATATTAAGCATAAGAAGAATATGAAATTTAAAATGAAAGAATGAACAAAAAATTCTAAAACATTTATAATAAATAAATAAATTTGAAACGTCTTAATACGCAACGATAAAATTTAAAAATTGATAAAATAATGGAGATCGTAAAAATTTAATGCAACTTTTGGCATTGTATATTATTCCCCAAATTGTCATGTTCTGAGATATTATACGGGGATATAACAGCAATTATCATGTAACAATGGATGTGAGCATCGATCAACGACAATCTTCACTTCGATTTTAATATATTCAACGCGGAAAATCCTCCCCCTCAAAAATAAGTTCATTAAAACAGTGTGGTAATTTCTGCCCTGATTTTAACGCTTTACGGTACCTATTTAATTAATCAAAATTGTGCATTGATGTACTGAACTTGAATCATAGGATCAGGGCCGGCTTAAGGTTATAATGGGCCTAAGGCTGATAGCAGGGAAGGGCCGAAAATATTATGTATTCACATTAAATGTACATGTATTCAAAAGTTTAGGGCCGAAAAGTTTTTCAGGACCTTAGGCTATAGACTTTTTAGCCCATAGGTAGAGCCGGGCATGCATAGGATAACTGTAAAAACTATTGAACTCTTAAGAATTTAGCCAATGAAAGCTTACATTTTCTTATCATATTTCTCTAAAGTTTGAAGTTAGTATCCTAACTTTTAGCAAAGGAATTATGTACTCCCATTCATCCAGACATTTCCCCATTTATATTCGAGAAAATCAATATACTTGCACTAATTAGAGCTAGGAAAGAATCGGTCACTTTCTAACAAATATCGATGCATAGGAAAATTTTAATGCGTCCTTAAGATGTCCCAATGCTTCCTGCCATTTTTTTAAGTCCATGATGAGGCACTCTGAAACAACCAATTTAATCCTTTTGAGTCTCACCACCTTACTCATACTTCGCAATACGCTTTTCCTCCTAGCCAATCACACCTGACAAAATTTGTATTCATGTCGAAATAATGTTTCACGCGATCCTTCTCAAGGTCTTTGCAATGTCAACAATATCAAACTAAACATCGCAATTTATTTTTCTCGGAAAAGTATGCCTTACGATTCCATTAAGATATTTACAGTCACTTTTCCTAAGACATCGGCTCTCTCATCGATCATAATCATCGTTTTACTCCACTCGCGGAATTTTTCGTGGCAAATATAACAGCTTTTGGGTGGGATATTGAGAAAATTACTTTGTAGCTGGATGATACTTTTACATGAAAATATCCACAAGTACAAAGCCAGGATGCGTAGTGTAGCATACACAAGGAAAGGATTCTTAAATTGTGCACCATCTTGATTCAAGAGAGGACTATGTCGGTCGCCTTATGGCAAATCAAATAGAAAACATATCTCTCCATAAGCCATGAAAATTTGGAAATTTGAATTTCGGCTGTAAATCAACCATCATCAGTAATTCAATAGAGAATTATCTACCTCGCCTATGAAATCAAGTTGGGCATATCCAATGCCCGCAATAAAGTTATGAAAAAATGAACGTGCATTTCGGTTAAAAGTCAGCCTTCATCAGTGGCGATTCGCCGATAGTAGAGGGTGTTTAGCGTGTCTAGCTCCCAACACTAGAGCCGCATGATCGAATCCTGATGAGGGCATGTGTTTTGCCCTTGTTATTGTTGTTACTCTCATTGTAAAGGCCGTAAAGTTCTGTTTATGAGCGAGTGAAAAATAAATAAATAATAAAGAACTTATTATTGGTGACACGCCACTTATGAAGGATGCTTTGCATCCGAAATACGGATCTGATTTACATTACCTTTTTTTATGGCTATTGGAAATACCTGTTGCGTCAATCCGTCATCAGTGGTGATTCATTGAGAATAATATATTCGAAATGTTCATCTGGATTTCCCACATGGTATCAATTTGCCCACTCTATTTTACACCTCTTACTTATCCAGTGTTCCTAGCGATGACCAAATTACTTCAAGAGAATTTGCCGGCCGGGTTAGACAGGTAGGCAGTGAGCCTGCCTTCTAACCCAAAGGTCACGGGTTCGAATCCCGCTTCGGGCATGGATGTTGTGATGTATGTTGATTTTCTCTAAGAGAATTTGACGGTGCAAAATAACCTTAGCTGTTGACGCACCTAAAAACCTAATTACTACTACTTCAAGGGAATTTCCATCACGCTGTTATATAAAGAGCGCACATATTTGGAGATTTCATCATTCGGGTTTCTTGGAAAATGTTCCTACCGATATCGCTCTGAGGCGGGAAAAAATACAAGATAACGGAATTTAGTGAAAAAACCAAGTATTTACTTCTGCTAAGTTTTTTCACTTATGTCACCAAACACCTAAGATAATAAGCATAAGGAAAATTGGGCGATGACGCGGCGGTCGCCAGATTTCGTTGGAATATTCAGGCTTAAAAGTCTGGAAAGCTAACGAGGGAAAGGTCGAGACTTCATTTTTAGGCAAGTGCGTGTTTTTTAGGCGCGTTTCGCTTCCAGCGTGAGCGCCTATTGTCGTCGGTCTGTCCGTCCGTCTGTGTCTGTTCGTCCGTTGGTCCGCATGTTTGTTTTCGGCTTCTACCGAACGGATTTTCATGAAATTTGATATTAAGGACAAAATCTAATATAATAAGAAAAACGCATAAATGAATCACGTACGCCAATCAGGGGTACCACTTCACTAGAGATAAAAATTAAATTTTCGTCATATCTCGTAAAGTATTGCTCATATCAAGATATTTTTCAAATAAAGGTTGTAGAACTAGTAAAGAAGAGTATTTCCTTTCCTATACAGTTTTATTGTAGGAGTAGCCGTTATTGAGAAAATCAAACAAGAATGTCTTAATTCGAGTTCAACTAGAAAATTTCTTGCATGGTTACGTCTTTATTGTTGATAACAATCTCACAAACAAACCTTTAATTTCCTTACATGTGCATGCAATATTTTAAATGGGAAGAAAATGGATTATTTATAATGAAGAAAAGAACTCTAAAACGCAATTCCCTTACGTACACGTATATAATTTCTTTCAAATACTCCATTGCACGAATCGCGCCCATTTGTGATAGGCTGTACTCTCCTAACTTGTTCTGGATATTGGCCGTTTCTTGGCGTAACTACCGATATTAACATTTTTGCAGAATGTATCTTCAGATGAAAAAGATTTTTAACCTAATCATAACGCCGATTAAATCGATTATTCGAGTAACTTTTAATTCGGGTTAATTAAAAACCGTAAATAATAATGAACTTTCGGAGCATTGAAGGAAGATGTCGAATTGAACCTGATTATGACCTTATGACTCAATTAAGCAGATGTGACTTAAAGAAAGGGTTTGTTGTTTTTTAGCTGTATTTTGCGACGGACGTACCCACATTTCCTATGTAATTTGAGTTTATATTCTCGCAGCGATGTGTCGTTTACATGAAGGATCTGAAACACGAATCTCTCTAGCTAAAAATAAAGTACCGCCCTCTAATTATTTTGAATGCACCGCAAGTAAATGTAAGAGACGCTGTTGACGAGACGATCGCGTAGTAACAAAAATATATAGAAAAATGTTTCATATTTAGGAGTCGTAAAGATGTTTTAATCAAAATATGTACCATGTGAGCAATACGCTTTCAGATAATTTCAACAAAATACAAAAACTCGTTATAACGAGATGCGGCCCTACATATATATATATATTTCGAAATTATCCATTTGGCCCTCACGCAATTTTAGTTTAAACGAAAAAGAGAATAATATATAGAATCCCACGCTCCTTTCTCTGCGAAAACGTCGAAATCATCACCACCGCTGGCGAAGTTGCAGTAACTCGCTTTAACTAATGAATAAAACTTTCGAAAATACAGCAGCGCACGAGTTTTTGGCATGCTTCTTTCGTGCCTCTCCACTCCACGAGAGTTGGTGAAGGAGCGGATGGAAGGAGGTGTCGGGAGGAGGTCTCGAGGGTAAGGAAGACGAGAGAGAGGGAGGAGGAGGAAGAAGAAGAGTTTCGGAGGACAAAAGCTCGACGATTCCGTTGTTGGCTAGACGGGTTGTCGTGGTGTCAAGTTCGAAAGGAAGAGAAGGGACATAACGAGGGTTTCGAGTGCGCAAGGGGTTGCCGAGGGTCGCGAGACGGGTAGAGAGGGAGGGAGAGCGGAAGGAGAGAGAGGGAAAAAGGGGTATTGTAGGATGACGAGGGACGAAGGTCTTTCTCTCTTTCTCCTCCGGTGCCATTCATCCATCTCGGGTATTTATTCCGTCTTTGGGTCGAGACGGCGCCTCAGATCCGATTCGGCGACGGGTGCGCGGGCCTGCGTCACGAGCGCGGGAAAAGAGATTTGAGGAGATAGCTCCCGAAATCGCTCGATTCGCCCACGAATGGGGGGAGGGAGGGGGGAGGGGGTTCGGCGGTGGAGTTGATAGAGCAGAGGTTCCCAACCTGGTGCTCGCGAGCACTGCTGCGCTCTTTGACAGTCTGACTGTGCTCTTCTGCGGTGCTTGAAACCCCGCTTCTTTAAACCAATAATTCAATTTGCTCGGTGGCTTTCTTTCTAAACGTATCTAAAAACATTAAGAAAAACTCTGACGTTGGTTCGATTTTATTCACGATCATTACTATTTCTTCGTATGTATAGCGGTGCTCGCTTTAAATTCTAACATAAAACTTGGCGCTCACCACGTCGAAAAGATAAGGAACCATTTGAGTAGACCGTTGGCCTTCCACGCAGCATTTCCGGGTTCGAATCCGGTGGAGGTCGGATTTTTTCACGTTCCTTAATTGTGCGGTTTGAAGAGACGGCGCAATTCAACTCCGTCCTTCGAAACTGACGTTAAGCGGTTGGCCCCCTTGGTGCTCTTCGTAAAGAGTAGTCCGGCAAGGGGTTTCCCTCCCCCATCTGTATGTGTTCGTTGTTGAAGGATGGTTACAATAAGAGGCGTAAATGGGAGATATGGCGGACATGAAAAAATTTTTAAGAAAAACCTTGTTTTTGTAGAATATCATTTTTCTGCGTTTTCGTGAAGAATTGTAGCGTTTTTCTTAGCAATAACTTTAACAGTTAAATTAATAATTATTTATGGGAAAATTAAATTATTTGCTTTTTCTGCGGGAACGTTTGGAGCCTATCGTAAATGCCATCTTTGCCATACCCTAATTACGGCACTGGCTATAATAGTCCAAGAGGCTGATTAGCTGAAAATACACACATTCGATTCGTCCACCTCTCTTTCTCAAACTATTCTGAACAATTTCTAGTGGGTTGGAGGGAGATTTCGGCAAGTTTTTGTTTTTTTTAACACGACCATTGACAGCATCGCGTTAGTCGTTAATGCCGTAATTTCCTCGGGAAGCGGCGATGTCTTCCAGGAAAGTACGGCGGTGGTTTTGGTGGTGGCGGTAGAGTAAAAGGTTGTGGGAGAGCGGACGGAAACTTATTCACCGCCTCTTTCGACCCAAGTTCCTCAAAAAGTACTCTCGAGACGAGTCGATGAATTTTTTCGTGCGGCAAATATGGTTTGGTACGATTCTCGCGTATACGGCCACATCCGGTCCGAGTGGGTGTTTTATGCGGCATGGGAAACGTCGATGTAAAAACTGATCTGTCATATTTAATAGTTTATTTTTTACTTTTTTGCTGAAATTGTGGTGATAAAACTTGTCTAGAAACGCTTTAAACCTGCTAAGTTTTACACAAGAATTTCACCTTTATAATCCCACATTTCTTGAGTAAGTTATGATGTAAACTCTTATCCACCCCGCCGAGGCACTCAGTACTTTTAATGCGGCCCTCAAAAACACTACGAATACGGCCTCTCAAAGCGTTTGCACACCACCGATTGGCTAACTTTTCCTCCCTCCTTTTGGAAGGACGGAGCATCTTTAGATCACTTGGAACAAAGATGGGTTTCCAGCGTGCCGACGGATCCGAAATTTCCGCTGGAACTTTCTTTAGAAAGCTCGCAATCTGTTAAGTGACCCTCCATGACCCCCCATGCAGGAGGAATGCCACGCTCTGCAAGATGCCACTGGGACTCCACGGGTCGTCGAAGAATCAATCAGTCGGACTGGCGTCAGGATGTTATTGAACGAACTCGTATGTCGACGCTGTTTGGACTATTATAAAAAATATATAAATATGTCCCTATCTCTAGCCCTTGTTTATTATTACTAACCACAATCGTTTGTGGGCTTAACTTCGCTAAGATATTATTTTTATTCCGCGGTTAAAGTAAAAAAACAGGCTTGTTATTCCAACGGAGCGATTGTGTTTTAGAAGAGAGATATGCTATCGAAGCGTTGTTGTTTAGCACGTTCATGGAGGAATTTGTTTAAAATGCACGGCACCTGCTTCCATTGGAACTGTTCCTATGTTACTGGCGTAAGAGAATTAAACGATTTGGAATCTAGTGTAGTTCAAAAATTCGAACGCTTACAGTTACACTCATAATTTTATCTAAGAAAGTACGACATATTTATTTATTTACTACGTAAACTTAAATTTGTTAAGAATGCATAACAACGATTAAAGTTTAGTGTATTGATACAGGCAAACGCCTTCATTTCACCATGATTATTCATTATAATTTTTCCTTCAATTAGTTCCGCATGCACTTCAGCTTTTTGCAAAGATTAAAACAATAGAAATGTTCTTGCTTTTTCTGAACATGCAATTAAACGTACTCGTTTTAAGATCCCTTAAAGAGTATTATGTAAAAGATCTCGGATAAACTTTGATATTATAGTTATTAAATACTAAATTATCGAACTCATCAATTTTACGTACATATTGCAATAAGCAAGGTATTTTATATTTTCCCCAACGTTGGTGACGACTTTCGAATAATTCAGAACTTTTGAACGTTACTGTGAATAGATTTGAATTTCCAAGCCGTAAAAGACTAATTGGCTTTTAAAAACCTGACGAGAAGTTTGACTCTGCCTCCAAATGTGAGAGGAATAACACGTTATCCAATAATTTCTCAGAAATACTCTTTCTTACACCTTTTTGAAATTTATTATTTTCTGCATTTAAAAAGTTCTCTAACAGTTCTCTGAAAAAGTACATCTACTACCTAGCTCCTTTTTCGCATAACTCTTATTTCATATACACATACACAGTCAAATACATTTTTTCGAGTGTAATTTATGCCAAAAACATTTTCGGGATAGATTCGAAATCGCTCACGAAATGAGGCGTTCATTCTCGATTAAAGAAACTCCAAATCTTCCCCTCAACCTCTAACCTGCCCTTTCGCCCTAACATCCCTCGTCGGTCCCTTTCAAACGCCAACTCTTAAAATTCCATCCGAAGTTTCGCGCGGTCCGAAACGAGTAAAGAAAAACTTCCCTCCTCTTTCTCCTCCCCGTCTCCTCGCGCTGCGCTAAGGTAGGAGTGACCCGTGGCGCCAGAGACTCTCAAGAGTCTTGCTGGCGTATCCATCCCATCGTCTTTATCGGACACGGGTGATGGATAGGCCGACTATCGTCCATTGCTATGTTGTACTCTCTCTCTCGACTCTCGAGGTCAGTCGTCTCCTTCTGGAGCCGGCCCCTCCCCTACTCCTCCCTCCCGCCCCCCCCCCCCCCCCTCTCACTCTACACTCCGTCCGGGAAGAGTGATAGAAGAGGAGAGACGGGAAGAAAAGAAGAAAAAGGAGAGACGGGGAATACGGAGGAGGATGAAGAATGGGGATGGGTTCGAACGTACCTAACGACCTCACGATCTGTGAACTGATGAACGTATGTTTTGGTCTCTCCGCCTGTCTTTCTCCCTGAGGAGGATAGAGGATGTGGCCTTCTTGATAGATCACGTGGAGACGTCGTGTTTGCCCAGAATGCGTAACTACGAAACGTGGACCTAAAGGTTGGAGACATGGCCAAATTGCATTTGACGCATCTACGTAAATCGGTAACATTTCGTAGTTGGGATTTCTTTGGAAGGGCGCATCGTAAGCCACGAGAGCTACGGTAGGTCGGATGGGCGTTTACATAAGAAGTTACCTAGTGATTCGCTGGTGTCATATTAGTGAATATCATTTCTAAATAATTTATTAACGCTAAAATCCATAATTTTACTGAAAAAATATGAAATTGTCTGTGTTAAAATTTACCGACCATCTCTTCATCAGAGCTTAGCGAGACGCATAAAGCACTTTCGGGCGTATGTTGCCGACCATTGAACTGAATGAATAGTGAATTGAGAGGAATTTTTTGCATCCATTCAACATTCTTGATTTTCTTATTTTCTGCTACATGGTTCAAGTGTTTAATTACAAGGATCTTGCGATTACTATATTTTCTGTGTGAACGGGTTTTGTCACAGGTGGGTTTCAACATGGATTTAGAATGTATACCTTTTTTATGTTACAATTCTCATACATCTACTTCCAGCTTTTATATTTTCGGTATATACGGTATCCTTTAATGTATGTGCTTATTTGGATTGAGCGAGAATATTTTCTTCTTTTTTCTCCCTTTCTCCTCGATCATCTACCTAGATTCTAGAAAATATGACTTTTAATGCAAGTGAAGACTTTTCTTTGAAAACTGATCCAGTATTACAAAAAGATGATATACATTATCCTCCTGTAAAGACGTCATACTACTGAGAAGAAGTGGGACGACACTTTTCACAAATCCACAATTTTTTATTAATGATGGCGATTGCTTTGGTTTTCTTGCTCAGATGGATATGGAACTGAAGACAAATTTTTGCGCGCGGTGGGTGTTGCGATAACTTAGCTATAATTATATTTTCGGAAAAAATTTAGGGCATTAACTTCCGCATCAGAAGTTTTGAAAATGAATGAGACATTTAAATCAATTTAAGCTAACAATTCTAAGTGAATTGATTAACGGAAGAGTGTATCTTAAAAGGAAGATTCTAATCTTGGATATTTGCCAATTGACGTCAGTCAAGACCGTTCGAGATATCACAGAAACTCAGCCTCGTTAATATGATTCTTGCTTCATAATGCAATAGATTTGTATCGATGTAGTTTCAAGAACTCCCTTGAAGATACAGATATTCAAATCTGTCAAAGCTTTTAAAAAAAGTATTCTTATTTTTTTCGAAATAATCCGCTACTGCGTTAAGTCCAAAGTTAATATTTCATACATTTCAAAAGAATTTCTTTTTAAGACCAAAAAAGGAGAAAATTCGTAATAAGTATTGAACAGCCAATGTATCTCGCAGATGATCTTTGGGCAATCTTTTTTTCCCCAGAATTTCGGTCGCCGATAGAAAATTACGCAACTCTAGAATCATTTCGAGGCAAGTAAAAAAAGAAGAGCATTTACCAGAGGCAGTAAAACTTTTACGAGAGTATAAAACCACAGACGGGAAGACTGAAAGCCGTCTTTCTAATATTCGAAGGATAGAAAATTAAGCGTTGGGATATTTGATTACGCCTCTAAACTTCATTTTTCCTGCTTTAATCCAAGTAATTTTATGATCACGCTCACGGAAGCTATTAATGAATTCAAGGCTTGAAGAATAACCAATGAATGAAATGCATCACTTGATGGAAAGTAACTTACGTAACAACACTTGGATAAACATTAAGGGATTTATCTCATACAAGTAATTCAATGCACTTTTTTGCCCTCAAATGAGAATGGTAAAAATCTGGTGTCCAGCACATGATTTTCTCAATGCAGAGTAATGAATTGCATTAGTGCTTAAATGTTGCTCTCGACAACAACTTCCTCAAAAATAACTATCAAGAATTACACTAGCGAATAATTTTTAAATACAAATGTGAAGTTGGAGAAGGTGAAAAATTCTGAACTAGACCGGGAAGGTGCTTTAACCAACTAATGGCTAATTATACTGAAGTGATATCTTAATTGAGCAAGTGGGATACCCGGGTTCTATTACCCGTCAAGTTCAGAATTTTTCTCCGTCTCCGACTTCACATTTGTGTTTAGTCCTATGTACTCACGCATGAGAGCTACGTTTCCATACATTCCATACATAATTTTTAAACACAGAATAATTTTTACAAGTGAAAATATTTTGAATGAATTTTCACATTATAAAAACAATAAGTAAATAAAATTGTTATTTGTTGCTATGGATAAAATGTTGATCACCCTTGGCAGTGTTGAGACGCTATCAATAAATCGAAAGTTTAATCATAGCAACGGAAACAAAGCTGTCACCTAGAGATATTCAATGTGCTGAACATAAATTCAGACGGATAATCGAAATATCTCGCAAATAATCCGTCCTAAGAAAAAATATTTTCAAGCAAAACGTAAAATTATATTTTCTACAACTTTGCATTAATAAAACCCTAAATGCGATATCTGGCTAAAACGAAAAAACAAGTAAACCACTTTCGTTTCTACCAATTTCAGCTACCTTGAATTACCAATAAACATCTTAAATATAAACTTTTGTGCTGACCTGATTATTTAGTAAAATTCCTATCAAAATCAGACATTATAGAAAAAATAGTGAAACCGTATTCAGGGGACATTAAACGTCTTTCCGGTGAAATCTCGAATTTGAATTTTTTCACGAAAGGATTACTCTCTTTATATTGCGTATGGAGAAAGTAAAAATGTAAACATACATCACTGATCCAGGTATATATAAATTATCCTGTCATTAATTTTGTCGATTTTGGAATTAATGAGTCCCTATTTAAAACATGATTTCATGAGTTAAAGTTGACATTTAATAGTCAATGAAGCATAAACTCAGCATCGATGATAAATTCGTAATTTAAAGGACATTAGAATCTACTATATGTCTCTGTATTTTGAAGAGTTTGTGTGTTTGTCCATGGAACTCCTCTTAAACGATAAAAGCTGGAACAACCAAATTTGGTACGGTTTTTACTTAGGTCTTAACTTAATGAATGGTCAAGGTTTGGCCAACCGGGATTAATCAGTGCAGCCAATATAAGGGATTAACATTTTTCCATTAGATAACACGTAAAAATCGATTGATTGACGTGCAGGCATTTATTCTTTTGCAAATTTAAATTACATAAAAAGAAGATACGAACTCGGGACAAAAGCATCTATTAAGTCGAAAGATTCAACTATATATTTAATCAAAGCAAATTTCTACCGTCACACCAAGAGTATTTAAAAGCGATTCAAATCATACGCAGGATGATGACAGGGAGTTTGGGATTTGGCATAATAAATTTCACAATGATAAAAAACAATTCTGTCATTTCAAAACAACTTCATTTATTCTTGAATTTGTTTTCAGACAAAACTCGATAATCCTCTGATGAACTTCAAACCAAAATCATAAAATGAAGATTATTCCAGATAAGAATCGGTTAAAAAGCAAATTGCGCACAATCCGAAAAAATATATAAGATCAGTGAGCAAAGAATTACGCCAATTCTTCCTTCGGAATGGACTTCACCCCACGTTCGTCTCTCTCAAATAATTGGAATTCGAGCGCAACAGTGAACATCTATTCTTAAACGGAGAAAAATACGAGCGAGCATTTCTGAAACATCCCCACAAAAATGCCCGTTCCCCTTCTTGAAAGAATGCGCGTTATATTTTCCGAGCCCCACCCCTCCCCTCTTTCCAAGTAATGACTTTGCCACCCACGAAGCCTCACCGTATCTCGCTCTAAAAATCGACGGTTTAAATAGTCTTGGGAGGTATACTAAATAGGCTCCGACCTCTTCCCTCCTCCTCCCAAACACGAGCAGCCATTTTAATTGCCGCACACCTCCCCTCTCTGACCACACCTCAATTGTTTACCATACCAGCGGCGATGGAACGGCACCCTGCCCTCTCTCGAGAGGCTAGATTGGCATCTCTTTAGGCGGCGCACCATAGAGAGAGAGGGAGAGGAAAGGGGTCCGAAAGACGCACCACGGCGGGCAATACGGAGTTCCCCTGCTGGTGGCGCCACTTGCCCTCGTAAAACCAAATGAATCGCCTCTGTTTATTGGAGTTGCCGGGTCTTTGGCGCCACCATGCCACCCATAACAACAACTCCTTTACCGCTGTTCTCCTTTCTCTCCCCCTCCCTTAGATAGTCAACGCAGGCAAAACCTCTCCCTCCCACGCTCCCCTACTTTTCCCCCTTCTGGAACACCACCGTCCCTCTCCTCCTCTCAAAACCTTTCACCGTAAACATAAACCTATTCTTCTAAAACCCCATATGAGCTTGGAGGATCGTTTGCCACCTGATGACTGTAAGCCTCCTCCTCTTCCGCTCCCTTTCTGTGACGTAGGGAGACCTCGATGTCCTTCTAAAAGCCCACGCACAAGAAAGCCCGAGGGCCCGCTCATTGAAGAGGAGCAGGGTTCTTCTCTTTTTCTCCGTTTACCGTGTGTAAACCGCCCTCTAAAAAGCATCCGCATCTGTATGACGGAGTTCCCTCCCTTCCTCCGTTTCTTCTCTCCCTCCTCCTACTCACGACCCGCATAACCTTCGTCTTTACTCCCTCCTCACTCCTCCCCACCATATTTCCTCCCCCTCTCTATCAGCACCTCTTTTAAGCGTGCACGAGTGGCGACGGCTATGCGTTCTCTCTAACGATTACCCAAGGAGTGGATCCCATTTTCATTGCGACCGCCGTCCGAAGTACCAACGCGAGGGAGAGAGAGGAGAGATCCCGGAAGGTAGGCAGGCAGGCAGTGCTCCATCGCGGTGGCCGTCATCTCCAGAAGAGACCAGTTACTCTCATTCGAGGAAATGATTTTTGTGTGGTGACGTAACGATTACGAGAACCGAGGAAACGAGGTGATCTTTTCCGCCGATGCAGTTGACTCCACTACTCGACTTCGAACCGTCCGTAAACTTCCGCGTTCGAGAATCGAGGACCGGATCCATCCTTTTGTTGGAAGGAAGAGGTCGTCGGAGGCTCTGACCTAGCCGGGAGGCTTAAATGAGCGGGTGCTCGATTCCTCCGCGGAACGGGATGAGGGGACGGAGGTGGAAAGGTTAAATCCGAGACATGACCCGCGTCCGAGGAACGTCGACCTGAACTTCCAGGGAGAAGTGTGTCCCGAAGGACCGGATACTTCGAAGGCCGGAAGTTTTCCTGGACCGCGGAGCACGGGAGGCGCAAATATTTCGAAATCCCGCGAATCAACTAGCTCCTTCGCCCGGCTTCTTCCGTCTCGGAGAGAAGAGAAAAGAGGAAAAAGACGCGGGACGAGGAAAGAAGGAAAGTACGTGAAAGACGCGGCGTTCACAAGTCTCCACAGAGTTGCGGGGTGAGACCTTACCCCTCGCTCCTTTCCTCCCACCCCACCACCACCCTGCCGCCTCCTTCTCCTCCTCTCCGTCCCCTTCCGGCCTCTATCCCCCTTCTCCTCCCTCCTTCCCACGCCTCCGTTGGTGGTCTCCGTACGGCGCAAGGGATAGCACTCGCGTCAGAGGAGCAGGGGAAGCGGTAAAAAGCAGCAGCATCGGAAAGAGGCGTACATCGTTTTCCTCGTCGCCGTCGCAAGAGGACACGCGCTCGAGCACGCACGGAAAGCGCGACGGGTTCTTCTTCGGGGAAAAAAGAGAAAGAAAAAAGGGTGAGCGTTTTGTCAAAAAATCTCGTCCTGCGGGGAATAATTTGTTTTTCGGTAAGTGGCTGAGAAGAGTTTACCCCACTCACGTAAATATTTCCATTCTTCCGATCAACCGGTGTTGGAAGGATCGGGAAGGAGACAGAGAGAAAAAGAGAGAGAGAGAGAAAGAGGGAGAAGGGGGTGTCGGTGATTGGTGTCGGACGAGAGGGAGGAGGAGGAGTGATTCTGTGACGTCAGGCACAAACGAGCGAGAGATCGCCACCCATTTGGGTCGCGTGCTGTGGGATCCCGCCGATCTTCGGTTTTGGTCGGGAGGGAGTGTCGAAAGGGAGGAGGGGGAGAAAGAAGTGAGTGAGTGGAGGAGGGAGAGTGCGAGTGAGGAGGAGGAGGAGGAGGAGAGAGGGAGGTAGGGAGAAACCCGCCTCGTCTCACCCTTCCCCCGGAGCCCTCCTTTTCGACCCCGCGATGACCGGCACACAAACTCTTCGAACGCGCCGACGAGACGCACTAGCTCTGCCGCAGCGCATTCTCGCCATGTCCGCCCTCCTCTACACCTTTTTGGGCCTGACGGTCGGGACCCTCCACTGCTCCATGAGGCCGAACATATCCCCGTGCACGTGCACGCTCCAGCTCCCCGGTCGATCCATCCAGATAGCGTGCGAACGTATGACTTCGTTCGGCCAGGTGAAAGAGGCCCTGGTTAAGGGGAACTTCACCCAAAAGAACGAAGGGACGGAGCCGCAGAACGGGGAGATCTGCCAGCTGTCTCTAAGGATATCACATTCGGACCTGGAAGATTTGGGGAATCGCTCGTTCCAAGAGCTGGGATTCGGAGTGCAGAAACTGAGGCTGAACTATAATAACTTAACGTGAGTTGTTTTATTTATTTCTCGTTTTATTTTGGTCTGTCAGGTTTTGAGCTTTGGTCGACCTCGGGTCGGACAGCTGACGTCTTTAGAACCCATGGCCGGATTTTTTTTACGAGACGGGACGTCCTTAGCCTTAATAAGTATCTTGAAATTGTGATTGCCGTGCTCCTCGAAAAGTACTTTGTTTTGGAAAATTTCGGTTTACCAGATTTTTGAGAACCAAAATTTTCAAGTGTAACCTCCTTTACGGAAGCCAAACGTAAATTGACTTGAATCGTCATTTTTGCTTGGTTTCTGCAAGTAAAAAAGACGCGTAAGTACTGATTTTTTCATTAGTGGAAGAAAGTTATTTAATGGATGACTCAAATAGAGGTCATTATACCGTTTCAATGAAATTATAGGTATATATTCCTTAAAGTAATTCACGGTAAAAGGTGTAAATATGAGAAATCTTATTGCGGGTGAACTATAATCAAAGATATTACAGACGCGACGATAAAATCGTATGTAAATGAATATAAGAGAAGTCGGAGAAAAATTAACCCAAGGGATATTTCATGAAGTTCTAATATCAACATAATCAACGTAGGCAGGTCCGGGAATATTATTGGTTATACCTGGTTCTCCACATACTCCTGTTTTTTTTTGTAATATTCGTCATGACTTTGCGGCTCTTTCAAGTCGTCCATCAGCTGAAACATTTTCCTACCTCTTTTTCTTTTCCCTTCAACTTTTCCTTCTAGCAAGTCCTTAATCATGCTATCTCTCCTCGGGTAATTTATGATTCAGCTGGCAAAAAATATATTTCACAACACTTTCCCGTATTTTATGCATGTATTTTCGGTAAAACCTCTTAACTAAATAAAGTTATATGAACGAGAATAGAGAATTAGTAATATCCCTTTTTACGTATACTTTCAGTTCTTAAGGCCCAGAAAAAATTTAGTAGAAATAACCAAGTAAATTAGATGAAATTCTGAAAAAGAAACACGATTATTGCACGAATTTTAAAAAGTATCAGATGTATAGAAAAATCGGAAATATAAAATTTTTAAACAGACAAGAAGACTGAAAAAAACTCGATCCTTAGAAAGGCACCCATATATTTATAGCAATAAAACTAGCATCTTGGTTTAAATTTTCACAATTTTTTCTTCTACAACTAGAGCCGCACATTGTCTTCGGCATGAAAGCAAATCAGGAGTCATTGAAATCGACGTACATTGTTAGGGAAATGTCTGAATTGAATTAATCTATCTCGCTACAGTACGGAGCGAAGCGAGAAGGTAAATTGCCTCTTTAAAAGAGAAACCGCAAGGATGTAACGTGTCGAGCAATTAAATACGAATGAAAGGTTACGCAGGAAATTTATACTCCTTTTTCCTCTATTCCTCCTCAAAGAAAACCGGTGTTTATGCGGGATAAAAATCGTACCTTATACTACATAAAAAAATCGCGTACTTCAACTTACTCCAATAACAGCTGTCTGTTTGACGTGATTTCAAAATAAAATAAACGTTTCTTTTCTTCAATTAACGGCCACGCACAACATTTAACTCGAGGTGAACGCGTAATAAATTATTCCCATTCATAATCGTGGTTGGAAGGTAAAACTCCAAATGCATTTCAACGACGCATTATGCGGGATGCAAACAGGATCCCATTGCCAAGAATAAATTAAATTTTCAGATCGGGACGGAGAATGGAATCGGAACGACACGTCGAGCGATTACCATTGTGACATAAAACCCCCCTCCGAAATCAATTCTTTTCGCTCCCTCTGAAGGAGGGAAGGGTGGCAACAGCGCTGTATCCGATTCTACTATATTGCGAATATTTTATGCTGATTCAGTCCTTCGCTTCACTCGAGTTTGTGTTTACATGTGGCCGAGTAATGGCGGACGCGTTTCGTCATCGTACGAGGGAGAGAGAGGGAGGGAGGGAGGGAGAGGGAGGGAGGGAGAGAGGGAGAGGAGAGGGAGAGAGAGGGAAAGAGAGAGAGAGAGGAGAGAGAGAGGGAGAGAGAATCGGGAGGGAGTCGACTGAGGTTTCCAGAGATTAAAGATTACTTCTCTGCCTACTCGATTCAAACTCCCTTCCCCCGAGCGTCGCGGACTATGACGAATTTCGATCGGAGATTTACGTACCGAAGAAGGCGCGACACCTCTTCGGTTTGATGGGAGGGATGGGTCATATTTTTTTCCCCCTAAGGAAACAATGGAGACGACGTTGAGTTGTCACGTTGCTGGGACAGGAGCCGTGTAAAAACGTTATCGTCGAAGCGTGACATGGAAACGAGAACGTTTGAGGAAAATAATCTTCCCACATAATCGGAAGAACACGGGTACATCACGTGAAAGGACGGGATACCTGGGATTTTACGCTCCAATGATGAAAATTGTGGCGTAATATGCGTTCTCCGGGAAATCGAACGTTCGACGAAATTCTGCGAAATTAACAACGCGAGAGTGTGCCGGTAAAAAAAAATTACTCGTTTCGTGGATACGGGAGTTAACTCGACCTTCGTAGCGAGTGGACTTATCGAACAGCATTGTCTGAATATTAATATAGAGGGAGAGGTTGACTGTAATTCTTAACGTGACCGGAAATCTAACGAGGGACTTCCTCTTGCAGGGCGGATGCTTTTAACCAACCGAGACATCGAGCCTAAATGATTCTCCTTTCTCAAATTAGGGTACTTTCGGTGAGAAAAGGGATAACTAAGCAAACTTAACCCCAATAAACGAATGTACTAAGGCACGAGAACATTTTCTCACTTGATCTCAAATCAATGTTTTTCTATATATCTCTTTGAACTTATACTCGGACATATGGCCCCAAACATTAATTTCTTCTCTTCAAACTGCATCTTATAATTCTGAATTTTCTGGTTTATTCGGATGATCTGTGAAACTCATAAAGGGACAAAATATTTGGAGAAACCTATTGGAATGCAAAGCATCCGTCGTCATCAAATGCCACTGAAGGCGGCTAAATCTCAGCTGAAATGCGCACATGTTTTCTCGACCCTATTAAGGCTATCGTTTGACATGAGCCATATATTGAACTCGTTTATTAAACTTTGACCTTGCCGTTTATTGGATAAATATCACGAATCAACGTTTTAAGTAGATAGGTCGAGATCAATTTTCCGTTTCTTTTTTTAGGTAAAAAAAATTTCGATAAAAATTATCATGAATTGCGCATTAACGAAATGGGTGTCGCGTACAAGTCGATAATCATCTGCACCAAACGAATCGCTAATCACCATTGTAATAGCCAGTGACGTGCCGGGCATCCTCCCCAAACCCCGTGTAATGGGACCCAAGGCCAAAGAGGATCCAATATAGAGGAATGTGAATCCGGGGCTGGGGTCTCACAACGTTATCGGTACCCTACTGGTAATAGTCGTTCCTGCAATATTTCATACAATTCCGACACTCGTGCTAAAAGAAAGTAGCAAATGAGTTATCATTCCATTTATTATTCGTCATAACAACGTAACAGATTCGGTAATGGGAAAAAAACGTAGTTTCGAAAGTCAGCGGTCCGTCGCTTCAGAGGACCGCGCTAATTTAAAACCACTATCGATAAAGTCGACCAAAGGTCATATGCATTTCTCTCAGAGGTCGCGCCTTCAAGCCCAAACGACAGTACGTAAAAAGTAGCGCGGTGCACACTCACGCCCGAATCGCCGTCCATCTTCTTGTTCCCCTTCTCTTTACCTCCGAGAAAACTCGCGAGCAAAAAACAAAACGATCCGGAAGCGCTGCGCGAAATTCACGACTTGGAAACTCTTCAAAATAAAAAAAGAAACACTCAAACAGGCGAGAACTAGACGAGAAGACGTCCTCCTGGGACGAAACTCCGAGTATGAAACGTGGAGTCCTCTCGAAATGAAAATCCGTCTCGTCCCCGAGAAAGGAGAAAACGGCCAAAATATCCGCAACATCTTTCCTTCGGAGAGAACGAAACATCTTGTTAGCCCTACGGACATCTCCCCCTTTTGCAGCACCCTGCCACCTCCTTTTCGCTCGACTTTCTTTCTTTCCTCCCCCCTCTTTCGCTCCAACCCCATCTCCCCTCCGCCCCCTCCCCCTCTCGTCTTCTTCCGTTCTCCCCTCTATCTCTCTCCTCCGTTTCCCCCTCTCCTTGCTCACTCGCACCAATAAGTGCGGTTGGAGGCCGTTGCCGGGTCGCGACCCCGCACACTATCTTCCAGGAGGCGCCGCAGGACGTGGGAGAAACGAAAGGCCATAACATAGCTTGGCTCTGGGCCATTGGGCATTGTTTTCGCCACCGCGGTGACAGTTGCCATGACGATATTCCGCGTGGGAGTCGGGGTAAGGTTGAAGGGATTACTTCGTTCGCGAGAGATGGATGGGGGAAAGAGTAAAGTAACCATGATCGGCGTCGAGGGATACTGTCCACGTGGTTAGCTATCGGGGAGGGTGATATTATGTAAGAAATAAAAAAATACGGATTTTTTGAAGGAGAGGACGTTTGTCAATACGGACCGAGGCGTCTCCTCTGCCGAGGACGAATTTACAAGATTGATATGGCGCGCTGATCTCCCATTCAGAACCCGTGCTTGCACGATTGATGAAATTCCGAGTTACTTTGAACTCAAGATGGCGGAACGAGCAAGGGCATGGATAATGATCGTGAAGCATCTTCGCCTCACGAGGGCGTCACGTTCATTTCCAACGTGACGGAATGAAATTTTACGGTTACGTATTAAAATTCGCTAATCTTTTCAGGAGCGAGAGTGGTACAAACACATCCATTAACGATCGGCGATCAAATATTTCGACCATAAATTTATTGTCGGAAAAATTTTAAGTTATGACCATACTGGAAAGATGCGCTTCAATCGAAGATAATCTCTTAAAAATCAACACTCGGATTGTCACTGCAAATCAGTTTTCATTTAAAATAAACTGCGAGTCGTGGACAGCATTGTCCAAATATTTTCCCTTGCAAAACACTAACCCCCTTTAAAGCATCATTCCCTGTAAACTTCGTTAAAATTAAATCGTAATCCCACTGACTAACCTCCTCGTGACATAAAATACAACACCCATCTGATATTATCCTACGGATGCCTTAGACGTTTCTGTCTTCTCCGATAAACATCTCAATGCTAGATTGAGAGAAAGAAAGATAAAAGGAGAGATCCAATAATTGCCAGGGGCAATAAATTACTCGAGAAAAAATGTGTTGGCAAAGGTTACGGAAATCAATCTTCGAAGCCCTATCTTGAATCTTAGTTATTCCGTTCCCTCCTTCGACACAATTGGAGAAGGAGCCTATGGCGTCGGTTATTAAGTCAGCCAATCGTGGGCGATATCCGCCGTCTCACGTCGAAGATGCCCCCACAGAGGGCACCAATGCGCGAGGGTCAATTGCGGGAGGCCCCTCCACCTCAGGCACGGTGTTATGCATCCAAAAACACCGTGGCGGTGCCTTGAGCTGCCTACGCTCCAGGATGCACCGTCTAGCTGCAGCTGGAGAAGAGCGCAAAGGCGTGGGAAACGGAAAGACGCGCACTATAGATACAAAAGACATTTTAAGAATACATTTTTTATAATCTCACTGTTGCCATAATTCGCGAACAGACGCGATGGTGCGTTAAAAGAATAAAATAAGCTATTGGCGTTTCGTCTGAAGAGAAATACCGAACTTTTGTTCCTCGTTCAAAATTAAACGATGATGGAGCGCTAAAACGAGCAGGCAATTCGATGAGAAAACTCACTTTTATGGCATCTATTATACAAAAGTGAATGTATGTGTGTGTGTATCATGATTTTAAAACTCGAAAACTACAGATCGTAGAAGCAAGAGAAAGGTATCAATTTAAACGGCATTTGTTTCTACTGACTATGAGGTCCCTGAAAAAATATTTTCGTTTGCTAAAGTGTCCCGGGTTCGAATCCAGGTGGCAATTATATTTTCCCATAAGTTTACACGGGATTTTCGATTTTTCAGAGTGCAGGGTTTCTTTCCTTCGCTCATCAAAATACGTAAATGTGGACCGATTTTCTTTATATTTACTTTATTCGACGGAGAAAACTCTGTACTATCTTATTCTTGCAATGTTTACATGTTAAACAGTCGAAGTTTTCAGAAATACGCATTTGTTATCGAAATTTTGCGTATTTTTCTTACTCATTCCGGGCTTTGCCAAGGTGACCGTCATTGTTGCCTCCGATTCAATTAGTGCCAATTAAACATTAAAATTGACGAAAGAAAAGCGTTGTTCGCTTCGAACTTTTTTAAGCATCGAAATTAATGACGCATAGCAACATAAATATTTAAAGATAATTATACTGTTGATTGCGTCTGGGAAGCGTTTACTCAAGGCATTTCATCATTAATTTGATGTTGGAATATTACCTTTTTGTAAGTAAAACTATTATATTATACATTTGTAATGCTTATTAACGCAAATAGGCTCAAGCATAAATTTAAAGTTAGATGAGAATAGAGACGTACGTTTTTTAAAATTTAAGATTGAAAGTTACATACTTATTTTCTCTTCGTAGCTACATTTACGCAGATAAAGTTGTACATTTTCATTTATCATATAAATAAAAGAAAATGTGTTAGTTTGCTTGAATGTTAACGCTGTAACTCCAAAACCAATAAACCTAGTAAGCTGAAACTTGGCATGTGTACTTAGGGAAACCTGAGGGTGTGCACCTAGGGCTTATTTTTTAATTTTTGGCTTGGAAGGGGGGGAGTCAACAAATTAAATAAACGGTCATTAGAACTAAAGAACTGAAACTTCGCATCGGGAACAAGTGCAGCATATTTTTCATTTGCATTTTAAATTTACTTAGAATCATCGTACAAAATTTAAAAACACGGGTCGTTAAAGGTGTTTCTTTTTATCGTAGAAACAGTTTTGTTAACGTGTGCTGTCGATTGAAAAGATGCGTTTGATTTCATTAAAGTAGTTTAAATATGTTTACATTGATAAGTATATTTTACAAGTTTTTTTTCGTGTTCTATATTGTCTGCTCCAGGGTCGGAATTCCAAAAAATCTTTTCATATATGCACCAGAAGGAAAGACTAAAAATATTGTATACCAAAAAGCACTATAATAAAGGCTGTGAATAAAATCAGTATTTTATTGTTGCCTATCCCGGGCAACGCCGGGTACCCCAGCTAGTTCGTTAATATGTTTAGTGGATTCCTACGGCCATCGATCATTCTATCTTAGTTTCTACCGATGGCTATTACTTTAATAAATTACGATTATTTAACTGAGCTACGCCGCTTAAGAGATCAATTCTCTGACATTATTATGGAAGATAATATACTGCTACCCAACCAAAAAGGCACGTGTACCTTTTTGTGAGGACTTTACCCTTCGATGAAAAGAGCACGCTTTTTTTTAATGTTCATTACCATGATGCCATAGAATGCTTGGTGATATGTATCGCTTCAATGTCCTTATTCATATGCGCGTGACTCGGAAGATGCATTGAATATAGGACGGTAAATGGTACTTATCGGTTGTATCCCCCCCTCCCCACTGCTATAAAAACTGATTGGCCTGTCGACATTTACTAACCCAATCTCCGGACAACGTAGAGGGTTACTTTGATTCGGGCGAGACGAAGGGCGCGGTAGCGCCCGGAGCCGACTACCCATTAAAACAAAGCGAGCCGAAGGCTCGTCAATATATCCTTCCATTTGCGGCGCAACAGTTAAGAGGATATAACATTGAAAGAATATGTTGACGAGCCTTCGGCTCGCTTTATTTTAATGGGTAGTCGTCTCCGGGCGCTGCCGCGCCCTTCGCCTCGCCCGGAACCAAAGTATCCCTCCCCGTTGTCCGGTGATTGGGTTTGTAAATGTCGAGACCGGCCAATATATCCTTTCAATATTATATATATATATAATTGGGATGAAAAAATGACTATTAAGTAGTGATGATAATAATAAATAAATAACTACATAGCAATCAATATTTACTTAGTAACCACATGGATTGGGGGGGGGGGGGTATAACCGATAAGTACCCGGTAAATTAATGCGCGAATGATTTCTTTTAGATTCGAAAGCCAATAAAATTGGGATGAAAAAATGACTATTAAGTAGTGATGATAATAATAAATAAATAACTACATAGCAATCAATATTTACTTAGTAACCACATGGATGGGGGGGGGGTATAACTGATAAGTACCCGGTAAATTAATGCGCGAATGATTTCTTTTAGATTCAAAAGCCAATCTGTCTCCCCAAGTAGATCACGGAAAGTTTCCATTACATGTCACAAACTAGAGCAGAATACGTTATAAAATATTAATATCTCGCTGAATTTTAAATTAGGTTATTTAAATGCATCACGAACTGAATTTTCCGTTAAATTTAAATTAACCGCAAAATTTTATGGGTTTCTCATGTGAATAATTCAGTAACGATTTGGCAATAAAAAAGGAGGGCAATTCTAAAAACGGTTGCATAGAGAAAAGGAAAGTTTGATTTACAGGATGTAAAGGAGATAAATTCTCCACGTTGTCAATTGAATTTTACAGCAAACTTAATAAAACTACGTCAGTAGAGGCTGTTGGGCCACATGCTTACTACTGATCGTTTTATACCTTTGCTTCATTAATATGTGACAATTCCGTATCTTGTACAAATTACTTATAGTTTTTACCAAAGTCATGATAAAATTTCACATGATCTGGAAGTCATTGCTTAGATCGCTTCATTCATTTCTGGTATCCCATTTTTAATATTTTGGGATAAAGATGTTATAATTAGACATGATATCGTTTATCTAGCGGTAATGTGAACACTTCTGAGCTACAAAACGATGATTCGCTTATTTAATAGCTAACATAGACTGAATTCCAAGGCAAATTAGTCTCAAGAATAAATTTATGAATCAGCATTGTATGCTAAGATGGCCGAGAATCCTAAATATCAGCGATATGTACTTTAACTCTAGATTATAAAGAAGTTAATAGTTTTTAAAAATACAATCAAAATGGAATAAATAAAGCAGTGCACTAATGTGTATAATATTAACAATCAAAATTTCCTCACTATATTAAAACATTTATGCAAATTGTTCCATATCGCCACACGAGGAGAGGTATTCCATTGGAAAACATTTAACATATCCTAAGGGCGATTTTCCCGTCCACAACATCATCCAAAATTGCCGCGATTCTTTTACAATCTCACAAAAGACGCGAGACAGTCCAACCCGTTCCTTTTTTGACGAATTTTACCCATTCAGGAAAATTTTTTGAAGGCTCGTTTGATGCGTGCGCGTCGGTCACGAGGACGCGACTCTCCATGTCGGCGTAGCAAAACGATTGCGGCGTCGTCTCGTGAATCGCCGTTCAAAGTCATCGCGTGAGATAACCTTTGGCCGCTGCACGGGGTTGCAAATTTTCATTTTAAAAATTAATTATTTCTGCCTTGCGAGCCGTATCGTCGTCCGTGTTGAGATTCAGATCAAACGTTCTTTGAAGAGAAACCCAGCAAATTCTGCACCTTCAAAATAATATTTTTTCTCTCTTAAAAGTTAAAACAAATTAAAATACGATAATGCGGACATATCGGAATATTCTTGGTCGATTGTACAGATCCATATAAAAAGTAATTGAGCGGCATATTTTCATCTTTGAATTTTCAAGTATATTTTGCTGATGACAATAAGAAGTTAGGTATTTTTATAGAATTTCACTGTCCAAAGTACGGATTATTGGCGTGATTATAAATCCATAGAGAATTATCAGGGCTATTCAATCTAGGATCCACATGATTAATTTCATTATTCGTAAGCGTAGAATATACATTATGTACTATTTTATAACACAGAATAATTAAAACATTTTGCGGGATCGAGAATCAATGAAAATAAATCAATTACATCGCTTTCTCTGTAATTAGGCAATGAAAAGCATATTTTCTACAAGTATTTATGTTTTCTATGGGATTAGTTATATACTTTTCTTCAAAACTTTCTCCGTTCCGTCTCATTCAAACATGTTATTGTACATGCCATAGGATTGCGATACAAAGCATCACTATTTGTGCGGTCAAATCAGGTAATTCAGAAACTTATAAAGAAAACTGAATCGAGGCATACTTTAAACTACATTAAGGTTTAATCGCGAATTGAACAATTTGAACGAAGATTTGCTCCTCTTGTGGATGTGATAAGTTATGCGTCGTTTCCACTCCCGGTTCCTCATGAGATCTCTTGGGTCTTGTGTAAGGTTATCGCAAATTTATGTTCTTTCAACTCGCCACCAATCTCCTAAACAAATTATCTCCTCCATGTTTTCCAAGAAATGTCCTTGAGCGACCATTTGGTAGATATTGTAGGAAGGATAAACCTTTTAACACAATATGCTACAATACTGTAACATGACTCTCGAGTTTTGGAAAGAAAGTTAATCAGACAGCGACATTGAATGTTACTTTTTCGAGTGACTTTTAAATTAGTTTTTCAAACAATTATGTACAGAATCCTCGTATTTATTTTGAGTGCACCTACGATTCACGAATCGGCAACACAATGCTTCAATTATGGATAGCAGTCAGTGCAGTAGAAAGGGAGGGGCGAGCAGGGCGATTGTCCCGGGCGCCGAAGCGAAGGGACATTTGAAGGGCGAGTCCCGAGTCGATTTTTTTATATAAATTTTTAGAAATATATTATTACTGAATTTTAATTTATTGGGTATTGCAATGAATGAATAACATTCATAATGTATCATGAAGCTGGAATTGCTTTTTTAATTATTAAAGTTTGGGGGCGGTGTTTTTCGGTCTTGCCCCGAACGCAAAACCTCGTTGAAACGGCATAGATGATAGTGCTCTTCATTTAATCTATCAGGACTTGCGTTGTAAATGGTTTGATTTACATTCATATCCAAACCCTTACGATGCATTGTTTAACCTGCACTACCTTCTATATATTATTATAAATCTGCTATCGGACATTTCGTCCAACCCGAAAAGTCCACGCTACAAATTGGTCCATTCCAGTAGGTACATACATACATTATCGAAGGTACAGTTGTCAAATTTGTTCAGTCATGTAAGTCCAAGGGATTTAGGGTACAATTGTTTCATTACATACAATATATTTCCTCCACTGCAATTTACGTCAAATGGTATATAATTGGTATTTCGTAACAATGTGTGGTGATGTTGCATGTTGATCAGTGATTGATTTAAACTAACAAGTCGAACAACCTTTAGTAAAACTTCATTAAATTTGTATTCACCCATTATATTATGGTGACTATGTAGCCAATCGATAGCAGGATACCCAAATGGTTTAAGTTATACGGAATATAAGACATAAAACCGCATAGCTTCTTATCTCCTAGATATTGCATATAGGGTGAAAACAAATCCAGCTGAAGCTTACGAAGAAGATGAATTTGAGGATTTAAATTCTCTAAAATTTGAAATTACGTTTTATTTTGATTGATAGTAAAATTCAAACCTAAAGAACTCATGCAAATAATTTCATTAAAGAGTTTATTAGTATATCATTCATTCTAATTACCGAGTAATTGTCTGGCATAAGATTACTACGTAATATAACTACGACTAATGTCTTGTAAGGAATTTATTGGAAAGAACCCGTCTCCTGTTGGGCCAATTAAATGTTGGGCAGTTTTATTTCTTGGACCATTTTGACTGGAGTTTGTTTTAAATGACCAAACGACCGATTGGGCAATTTCAGTTGTTGGATTTTATTTCTTGGACATTTCAGATTGGACCAAATGTCGTGTAACGATTGAAATCGGATACCATTATCAAAGCAAACTACTTTGTTATCTGCATATAATATTTTTATAACGATACAACTATTTTCCTCAATCGATGGGCTTCTATTTTTGCGTATCTTAATGGAATATCCACTATTAATAATATATTAGGAACGTTTATGAGTTCAGTATATATATGGACGAGTTTTAACATGATGCTTGACATAATACTTTCCCTTCGCCTCATCTCGTAATACTCTCCATGTGGAGAAGGAAATACATAATATGCGTTTTAGCATCTGATGAGAAAGGGATAGTCATGTTTTCTATTAGCTATCAAAATAATTTTTACGACTCCATTTTGCGAAAAGAATGGAATGGAAAACGGAAACGAAATAAAGAAACTAAAAATCATAATACAGGAGAATAAATTATGGTGTAACCATAAAAATGATGGATTCTTCTTTATAGCAAAAAGGTAACAATCAAAAGAAAATAAAACTGCCTTTTATGATATTCCGTCGTATAATTATTTCCATGAAAAATTAGTATCGAAAATTGGGAAATGTATCGCTGAAAATTTCTCGTGAACAGTAGGAAAGTGGAGTGCATTCAAATTGAACGCGTTTATCGCACGACTGAAATATCTTCATAAAAAATATGAACTGAGGGTCATTGTCTTAATGATCTTGAAACTGAGAGGTTCTTTAGTGAAAAAACTAACGAGGGACTTCGTACACCATCACTCGCTATACTACTGATTGTGCACAATCTATCAAAAATATTTCTGTGGAATTTTTACGCAAGGATTGCTCCGGGATTGTGTTTGTTTTTTACCGCGATAGGAGGCCACCCTCTTAGTGTTGCCCATATCACATATGTGTTCATTATTCGTCCTAATTTACCAAAAAGCAACTAATAAGAGGAATTTATCAAAGTATTAGTCCAATCTCGAAAAATCCTTCGGTTTTCGTCACCACTAATTGCCATCACCTTTTGTTATCAAGTTTCCAATTATGAATGATTGAAGAATATTATCTTTAAAACATTACATTTACTCTTAAAATATATACACGATGAAAAGTCGGAGTAAAATTATTTCTGGACTGAGAATCGAAAGCGAGTCTTCCACCTTGGGATATAGTTTACCACTGAACTACCGAGACTCATTCTTCCGTTTCGGATTAGGGTATATCTAATTGATCGAGCTAACAGTGCTACTGTATCAACCTGCAGCAGCAGATGTCCTCCATTGGGAGCGCCTAAAGAAAACTCCATTAACGTCTCAGAGGTGAGATGGACAGTAAAAGATACCAAATACATCAACATTATAAAACATTTTTAAATTATTACTCTCCAAAAAAGAATTTGAATCATCGCACTTGCCTTACCGAACTAAATGCAACGAACTTAATGTACTGCGTTACGCCTTCCTAACGAAGTGTAGCTGTAGACGAAAATCGATAAAAAACCCACTGCTTGGTAAGTTTACATGTAACTCAAACCAGGTCATTCGTGGAAAGAATTAAAACATATATTTTAGCAATATATTTACAGAATAAAATTTTTTAGAAGCATCGGGAGAAGAAATTTTCTCTATTTTTATCATTTTCCTCGAAGTGAAAAAATAGATTGGATTATATTTGCATTCATAATAAGAATTAAGGATACAATTTAAACTTGCAAGATTCCTAATTATTTTGTGACTTTCTATAACGATTTTACAATCACCGCACACAAGTTGAAGTGTGTGATATGTTTTCCAGCGCTTGAAAAGTGCTTATCGATGTGCCCAACGCTTCAAAATTCACACCACAAGGAAGTAGTTGTTGCCCTCTTTTATGACATTTTACTTTTCGGAATTTAGAAAACCATCCGGAATAGGTCACATGCAAGAAGCGAAGGAATTTTGTTGCTCAATAAGTTCACATCCTGCAAAATTATCTTAATTCGAGCATTAACTAAATTAAAGTGTATTATCTCCGGTTAATACAAATCTAATCTTTTGCCGGCATTCTCCGTGTAGTGACGTCTTAAGAACGAAAATCTATTCAACAAGTTTTTCTTCAATGTACAATACGCAAAAACCTGTGATAACTAATAGATAGCGCGATTTTTGTCGTGTTCAGCGTTATTATATGATAAACAAATGTTCTTCAACGAAGAATGTTTTTTTTCAAAGTTATTTTTAAATGTACCTAACTCTTTATGTAACATGCAACATAATTAAATTTACATTTGGTGAAATGTCCTGGGGGCTTAAAGAATATGCCATGAAAAATGAACGATTCAAGCCGCTAATTCCGTCGAATTTCAGCTTTCTCATACGAATTGATGAATAAATATCTTTGTAAACAAAAACAAAAATATAAGAAGCATTTCTTCTTTCAATTTTTAACGTTTTCATGGAAATTTTACTCTCACTGTATTATGAGGACAATACAGAATTTTTTGCTTCTTTCACTTATATAGTACACTAGCTGAAAGTACCTGGCGATGCCCGGGTTATGCCGGGTCTTTGGCGAATAAAATTATGTATTATATGGTAATACAATCATTTCTCCCTTTGTGAACCTCAAAACGTGTATTTCCGTTGAAATCTCGATTTCGAATTTTTTCATGAAAACAATAATTTCTCTATACTACGTATATTGGAGAAAGTAAAAACTAATTCTGAGATATCTCTGATACCTATAAATTGGGCGAACTTTTATGTTTTTCTTTTTATTCAAATATATGTCCTTTCTTTTTTATATAACAATCAATGCAACCGTTTCTGTAGAATATCATGTAATGTGTTTAAAATAATAACGTGTGTCCCTATTCTCATTTAATTAAAAATTTATGCTTGAGCCTATTTGCGTTAATAAACATTATGGATGTATAATATAATGGTTCTACTTACAAAGAGATAAGATTCCTGCATTCAAACGATGATAGGAAGATTCAACTGCTTTGATTGAATCGTTAGAAACGCTTCCCATACGCAGTTAACTGAATAATTATCCGTAAATATTTATGTTTTTATGTATAAATGTTGACATTGCTACAGCAATAATTTCGATGCTTTAACAAAGTGCGAAGCGAATAACGCTATTCTTTCACCTATTTAAAGGTTTAATTGTCATTAATTGAATCGGAGGCAACAATTACGGTCGCCTTGACAACGTCCGGAAAGAGTACAAAATATCCGCAAAATTTCGAAAACAATTGCTTTTTTCTGAATGATTCGACCGTGTAACATGTAAACATCGGAAGAATAAGATAGTATAGAGTTTTAGCCGTCGAATAAAGTAAAAACGAAGAAAATCGGTCCATATTCACATGTTTTAATGAGTGAAGGAAAAAAACCTTGCACTTTGTAAAATCGAAAATCCCGTGTAAACTTATGGGAAAATAAAATTGTCTCCTGGAATCGAACCCGGGTCGATTTTGAAAATCCCGGGTACCCTATGTTACTCGTAGAGTCATATGAAGTCAATTAGCAAAGTTTGGTCCCGATAGCTCAAAGGTCGTGGGAATGTATAAGGAACAGATGGACAGGCATTCAATTTTATATATTAAGACTCGCTGTCGCTCGCCAACCCCCTTCTCCTTTGCGTGCTGTTTCTTCGTTTCTACCATGTAGTACGTATTGGATTTACATTAATTTCAACGGAATATGGGTTTAAATGAATATAAGCATTTTATACGGAATGTACAATTGCTCTCCGATAATAAATTAGCAATAATAATTTATTTAAATGATACTTAATGTAACACCACTATAAACTACATTTTTAATTATTTGATTCTCCGCTGTATTATCACTTCCAGTAACTTGTATTTTCACACCTTGACATGACTTTGCTCTGGATATAGCTATATAAAGTTGACCATGTCCAAAAATTGGTCTATTTTGGTTTTTATATAAACCGACTTTTTCGAAACTTTGTCCCTGGGCTTTATTAATTGTCATAGCAAATGCTAGACGAACAGGGAGCTGAGTTCTGTGCAAAATGAATGGTAGTTCTGTATCGTATTTTGTAGATAATGTTATTCGAGGAATAGAATTCTCCTTTGTGGTCTCCTGTTAATATCTCACAGTAAAGAATACGTTTCTCTATTCTACGAAAAATAAGTCGGCTGCCATTACAAAGTCCATCCTTAATACAAATATTTCCTAGTAATATAACTACTGCACCGATCTTTAGTTTCAGTTGTTGAGGAGAGAATCCAGTTGGAATTAAAGTTGCTAAATACTTAGGCTGGTATTGAATCATTGTATTGTCCGTACCGTCACTATCTGCAGAAGTCGCGACATCAAAACCGTCACAAATTATTTCAGGTGTAGGAATTTCTGTAATCATTCTAAACAAATACTATTACCATTAAATAGTTACATTTTCATTATTTATTTTTCAAGATAACAAATAAATTATTATTAGCAGGAAAAATAAAATTATATTACAATTTCATAACTCATAATAAAATTTTTTAAATATCTATTTAGAGAGAGAGAGAGAGAGACACGCACAGGCAAGTCGCTGTCGTCTAAAGGGGACTTTAGTGCATATGCACTGAAATTATCGGGGACAACAATACCCGTAACCATGGAATCTTAGTATTGAAATGTTAAAAAAAATTACAAAATCTCGAGTATAAATTCAAAATATGAGAGAATACGCAAGAGATCAGTCTCATACGTAAGTAGTATTCGACGATAAGAATAAGAATCCTCATTCATTTTGGAGTGTTTTAGCGTAAATTTCGTATCGATAACTTACTTTTAAGATATTTTAAAAAGTAAACGAATGAAAGCCTTCAAACCAAAAATGTGATATATGTGTTATCTTATGGGAAAAGACATTCATCCTGTGAGGGTCAAACCCGTGACCTCATTCAAAATTTTTAGTGATAACGTGGAGATTCATTAAAACTGAAATCCTGAAAATTTTCAGACTCCTCAGTAAATTTTTAACGGAGTTATTCGCAAAATTAGAGCGTTACGCAGCATGATGATGATGACCATTACGATTTTATAATATAGAGAGATAATGAGCTAAACTTCTTTTATATAACTAGCACATAAAGGTTAATCACACTGCTTCCAAACAAATGACATGGACTTCATTTCATTCATGGAATAATGCTCTTTCGACACCAATTCGGAATTAATGGAGATTACTAAGCATTTTTCATCAATAGACATATCTTTCGACGGTCGGCTTATCGACAGGAATCTGTCAAAGCCAACATCGTCAGACAGAAAAAATATTATTTACATATTCTAAGAGTGAGCAAATATAAATGCTAAAGAGCTAATTTGGTTCTATCTTTTGCCCGGGTCTAATTTCTAATGCAAAGCGTAGTGGTATAACACGAAAATGATTAAGTTTATAAGGTGAAATTAATGATACAAAAAGATATAATTAGTCATACCTTTATAACTACGAAGGATTAAAAGGTATGTCTCACGCTTCATGTGGAAAGACTTATGATAATTGATTCTTTCTTTTAAGGTCGATAAACAAACTGACGTTTGCCAACATGTCGGAAACGACGTTTCTCAGTTTGGCTGACAATGCTCTGACCGAGTTCCCTGCAGAGGCTCTGAGCCAAATGCCATCTCTTATTACGCTGGACCTAGGAAGGAGTCACCTGAGCGTTATATCACAGACTGATTTTAAGGTATGCCTCCGTTTCCACCAATAGCTATAGCAATATTACTTAATATTTTATATATGTGGGTCTATCGATCTGATAAGCAGCAAATACTTTATTTGAAATAACTACTCAACTTGGAGTAAGTTATGAAAACCATCACAAATATTTCCTGCCTCATACAAAAAGTAAATGCTCCTTGCTGCTGGGCAGCTGAAAGAATATAGTTGATTAACATAGAGCTGACATGATATCATTTACGAAAATTGAAATTCTTTCCGAATTAACCGAAATGTCTATTCTAAATTCTAAAAAATATTATTCTTGCAAATGTGAGAAACTTTATTCACCGTAAGTACGGTACATGTTATTATCTCAATTGATCTAGCGTAACAGAAGCTTTTTCGTGGCATCTATCGACAAGCATATATAGAGTGTAAGCGCCATCCTAATTTAAAATAACTTTTGATTGCGATTTAAATTGTTACTATTTTAATTAACTAGCCTTTGCATCGATTTAT
Organism: Uropetala carovei; assembly: GCA_036926305.1. Lineage (NCBI taxonomy): Eukaryota > Metazoa > Arthropoda > Insecta > Odonata > Petaluridae > Uropetala > Uropetala carovei. Next base: position 386,737 of record JAXCHB010000063.1, on the reverse strand, counting down.
CCGACGTTTATGGGACGTATCTAAATTAGCGATTATTGTACTATTAGAGTTTTAATCAATACATGAGCGGTATACATGCAACTTGAACGCTTTAACACCTAGCTATTAACTAGTGTTAATTTCTTCGATTTAACTTTTAAGAAAAATCAGATAAAATGAGCAGTTATGCTTAATAAATGATTTATAATAAATTTCAAAACTTATTTTTAAGATTTGAATAAAAATAAAACAAAAAATTCGCCTGAGGAAGGTAGAAGCGTCGCCGGCGAAACTGTTCAAACAAAAATATATTACACAGCCTATTCCTGAGAGAACGTCGCTATAAAAACAACTTTTATTGTATGTCAAATTAATTAAATAAAAATATTTTTGGCAAACATATGAAAACTCATTTAAATGTTGGTTCGCATAAAAATATTCACGTTATATAGAATTTGTTTTTTCCTTTTAGCAGACAATAAAGGTTTTAATGAAAAATATTTTGAATCATTTTTTATCGCTCGGAACATATAAAATCGCATTCTAAAACGTGAATCTAGCAATTACTCAATTACTCCAATCCATGCATGCAAAAAATAATACAAACGAAGCCAAATCTAACGCTGGCGAGACCTTGAAAGTTTAAGACTATAAACTAATTGTAAGTCTAATTGACCAAGGAAACTCTCTTTTAACATCCGTCGCCGTGAAGTAAATGCCGGTACTATGTGACAGAGAAATGACTCCCCTAAAAATGGTACGTGGAGCTTCATAAGTGTTACTCGAAGAGAAAATGTCGGTAGTAACCCTAGTTATTTATTGTAATGTTAATAGGAGAATATAAATGTTTTTCTTGTAATGGTAATTAGTTCATTTATTATACTGTCACGACTTCTACACCACAATAGAAAATGTACTTCATATTTGCGAGGTAGATGGTGCAGGAAGACCTATTATATTTTCTAAGTGGTACATGCAGGAGTCTCAAACTCACAACGATGCGCGGACCGCATTAAGGCACCGTACCCAATCCGCGGAGCCCAACCATATTAAAGGGTTTTCCTGACACCGTTTCATATTGTCTGAATATTCACTCCCTTCTTCCACTAGAGGCGGAGAAATGGGTGATCTTATATCCATTCATTATAAAATGCCAGAACCGGTATCGTGGATTAGACCCTTCATACACGTAAGAAGCACGCTGGCAGAAGGATATTCTCCAGTACTCCAGCCGTGCAGGGTGTTATAAAGTGCTGTATTCGTAAAAAAAAGCAGAGGGTATACTGTATACTAAAGTAAAACTTTGAGGGAGGGTTCTTACCCAGTTTTTAGAGCAAATTACACGACTGTAATGTTACGATGCCAGGAGAAAACGTATGAGCTGTTTTTTCAAAGGACCTGTATATTTTGTCATAAGGAATGGGTATACCCTATTCATTCGAAAAAATAAGAGAGTATACGGCGTATACCCTCCAATACAGCACTGGTTATAAATGGGATGTTTTGAAAGTACTGATTTAGTACACTACTTAAATTCCTTAGATTATTTAAAAAGTTTATGTGAAATATTTTAATAAGAAATACGGTTGAGTTTGGGTCGTGTCGTAACATTAAGTAAATTACTTGGCGGACTGCATAAATGCTCCTCGCGGCCCGAGTGTTTGAGACTCCTGGATGCATGGAAAAATGAAGTTTAGGAGTTTAGAGAAAATTCTATACTCGAGATTTGTAAATGTTGTTCCTTCTCAATGCAAACTGATTAAGTTTTCACTTATCTTTCTTTCGCCCATCCTTCAGGCTCTCCCAAGGCTTCAATACTTGATTCTTGCAGGAAATGCCATCAGTAGGATCGACGGAGGATCGTTGCCTCAGGGGCTGCACCACCTGCACATTGGCCTCAATCAAATTTATAATTTGAATGGATCCATCAGGTAATATTCCGCGATTACATGAAAAAAGTATCATGCATTTTTAATATTTATTAATGTAAATCATAAAAATTAATCAATTAATTAATTTAAAAATCTATTTCTATAAATATTTCAAATACAATACATAATACTGTGCGAAACTGAAGATAGCAAACCTCGAAATGAGCTTCATCATTCAAGCGTAGAATAAATAACAGAATAAGCACTTAAGTATCAAAAGTTGAACAATTAAGTACTTGTCTTAGGTATCTCCGACAACTTAGCTATGACTACTGGAGAGATCGGTACTTTCCTGTTAACGGGAATACCTCCAGGACCCTTCGCAGGACTTGGTACTTACGTATTATCCCCATGCCATACTTACGTACAACATTAACAGGAACTGATTGGCCTGTCTCGACATTTACAAACCCAATCTCCGGACAACGTGGAGGATTTCTTTGGTTCCGGGCGAGGCGAAGGGCGCGGCAGCGCCCGGAGACGACTACCCATTACAACAAAGCGAGCCGAAGGCTCGTCAATATATCCTTTCAATGTTACATCCTCTTGACTGTTGTGCCGCAAATTGAGGGGATATATCGACAAGCCTTCGGCTCGCTTTGTTGTAATGGGTAGTCGTCTCCGGGCGCTACCGCACCCTTCGCCTCGCCCGGAACCAAAGAAACCCTCTACGTTGTCCGGAGATTGGGTTTGTAAATGTCGAGACCGGCCAATCAGTTTCTGTTAATATTGTTTTTAAAATAAAATAACGTAAATGCAACAATACGTCAAAATATCCTTTCAATGTTATATCCTATCAAACAATCATAACAATACATGTTCATTTTTTAAAGTATTCCCGTTAACAGGAAAGTACCGAGAGATCTAAGACAAGTATTAATTTTTTCAATTTTTTTATACTAGAGTGCTTATTCTGGAACTGATTTTCAGCTATGAGGCGAGCTCGATAATTCTCCAGTGAATCAAGTGCAGGATGCAAAAAATATAAAATGGTAACGCAGTGTTCCCATGTTGTAACCCCATGGTTGATGGCATCGATTCGGATATGCCGCGGGCCTCTTTCCGCCAAATTTCTACATTTAACTTGAAAGCATTCAAATGTATGGAATGTTTACTGGTGCCCGTGTAAGTCAAAGTGACCAAGTTTTCGGAAGAACCGTGGGTTTAATGGCCATAACTACCCCGAAATCCGAGGTATAACCGGATGGCATCGTAATATTTCTAGAAAAATACGAGCAGATTATTTACAAATTAGATGCTGTATCGTTAACCTTTCATTTGTTCTCAGATATTTACATATTTTTGCCATACATTCATTCTGTTTTGCGCTAATCTTAGATGCCATTCTGTAACAAATGACAATAATCCAAAGCAGGAATTGTAAAAATAACGCATACCCGGTGCAATTTTTTCCAGTGCCCTTTCTAGCCTGAGGTGGCTGTTCATGAATGGAAACAACATTACAACTTTGGACGGCCAGTTACCTTCAAGTTCACAAATAGTCCTTCTTCACGCTGGCAACAACCAGCTGACGAAGTTGCCACCAGAACTTAATGCATATCCTCGCTTGGAATCTTTGTTCTTGCAAAATAACCGGCTGACGTCGCTTGGTGGGGCTGTTCAAAACTTACGAAAACTAAAGCGTCTTCACATAACAAACAACAGGATTGAAAGCGTAAGGATATAGTCCTCTAAATTCTAACATTTTAGAATTTTAATATATCACTGGCGTAAAATAGGCCGTGCTAAAATAACAAAATGTAAATTATTCTAACTTAACGTAAGCAAACGCTATATTTTTAAAATTCAATGGAGAGCAGAAAATTCTAATCTTAACCGGGAATCAAAGCTAGCCGAACGAATGCTACAAGTACGCAACTCAGAGCAAAGAATCAATCTGCTTTGGCTTCCGCGCAGAAGACCTCGTGTTCGATCCCAGTTGCAACTAATATTTTCCTCCTCCTCTCCATTGGATTTTCCTACTGCTGAATAAACTGCTCAGGATTAATAATGCAAACTGTGTTATAAAATATAAATAACCCGAGTGAAAAATTAATCATACAAAATATTGATGTTATTGCCAAAATTAAATTTTTGTGCTGACATTACCTTTCCGGAAACGTCAATATGTTATAGACTTAATTGCCAATTGTCTTAATATAGATTTTAAAATGCTTTGTGGTATATTCTTGAAATTGTAACATACATGCTGTTTCTGCAGATTCACCATGACGATTTCTCGGGAATGGAAATACTTCAAGATCTTCAAGCCGGATACAACCAAATAACTGAATTAAATGGATCAATGCATCACCTACATGCCTTGAGCATACTAAACCTCACCCATAATATTCTCTCAGAGTTCTCTCTACAAAAAATCAAGGGCTTACAGAATCTTCGTATTGTTGACCTTTCTCACAATTTGATCAAGAAGATTGGAGGAAGAAAAGAGGTGAGTAATAATCAATGAAACTTCGAATGTATACCGTCGTTAACAATCAGGTTGGAAGCAAAGATTTTCTTTGCTAATTTTATAATGACACGATCACAGTGAGCCTAACTTTCACCAAACAGTTTTAAGTATAATTACCAAAAATTATCGAGATATATATGAATTTGACTCGGCGGTTTTTTCTATTAATTAACACAAACCTTCATATTGATTGGTATTACGAAAATATTTTATTCCCTGTCTTAAGAGTTCGTTAAAAATTGATTTTCGAAGAATCTATTTTCGAACAATTTTCCATCAATCATCCCGAGATATGCCAGGGGAGAATCACAATGGTTTTCTCGAGGGAACTCGCTGAAGCAAAATTAAATCAATTAAAAGAATGATTTGCAGTTTCCTTATCTTAAATGAGCCAGAAAATGTAAATGCGGCGAAATATTACATACTTTAGGCATAATTGAAAAATAAGTTTGCTGAAACAAGTATTATGATACAGAAATAATAATAAATGTACCTATAAGAAAATAGGAGTCATGACAAAAATTGGACAGAAACGTTCCGATGTTTCTTATTTAAAAGAAATTTGTGGGTGTCTAACTTTCGTTTTTGTTAACAGTGTGATGCACTTAAATCACAGAAAATTCCCCCTCACGCATTTATTCATAATTTAAATGTCACTGATGAGAGAAAAATAAATCGGGCCTTACTACATTATAAATAAGTAGTGTAATTCCCGTTGAAATATCAACGGAAGAATTATAGATAGATTGATTATTAATATTTGCATTTAAAATAATTAACAGCACAGTATTACATATGAAATATTTCGTCATATACTACATTTCTAGTGAATATTCTGTTGTCGTTTAGTAAATGCCTTTGGTTTTTATTTTAGGCTATAAAATTCTGATATTCTTCTCCCACCTTGTTCTCGTCAATGCTACATATAATTGTCGGTCTGCAAAGACAGGGAAATAATTATGTGTATACATATATAACGTAGGGAAAATAATAGGTAGGTATGATATTTACATTAACAAATAAATGTGCCACTCGAATACTAACAACTACCAAAAATATATTGTGATAGAATGCGTTCAGTATTAGCTAACTGACAAAACATTCTCAAGTGGTCTAATTAAATTTCGCTGTCGGCCATCTTGCGTTCCTTACAGAACGTTTTTATAATAGAGAATATGATCAAAGGTTCATTTCGTCGACGATTTTTGCGACATACTAGTTCGAGAGTAATAACGATACTTAATTAAGTCTCGGAACAGGCACGATATACAACTATTTTGACCAGGACTATGTAATAGCCAATGTAGGTATAAAAGCACGAAGCTCTTGTACGTCGTCATCCTATTTTCTGACAGGTTGCATAATGCTGTTTTATGATCATTTCCTGCTTATTTACTCGTATTTGATGGCCCTATTGCCAAAAGGTGGTCCGTAGTTTCGTAGGATATATATTTCTTCTATATTATTTTATTTGCGTGGCTATGAGGAGAAGATGCAAATCACTGCTCTTTCCTTCGGAAGGGACGTTAAGCAGTTGGCCCCCTCGGTGAGTAGGCTAATGCAGGCACCGTGTTTCCCTCCTCCCTTGTGTGTGGAAGGCAACGGGAAACCACCACGCCGTGTGTGTTTATTCCCTAGTCATGTCAAATCAATCTTAGTATTGAAAACCATGCGTGAATGAAATATTTCTTCAGAGCAACTGGAGATCTACTTCGATTTTTAATCACTTAGATTACTTTAAGCGAGTAACGGAGACGTCAAAGATACGCGCGGAGCTAAGGCGAAATTATATTTGTAGAATTACTCCCTCTTTGGCAAATACTCAGGGTTTCTCTTCACCTAAATCCCTTTTAGTAACATTTTATTTTTCCTAACAATAATAAATCCTGATGTTTCAATAATAATTACTGCTTCCAGCTTCAGAACCACGTGGAATTGCACACGACAGTTTTGGAGCTGCGACTAGAATTCAACCAACTAGAGGAGCTGGGAGGTGCATTAGGCGGCCTTTCTAAACTTCAGCGTTTAAATCTTTCACACAATCATCTTCACAAGATCGCTCCCGATGACCTCATCAACCTCGACGACTTACGGGTGCTCGATATCTCTTTCAATCAACTTACTACTCTGGAAGAAACATCAAAGGTCAGTAAGGAATTGGTAATGTGGGGTTTTTCGAAGTTATCCTTAAAATTGGAATTTTTTCAATAGTACCATGATTTAGCGCGATGCGTTCATCGTATTTTTTACAATTTCCCTATAGACTCAGCTGCCCAAATTGGAAGAACTTCTTGCATCTAACAATTACTTGACAATAGTGGGTCCAGATTTCCATGGTTTACCAGTTCTTTGCCATGCTAACTTGCAGTACAACAAGATTACAACCATTGGCAGTGAATTAGCATCTAAAACTCGATGTAAAAAACATGATGTGCCACACACCCTCAGGATCCATTTTGAAGGTAAAGGTTTCCACTGTTTATATGATTTTGTCATAATTTTTGCTTGTAACAATAATTTTTTAAGGCGTGAAATAACAATGAAATGGCAATTTTTCTTAGGTAATCCACTGGAGTGCAGTGATGAACTGACAGAGGCAGTGGCAGTAATTACGAAGAATCAGACGGAAGTTTATGGTGTGCCCGATTGTTCTGACAGTACCACCCAGAGTAGCGAAGGAGAATAATTCCGAATGACTACATTTAACTATCCATTTGTGATGGTGTCTTTCTCTTCTAAGCTGGACTGTTAAACATCTAATCTAGTGTTTTCCAATACAGCAACACAAACTACTTCGATTACAGTTAACTCGAATGGCTATCTGATGCAGCTACACAAAACTGCCCACGAGCTAAAAAAAACAGCTGTCCTTCTTGCTTAGGCAAAAGTATGGTGCATCACACTGTGAGAAAGGATGTGAACAAGATTGATGCTCATAGAAACTGCTAATTTGTTGCACAGTTATATCTCGTCAAACCATTAAAAATACATCGGCTAAGGTCTGTGCTACAGTAATTCATCAGTTAGTCAATAATTGCCCATTTAAGTTCACACAGCCAACAAATTTTGATTATGTAAGTTGAAATTATGGTTGCAATGAAAAAAATTAACATTTTTCCTGCTTAGAAAATAAATTTAGCATTCTGAAGGAAGTTAGTACAGGCAAATGATCAAGTAATAAAATGACTTACATTGTATTTATTGGACTAGTGTCAATATTTTCCTTTGAGAAAACAGAGAAAATCTGAAATTCCTTCTTTGTATTAATCGGTGAACATTACCGTTGCCATATATCACTCAGTATTTCCACTCAGGGCCTTTTGGAAGAAGTGGAATGTGTTTATGGTGGCTCTGAAAATAAATATTGATTACTACCTAATAAGTACAAAGAAGGTTATTTAATTGAAATATGCAGATGTAATAGGAATCCAAAGCAATAATGAATACTGAAAGATATTTTCTAATAAAAACAGGCACTTGATAAACATTGAACCTTCTAAAATAAATTAATCTTAGAGCTGTTGGGCACTCAGGATATCAAAAAATAAGCTTTAATAGAATTATTTGTACTCTTTAATTTCTCTAGATGATAATTTAAAAAACATAAAATGCTTGTTTGCTTGAAAAATATACTAATGCCTGTTTGAACTAGCATGTATAAATAATTTTTATAAACTTGGAAATTGAACAAAATACCTAAGAGAAAATGTACATAATCCACTTAGGTAATTACTTTAAAAAATCAAAAAAATTAAGATATTTATTCTTTGGCATATAAGCAAAAACATATGTTGATATATGATAGCATATTTAATTTTAAATCTATGTATATTTAAAGTAATGAAATTTATCAAACAATTCACTCCATGAAAAACTTAAAATTCATCTTTGTAATAATCCCAAAGATACAGAAAAAAAAATTAAATAATTGAAAGATACACGATTACATATAGCAATTTAAAAGCTGACCATCATGGGCTTATATTCTTTTCCATATATTTTAGCCATTATGCTAAAAATGCTGAAAGTAAAATAATTAAGTAGTAATTAATAATTTCTGTACATAGATCCACAACTCTTGCAACCAATCTTTGCAATTTTAACTCAACAAGAAAACCTTGGCAAACAATTGCTTAATTACAGTTTATATTTAGTATTAGAGCAAAGTTGATATTTATCCACTTTTAGAATGGAATTTAAATACTTTTTTCAATATATATTTGTTTAATTGACAAGACTTATCTTAGTATCTGGAAAATGACTTTTGCATGTACAATGTGTATTTAATCACAAAATCTGCCAATTCTTAAATTACTTCTGATGAAAACTATTTATTTTAGTTTAATAAAGCCAAAATAGATTGTTATAGATGATTAAACTATAACATAATCTAATCCAAGAGTTTTATTTCACCATACTTCATATTCCTTAACTAATTAGTGCATTTCTCTGGACAAATAATGTCTAAAAATTATGAATTTGTCTTTCAGTATGATATGAATGAAATCAGTGGCGGTCAGTGACCCATTGCGTAAAGCAAGCAGTGGCATATTTTACTTTGTGTAGCTGAGTGTTACTAATTGGTCACTTTGCGAGGCTCATCTTGTCATTCATGTATCTCATTTGGAAATAAGCTATGAGTATAACAAATAACGGTACACCTCATTTGAAACAAATTTATTTCTCACTCTCCGTTTCCAATAATTTTAGTCAACAGAAATATATTAAATTACGCTTCGGAAATATTGTAACCATGCAATTACTTCTATAGCTTCAACTAATTGTTAGCATTCCGGCTTGAACAATGTTTTTTTAGTTGCAAAATCTTGCTAATTTGAAAATTTCACCAATAATTTTTTATTACACAATGCTCATTATCCTCACACATTTTTAGGATTGAAAGTAAATAATGTTTAATAGAAGTAAGTACTGATGTAACGCACCAAAAATAAACACTTTATAAATCACATGGAGGCCACATAACAGCTAAACAAATACATCTCTAAAATTATGCAAAACCCCAATAGATGGACAAAACGCAGTATTTTCATGTCACGTTCTGCACCACATAGAAGCATTTCAAATTCTGCTTACTTCCATTGACATAGACCCTCCCCTCTTTTCCTCACTCTCTCATATCAGTACGTATAACCACCATAGAAGCAAATCTGAAGCTGCTCAGTAACAATTGAACAATACAAATCGCAATCAAGTTAGTAGAAATTTAAGGAAACAGGTGAAAAAATCTGCCATGACCGGGAATCGAACCTGGGTCTTCCACTTACCGGGCAGATATTCTACCACTGAACTACCGTGGCAGAATAATTCTCCTGTTTCAGAACGGGAATATTTTCTTAGGTTGGGACCAAGATAGCTATGCTAGTATCAATCAGCCCCAACAGATGTCCTCAAGGAGATACATCAAAGAAAACCCCTACAATCTCAAATGGTGAGACTGCCATGATATAAATTGATAGAAAGGATGATCCAAAGATCCTTATGGGACAGGCATAAGCTGTTATGATGGGAAATGAGGAAACAGGTGAAAAAAATTGCCATGACCGGGAATCGAACCCGGGTCTTCCACTTGCCGTGCAGATATTCTACCACTGAACTACCGTGGCAGACTAATTCTCCTGTTTCAAACTGGAATATTTCCTCATTTCCCATCATAACAGCTTATGTCTGTCACATAAGGATCATCGGATCATCCTATCAATTTATATCATGGCATTCTCACCATTTGAGAGGGTAGGGATTTTCTTTGATGTATCTCCTTGAGGACATCCGTTGGGGCTGATTGACACTAGCATAGCTAGCTTGGTCCCAACCTAAGAAAATATTCCCGTTCTGAAACAGGAGAATTAGTCTGCCATGGTAGTTCAGTGGTAGAATATCCACCTGGCAAGTGGATTCCCAGTCATGGCAGATTTTTTCACCTGTTCCCTCATTTCCCATCATAACAAGCTTATGCCTGTCGCGTAAGGATCTTCGGATCATCCTATCAATTTAGTAGAAATGTTTAAATGATGAAAATGCTGAATATATTTCTATCAATTTTATAATAGTAACTACAGTTATTCTAAGTATTTAAAAAAGTTTATTGCGGTGTTGTTTCAATAAGCAAGCAGTGCTTGCGTTGCTTGCATAGACCGACCGCCCTTGAATGAAATACATCTAAGTCATTGAAACATGATTTTGAAGTGAAATTTTTTCATACATTATTTTATAAAATAACTGTTTCAGTGCACTTTGAAAAAGCCTTGACCTGCATTATAATCATTTAACCTTTAAATGCAGAGTGGGCCCTGTATGTGCTGCTTAGTTCCGAGACTGCTTACAGTAGTTGTATTTGACAAGGAGTAATGAGTTTTGGATGAGAACATACCAGAAGAATTACATCACCTCAGAAAGAAGCAAAAGTGCCAAAATCAAAGGCTGAGTGAAAGGTAGGTCTCAGACAAGCAGTAAACAATGCTTATCTAGATCTAGGCCCAGGCACTCATACCTGTTTTCACACTCGAAAAGCATTAAACATAACCCTGAAAGGGAGCTCCAAACACTCAATGTTTTGTTACTTTCTTCTTCCATATGGGCATTTTTTTTTAGGTCTTATAGTCTTCCAACTAGAGTGGTAGCAGACTAAGGAGTGAAATTTTTATAATAATATTTTTCAACATATTTCTTTCCTCTAAAACACAGAAGCATACAATTCTTCATTAATTTTGCTATAAAATGCTTTGTACTTGAACATTTTATCACCAGTAGTTCATTAGACGCAATTCTTCCAGAAAACTTACAAAAATAATTTAAATACCCCAAAATAACTCTGGCATTTAAAGGTTAATTCTGGGGCCCTAAAACTACAGCCTGCAGTGATTTTCATCAGGCCCACCTTAACATTATATGAATTTTTTAAAACACTTAAGTCCTTATCTGTGGCTGCATGGTTTTAGTGGAAATTTTTATTGAAATCTGAATGATATTTTTAGAGTATCTAGATGAAACATGCTTTGTTTTTCAAATGGGTATTTATGTTCTACATTTAAAAAAAAATCTCAAAACCAGTAATTTGGATTTACAGAGTCTGATACAATTTTAGACCAAAGGCGATTTTCTCATATTTTACTCATAAACATTATTTTTGCTTGCACCAAAGGCACGAGCCGTTAAAGGTGTGAGCCCTTAAATGTGCTAACACGTCTCCTATATCCCCCGGGAAATGAAAAATAAAGTTTTACAATACCTAAAATGATAGGAGATGACGATACTGATTTTTTGCATCCAAACACTACAGATCAGTCACAAAAATGAACTATAAATCCTATAAACCACTGCTCCAGGAGGGGAGAGGGATAGACAATCGCCCTTGATTTAGACATTGTTTTCACTCAAAGTAATCATAAGCTTCACATGGTCCTTTTAGTAAAGTCTTGAAGCCCCTAATCCAGTTAGTCCAAAAAGTAATACTTGACCTTTCAGCAATGCTTTCAATCATTATGAGCCTCAGAATAGCTGTTTTAAATGTTGCCAAGGTGAATATTCACATAATTAATTTACATGGCTGATCCATTAATTTACTGAGCCCTATATCATATTCCCAGCAGAGTTGGAAATTTCTCCCCTCCTTTATGGTGAATAAGTAAAAAATAAGAAAATTTGAACACAAGTATTGGAGAAAAGACATTAGAACAAGTTTCACAATATCACGATGACAGAATAATGAAAGCAAAAGCCACTTTCAGAAGAAAGAAACTCCTACTAATGGGGAATATAAAGGAGAATATCCGTAAGAAGTTGATAAATGCTATGTATGGAGTATAGCTTTGTACAGAGCTGAAACATGGATGCTAAGGAAAAATGATATAAAATACTTGGAAAGCTTCAAAATGTGGATATGGAGAAGAAACCCGAAGAAAAAATGGACAGATAGGAAGTACTACAAAGAATAGGAGAGAAGTGAAAGATTATGCAGACTATTAGGAAGAAGAAGGTGAACTGGATTGGACATTACCCGAGGAGAGAGAGCATGATTAAAGAAGTGTTAGAAGGAAAACTGGATGGAAAAAGAGAAAGAGATAGGAAAAGGTTTCAGCTGATAGACGACTTGAAAGGGACATAAAGACGTGAAGAAGACTGCAGAAAATAAGAGTATGTGGATAACCAGGTTTAACCATGAATAATCACGGGTCTACAGACAGACTACCTATGATGACGATGATTCGTTATTTTTCCATCCGTCTTGGGATCATAATAGTCTAATTCATCAAAAGTTTGTGTAATTTTGTTGTTTTCATTCCTTCCCTCAAATGTTATTTTTCTGCTGCCCCAAAATCTCGCAGCCCCTAGGCCATTGCCTATTTTGGCCTTATTGCAAATCCACAAATGCTTGCACTATTATACTGCTTTTATTTTAATTTCATGTTGATATGTTTCAACTAAGACTAGTAACTTAATAGTAAGGGAATGTATAAGGGAAATACTGATAGACAAAATGTAAAATTATCTATGCTTGTCATTTTTTGTCAATATGGAATGACTTTGATAAGATTTTGTATAATTTCTCAAATAAAAACATTTTGTTAATATCAATTGAGATTCTAATTGCACGATTTTCAATGTGTATTCCATTAATATAGTCAACATGAATTGTTTTAATTGAACAATTCACAAACAAACAATTCAATTATCATTTAATTCACACAAACAGCTGTAAATATTATTCTAAAAGAGAATAAACACATCAGATACAAAGTCACAGGTAGCTAACATCCCATCTTGAGAAAAAAAGTTGAAGATGATGCAGGAGAGGTTCTCAGAATCTATCAATGAGGAACTTATTAAGATAGAAAATTACATACAAGTTTTAAATAGCAAAATGGCAGTTTAAACATTTGATGCTTTGCTTCACTTAACACATGTGAACCCACAGAAATTAACAAAAACAGTTTCCAACATGGGATTGAAACTTTTCAATAAAAGATAATACATATATGAAAAATACTAAGCTACAACACTTTTGCAAAAATTATGAAGATGTGATTCCACTTTGTATAGTCCTATTTCGAAAATATATTATCAAAAAACTCTAAAAATAGTTTCTTTACATGTTTCAATAATAATTCTAAAATACTATAACAAATAAAATACAAAAAGTCCAAGTCACCTGCATATTATACAAAAGATAAAACAAAGCTTGTAGTAACATATAAAATATTTGTACTAATAGTATGGTTATCAATAAAATCAACAATAAGTTTTATAAAACTCAATCTCAATCTAGTAGGACAAAATTCATACATAAAAACAATCTATAATAGTGAACTGGTTTCAAATAGTGCTACATCTGGAATTTTCACATTTAAAATACAGTGGTATCTTAAATGGCTTGAGGTTCAATGGCATCCACAATTCATTACTAACAACTATTTCCTAGAAAAAATAGTTTTCATTTCTGTAAGATGTTAGTTTAACGTTACCTCTTATTTTACATCTCCATGAGGAGGCATTGAAGGATTAAAAATTTTCACTTCAGCAATCATAAGATTTTTACTATGTCAATTCCCAACTGTTTCTATTTTCATAAATCAATATCCACAAAATGTTTCCTACATGAAAATCTTTAAAAAAGTTGACCAACCCTAAAACAGGATCATACGATACAGTTGAGTGAGATTCAAAAGAGATTATCAAGCTCACCTTACGGTTAAAAACAAAATGAAAGATTCTCTCTTCAATATCCATAAAATGATGAGAGATGGGTAACTGGTTTTAACAACCTTGATTGGAGAGACAGTCTGTCAATAGATGAATGAACATGATTTAAATGGTACGTGAAGGTTTGATTAGTTCAAATTTTAATGTTAATGAATATCCTTAGTGTGTCTTATTTAGTGAAAATGATAAACATGGATATAATATCCAAAGCACCCATGAATTAAAACTTAATAGTATGATGCAAATGGTAAATAATGGGAGATATTTATCACAATGTTTGATTACAAATAAATTTACTTAAAATGAACTTCACCAAAAAACTCTTATTTAAATGTCAGCCAGTTTTAGGTGAAAATAATTTTTCCTCACCAATTACTGAAGAAAAACATCACTTTTCCATCTAATCTATTATTACTTGCATTCAAAACTTTTGCCATGAAGTATACCAAATCACCTCTGCAAATCTTCAAAATAATTACTTTAAAATTTTAAATCGAAACTTGATGACCCTTTCAATGAATTAATCCAAAACAGAGTATATTTGGATGTTTACTAAACTCAAAATCATAGACATCATTTTCAGATAAAACAAGCAAGAACTAATTATTTTCAAAAATATTTAATAGAGAATATGTTCATTTAATAGCAAATAGCATTACAAGCAATGTTTAAACCTCTGAAAATGACGATTTATGGAAATGACAGCATAGTAAAAAAACTCGTAAGTGCCTCAGTGTATTTACCACTTAGTTAAAGTTTAGAATTCTTTTAGGTAAAAGACTAGCATTCACTATAATTAATTTCCAGCAACCTTTCTTCAAAAGAAAATAACATCACAAACGTGTCATTAAATAGCAACAAGATGAGAATTCAATTGGTTGGGCAATTAGGGACATCAAGATCATTAATAATTAATGATTTTGCTATGCCAATAACATGAATAAGCTATTATTATTCTCTTTCGAAAATTATCTTACCTTATATACATTCCTATAGCATTGCTAATAGCAGAAAGTATTTGAAGCTAGTATTCTATGCAAAATATCATGATTTATTGAAAATAGGTTTAAAAAACATACTTTGGCTATTAAGGCAAGTTAATAAACCCTCACTTATTTCTTCATTAAGGGGCACTTGCTGATTTATTCAAATATTTTCCTTTCAAATTTTATACTTAAAATGGAGACAGGATATTACGGACATGGGAAGTGGCAATCCTATGCCAAAACTTTTTCCTTTTCTTTATGAAACTAAACCCCTCAAATTCTTACTAGGTTCATGTGACACTATTATAAGTTCTTCCAAAAAGTCCTGCATATGAAAATTGTATCAATTAAAATAATTCAGCCAAATTAAACTAAACCATATGAGTTTGCCACTTGCCCCTTTTAATATCGTGCCATACCCAACTTTTCAAGTTTATTAACTATTTCAATCATTCAACATTCTGTCATACTCTGTGATGCATGGCGCCACTCCGAGAGCACCCATATTATGCATAATTGTGTTTACAAAGTATTTCACAGCTCTTTGCTTCCTTGTAGATCAAACTCCGTAAAACTTCATCAATACTTGACCCACCTTGAATCATAAAATCACCACTTCTAATGAAAATATTTTTTTAAAACAAAACTGCAAACACATACCAGATTTTCACAGAATAGATACATAGTAACTCAGCATAAAAAGTTACACATGCCTGGTAAATTTTGTGAAAAAGATATCCAGCTAAATGTGAAACACTTATAAAAGATGAAAAGGAAGTGGCCTCCTGAAGACAGGGAATAATCTTTAAGCAGCGTGAACAGACTGAAAAATTAAAAGAGTAATATGAGATACAATGCAACATAACATGGCATTAAAAGTTTTCCTATAGAAAAAACTAAAAAATAATGCTTGCAAAATATTTTTTCCTAATTAAATTATGCACAATTATCATAAATCGATTTCCTGAAAACAATTCAAATATTATTGGAAGCAGTTTATTTTTCCAATAAATACCAAGCTTGCCTTTAATATATCCACCCCAGTCAAGTTCCTCACAACTTCGGGCACTTTGGCAACAATATCCAAGACCTCTCCAGTAAGTTTAGAGGCACCAATTGGACCATTTCCACTAGATACCATTGTAACCTTCTTAGCCTGAGACAGTGGAGCGGCCACCTCAGCAGCAACCTGGTAAGAAAGAAAATATTACATTTGTAAATATGCAATTATGTTGGTACATAAGCCAAAAGAGCAGCACTAAATAACTCTTCCTTGCATGAGTTGAACAAACCAATGTTTAGAAGATTGTTTGGTAAAGTAGCTGACAGAAAAGCCAATTATATAAAAAAACAAAGACAAGTTTAGTATATTAAAAGTAAGGATTACTTCTGCAGGCACTGAATTAAACATAATTTTTAAAACACTTTACCATAACATCTGATACTTATTTGGCAGTTTCATGAAAAGCTTTTGTTAATCTATTGACTTAAGCTAATAGATATAAAATCATCAGGTAGTTGGAAATGTTAATCTCTCCTTGATATATAAATTATTTCATCCTTTCATAAAACAAAAGAAACCAGCTCTGAAATGGATTTAAAAACACTTCAAAACTCAAGATGACTTTTTTTCCAAAGATATAATGCACATAACACGGAAGCATTGCCTCATTCATTTAAAAGAAATGTGATATAGAAATGCACAAGCAAATATATTTCAAATTTGCTACTTAGGTATTTCCAAAGCAAACATATTCACTCAGATTTAGTTTATTAAATCCAGGACAATTCAAAATTAGCAACTTTCTCATCCTATTGATGCCAGATTTGAGAGGATTAATTGTAATAAACAACAATGAACTCAAAATTAATGTAGATAGATCTGTCAAAATAATTTCATATAATGATAAACTGAAAATTGTGATGTGCAAATCAAAAATGTATTCAAATGATGAAGCTGAATTAAAGCAAAAATACAAAATTGCAAAGGTGTCCAAAAACAAGGTATGCCTGAATATCTTTGTAAAATATAACACTTGAGTTTCTAGCTCATATCTACTTATAATAATATGTGTCTGTATTTTGTATAAAAACCACATAAAAACTTATGCATTTACAATTGACTTTTCAACATGAAGGCTTTTATTATTTTTTAGATTAAAATTAGAAAGAATTAACCTGCAATCTTCAGATCTGAACCATTTTGAAGAAAAAAATCATAAAGTTTCTTATTCACTTAATCTTTTTCCACCTACAGTTCAAAATCTCTCATGTTAAATGTTTAATTCACATATTTTTGAGAAATCTTGCCATTTTAATGAGATGTTGCCTTGTCTACCAATTACCGTATCTGCCCGAATACAAGCCGATGTTTTTTGTCAAAATCTATCATGATAAAATGCAAGTCCGAGGAAAATTTCGGTTATGGTTAAATCTCGAAGTCTCTCATTGCCTTCGCGTGCAAATGATAGCACTATATTTTTCGTAAAGTAAATATTTGACCTACGATGAATATATATAAAAATATCTTGGTAAGATCGCTTGCGTAAATTGACGATTATGCAAAATGCGTTGACGGCTTGAATGCTCAACTGTTTGAATTTCGGTAAAACTTTACATGGAACGTGTATAATTATAAAAATGCAGTTTCTTAAGGCAATGTTTATACTAATTTCATTGGAAATAGACTTGAATGAAAAAATATCTTGGCGAGATCACTTTTACTATAATTGACATTTTGTGAAAATGAAGATGAATGAAATTATTGACACAATGTGGAACATTATTCAGCAATGCAAAATTATTAATTGGAGTAATATTTCAAAATGTCAACAACTAAACCATTTCCCACACATTTCTTCGATCTCGAATAATGTATTCTAAAATGCACATAAAATCTACGAAATTTACATTTTTGCCAAAAAAGTGTGGAAATTTTTGGGGGTTGGCTTAAATCCGGGGTCAGCTTCTGTTCAGACAGATACGGTACATTGTTAGACCTCGAAATCCTATTGTTATTTCAATCTTATGGTTTAAGTGTGCTTTGAATGCTTTTAATATGAGAGAAAGAGGGGGGGAGGCAGGGAGGAAGAGGGAGGGAGACAGACAGACAAACGACTTTATTTAGGGCGAAGGGAGAGAGAGGGAGGGGGAAGATTAAATTAGATATGGTCATTATTTGGCAAGATTGAGACTAGGAAGTCTCATCTTTTACCTAACTCCTTAAGGAAGAGGGAGAGAGGAGGAGGGAGCGAGTGGGGGGGAGGGAGTGAGAGGAAAGGAGGAAGAGAAAGGGAGGGAGGAGGAAGGAGGAAAGAAAGGAGAGGGAGAGAGGCAACTATTTAAGTTTAATTAAAGATAGCCTGTCATATTGATGGTCTTATATACTAGTTTCATAATAATTTTCAGTATTCTTCCAATATGCAGTCTATAGTAGTGTTACTCTTCCAATGTGCGTTCTATGTTATCTCTATCAACATGTACAGACTGGTGGCTTATGGGATCACTATGTAAATATTTATTGTTGAAAGGCTCATGGGATCACTATGTAAATATTACAAGTAACTGAGGATATTGGCAAGCCTTTGGCTCACTTTCTTTTTAGATTATAATGCCTTTTATATCGGGTGTAGCTGTCTCCGGGCGCTATCGCATCCTTTGCCTCTCTGGAACGAAAGTATCCCTTCCCATTGGTCGGTGATTGGGTTGGTAAATGTCGCCACAGGCAGATCAGTCATGGGTTTGCAAGCTTTCGTTTTGCATGAAAGGGTTATCTCAAAACATTACTTTTCGAAAGGGGTCTGGGATAACATAGACCACATACGAAATTGAAAATTAAGATGTTGAACAGTCTATAGTTATAACTGATTTTTTTTTGTATTTTTTGTTGTTTTAAAAAATAAAATGTTTCTCATTGCATTTATTTTTTCCTATCTATCAATTACAACAATAGACCACATATTGACTAGAGACCACATATTGGAAGAATACCTGATTTTCAATATGAAGAGTTATACTACACAAAATGTTTCTAACCTTTGGTAGAGTTTCCAGTAGCATATCAATCATAGCAGCTTCACGATATTCTTTCCATGCATCAGCTTTCTTCTTCATCTGCTCTGCCTCTGCACGTCCTTTGGCTTCAACTGCAAAAGCCTCTGCTTCACCTCTTACTCGAATGGCTTCAGCCTCTGCTTCTGCCTCCAAGACAACCCTGTGACGATTAGCCTCTGCCAGTTTTTCAAGCCTATTAAAAACAACAGATCCATATAAATTACATTGAAAAGGTTATGGTAGATAATAAAACAAAATCATTTTTCATCAAATGTCATGAAGAACTTTCCACAACAGTTCAGCAGAACCCATAATATTCTCTACATTGATCTGCAGATATCAGTTACATACAAATACAAGTTTCATGGATAAGGAATAAGAAATTACAAGCAAGTAACAGTGCCCTCAGCTTAAGTGTAACAGTTATGGAGCTCAAATACTTCATAAGGGCTACATTTTTGGGAAAAGGATTAAAAATGTACATGAACCTATAAGTAACATACTTTTCTAATCTAGCTAATTACTAGATATGAAACCACTATACACATCAAAAATGATCTAACACGCACAATATTTCAGATATTCACATTACCTGTATTTTTCAGCTTCAGCGGGTCTTCTGACAGTTGCTTCCAACTCACGCTCCCTACGCTGTATTTCCTGTTCTTGTACAGCAATCTCCTGACTCCTTTCTATGACCCGAATCTGCATCTGTTCCTCTTTAATACGCTGTTTTGTTTTGGCAGCTTGCAATTCGTAAGCCAACTCTGCTTCAGCTTTCTGTATGTAAGTCAAAAGATGATTTGTAAAAATGTTAAAGATAAAGCAAAAATTGACGAACTTTATAAATACTGACCATTAAATGCAATTTAATAAATATCAAAATTTTAGAAGGCAGAATTTCTCAATAAACTCATATAAAAATTGTAGTTTATATTTAAATTGCTTAGAAAAGAGGGCTAATCCATTCTGAATGAACCAATAATTACAGGAAATGAAATTGTTGAAAATGATAAATATGCCAAATTCCTTTCATCAAATATATAGATCAAAATATCCACTTATTGTGCTTAACTTTGAAATGTCAAATTTACCAAAAAGACAAATTCAATCTGATAAGAATGACAGAAAAGTAATACCTTGAATATCATTCATTAAATTAAAGCTGTTTTGCATGTTGAGAAAATTCTGAAGACATCTTCAAATGACTTAAAACTGCAAAAATTACCGTATATTCCAGCATATAAGTCGACCTTTGAAGTCTAAAAAAATTTTCCTAAAACTTAGGGTCGACTTATACGTCGAACATAAAAATGTGAACCTTAAATTAAAAATGCATAACATCGATATTTAAGAAGACCATTGATATTTCGGTGGAGGTGATCGCTATTTTGAATCAGCTGTTCCAGTATTTACATTTTATGACATTTACCGTATTTACTCATGTACCCCGCACATATTTTTTTTCGAAACGCCAGGAAAAAAGGGGGTGCGCGTCTTACATGAGGATTTCTGAACAGGTTATATAAATTGTGAGTATCGATAGCAAATTCTCTGCAACATGCTTGCATCTACGTTTACATCCATAAAAGACATCAAATTCTATGAAGTATATGCATATTTATGCGACCTAGCAAACGTGTAAGTTATGCCCGTGCTGCAGGCAAAAACTTGCAAAAGTAGGCAGAAAGAATATGCTGACTAACTGATAACTATAGTTCAATGACTATATGAGTAAATACAGTATTTTAGAAGATTTATAATAATTAATTTTAATACTGTATTTACCCACGTAATCCGCATCCTTGTGTACCATGCACACCCCTATTTTTGGATCAGTTCGAGAAGAAAAAAATAAATTCGTACTTTATTAAGTTGTCTACGGTGGCAGAAAATTAGAAAAAATCAAAAAAATTATTTCCCGTAGGTGTGTTCTCTCTATGATTCCCTCTAATCTGCGCAACTGCGCAGCAGTTTTTGAAGTGCTGTGCACTAAATTTTTCAAGCGCATATGATTGCATGTATTTTAGAATATATCGGAACAGGACCGCATCAACCCCGGTGCATATGTGTGCACTATCGTCATGTAGGCGCACATAGCGATATTCATTCTGCCCATGGATGAAAAACATTAGAAGGAACTATGGTTCTCTCCCAGGTTAATGGAGCATCAGCGGCTCACGATGAATATGGCGAAGAGATACCAGATGCCAACTTATTCCAGCAAAAAGTGTAGATAGAAACTGATAGTAAATTTTTAAAGACAGAACTGCTTTTCTTGAGTAACAATAATAAACTTAAAACTCAATTAAAAGGTACAGCTTTAATATTATAAAAATATTGCATCATCTCAATGTTGAAGATGCACCAACGGCAGTATAAACAGCGCATTTAAACCCTAAACATTTCTTGGTCTGTAGATATGCATAAACTTTGTAGAATTCTTTGTCTTTTGCGAGTATAAACATAGACGCGTGTTGCAATAAATTTACTATCGAAACTCGTAATTTTTAAAACTTGGTCAGAAATCTTCGTGCATGGCCAACATTTTGGGAAAAAAGGTGCGCGGGTTACACATTTGCGATATTTTATTGAATTTCACCACCGCATAGATTGATCACGATCACTACATATAGTTCATTTCGACAGTATCATTAACAGCTGAAATCAATCAAATTATAGGAAACTTTATTTAGTGGGTCAAGCTCTCCAAAAATAAGTTTCTTAATGGTTGAAATTAAAACATCTCTCACATGGAATGCTCAAGAAGAATAGCACAGACTCTAAACAATATTTATATATATTTTTATTATTGTTTATTTCTGATTTGTTAAAACTTGGATTGTATGACTTTGATTGTGTCTGAAAACGGTTTCATGAGAAGTATTTTTAAGTGAAAAAGTGGGGGTCGAATTATATGGCAAACATATGCCTAATCATGTATTTTCATCCAAAAAAGCAGGGGTCGACTTATACACCAGGTATATGCCGGAATATACGGTAATATAAAATTAAGGGAAAATGAAAGTGATAACAAACCTTAGTATGGACCTCCACATCATATGCAGCTTTTTTTAGTTCAAAATCTCTCTGGGCTTTTGCTATTTCAGTGTCATTTAAAAACCTACAGAAAATAGATTAAATCAAGCATTAAAATATACTCTCAACCACAATAAAAACTATAAAAATAGGTTACGAAAAAAATGGCAGCACAGCACAAGACTGTAACACAAATATGTGCAAGTAATTTTCCTTTAAAACATACACATTATTTTAATTTAAATTAATTTCATTATCATCTAAATGAAATTTATTAATAGATGGCGGATGTGACATATGCCGAAACGTCGAATTCCATTCAAGACCTCACCTGGTGTGAAACCCGAGAGCAGTTCACTAATAGATGTGTTATTTATTTACAAATTAACTGATGTCTCTAAATATTCTGCTTTGTACGGTTAAGGAGTTTCTCTTAATTTTGAAACATCTATCTCACCGTAGTCTCCAACCCTTTATAATTACAAATGATACCTTTAGCCAATGCTTCTAGTGGCTACTTATTAAAAATTACATTCATTCAATGTAATTAAACTTTTATGCTTTTAAGAACTTATAATGACCATACTGAAAAATCTGTGTTAGTTGAGGTAAACTAAGGAGATAAACCTGCTAACTTATTGACTATTGGTTAACCACTCCCCTGACGATTTTTTTCTTCAAATTTTGACCAAAAATAACATTTTTTTTATTTTCACTTTGGAAATATCATCAGTAGGCAATGATGTAAATGTATTAATTTTTTTGTTTATTACAAAAACCTTACACAAAATTTACCCCATTTTTAGCAAAATATTGCCCAGAATAAGAGCAGGAAGATTTACTAAACAATAAAACTAGTAAATTATGTATATATTTTTTATTTAAATCAAATATTTGGGCATGTGTGATATACACGAAAGCAGGGCACAACACAAAGAGGAACATCACAAATCGAACAAAAGTATTAAGTTTCTTTCCACACTTGTTTCCCCTTTGGGTCTCGCTCTGGATCACACAATACACACAGCCTGGTAGGGTGCTTCTTCTTTTTACTTGGTGGTATGGATTCTGGGAAGTGCCTCCCTGTGAGGCGAATGGGTTGGGGCAATCCAGACGGTTGTCCTGCCCTAGGGGAACAATGTTGGGATGGTGCACCTCCATTATTTTTTTTAATTAGGCACATTCAACATTCTAAATGCACTTTGTTTTCGTATTGAGTATGTAAGAATTCCAAACTGCCAATCCAAGGAGATGGAAGAAAATCTTCTTGTAATATTTTTTTCTCCATTCCCTTGCTATAGGGTGAGCTGCTAAATGTTGGCTCAATCGGTCTACTCCTCCAATCCTGTCATAGTAGTTTACTCATCCATTTCCCCCTTACTTCAACATTTATCATTTAATTGTTATGAATGGATGAGAGGAGATACTTTCCCCAGATCTTTCCATTTCATAACTGTAAATGTCCCCCATCAATACGTGGCTACAAGTATTTTGTCTTTTTACAAGTTTTTATTCTTCAAAGTAGGCAGCATACCTTTTCACATTATACATACCTTACCATAGATCAAGAAAGGAGCAAATTGGCTAATTGCCATGATGTGTAGTAATTATCCATTGTTAGAAAGCTTTTTCCAACAAAGGCATCAATAAACTCAATATTACTTGTATTCTCATGGGAAGATTTTTTTTACACATTGTTCAAAACAGCCCTTTTTTCTGTGCATACAATGAATGACCACACGTAGCCAGATTTTGCTTCAGAATTGTTTTTTATTTGAATCCTTGCCCTTTTTTGTGGAGTATATTGAATCCATCTTCCTTAGTAGGGCAAAAGATTTTTGTCGAACGTGATATCCCATTCCAGTGAATACATTTTTTTAAATTTTCATTCTGTCATGGAAAATTGGCCATCTCTTATTAAATTTGGACTTGGTGGCTTTCTGCATTGCATTACATATTGTCACTATAATGCAAATACTGCCAAATTCCCAAAAATCTTTTGTAAGACATGGTCTGTCCGAAAAATGAGGTTAAAAGTATTGGTAGGAGACCAATAAAGTACCTGATCAGGGTTTCTGACAATACTTTGCAACATCACCATTGCAAAGATAGTAGGAATTTCAGGACCAGTGGTAGGATGCTACTGTTTTTCTGCACTGCTTGACTTAGTTTTGAATGCAGCGACTGAATTTTATATCAGTTTGATTAACAATTAACAAAAAATTCTTCATCAAGAAGTTTTAAAAATTGTAATGTCTTCATCTGGATTAAAATAAAAACTGATTGATGATTCAATGTCAAAAAGAAACCATGATAAGGCAAGAAGAAGAGGACCTGAAGTATTCACTTCATGCCAATCCATGCCTTGCAATGTTCCCATTGCAGCATCAGAATCAGACTGACTCTTCTTCCAAATAACTTGAGTCCAAACCAGATTCCTATATATAAAACTCTTCTAAGTCACATGCTATTCTGGAAAGTGGACATTCAGGAAAGTGGCATACGGGAAATTGCTTTTTGAGAAAGTGACTAAAATCCATTAACAATATGTACATATTTTTGTAATTATCACTGTGATTGTCTGTAAATAATTCATTCATACATTCATTTTGGCTCATTACTTATTTCATAATTAATATGTATGGAACAGAACCCTTATTTTCCTATATATATCTCCTTTCCATATTCACGGTGATTTTCTGAAACCTAATCCAGGCAAATATGGAGCTTTTAAAGTATCATTTAAAAGTAAAAATACTACTGTATATTGTCCATCAAATATTATGGTTGAGCAGAAATAAAGTAATAAATTAATAGACTAAAATGTGGGCCTTAGCTTAGTAATAATTCAAAATAGGTATGTAACTAAATCCATACCTCATTGTTAACATTAAAGCTAGAAATAGCAATGGCAACCCTGTGCTGGAAGCCATTTTAATTGATTTTTACATGTAGAAAATTTGGCTATTTCATCTAATAAATTTTATAATAATAAGCCATTTTTATCTACCGTTGTAAAGCCAAGAAAACAAAGTTTAGGATGATTATCTTAAGTTAAATATTTATTATGAACATAATGGTGTAAATGGGTTCAAAAAACTAATTCCTTACAATGGAAAATGAAAATTAATTTTCTACTAATATTTGCTATGAAACAAAACATAAAAAACTGAGATATGCAAAATGTCATAGTTTACATATCCAGTAGCATCTCAAATGGAAGCAAGTAATGCCACCTGTACACAAAAAAGAATTAAATAACAATTTCATAGGTATCGAAAAATCAACACTTGCTGTTACAGGGGTTGCGTAAGTGCCAAAAACTCAACAGTTGCTGCTTCTAGAATTAAATGAATCTTACAAACTAACAAGAGGAGGACCAGTCATCGATGTCACGAATGTGACGAAACTTTGCTGGTGGATAGAAGGATAAAAATAAACAGACACGTGTCTCAGCTTTTGGCTCCATAGACATTAGAAATCGGGGGTCAAAGTTTATTGAAGATTACTGCGCCCCTTAAAATCTCTTAGCGGAGTGTATATTGTTAGGTTGTCAGGATTGTCGAGTGTTTAAGGTGCTAGACTATGAAGCTTCGAATCCTTATGCTGGCATTTTAATCTTTGACAATGAAGTACTATTTGGTATGTTTTATTCTTTTCTGAAAAAATGTCTTCGATTATTATTTTAAGAAAAACAAATTACGCAATTCATGCACATTATTCCATAAAGGGACAAAAATGGTGCACTGAGAGTGTGAAAAAGTCGAGGAATTACAGGTAGAGTACGGAAATGTATTTGTCACCTGTTCCAAATCAGGAAAATTGATTTCGATTCTGTACAAATCATTTCTTCAGAATGTACTAAAACCTTGCGTCAGGAATAGAAACTTCTTGCTGATACAGTCGAGCACCTTTAATCCAGCAACATCGGTATATGGGCTAAGCCAGATCATGGACTTTTCTGGATCTTGGGTGCTACGCGGTAACTTTTGTTTTTTTTTAGAATCGTTGGTATTTTCAATCAAGTAGTCGATGTTTTAATAACAAATTTTACTAAGTTATCCAATTATTACATATGGATCAGAAATAATGAAAGATATTATGTTTAGGAATTTGCTAATACATATAAACATTTAACATAGGTATTGCAAACTGTACATGAAGTGAACATGAAATAAACTTAGAAAAACAATGAATTTCTCTGTTATATGATGCTGCATGTATATAAAGTAGATAGTTAAATACATCTGTGGCAAATGAAAATAAAAATAATCCTATTTTAATGAAAACCAAAACAGAGCTTGGAATTACGTACATTAAATTGTAGCATTCGGTTTGTGAACAGCTGATGCATTTCAGTTACTTCTAGGTGTATCATCAGGCATTACATCACAGGAGACTGAAGTGGAAGCTTATAGATTTTCTGTGTCAGTAGCCTTTGATAACTATTTAAACATATCTGTTAAACATGCTTGCTTCATGTTTGTTGTTTTTTCACGGATGAGTTGACTTTGCAGCATGTAAATGTTCATGATTTGTTGCTAATTGATAAAACTATGCTGTTCTAATCCTGCTATGAGCCAAGTCACGTGATAAATGCAATCATCAATGGATATTCTTTCTCGAATGACTTCAGCTTCATCATCTTCGGCTTCACTTTCACTTTTGTTGTTGTTTTGCACCATTTCTACTATCTCCTGGTCTGTAAAATGATGCACAACTGGAGTATCTTGGTCAATATCTATCCATTCTTCTAAATTTTCAATTTCCATTTTCTTAAACTCAGGGTTATTCATACCTTTTGCATAGTGAAGCACTTCATCATCATCCATTTTTCTTCTGTAATTTGTAACCCTTTGAAATCCGCAATTGTGATTTCGTCATCATGAAACCCTAAAGCAGGCCATATCTTAAACCATGCATTTATTAAAACAGATTTTGGAATACTTTCTCATGCATGAGAAAGTGCCCAAATTACATCATTTAGATTGTATTCTTTCATTATTTCCGTGACTGATTTCCCTGAATTTAAACCAATGAGAAACTCCGTCATGTAATTAGATCAATACTGACACTTCACCACCTTAATATGCCTTGATCTTGAGGCTGTATTAGAGAAGTGCAGCTTGGAGGTAGAAAAATCACAGACACATTGCCTTTGATCATAAGTTCTGATTTAGGGTGAGCTGAACAATTATCCAATATGAGTAATATTTTGCATTTAAGGTCTAAATCTATACTGCTACAGTGACGTTGAGATTCGATTACAAAATGATTTTCGAATCAATCCATTGTAATTTCACTCGTCATCCAACCACTTTAGCGGATAATTTGTTAAAACTGGATAATATTTATCAATTCATTTAGTACTCACAATTATTTTCATTAAATACGTCGAAATTTTACTGATTTCTGGTTGGAGAGGGTATAATTCACCTCAGGAGTGGTATGCAGTACCAAGAGGTCTAAGAACCACTGACATACACAATTTTTTATGGATGCTCGATTGTAACAGATTCTTGGAGTGGGCAAACAAATGGAGCCATGCATGACGAAAAATTCGTTGATGAAAATGATGTGCCAACCTGCAAACTAAAGATTATACCATCCAAACTTGTGGAAAGAGGAAGTGTGTCCATGAACGTCAATGAGTTGTGTTTCTCCAGCGAACTACGCAGTTGTGATTGCAAATGTGGTGAGAAAAGTTTCATAAAATACACTAGGTGTGTGGCCATTCTTTGTTTTCCTTGTTTGTATGACAAGTATCACCCAAAATTATGTGCTGGTGAGGACAGTTCGTCGGAAAGTGATTAATGAAAAGCAGAATTACTGATTACTAATAATTTAATTATTAGTGTACAATAAATGAACCTAGCACACAGCCTACTTTTATGTGCACGCGCAATGTACTTATCTTAATTAGGTGGATAATGATTTTTTATGTTTGTGATGCATAACAGTCTTTGTTAGTGTGTCTACTTTTTTAGTATATGTGGTATGAACAATGATCTTTTCCATATCGTGCATTTTTTTTCTTCATAGTGTGTGTGTGTGCATGTGGGTTAATACATCTTGTATTCTTGCATTTTGAATTGTTAGTCCTCTCTCCATTAGAATACAATATATTTTCAAAATAATAAAATATTTTGCTAGCTATATCTTCCTGCTGTTCAACAATGCTACTGCTTTGAAATTCATTTATAAGTTTAATTAATTGTTAATGAATATGCCTTATGTAAGCAAGAGGAACTGTTTCACTCACACACATGCTTATCGTACATGAATTGCAAAATTTGTTTTTCTTAAAATAATAGTCCAAGGCATTTTTTCAGAAAAGAATAAAACTTACCCCAAATAGTATGTACTTCATTGTCAAAGATTTAAAAAAATGCCAGCATAGGGATTCAAACCTCAAAACAACAAGCATCAGCTATGTAGTCTAGCGCCTTAAGACACTTGACCATCCTGACAATCTAACAATACACTCTCTGCTAAGAGGTTTTAAGGGGCGCAGTAATCTTCAATAAACTTTGACCCCCGATTTCTAATGTCTATGGAGCCAAAAGCCGAGACACGTGTATGTTAATTTTTTCCTTCTATCCAACAGTGAAGTTTGGTCATGGTTCGTGACATCAATGCCTGGTCCTCCCCTTGTAAGTCTAAATTATTTTTATTTAAAATTATAAACATAATAATTTAACTAATTAATTAAAATGTGCAAAGCAATTGAAAAAGTTTCAGTGAATATTTCCAACATAAACAAGATAATAAATGTATCATATAATAAAATAAAATGCAACAATATGGAAAAATATTTTTTAAATTACAATGCAAATACAGATTATTTTTTTTTGTTGCCCCATAACTACACTACACCAAACAATATACAAATATGCATATTAAAGCTTAACCTTAATCTGTACTACTCAAGAAATAGCATTCATTGCCATATATTAGTTATTCAGCTTTATATGTAAGGGTAGAAATAAAGGAGATTTAAGTGGTCCATATAATACGAACTGGAAACAAAGGAAAAAATACAGCTGCTTATCTGACGGCATATCGAAATTAATTGAATTGAAATAGCACTGAATTTAAACCTGTGAATAAAGAGCACATTTTAATAACTAAAAGTTGTAGTTTAATTGAAGAATTCCCTGAAAGTCTCTAAGCATAACTAAGTATATGCCAAGCATAATCTTCTTCTCTTAAGTTCACATTAGTTGTTTATTTATTAGGATAACGAGGTAAAATTTTTCAGAATACCACCTAAATGTAAACATTTATCATCATAACTAATAAATAATCTTGCTATATGAATACAGAAAGGTTGGTTGAGGTTGAAGCAGTCATTCTTAATTACAATATTACAAGGTTAACATTGAACAGAACTGAATAAGAAAATATGCATCTGTTTTACAACAGGCATTCATACCATTCTGCTTTCCTAAATTCACTATCATAAGCAATAGTTGAGAGCATTTTAGACTTATTACTATTATATTATAGATAGTAATTTGTGCATATAAATATGAAGAAAGAATGTTATATTAGTTTTTAATTTGACACAATAATAGCAACATTTTCTGTTAAGAATCAATGCATTTTCCAACCTCAGTATCCAAGTGCAGCCTATGCCTTCTATCAATTTAATAACATAGTATTAATTCACTTTATTATAAAGCAAAACACAAGTTGAATGTAACAATAATATAGCAAAAAATTTAAACCATAATCTTTCATTAAATAATACAGCACATATTAGCATTCCTTCAACCTTGTCATCAGAAACTACATGTTACTATTGTACATTTTATGCTGAGTTTTACTTTAAGTTAGAGTTTAAGTCAATGAAAAAGAAGTGAATACCAGGCAAGTTAAAATTGACACAAAAATCTAAATTAATCCTTTAAAATATTTATCTAAATCAATAACTAAAGAAGCCTGATATAAATACCAACCGAGATGCCATACGCTCCTCTTCTGCAATGGCTTCTTTGATTGTTGCATCTCGTCTAGCCTCAGCCTCTCCAATTCGTGCATCACGCTTGACCTCAGCTGTCCTTGCCATACCAAGACTTTTTAAATAGCCCTACAAGTGAAGATAGAAGCATAAAATTATAAACCCTTATAAGAAATTCTAATCACCTAACAAAACATGAGCTTTATGATTCTTTTCACTAAGCCTTGGTGCTTACACTCATCTGTAATAGGTGTAACCATAGCTGCAACTTTAACGCACACAGCAGCATCCAATTCAGAAATTTATCAAAACTCTAAGACTCCAATTATAAAAAAAACTAAGAGGCAGCCTGTGAAAAAGTACAATTTGTCTGATAGGATAAAAAATATACACATGATGAAAGTTAATTTCTATTACATAAAAGGTGATAGTGAAACTTCCATTAAGATAAAATAACAATAGTAATTTGTCCATAGTAGAAAACTTAAAATACTCTAAATCAGGGGTTTTCAACTGGTGATATGCGTAACACTAGCGGTATGTCAAGAGTTTTGAAGGGGTACACAAAAGTGTTAAAGATTATAATATTTCTTCTTACGTTGTCTTTCATGCATGACTTCAAAATCAAAAGTTACAATGTGATGACTAGGAATAACGTCATAAAACAAATAAAATTAAGTAAAAAACATTTTTAATGTATACACGCTTTTACTTAAAATTGCACTCAAAGGAAGAAAATAATTTTTTCCTGGATAAAAAATATTATTAACAGAAATTGTATGCTTCGTAAAAGTGATAATTGAAAAGGGGGTTTTGTGTCTACGGCGAGATGGATCAAAATTAATAAAACATCCTTAACCTTATACGGTTAAGGAGGTTTCATTAATTTTGAAATTCGTAAAAGTGGGTGGTATTAATATGAGTATATGTTAGGTTAGTGGCCAACAATAAGAACTAATTTATGAGGAAGATGAAATATAAGAATTAGAAGATAAGAAAGCCACCCACTTTTACGAAGCATACAAATTTGTGAATAATATTTTTTGTCCAGGAAAAAATTATTTTCTTCCTTTGAGTGCAATTTTAGGTAAAAGTGTGTATACACTAAAAATGTTTTCTTACTTAAGTTTATTATTAAATTTTGTCATATAACTGTTATTAATAATGAGTCTTTTTACATGCATGAGAAATAATTATGGAATATAGAATTTAATAAATTTGGAATAATTGTTTCAATGTAGGACAAATGCGTGACGAAAAATTTACCATTTTATCTGACTGATGAACTTTTCACTGAATAATATTTTTGATTTAACAAAACTTCAGACGACGTGAGAGTATGGATCTCAAAATTATGTTATCATACCAAAATTTCCTAAGTGAGAACAATCATTAATTAAACTTTAAACAGTTGCGTATATTCTTCCACGAAAGAGAATAAATGTATATTCAATATAATAATTTATGAATGTTGTTTACTTCCATTGCTATGAAAATAATTTCCTTCACCTTCCTTCTCTTTTTCTCTAGTGTTAAAAGCATTATACCCATATAATGATTGAAATAACAATATGATATCGAGGTCTAACAAATGGAATTGCTAGGCAAGGCAACATCCCGTTAAAATGACAACATTTCCTCAAACTGTGTGAATTAAACGTTTAAATTGAGCTATTTCGAACTGTAGGCGGAAAAAGATGAACAGAGCAAGAAACTATATAATGTTTTCTTCAAAATGGTCCATATCCGAAGATTGTTGGTCAATTCTTTCTTAATTTTAATCTCATAAAGTAGGAAAGCCTGCACGTCGAGAAGTCACTTTCTACGTGTTATTTTATGGGAAATGGAAATGTCTTCCTTGGAGTCTAACTCAGGACTATTTTAGAGATTTTTTTTCACCATCACCTTAAAATATAGGGATGGAGCATTCCTGCCAAATTTAGAGTTTCTATCTCTATTATTTCTAAAGTTATTCACATTTTTATAGTGAGTGAGTGTTGATGTGTGACAAATAAATAAACACGAAGGGAAGTTAAGTAAAAGTGTGTAAAATATGCTAAAACTGTTTATTTTAATGCTATAAACATGATTTAGCTATCTTAATACGTGTCATTCATTTAATTATCACTTAAAATGTACTTAGGGATACATAATGATAAAAAACTGTATTAAGGGGTATGCGACTATTAAAAAAGCTCTGAGAGGTACATGAGTAAGAAAAGGTTGAAAACCCCTGCTCTAAATTCCCTATATTAACTTCAAACTAAATAGGTAAAAACAGGATAGAGGGATAGGCTGGTTAAATGAAAAGCTGGTCAACCCAATTTACATTAACAGCATTGAGAAACAATAAGTAAAAAATACATGGGTCAAAAAATTGAAAATGGGAATTCATTATGTAAGAAGAGCAATAATTTAGAAATTATAAACCAAATACCTATTCTTTTTTCTTTCTTTGGGAAGAGGAAAAAACTACAATGCATTTTCCCTTAATTATTTCACTTTATTCTCTCCTAAAAATAAAATACAAGGAACTTATTTTATCGATTCACCTTTATCAAGTCCTATCAATTGTAATACCTTTTCCTTTTTTGTCCTGCTCCTTGTCAGTGAACAAAGCAGAATATACCATCCTCAATAACTCTCTGTTAAATATGAAATCAGGATATATGCAATCATATTTATAGCCATTAGAAATCAGTCATTTTCTTTACAAAAAGTGAGAAGCAAAAAGCAGGTGGGAATTCAAGTTACCATATTTCCAGTGTATAAGAGGCACTTCTTGTTATGAAAATGTGTCCTAAAATCATGCTACATCTTATACAACGAAGGTTTAAATGCTGATTAGATATTTCACTTTAAAGTTAGATATACACACTTTTAAAATTCTAAAATAAAATATGCCATTACCTCATTTTTCCATACCAAATTGAAATATCCATTAATTTTACTTTGTTTTGAGACAGTCCTGTATTTATTGGACACAAATTCATTTAATTTGTCCATTGCTTTAACCACACTGTCATCTACATCAGTGTTTCTCAACCGAAAATATGTTGTGGACCGGTAAATGTTATGAACAATCCACCGAGGACCGGCAAAATTTAGCAAACTACATTCAATTTTTTTATTCAATTAAATTTCATTATAACATAAGAATAAAAGACTTCAATAACATTAAAATTTTGAAATAAAATCATAGTATTTTCAGATAATGTGTGATTGCTGCTGCTCCTTTTCACTAATCAACTTTTCTATTCTTGGGCTAAGAGAGGTGACTGCTAAATATAGTGCGCGGGTAATATCAAGCCGATTTCTTTCTTTTGTCTTTATGACTGTCATGGCTGAAAAGATGATTTCGCACATGTAAGTGGTTGAAAATGGTAATAAAAACTTGACTGCATTTTCATACAATGCTGGGTACTCAGTCTTCACATTTAGCCCAAATTTAGTCACACTTGTCGAGTTAAAGGCTGATTTTAATCCTAAATCTGAAGACAGTTCAATTAGTTGTTCCTTTTGGTGTACTACAAACGGGTCGATAATCCATAAATTTCCTAATCATAGATCATCTTCTGGTGGGTAATAGACATTGAATGCTTCAGAAATTGCTTCAAGATGTTCACAAATAATTCTCGTGATGCTTGCAATAGCCAATTTCACTGAACCTACGAAATCAGAAAACAAAGGAAACATTTCGTAATTTCTTTCACTTACCTGCTTGCACCAAAGTGTTAACTTTTTTTAAATGCGTCCATTTTATTGTTCAAATTAAAAACAGTTGTCACGTGCCCTTGAAGACTCAAATTCAACTCGTTCACAAGGGAAAATATATCAGCTAAATATGCTAGCTCTGCTATCCATTCTTTGCAGAAGAAACAGTCAGTGAATGCCAATTTTTTTCATGTAAAAATAATTCAACTTCTTGCCTTAGTTCGAACAACCTTTTCAAAACTTTTCCTCTCGACAGCCACCGAACTTCTGCATGAAGTAGTAAGCGCACATGATCAGCACCCATTTCTTCGCACAAGAAAGTAAAATGTCGTGAATTCAATGCACTGTCCTTTATCAAGTTTACAATTTTTACTGATTGCACGAGGGCATCATTTAGGTTTGGAGACATTTTTTTCGTTGCTAAATGCTCACGGTGTATGAAGCAGTGAGTAACTACCATTCTAGCATAACCTACTTTTCTTATTCTTGTTACTACTCCTGAATGCCTGCCAGTCATGCTTGCTGCTCCATCTGTGCATATTCCGACAAAATTTTTTCATTAAAGAACTTTACTTTCAATGTACTCATTTATTGCCTTGAATATTTCAGAGCTTGTGGTTTGAGAAGGCAGTTCAAGGCAACATAATAATTCTTCCTTCATATCTCCTGCATCAAAATCAATGAAACATACATAGCATAAAAGTATTACTCTATTAGAAACATCTGCTGACTCATCTAACTGGATTCCAAACCATTTAGACATTTTGATATTTTGGAACAACTGATCTTCAACGTCCAAGGATAATCCAGAAATCCTGCGCTCAATAGTATCGTTGGAAAGATGTATGGTTTTCATTTTGTCTCTGGCTGTTACACCTAAAAGTTCATTACAAACTTCTACCAAACAGGGTTTTATCAATTCTTCGCCAATCACATATGGTTTCTTGCATTTAGCAATTTGAAAAGCCACAAAATAAGGAGATTTTAATAAGGACTTTTCTACCACAAAACACTTTTTAAATACATTCTTCTGTGATTTCACCTCCTGCAATTTTTGTTGAAAAAATTCTACTGGTTTATTTTGTAATTCTGGGTGTTTTAAGTTAAAATGATGAGAAAGCTTTGCAGGTTTCAAACATTCATTTGATATAATCCCAATCTGGTGGCAAATTATAAAACAACCCAGTTTCATCACAGTTGAAGATGTCCTTCTGCTCATAATTATCCAGAATTGGCTTGATACTTTCTTGTGATTATCAGCAGTTATGGTGTTAACTGATGATACTTCACCACTCATGCACAACCTCACTATATTATGCTGCTTTTGGAAATGCTGAAGCCGTTTGAGCACTTAAAATCAAGTCCTATCTTCTGTGCCAACTCATCCGCCATTTCCTTTATGAAAGTGCCCGATATGGGAATGTTATTAGCTCTGGTCTCTCAAAACCACTCAAACACATCTGCTTCCAAGTCTGCATGTTTTACACCTCACATTCTCTTCCATTTGTTAATCTCTTTTCCTTGTGTTGCCACTACTTCTATAGTATCCTGACTTTTCACAGATGTTGACAATGTTGATAACGGAATGCCAAACTCCTTATCAATTTCAGATTTTGTTTTACTTTCCTATCCACTGTACACAGAATTTTGCTTTCTTTTAGCAATTTTGTTTGTCCTTGCTTAACTCAAAAATAAAACTATTGAATACGCTAGGGCTATAAACTTGGACAACACTTGAACACTTGTTATCACGGCTCAAGACTTACTAACTCTCAGCATGAGTACTGCACTGTTTTAACACTTTCTTCTCACTAAAATAATAACAAAGAAGAAGCCTGGATGAATGTAGGCAGTGCCTTCAGCACTAGACGAATGGAAGGAGACTCTAGAATTTAAGAAAGAATTTTAATGGTAGATATAGGTGTGTGACTGCAGAGATGCTAAGATTTACTGACACAATGTCCATTTATGACTCCCTTCTCCCTATATATTGTATGGTTATTTTTTGTCCTTTACACTTCTAAGAACTGTTTACAATGCACTTCTCCGAGAACTACGATTGGACCCTTCCCAACTATTTTGAATCTTGAAATAACATAGAGAATAGAGACCAAGCGCAGCAGATTCAGAAATAAAATTGATGTTTAGAACCTAAGGCACTGAACGGTGCACAGTTAGTTGGATTAACTAATGAGATTTTACTGTAATGGTACAGGACACTTTCGAACTTTGTTTCGAAATAAGCTGTGGTTAAGCAGTCCATGGGGCAGAATATTGTATTCGAATTAAAAATTATTTGTATTTCAAAATAAATGTACTAAGAACCACACAAAACTCTATTCTGCATCATTCCATAAGTGCATTGGTATTCAAACATGCAGTTTAGTAGAGTTTGGTGGTACACAGTACATCTTATTTATGTCAAATGATGGTTACCGATTCATTAATATATCTTACAATAACTGTGCATTATGGTGAATTAGTTATTTTAAAGGTGATTTATGAAGCTTTTTATGACTGTCCATACAAATTATGGTGACCTGATACGAAAGTCACTACTTTCGAAATTCTCATGAGTTTCGAACGGTCGGACTGCCCTAATAGTTTGACCGATTGTGACCGCACTGTACTGGTAAATATAGTATATTTTTAAAATCATTAAACTAATAGATGCTTTTCAACCAACTTACTTTATGCTGTTTTTAACCCTGAAGTACGTTAAAAATCCTCACATTAGTACATACTCATGTTGGATGGAATCGACCCTATGTATTTTGAGCATAAAAAGAACGATTAGGTTTCCAGAATATTTTAAAAAATTACTAGGAATGCTAAAAATATTTCAATAGAAAAAGTACACAAAAATTTAAATTATTTAAAATAATTTATTGAAGAAATATTTATTTCAAACTAAAAATTTCAATTGACATCTTCATCTGAACTTTCAACCTCCTGAAATCCTGTTCTTCGAAAACAATTAAAACAAATGGTAGAACAATGTACTCCCACTCTTTCTTCAGATCGCCTTGCCAGTCGGCATACCCTCAATCAAAGGAAATATAACAAACATTCCCCTTCTATTCCCATTCACCTCCGAATTCCTTTGTTGCCGACGCTACGGCAAAATTTTACCTTCAAACACGTGGCACCATAAAATTTTATAATGGGTTATGACCGCACTGTGAAGAAGCTGAGAAAACCAAGACAGAGACAGAAAAGAAAGTAGGTAAAAGACCCATCACTACCAATTACTCTTGGTCGAAATTTTCTTGCTGCCATCCCATGTGGATGGCTAGAAGGGAGCAATGCACCTCGGGCTGGCACGCCATCATGCACAGACTACATACTTATAGATGACCACTCCAATATAAGGTGATTTAGTGAGTTTGCTACCCGTGGAAATTATAACTAAACATCAGTAAAAATTGTATGGTAAAAATGTCTAATTTTCTCTTCAAAACTGAAAAAAATGGTTCATATATGAGAAATGTTACAAATAAAACCATGATTCGTGCATATGACTGTAGTAATTCATCAGTAGCATTACAAAATATAACAGAACACGAAAACATTTTCTTAAATTTTTCTATCGAGTTAAGTGCAAAATAAATTAAGGGTGCAACATTTTACGTGTGAGTTTCTAGCACCATCTATCAGTTATTTGCACTTATCCATCATTAAATTTTCAGTGCCGAGTCCGTGGACACATGTGACATGTTTAAAGCATTGTAAAACTCAGCTACTAGGTGAATGAAGTTAGCTGCATTTAAAAATAAAAATTGAGAACATTTAAAATTGGTCTCGAGGGTTAACCATTGATGAATCTGAACTTCTCCAAACAAATCTTTTTTTATGAGTTAAAAATGTCTAAAATTGGAAAATGGTCGTTTTAAGGGGTTTATGTTATACCTGGATGTATCTTATACAACAGAAAATATGGTATATAGCATGATTATGGGAATGGTTTCATCATCATAATTAAAAAACTGCCTTGTAATACATATTTCCATGAATTTTTTTCTGATTTTCATTAACTCAAGGAGGTTTCCAAAAGAGAGAATGAGCAAGGGAGTCAATAAACAAGTTCCATCTAAGAGAATCTACAGAACAGTTTCCTATAAGTAGCTGTAAAACATTCACCATCAACATATTTTTCACAATAAAATTTTATATCAGCACTAGAAATGTACGAGGTGCAATAAAAAAGTTCCCGGACTGGCCGCATGGAGTGCTAACCGGACGTAGTATGGTCTTGGGCCGCTAAGTAGCGCTAAAGAGCTTCATTGTGAAGCAGTATGCCGAGTGTCATGTTGGTACTCGCAAGCGTTTTTTTTCACGAGCGTTTTTGTGCGTTAGTGTTAGTGGTGTTCTGCGATTTTTGCGAGAAGAGAAATTGCAGACTTGAAGGAGCAGCATGTGTCCATCAAGTTTTGCTTCAAACTCCGCAAAACCGCGTCGGAGACCCACGAAATGCTTTAAAAAGCATTTGGTGATGACGCCATGGGCAGAACCCAGACTTTCGAGTGGTTCTCGCGGTTCAAACGTGGGCAAACGTTGGTTGAGGATTCTGAACATTCTGGTTGGCCCTGAACCAGCAGAACCGAAGAAAATGTTGATAAAGTGCATCGGGCCATCCACGAGGACCATCGGCGAACGATTAACAACATCTGCAGCATTGTTGGCCTATTGTTCGGTACATGCCAACACATTCTCGCGGAGGAACTCAACATGAGGCGGATCGCTGCCAAATTTGTGCCCTGCTTGCTGACCCAGGATCAGAGGCAACACTGGCTCACTGTGTGCAGGGACCTCCAGGAACAGATCAGAAACCGAAATTTCCTTTCCAAGGTCATCACTGGTGATGAAAGCTATCACTGGTGATGAAAGCTGGGTTTATGGCTACGACCCAGAAACCAAACAGCAGTCATCCCAGTGCTGCTCCTTCAAGTCTGCAATTTCTCTTCTCGCAAAAATCGCAGAATACCACTAACACTAACGCACAAAAATGATTGTGAAAAAAAAACGCTTGCATGTATCAACGTGACAATCGGCACACTGCTTCACAATGAAGCTCTTTAGCACTACCTAGCGGCCCAAGTCCGTACTACATCCAGTTAGCGCTCCACGCGGCCAGTCTTGGAACTTTTTGATTGCACCTCGTATTCCT
Source organism: Uropetala carovei (assembly GCA_036926305.1). Lineage (NCBI taxonomy): Eukaryota > Metazoa > Arthropoda > Insecta > Odonata > Petaluridae > Uropetala > Uropetala carovei. Next base: position 347,715 of record JAXCHB010000063.1, on the reverse strand, counting down.
GGATTCAAGCAAGTTTAACATCATGAATGGAAGTTTCACAAAAATTGAAATAAAAACAAAAACAGAAAACTAAAAGGACAGTACTGTAGTTATGGACAATTTTCACTACTTGTGCCTGTGATGTAATATAAAACACCCAACATTCACATCAAATATGCACTTCTACTTTGTGTATTCTATGAGAGCAATAGGATGTAATAAAGCTTGTCAGATGAATGAACTCAATACATAAAAAACCTCTATAGCATGCCAATTATATCATGCAATTTTCATAAAATGCAAATTTCAAAATATATACGCATAAACAAGCAAATGAACTTATTAAAAAAATGTGATTATTTTGCCCAATAACACCAACCCTCTCTGCCTTTGGTGCTCCTGTGAATTTATGACTATGGTGAAAAGTGTTAGTGATTTTAAGTGAAGATAACAAAGGGCACTTGCAATAGCTGCCCTTAATAATCTCAATTTATATGAAAATCTGGTTTCCATGCCTATTTAAATATTAACTTTGGGTAACTTGCCCATTTTTGCAATAAGTCATTTTTAAAAAATCATATGAAATTAACCTCAAACAAACTGGCTTACCATTGCAAACACCCAAAGAACACCTTGCATGAAAAATAACTAACGTAAAAAATCTATCACCGACTTAAAAAGATATTACTACACTACCATAGTTTTGACAAAACTTCTTCGTCCCTGAAAAAATTTCAGTTACTTTTCTCAGAAACAAACACTTTCATTCAATTGCTTCAGTTCTATTCAAAGTTATTTCAATGAAGCCAATCCTTGAGGAATTGAAATTAAAATAATTACAGAAATATGAATTAGTATAAACAAAGTTTTTGCACAGACTTAGAAAAAGAATTCATTAAGCCATTTGAGCTCTTGTTGAATGTATGAAAGAATTTTAAAGGGGCCTCAGAAGTTTTGAATGCATTAAAACATATAGTTCACAACAAAGTATGCACCACTTAGCATGCCAGATGTAAACATGTGAGGTTGACATACCTTGGCCCCCTTGTAGCAAAACATAAAGCCTCTAATTAATAAAAACAATAAGAATAAATATTTTAACCTACTTAATGAAAAAATGTTAGTTAAATAGTTCATAAAGTATAAATTCAAATGTTAATAATAGATGATAAAAATGACATGCAGAATAAATTATTTAATAAACATATTATCTTTAAAAGTCATGTATGTCATAAGTAATTAAATTAACAGCATTTCAATGCAACATTGAGATCCGTTCACAAAATTCAGTATTTTTGGAACTTCATCATATCAAATTAGTGCAGTAATACTACCTCTCCAGATAATTCAGCACTGTTACTTACTTAATTGTTATAGCAAAAGACAAAGACAATAATGACATGTGTACATACAACATTAATTTCCATATTATGTGAAAAGATTTATTTCGGTCAACTTTTCTTGGCCACTGACATCATAAAATAGTGATACAAAACAGATTTACAAAAGTACAGTTTTTCAGCCTAACCTTTAACCCCTCAATTCCGCCCAACATATATATATATATTTTACAAATGTACAGTTTTTCAGCCTAACCTTTAACCCCTCAATTCTGCCCAACATATATATATATATATATATATTTTACAAAAGTACAGTTTTTCAGCCTAACCTTTAACCCCTCAATTCCGCCCAACATATATATATATGTGTGTGTGTGTGTGTGTGTATATATGGTTCACAGACATTTCGTCCAAAGACATTTCATCCAAAGACATTTCGTCCAAGGACATTTCGCCCAAAGACAATTCGTCCAAAGATAATTCATCCATTGGATATTTCGTCCAAAGACTTTTCATCTAATGTGTATTTCATCCAGAGTAATAGGAAGGGGGAGGACGGGGAGGGGGGACAAGTAAACTTTATCAGATATAGGCGATATGGGTATCTATTGACTCAGAATTAAACAGATTTAATAAAATCGTAAATTAAAACGAAAATATTGGCAGTGTAGGGGGGAGGACGGGAAGGGGGGACAAGTTCTGCATTATATTGTTGAAAAAATTCAGAATGAAATACTTGAGCTCCTTGCAACCAAAATTAAGGAAAAAATTTCAGATATGCTTAAAAATTCTAAATACTACTCTGTTCATTTGGACTGCAATCCTGATTCGAGTCATCAAGAACAAATAAGTATAGTAGTTCGTTTTGTTGTTTTCAATCCTGATAAAAGAAAAATCGAAATAAGAGAGCATTTTTTTAGATTTTTTTCTCACTTTTCTCTCCCTCTCTTCCCTTAGAGAAGGGTTTATGACTCTTCCCCAGGTCTTAGGGTATTCGGTATATCGAATGTGTTTTCGGTTTTAAATTACGATTTTATTAAATCTGTTTAGTTCGGAGTCAATAGATAACCATATTGCCTATATCTTCTGATAAAGTTTCCTTGTCCCCCTCTCCGTCCTCCCCCCTCCCTATTCCTTTGGATGAAATGCAGTTGGACGAAAAGTCTTTGGACAAAATATCCATTGGACGAATTGTCTTTGAACGAAATATCCACTGGACGAATTGTCTTTGGACGAAATATCCACTGGACGAATTGTCTTTGGACGAAACATCCACTGGACGAATTGTCTTTGGATGAAACATCCACTGGACGAATTGTCTTTGGACGAAACATCCACTGGACGAATTGTCTTTGGACGAAACATCCACCGGACGAATTGCCTTTGGACGAAACATCCACTGGACGAAATATCCATTGGACGAAATATCTTTGGACGAATACCCATTGGACGAAATGTCCTGGAACGATATATATATATATATATATATATATATATATATATATATATATTATAAAATCGTAATGCGTAACGCTCTAATTTTGCAAATAATTCAGTTAAAGGTTTACTGAGGTGTCTGAAATTTCTCAGGATTTCAGTTTTAATGAATCTCTAGGTTATAACTAAAAAAAATTTTGAATGAGGTCACAGGTTTGACCCTCACAGGATGAATGTCGTTTCCCATAAGATAACACATAAATATCAATTTTTGGTTTGAAGGCTTCCATTCTTTTACTTTTTAAAATATCTTAAAATTAAGTTATCGATATGAAATTTATGCTAAAACACGCCAAAATGAATGAGGATTCTTATTCTTATTGTCGAATACTCAATCTCATGCATATTATCTCATATTTTGAATTTATACTCGAGATTTTGTAATTTTTTTAACATTTCAATACTAAGATTCCATGATTACAAGTATTGTTGTCCCCGATAATTTCAGTGCATATGCATTTAAAGAAAGGCTTAAAGTTCGAAAATATGATTAAAACTTCCTCAAAATGACCGAAGATATGAATTTAATGCAAATAAACCGAACACAGTATTCATGTTATTTATATTTTTTATCTATATTACTAAAATCCTTTTTCTGGTTTCTCTCTCTCTCTCTCTTTAACGCTCTACACCTCAGCCATTTTTAATCTCCAGGAATTTCAGCCCTCTAAGTTTATTTTTTATTGAGTTATTCAACTAATTTTCTTAATTTGTTATTAAAAACCAAACATACATCCTTTATAAAATATATTCATTAAACTCATATTCAAAACATATTCCCGATAAGCTAATCTAAATCCACAAGGGAACGAAGAAACAGCAAGCAATGGGGGGGGGGGGGGATTATATATATATATTTATATATATATACATATACTGTAACAGAACGTGCTGCATCACTGCATAACAATTTCAAATCTGGCGGCAGATCGCCGTAGTATGGGAAAAAACCACGAGGGTTATAGCAGCGACCTCCTAAGGAAATTACGTCCTCTTACGTTCGGCAGATGTTTTTTTAAAAAGGGATAAAAGGACAGAATTTGGGGTTCTAAGGGGTGGTTCGCAGCTAGCCAGGGTTGGAGAGACATCCTTCGTCGACACGCTTGAGTGGTCCCCCCCCCCTCCCCCCCCCCCCCCCCTTTCTCTATATTCTCCGTATTTGGATTGAGGCTTGTTGTAATTCTCCCCCGATTTTCGTTACTCGTGTGCTCGTTTTTACTGGTGTCTGGGGTATGATTGTGCAACAAGACAGCTAAGTACTTTGTCAATTGTCCAGTATAATTTTATATCCTGCCCTGTGTATTTGAGTGCCTATTGTGCATAAGTTTCCTTTTTGTTACTTATTTGCCTGGTAACTTCAGCTTATCTGGTTAAGGCACTGCTTCGTGCCTGATAAAATTGGTTAAAATTGTTCTTTGTGTTATGTACTGGTGTTCAATTTTCTTATATGGTTTACTGGTGTGCTAATGCTCTTCTTTGCTTGTGCATGATCTGTTTTATGCCTAGCTCGCACTTACATGTAACTGTCGAAATGGCCTATTCTAATGAATGCTTGTATAAATTTGTGGCGGCGTACTGAAATTGCCCTAACAGTGTTAAAGATCTTTGTGCTATGTTATTCATGATTGGTTTTTTTGGTTGTTTTTGTGAATGCCAATGAAGGAATGTCATGAACCCCATGACAGTGTAATTTTCAGGGACATTTGTGAATGCTTAAGTACAATAAACTCTTCAAATGAACTGTTTTTTTGTCCATGTGGGCTAGTCCTCAGCGAACAATCCATTCAAATTGGTTACTATTAGGTCCCCGCAGGAGGGATTCGACAGGGTGTACGGTTACAATACGTCGAACGGAAACACCATATGCTTCCATTAGACGTATATGTACGTCCAACGTCACCATTAGCTTTCTTTATTTTTTGTCACCCTGAAATTTCTTCAATCTTAAACATCTTGATACATTTTAAGAGGAAGTTTTGGCCTTAATAATTATATTTTATTCGTCAAGTTTAATTGTATTTCTTATTTTTTCTAACAATTTGAAATTTTGTGAATACATTTTGTTTTGCCACGTGCATAGTGTTATTCCTCCCTTTGGAAAACTGCAAAGAAATGCTGAGGCTACCTATCATTGAGCAAAGACCTTTTTTTAGTGAAAAAATATAAAAGAATGTTTTGGCCTGCATATTTTCTGTGAGACTGCCAACCAAGAGTTTGGGTTTATGTGTCAGTGTATATTGAAAGAGGTCTATTCACAAAACGAAGAATGAGAAAGGCCACTTCAAAGAGACCTTTGACTCAATATCTTGAATTAAGGGAATAGAAGACGTTTCTCGCTTCTCTTAGCTGTTGATTTAGTCACGTAGACAAATTTACTGTAAACGGAGTGTATTTTTTTCTATGTTCGTTGTGGTTAGTTGTGTGAGAAATTTTTTTCCGGTTTGTTTTTTACAGCAGTTACATTGATTTTAAGGTAAGACCCTTTTCTCTCCCTTGCCCCTGCACAGTTCTATAATTACAATGCTGAGACAAACCTTTTTCAAGCAATGTTTATGAGATGCTCGAGGTCACTTTTCCGACCTTACACTTGTCTTTGAACCTAGGCCCTATGCCTCAGCTGATTATGGGAACAATATAGTGTGTGTGAGAGAGAATAGGAGCGTTCTCTGCACGTCCCATGTAAACATCTGTATACAGAAAGATTGCTAAGGGATCTCCTCCTAAGAAATTTCGGACCCAATACCTTGAACAGACCAACTCGTAAAAACACCGTGTTCACTTTTGTAAGAGAGCGATGAAGAGACTATGCTGTGAGTGTTATAACAGAATAAGAGTGCCACCAAAAAAATTATTATGGACAATAGATTGAAGATATAACAGTTTTCTTATAGTAAATGTCATGCTGAATCTGATTATGCATGTATAAACATTCTGAAAACTAAGGAAATGCCTTTCAAGTTTAAAAAATATTTTAAATCTTTTTTTTTGTATTTTGCGTATATCTTCCTTCCTTATACATACCATGTTATATTTCAGCTTCTGTTGAATAACAAGTTAGGAAAGTGTACAGCTTAACACAAATGGGCACATTTCGTGCAATGGAGTACTTGAAAGAAATGATATATTGTACCTAAGAGAAATAGCGTTTTAAAGTTCTTTTCATCGTAATAAATAATCCATTTTCTTCCTATTTAAAAGTACTACATGCACACATAAGGAAATTAAATGTATTTTTGTGAGATTGTATATGCTAGCAATCAGGGCCTGAGAGAGGTGAGATGGGGCCCGGGTCAGTCACAAATGTGGAGCCCCACCCCCACTCCATCAAAAACCGGAAGTTGAATTTTTTCACCATTACAATACAATGGGTAAGTAATAAGAGAATGCCTGTCGCTATTTTCAGTTTCCTTTGCTCAATAACGCAACAAAACTGCAGATTTGACAAAATTTAATTTTTGAGCGGTAGCTGATAAGCGACCATCTCTATCTCTATTTTTCTCTATCGCTATTTTTCTCTATCTCTACATAGTCCAATCCTCCCTTCCCCTTTAACTGTTGATCGGTGCTTATTTGTGCCAGGGTTATTTGTTCAATATATTAGAATAAATATATTGAACACATAACCTTTAGAATAAATGTTGGAAGCCCCTATGGACCCGGGCCAAATGGCCCTGCTGCCCCCCTCTATCTGGATCTGCTAGCAATAATGATGAAGTAACCATACAAAAAAATTTGTAAGTTCAACTCAAATTAAGACTTTCTTGTATGGTTTTCTTGATATCAGCTACTCCAACGATAAAAATGTATAGGAAAAGAAATACTCTGATTTATTAGCTCTACAATTTTTATTTGAAAAGTATTTTGATATGAGCAATACTTTATGAGATATGACGAAAAGTTCATTTTTTGTCACCAGTAAAGTGGTATCCCTGACTGGCTTACGTGATTCATGTGATTTTTCTTATTATCTTTGACTGCAAGTCCTCAATATAAAATTGCATAAAAATCCCTTTGGTAGAAGCCAAGAATGAACATGCAGATGGACGGACAGACCAATGCTAATTGGCACTCACGCTGGAAGTGAAACGCACCTAAAAAGGGATAATTTTTTTATCTGACTCTGTAATGATTCCAAATAATGACAAAGTTACTTAAAAATAAATAAGAATTATGAACTGTCAAAAAAATAATAATTGTAACATTTACATCAAATATTCAGTTGAGACATGAAAAAGTTGAAATGCGGGAAAGTTTTTCCCTATTTGGTTTAGAGGAGTACATTCAGCAAAAGAAATGTTCAGAATATTTAAAATATATCTTTGAAGAAGATTCCATGACACCAACTTTATAGTTTTCACTATTTTTTTGAATAAATGAAAGTGCAGGCACGTGCTGGATAAGTAAGTGGTCACTGTGCCATCGCTTCTCTCCAGCAAAGAGTTTGTACTTGATGTATGACAGTGTAAAAGTTATAGTTTTAAAATATCAAGTTTTGCATAAATCCCCAAAAAATTTCATAAAAATCTATTAAAAAGGTGAAAAGTTATGAGCTTTTATATAATTTTTGCAACTTTCACACCTGCATTTCTAGTTTACAAAAATCTCCTCAGGTAGGATTTCATTAAATGTCCTCTGGGCTTGAGGGGTTAAAAGATCTTTTGTTGTCAGAGAGCACCAATACAAAATATCATTCATTGCAAAATATCTAATGGCCTTCTGTACCTCTTCAGCTGAATTAAGTGAACAGGTTTCCTATTTTTCTTATAACAAGAAATTAAATATTACCTTACAAATATATCCTATAGTCCAAAGACCAACTATAAAATGAATTCCTAGACTACAACATACAATTTCTATCAGAAAAACATGACCATTATCTACTCTATAATATATTTAAACACACATTCAAAATTAACATTACAGATAACGAAAGACAACATCAAAACCAACATTACAAGTGCAAAAAAAAGTCAGAATTTTTACCTCTTCATCCCTAATATCCTTGAGTGTGTACGAGACAACTGTGATACCCATGTTGACTAAGTCAGATGATGCAACTTCAAACACCTGTTTGCTGAACTTTTTTCTGTCTTTATAGATCTCCTACAAATAAATCTTTTAATTAGACTGAGCCATAAATTCTAAAACAAAAACTTAGAAATACAACAATACACCCTGAAGAATAACTTTATATAACTCAAAATTGCACATCAATGGACAATTGAACATTATTCATACAATGGATAATTAGACATTACAACAATGTGAAGATATGTTCAATTAATATTACCAAACAAATAGCAATAAAATTAATGGATGTGTTATACATGGTAAAATAACTACAGAAAAAATCAATTAGTAAGTTCTTATGGGAGATTAACTAAACTAATGTGATATATAAGTAACATATTAGAAAAGGGCTGCTACCAATTTTTGTTCTAAATCCTGTTACCAACATCAAAATATCCCGTAAAATCCTGTAATATGTAATATCTTGGTTTTTTATGCAAAGTGTACAAATTTATGCTTTCAATATTTTCAGCACCTGCATCGCATACTTTATGCAAAATTATTTACAACAGTTTATGCTTTTTAAGAAATTTACCCTGCATTACAAATCAACTGTATTGGCATAGAAAGTTTTAAAAAATGTATTCAAGTTTTAAATATACAGTAAATAGCATAAATGCATTGAAAACAATAAGTAATCATAGGCCTAGTTTACAGTACAGGCTTTAGATAAGGAAATCTGTTAAAATAATTTTCACTTTTAATGATATCAATATAATGGTGCAACAAAATTAGACAAAATGAAAAAAAATTATTTTGATTTCGCGGTTTCGCTTCAGATAGATTATTCAACCGATGTTGCCGTAAAATATCAAAATCAAAATTTTGGAAGTTCGGGCATTACGAAATTCCATTTTTTTTCCGAATATTTTGTTGTAAAAACGGGGTTGCGGGCAATACTCGAGTAAATACGGCAATACCGCGCGTAACGTGAAACAAAAAAAATTCTGAATTTATCATAAATTGAGTAGAAAAACTGCAGAATTTTGACGTCGCAACATCACAGTTACATACAAAACTGTGAAGATCGCGATACCCGAAACTGTTCCGTATGACTTAGTTTCTCTAATTGTAAGAAGTAACTACGTTGTAGCTTCAAGTAACCGAAACAGTCACAAATTCGGCCATAAAGTATCGCTGTTTATTAAAAATATATGTAGCCGGAGGATAATAAAACGTAGTAATATCCTTCCCTTGCTTATAACGTAAAATATACCGCGGTACATCAAGGACTTTATCTCGGCACGCCGGTTGCGGAGCTCTGCCATATCTGCGCAATATGGGAAGCGCACATACGAATATCTCAACGCAACATTTTAATAAGGTAAAATAATTACATGAATCAATTTGTCAGTATTTTTTCTTTAAAATGTATTAATTTGAGGTTTTTAAAATTTATAGCTTACGAGAAATTTAAAGGTTAACTTTGTCTTGGACTTGTCAAACCGCGTCTTACAATTAGCGAAATCGCGTCTTGTGAATTCGTGCTATGTTAGGTTTTACCGTATAAATAGGCCGTAGGTTGCCGAACCAGTTCAACGGCTAGTTTCTGCGTTCAGTCTCACAATAAGTTCTAGTTTTCGCCCTTCACCCAAAGTATATTACGATACGTACATACGTACTTACGGAACAATTACATCGAATGTATTCGTATTATTCGTATAGAAATATTAATAATCTCGGAATTTCTTAGTGGTCTACGTATTTTTACGCGAAAATCTCAGATAACTACAGAATTTTTCCTTATAAATATCTGTGAATCACGGAAATGTGTTTTTCGTTAAAAAAATCCGTGAAAACGGCAGCCCTGTATTACAAGTTTAACAAGTACCTAATCTGGTATTTACATTAAATTTAAACAGGAAATAAAGTTAAAAACAATTTCTTTCGTGTAAAGTTTGCAGTCACATTGACAGCACTGTCAGTAGAATCTGTGTAGAGCAAGAGCAGTGTTCCAGGGAGGGGGAGCGAGGCCACAAGAAAAAAATCAATTTTTAATGTCAAATTCAGCTGAATATTTTAAACATGTTTTTCAATCTTCCCAATATGTGCCAGGTACATGGGTAAAATAATTATGAGTTAATTGATCATGAATAATGATTTAAATACAAGCATAAAGGGTTACATTTATTTCAATAAAAAAATGGTGGGGCATGATAACTTAGTGAAAACCAAAAGGGAGGCACCATGTCAAAAAGTTTGGGAACCACTGGTGTAGAGCAATGTATTTAAAAATAGTTACTTTAGATTACATACAACTGTAACAAGCAAAATACAGAAAAACAACAAATTATATATGATGAAAAAGTATACAGTAGAACCTCATAAACCTGGCATTCTCAAAAACTCGGCACTTTTTTGAAAGTTATATGTAAAAAATCCTAATACTCTAGAAATTACTTTATATGATGTACACATCAATTTTCATTGTTTCGTTTACCTCATTAGAACCACGTTTATATTCGTGGCGATAGCAATTGCTTTTCGTTAATGTAATTAGTACTTTTGTTAAATTTTATTTTAACATGGCTTCAAAAAAAAAAGAAGACACCTATAAGTGGTGTTACAAAACGTAAACAGAAAATTCTCACAATTGAAAAAATGTGGAATTACTAAGAAAACTTGAAAAAGGTACTTCAGTGAAGAGACTTCGTGAAGAATGTGGCATTGGTAGTTCCACTGTGTATGACTCAAAGAAGAAAAAAAAAACGGAAATATTAAAATTTTATGCAGAGAGTGATATACCTAAAGCTATGTGTAGCCATAAAACACTACACGTCCGGAGTAAATATTGTTGATAAGGTATTGTTTGAGTTGTTTCGTCAGCGAAGAAGTGAAGGCCTAATGCTGATACAACAGGTGAAAATTTTTCACAATAGCAAAAAGAGTGGTAGAAGATGACATTGAAAACTGGGTTGATATCGACAATGATGCGCCTGTGGTACTTCAGCTGATGTGAAATAGTGGACATGGTCTTGACACATGAGCATGAAAAAGATGAAGAAAATGAAAGTGACGATGATCAAGGGATATTGAAGGACAAACCTTCAATAGATCGCTGTATACAGTTGGTCACAGATACAATATCTGCTTTAGAACAACACTCTTTCATTGATTTTCAAGAGATTACATGTTTGTATCAAATACAAGATAAACTTATGAAGGAAAACTCAAAATGCATGAAGAAAGCTAGTTTGCCTGATCTGTTTTAAAAAAATTCTCAGAATAATGTGTGATGAAAATAATGTTGTAAATGCATATTTCATTATTTACTTTTTAATGGTTCTTATATAATTCCTCATTTTAATGCATGTATAAGCAATAGTCTTTATTGATAATGGGTTCCTTTTTAATTGTTATTCATCATTTGAATTACATAATCAGTTACCAAAAATGTACATTACTTAAAAGATTTTTTATAAATTTTCAAAAACCCGGCAAATGCTACGTCCCGAGGTTGCCAGGTTTATGAGGTTCTACTGTATATACCCTTTTTTATTGCCAAACTTGCAAAAGAAAACAAAAATAAAAAAAGAATGTATTTAAGAGTAGTTACTTTACATTAAATACAACTGTAACAAGCAAAAAAACAGAAAAAAACAATAAATTACATGATGAAAAAGTATGTATACTTTTTATTGTGAAACGCAAAAGAAAACAAAAATATGCATGATACTAAAGATAGGAACAAATTGATTTCAAAAAATATTTGAGAGTTTGAAGTAAATACCATATATGGAAGATTACTGGTACATAATTCAAAACTGTAAATGAATAAAATATTATGAAAAATATCATTTCAAATTGCTTGTTTTGCCAATGACATCTTAATTTAATAAATTTATAGCTGAATGAATTGCCCAGCACATATTTTGGCCTTAAGAAAATCAAATAGTAATATCTCTAGATTTCAATCTATTTCTTTCAAAATTCAAATAGAACAAACTTATTAGTTACACGCATATTTGTGCTTAACAATCAACTTTCAATAACTAGTCAAGTATGGAGCTACAGATGATTTGTTATGTAGAAAAATAAGCTTGAATACCTCAACGGTCATGCTGCCCATTATAGCACGCTGGTGCCCTTCTAGGGTAACCAGAGCTATTAGCTGGATTTCATGCTCAGGCTTCCCGAGGAACTGCTCACACGCAGTCAAAAGCATCTCTTCATTTTGTCCCTGAATTTTTACCTGATAGTTAAAATTGAATGAAAAAATGTATGAAAAACGGATTAATACCAAATGAAAAACATCTGCCCATTCAATTAAATGCTATTGTCAAATTAATTTTCACCTGAGCTATACCAGTGACAGATATTGGAACACCTTGTATGGTATATACAGTTGGGCTTTCCACTTGCAATGTCATTGTATTCAATGAAATTCTGAAAGAAAAACGAAAAGGCCATATGCAGCATTAAAATTACCTAGCACAAGACATATATAAAGAATATTTAAAAATTATATTTCGCATTTCTATGTCAACCGAGCTAGAAAATGACTGAGTTGTAGTCAATCAGGATTTTTACCACCAAAAATTTCCAAAAAACTTAATTTCGGTTAAAAACATACCTTTGTACACTTTGAATCCATGGCCAAACGAATGCTCTTCCTCCAGGCACCAAAAGTGGTTTAGTATAGCAACAGCCTATGAAAAATATCAAATAAATAAATTAAAAACTTTGTAACATAATTTTCCCGCAATTATTACTATGAAAACATATTTTTCAAAATTTTGAATAAGTGCACGTAATCCATTCCTTTTTACCCTTATGATATTAATTGAAATAATTAATATTGATACTCTCTAAAATTACATAATAAACGGTTGAAAAAAATTAATTTTCAGTTTAAGAACAACTGAAAAGGAATAAAAAATGTATAGCACCTGTTAAATTTGAGATCTAGTTCATACAACGTTATGTAATTTTAAATGGAGAGGCGTCGGTAATCCGAGTAGGCCACTCCCACCTCTCGAGACCGACTATTCATAATACGCTCACTTACCGGATACAACCAATGCCTCATTCGGCCCACACGTAACAAATCCCCAGGTCATTTTATATCATGTATAAATTTTAACTTTTAATGCACAAAAGACAAATTAAACCGTTCTCTACCCAAAATGGCAGCAAGCCGTCATAGCAGACAGGCGTTTGTTTACATGCATGTTTCCTCGTATTTCCAAAATTCACCTATTGGAGCGTTGCCATCGCTTTGTGTCACCGTTTCTACACTCTTTGAATGGAATTAGTTTGGACACATTTTAACATCACCCCTCTAGTTCGAAAATAATTTCATTCAATGTTGCATACTAAGAATCAATACAGTAATATTGCTCCATATATAATTGACTACTTAATTACAAATTCACCGCTTATTTTTTGGGAATAACAACATCCAATAATTCTCTATATTTCCCTTCATATCTTAAATAGATATCTTAATTGTATTTTAAATGAAATCTGTCAAAGATTTTTTAATATTAAATTTGAATTTCTATGCATTACAATAGAACTGTTCATACAGCGTCTACTGTTTCCATCTAAGAAATCCAGTTTGTCAAAGACAAATATTGCTTTCCTTATTTTAAATTATTCGATGTTTTAAATTTTTTTATTTGCACATAAAATAGAATGCAAGATAGCACTTAATTTGGAGACGAATGAAAATACACATACGAAGCGTCAGGACGACATAAATCCGAAAAGATGGAAAATATCTTACGCAGAGTTAGTGGCGTAGCTAGGTTTTGCCCGAGTTGGGCGGGTACCACGCTGGACGCGAAACTTTTTTCGATATATATGAATACATACATATAAACTTTTAAAAATTGGGCGTTGATTCTTACAGCTATATAAATTAAGTGAATAATAATATTTAAAATTTTAAAAACATTAAAATCAGAACGGCCTTGGAATTTCTGAATGACCGCCCACATCGCTACGCCACTGCGCAATGCTACACTGGAATTAATATTATAAGCTGCTATAGTAGATTCAACATCGGAAGGCTCTTGGCCTACTTAGAGCAAGTAGCTAATCACGAACGTTTCCCCTTCCATCGCCCCTCTCAACTTTCGTGCGGGAGAGCAGATATCGGTGCGCGTTGCCAGCTCTTGCGGATTTTCGCCTTCATTTGATATACTACGCAATTTCTAATGGCAACGCATCCAGATGTGATCTCTTCGAGAGCAGGAGTGAGACTGGTTTCCTCCCCACTACCTTCCCAAACAAACAGTCTCCTATTGGCTGCTGCTAACTGGTGTACGCCCCGTTTTCGAGGCCAGGAGTCTTCAGATGTTGGATCGACTATAGATGATTTGAATTTCTCGACATTTTGACGCCCAAAACTTAATAATTTACTTACAGCAAGTGATTCTTTATAATTATTATATTCATTAGACGTTTAAGCCGTATATTGGAATAATGAGGAACTATATGCTGTACAATTTGAGTGACCGTACGTTAAGATGCATGTAAAACAAGTTAGGAAAGTGTACAACGTATCACAAATGGTGCAATGGAGTATTAGAAAGAAATTATATACCTGTACGTGAGGGAATTTCGTTTTAAAGTTCTTATATTCTTCAAAAATAATCCATTTTCTTCCTATTTAATAATATTGCATGCACGCGTAAGGAAATTAAACGTTTGTTTGTGGGATTGTTTATGATAGCAACAATGAATTTTCTAAGTTCAACTCGATTTAAGACATTCTCATATGATTTTCTAGATAACGGCTACTCCTACGATAAAAATGTATAGGGAAGAAAATACTCTTCTTTACAAGTTCTACAACTTTTATTTGAAAAATATATTGATATGAGCAATACTTTACGAGATATGACGAAAATTTAATTTTTTGTCACCAGTAAAGTGGTATCCCTGATTGACGTACGTGATTCATTTTTGCGATTTTCTTTTATATTTGATTGTAAGTCCTTAATATCAAATTTCATGAAAACCCGTTCGGTAGAAGCCGAGAACGAACATGCGGACGGACGGACGGACAGACCGACGATAATAGGCGCTCACGCTGGAAGCGAAACGCGCCTAAAAGATGGCTATTTCCCAAGTTCTCGGCTTTTTTGATTTGGATGAGTAGATAATGCCGCCCCGTAACTAGATATTTTTGCGCTCGTGGCAAACTACTAAATATGCGCCATCTCCCCCTTCAAGAAATTATTTTCTTTAGTTTATTTAGTTACTATTTGGATTGTTTGCACACCTTGCTTAGTTGCGCCAAGGGCAGATACCCCGCCCTAGTTACGGCACTGAGATTATGACTTTCTTGTTGGATTCTTCTCAAACTTTTACAGAATAAGTAGCATTAATGTGGAAATTTGCGCTCAATTTTTCAGTTTTCCGTTTTTTATACTTTCGGAGATATAAAAAAAACAAAATTTTTAATGAGCCTCTATTCGAACTTGTATGTTTTTCAAAACTCAAATTTAAAGAAAACCAAACAATAGCAATACATAAATCTACCCTCAAAGTTTCAGCTCCCTATCTTGTATGGTTTCCTCACAATTTCAATTTATGCAAGTGCACAGACAGACACCAAAGTGAAATTATAAGCGCATTTTTTTAGAAAACGCTCTAATAATAAATGTTATTTTTCATCTATTATCTAATTATTGTTCAATAAGGACAGACTCATTCATTCTCGCATAGGAGAAAATGAAATACCTACGCCACTTTTCGCATAGGCATTATAAATGTAAATTTTATAAAGGGAAAAATCACACAGGGATTTGAATGAAGATCATTAAGATTATATTTCAATTCTTAAAAGGCTTTGATATAATGGGAAAAAATCAATGTATTACAAAATGGATAATTGTGAGCAAAATTTAAGTCAAAGGAGACAATAACTGAGTTTTTCTATTAAAAAGCGGTAGCAGTTCCGAGTGAATGATCCCACCCATGATCTTCTACTTGGATACTGATCCCAAACGTCAAATTACATTTAAATACAACCAGTACTAAGAGACCACATACATACGAACAGACAGACAGGCAGAAAGAAGAAAGACAGATTAAACGTGCCTAAAATTAAACGAGCAAGCAAAGATGCTATTGAATACAAAATGAAAATAAAACATTTTCAGCGATTAAGAATAAAATTTTCACAAAGATGTGTTTCAGAGAAAGTGTGCTAGACCGAAAACGTTGCCTGAAACTATTAATTCAAAGGGCGAATTGTGGCCAATACTTCCGATGGTTAATGCTTCCATATTTGTCATCGGTCCGACTCCGTTATCTAAACTGCGTTCTGATTTTTAAACAGTTACATTTTTCGTTTTGCGTCGGTCAGCCTGTGTTCCAACCCGCGTGTAATTTTGAATCGAATGGATTAAACTTAGGTTCTCTTTGAGGTATTCTGTAGTTATGAATCGTTCCCGCGGCAAAAGGCTGTAAGACGCAACATTGCTGTCGCTTTTATATACACAAGAAAGGAAAGGTGTACTCTCTGTTGGAGTACACAGAGTTTCTAAAGACCCTCCTTACGATTTATGATATCATTAGGGATTGCAATACCGGTAAACCGGTTTACCGGTAAATCGCTCAAAAATCCGGTAAAATTTACCGGTAATTTTGTAATTTTTTACCGGTAATTCGGTAAATAAAAAATGTTTTTAATGCATGTTAAAAAAAATAATATTCCCGTGTTTGAATGTTTCAATGTTTCTCAAGTCCTGATTCTCTCGGCAGACAATTGTGCATGCGCTGAAGGCTGACGCAATAATCAGTAGTCGAGAAAGTACAGGTGACACTCGATTTACACCATAGATACGTTCTGAGGTTTATGGCATAAATCGAAAATGGCGTAAATCTAAAGTAATTTTCCCGCAGTATTTGATCATGTACAGTGGTGGCTCCTACGAAGTGATTCATTCCTACATGAACTTTTTAAACCTTAGTAAAATATTTCTTTATGGTGATGTAATGTCAGTAGTTATTTTTTTGTTTATAATATTATTCCTTGAATATGTTTAATGCAGATAATGCGTTATAAACGTTAATATCTTAATATCTGTTGATCTTTACAGAAAATGAACTTGAACTGCTCTCTAATACAATATTAGCATTGCAGCCAATAAAAGTTGCTGTAGAAGCACTATGATCCAAAAATGTAAATTTGTATATTTCTGATGTAACATTAAAATTTATGCTTGATGAACTAAGTAATCAAAACACATTTTTAAGCAATGACCTTAAAGAAGCATTGAAAGCTCTCATAAAGGAAAGACGAACAACTTATTCTGATGTTCCACAGTTTCTTTATGATCCAAAGAAATCAACTGATGTAGATTACGGAATTTTCAATAAAACCAGCAAGACCACAATAACAAAGGTAATTGTAGAGTTACTTGAACGCATTTCTGAAACTGAATCAAGAGTAGTCAACGATTCCAACTCCCAGTCTGAGGATGCACCGACTTCAGTTCCTTCGTCATCAACTGCATTTTCTATGAAGGAAAAACTTCAACTGGCGATAAAGAAAATAAATGACTCAGCCTATGAAGATTCATCTCAAAAACAAAAAAACACAAAAGACCTAATACAAGTCGTTATAAAGGAACTAATGTATTTTCAATAAGAAAAAATAAGAGGAAAATACTTAAAAATGGATTTCGATTTCCTAATGATCAGTCGACTAACAAGTGTTGAATCTGAAGGAGCTTTTTCAACGGCTGGGTTTATATGTACTAAAATAAGATTGCAGTTAGGTGACCATAGTCTCGATAAATTATGTTTTCTGCGAACCTATTTTAACCAAAAGACGTCTAATAAGAAAGACTTTCAAAGTGTTTTGTTTATATTAATATTAAACTTATACTATGTTTGGAATACAATTTTGTTCAAAGTGTTTTTTGTTTATATTAATATTAAACTTGTAATTATGTTTGGAATACAATTTTGTTCAAAGTGTTTTTGTTTATATTAATATTAAACTTAAAATTGTTTTGAATAAATTTTTTTATTTATATTAGTTTTATAGTTGATTTGAATAAAATTTGTCTTCCATTAATATTTACCTATAATTTTTCTTTCAATTTAGCATTTTTTTGAAACTGTATAAATTACCGGTAAACCGGCATTTGTGATTTTTTTTACCGAATTACCGGTAAATCAAAAGTCGGTAAAATATCATGTCATAAAAAAAAACTATTAGTGGCTTAGTCTAATGTCTAAGCACTGCAAAACGATATATCAGAAGTCATGGAAATATATTACAGATATCAATAGATAGATGTTTCAATTAAAATCAACAAATATTTGGTTGCCATGTAAGCAAAGCAAAACCGCACACAGAAATTAAAAAACGATATTATGTTAAAACTAGCAGAAGTGCCCATTGAATTTCAACGGATTTAGTGAATCTAAAACTTCGACCGTGTAACACGTAAATATCGCAAGAATAAAGCAAAAATGAAGAAAACCACTCCGCATTTACCTATTTAGATGAATGTAGGAAGAAAATCTTGCACTGTGAAAAATCGAAAATTACGTGTAAACTCCCTCCGCCTTCCTTCCACCCTTTCCTTCCCTTTTCCCCCTCCCTCCCCATCTCTCCCTCCCGCTCGCTCCCTCTCTCTCTTAAACGTAAGAAGGGACTATATAGCCTCAATTTCGCCCTCAATAAAGTCGTTTGTCTGTCTGTCTCCCTCCCTCTCTCCACCCCTTCCCCCTAATTCCCTCTCTCCATCTCCCCCCTCAATCCCTCTCTCCACCCCTTCCCTTCATTCCCTCTCCCCCCTCTTTCTCTCCACCTCCCTCCCTCTCTCTCCCTCCGTTACCATCCATCTCTCTCCATCCCTATCTCGTATTACATAAAAGCATTCAAAGCACGCTTACATCCAGAAGGATCGATATAACAATAGGATTTTGAGGTCTAACAATATAAATGGTAGCCAAGACAACATCCCGTTAAAATGGCAAGATTTCCACAAAATATGTAAAATAAACGTTTAACATGAGCGGTTTCGAACTGTAGGCGGAAAAAGATGAAGAGAATAAGAAACGTAATTTTTTCTTCAAAATGGTTCAGATTCGAAGATCGTAGGTTAATTCATTCTAATTTAATTTCCAGAAAAATAAAAGCCTGCACGCGCTGATAGATAGCACTACTGTATTCTCCGGACAGACAAAAACTGTGTACTATTATTATAGATTTTCCCATTTAAATGCATTGGACTCTCAACTTTGACGACAATGGGAGTTGTCATAGTATCATCTACTATAATATATTTTGAAGGGTGTGTTTGTTTGTTCATGGAACTCCTCCTAAACGATAAAAGCTAGAATAACCAAATTTGGTACGATTCTTCCTTACATCCTAACTTAGTGAACTGTCAATGTTTGGTCAACCGGGATTAAACAGTGCTGCCAATATAGGGGATTAACATTTTTCCATAAAATAACACGTATGAATCCATTTCTTGACATGCAAGGCATTCTTCCTTCAAGCATTAAAATACGTAAATATGGACCGATTACTTCGTTTTTGCTTTATTCGACGAATAAAACTCTATACTATCTTATTCCTGCGAAGTTTACATGTTACACGGTCGAAGTTTTCAGAAATACGATATTTCTTTCGAAATTTTGTGGATTTTTCGTACTCTTTCCGGGCATTGCCAAGGCGGCCGTCTTTGTTACCTCCGATTCAGTTAGCTTCAATGAAGCTTACAAATAGACGAAAGTTTAGCGTTATTCGATTCGCACTTTTGTTTAAGCAACGAAATGATCGATGTTTATGGATAGCAACGTAAATAGATACTGATTATTATTCAGGAAGCGTTTATTGATGAACGTAATTGAACCTCCTTTCGTCTATTGAATACTGGAATCTTACATTTTTTGTAAGTAAAATCATTGTATTTTACATAATAATGTTAATTAACGTAAATAAGCTCACGTATCTGGGGTACATTTACCGTAGTCAGTGTTCAATCACGGACAACTGTTCACGGGTTTCTTGCTTACACGACATAAAAGTAAATATTTCAGCGAGGCATAATTACATAAGAAATGAAGCTGGATTTGGCGAAAGTAATATGATAGGAAATAAAATTATCGTTATACTTGAATGCAATACGTTCGGAAACGGATTGTTACAAGCAAATATGATTAATTGTTAAGAAAAGCTAATTGTAATTTTAAAAGTATCTACTATATATTTTAAAGAGTTTGTATGTTGTGCTGTAGTAGTTTCACTAAATCCGTTGAAATTCAACGGGAAATTCTGCTAGTAGTTTATATTTGGTATTGTTATAAGACAAAATTACGTCTTTTTCTGATTCTAATTGCATTTTTACGCTAATTTGACCATGATTCGGATTCTGTTTTCAATAAAAATAAACTTTGATATCTCCTGCATAGAACCATTCAGGTCTCAAGTTCGTATCATGTTTCTAAGTAATTTTAAAGTGCAAATTAAAAATAGTCTACACTCATCCCTTTGTGTCAGTTGCAGGACGCGGCAAAATACGTGGCGTTGGATGATTAAATCGTATGCCATTTCGAATCAAAGAGACGGACAGAAACGAAACCTTGACCATACATTAAGTTAGGATGTAAGGAGAAATTGTACTAAATTTGGCTGTTCTAGCTTTTGCCGTTTAGGAGGAGTTTTATGAACAAACAAACAAACACAAACTCTTCAAAATATATACACCAGCCCCTCAACATCCGCAAGTTCAGCATTCGCGAGTTCAGGTATTCGCGAGGTAGCCATAAAATTTCATTATTTCAAAAAGGCAACCGTTCTCAGGTTATAAAATTAAAATTAGACAGTCAACAATCCCATAAGCTGTGTGACTATCCAAAATATTACTAATCTTGCGATAAAAGCGCTTAGAAATGTTGTAATCAATAAGGTATTAATTGATGCAAGTAGAATCTAAGTAGGTGGTGTTAACCGTATAAATACTTGAGGACAGTAGATGTTAACCTTTCAAAAATGCAACTCATAACGTCCTACCTACAATAAGCTATAATTCCGAAAATTGGAATCTTTCTGTTACATAGTATGCACTATGTATGTACATACAAAGTTACAAAACCGCGCCACGGAGTCGAACGCGCCGCCACCATCATTCCCCACCTCCCGGGCATTTCGCTCAGACTGTGTCGCTCTTACATACTTTTCATCAGCTTTTGCGCTTTGATTTACTTATTACTGTAATTTTTAATTTTATAATTGCGATTTTTACTTTACCATGTTTTCAAAAAGAAAATCATCTGTTAAAAGTGAATCAAGTATAAAGAGATCAAAGAATATATACTATATAATACGTACTACGTGTTACTACATTTTCAATTTGTTTTAATTGTTTTCTAGTTTTTTCGTAAGTTTATTTTTAGCCCACGAACTTTAATTTTAGGTTTAGTGTTGAGCACAAAGCAGTGTGAATGTTGAATATTAAGTTTGGGTAGTATAATCAGAGCAAAATTCTTATTCGCGAATTTCAACATTCGCGAGGTTATTGGGAACGTATCCCTCGCGAATGTTGAGGGGCTGGTGTAGTATGTGGATATTTTGCGAGATATGACTGAAAGTTCATTTTTTATTACCAGTAAAGTAGTAGTCCTGGTTAGGCTACGTGAACCATTTATATCGTTTTCTCTGTCCTAAAGTACTAAATACCAAATTTCATAAACATTAACCCAATAATTTCGGAGATGAAACATGCGGACGGACAGATGGAAGAGACGTGGCCATAAGGCGTTCCGCTACTATCGCTTCGATGGTAAAGAAAGTCTAAAAACGAGATAGTGCTTTCCCCTCCGTTTGATTGGTTATGCAAGCTCTACAAATTATACAAAAATAAACCAATGCCTATGAAAATGACGTTTGAATAATGGAAAATGCATGAGCATATTCCGATAAAAATCGAACACTAGGATCACGTACTTTCCGCAGCGATCTAGTGGAACGCTTTATGTTAATTAAACTGTTGTACTCACAACGTAGGCATCTAAAAATGCAAAATATTTCTTAACGAAAAGGCCACTTGATTGACTTGGGAGATCATATGTGATGAAAAAATTAATGCATAGGTACTATCTATACTTGTGAATGCCAACGAACATTTTCCTAATGCCTTGAGGAAATTTTATTTAAAAATATATATAATGAATTTACTATATAGAATCAACATATACAATTAAAATATGTAATTAAAAATATAATTTTTAAGGAGCGCTTATTTCAAAATTGAAAATATAATGATACGTTGGTTTATACAAAAGTTTAAACCGTCTTCAATGAAAAAAGCATTGAAAAATTAAATTCGAGAAAATTTCCATAAAACGCTAAACATACGCTTAAATATATGTATTTAAATAAAAAAATTGTCTGATAAGATCCAGGTAAACACGTTGTAGAAAACATGGAACAATATTAGGCACCGATATAAATGTTTGTAAATATCTGTATTCTGCAAATAAAAGCTCTTTGCATATACGTATAATCAAAACTGCAGTAAAACATGGTAATTTTCCCATTATGTTTTTTTTTAATACCGGTTTAATTGGAAAAATAAACACGACGCCGAGATTAGCATGCTACGCGAATAATTCAGTTCATTTTTCATATCCGGCACTCGCGGGAATGGATCTTCTCCCTCCCTCTTTTTCTCCCGCTTCCCCCAACATCTTACTCCCCCTCCTCCCCCCTCGTACCCTCAAGGAACTCACAAGACCCTCGAGAGACCAATCTCTTTCAGGAAAGCAATTTTCTCGTCAAGTCATCTCCCTCCGAGGTAATCGGGATAACGTCTTCATCCACCCAACGATATTCCACGGCTCACTCCCGAACGGTAAATCCCGGCGCTACGGGCTTAATTGAAGAATCGTAAATGATATGCGACATCCTACGCCGCGTTACTAGTGTGCGTAGAAAGGTTTAAAGATACTACATAGAGATCCCGAAAGAAAAGTCGTTATCGATTTATAGGTGTTGAACGCTTTTGAATAGAGTACGGAGTCGTTGAAACTTAGGTTTTAGAAAAATTGGTAGCAGGAAATTTACCATGGTCTCTCTCTACCTTGACACATCAAAAAGCGCTTAGGGCGATCATTTTTATGGCAAGGTCTTAGTTACTATTCTCGGAGGCGTAAAATGCGCATTGGTATTTTGTGGCTATCGACCGCATCCTGGAGATTTTATCATCGCCGTGACATTAAACGACATTTGGAGAAGTTTTCGAGTCCTAGCTCCTTTTGTTGTGTTCCGCTGAACGACTAATTTCAATCATCAGTCACATTTGTTTAAAAATTCCTCCACCATAATATTTTATCTTTTGTTCACCATTAGTAATCTATCCTCAGACAGGTCCGTGATTATATATTAATCCAGGTTCTCAACATTCTCCCGTTCTTCCAGATTTCTTTCCTTTTCAAGACGTCTATCAGCTGAAACCGTTACCTTCTTCTTCTTTTGCCTTCAAAGTATTACTCCAATCACAAATGTAATCATTAAAGTCTCTCCTGAGAAAATGCTCGATCCAGTTCGCCCTCATTTCTTGTCATTTGCACCATCAATCTCCTACTCTTTATAATAATTCCTCAACTTTTGTTGTATCCGCCTATTTTCGTTCATAGCATCCATCTCCATGTCTACATTTCGAATTTTTTCAAAATCTCTTTTTTCCCGTTCTTTTTAATAACGCCTCAATTTTTATACTATCCGTACATTTTAGTATACAATCAGGCATGTCAAACGAGCTCCCCGCGGGTCGCACGCGACCCATTATGTGCCTTAGTACGGCCCGAATGCGAATTTTTGTCTTAACTAATTACTTCGAAATTTCAGAAAAAATACCTTGTTTTTGTGAACAGGAGACAAGATATTTTTCTCATTTATTTAGGTAAAATAGAGCGCGGTTTCTGAATTATTGTTTTTTCTCTATAACAGACGTATAACCTAGAAAAGGTACTTTTTCCTAAATCTGGCCCTCATTAAAAAGCTGTAATCCTAATGCGACACTTTTAAAACATTCATTGCTTTTATGAGGCCCTGATGCCTCTTCGAGTTTGATATCCTTGTTTTACACTATTCTTCTCCATTTCCAATTTTTCCATATTTTCTATATCCTTCTTCCCAAGCTCCCGGCATTTCCGCTCCATAGAAAACGATACGATACAAAACATTTGAACATCTTCACCCACAAAAATCACACCCTATTTTCTCCTTTTACGAAACCAACGTCTGCTCGACGTTACGCATCTTCCGAACGGTTTACCGCCGACCGACCCGGCCAAATCCGAAGCGAAAATGTAGCGACCGAGAAGATCAGAAAACATAATAAAGAGATATATAGAGCACACTTCCCGCGACCTCCTTCCCTTCGGGAGAACCCAACCCCATTTCTCTCCCACCCTTTTCGAACGTCCCCTTCCACGGGTCTCGAGGCCAGAGAGAGAAGACGTACTTGCAGGATCTCCTTTTCACCTCCCAAAAATCGTACAAACGACCCCATTCGTCCTTAACCAACCTCTCTATCTCCTTTCCTCTCTCTCTCTCTTTCTCTCACTCTCCTTAAGGCCAGTCGGTCGACGTATTCCCGGGATCGATACCTGAAAAGAACCTCACGCCGGAATCCTTTGCCCCCGCGGGCCAGGAGTGGACCGACCCTCAAAGACCTCAGTCACGCCTCTTCCCTCTCTCGCTTCCTCTTAAAAAACCGCGGAGGTCAGACATCCACGTGGATACGCGTGCCGTCGCGAGGGAGGGAAATTGTAGCGGGAGTGAGTGAGAGGGAGAGAGGTGAGAGAGGGAGAGAGGAGTGGAAAGTCTAGTAGGGGGAGGAGTAGGAGGAAGGGGTGACATAACATTCGACCGAGGGAGACGGAGCTGTGCGCGCTTGGAGCACACGCCCTCCCGCACTGCGCACGCCCCCTTTGCCCCCCTCCCCTCTTTCTCCCTTCCTCCCTCCCACTCTCTCTCTCCCTCTCCACGCCGCTTGCGACTCTCCGCGAGGTAGCCGCCGCCGCACAAGACGACGGCATCCCCCTTGAAAAGCGTGACCCACCGCAGACGCTGCCCTCCACACGCCCGGCATCCCTCTCGCCACCCTCCACCCGGGAACATCCCCTCAACGCGCCGCCGCCGCCGCCGACTTCCTACTCCTCCTCTCGACTCCCGCTCTATCCCTCCTCCCCCCCACTCTTCTTCTCCCGCGCGTCCGCAGACGCCGTGAGTTTGTGTGTGCGAGCGTGTTTGTGTGTGTGTGTGTGCATCCTGCTCCCCGCCTCCTGGTGCACGAGAGGCGATAGATGAGAGCGTCCGCCGCCGCGAGAGAGGGGACGACGCACAACCGCAGCGGGCCAGAGCGACGCCGCCGCTGCGTAAGCCGCCCCCGGAGGCACCTTCAGCTTTAGCCGTGGATGGATCGCGCCGTTG
Source organism: Uropetala carovei (assembly GCA_036926305.1). Taxonomy (NCBI): domain Eukaryota; kingdom Metazoa; phylum Arthropoda; class Insecta; order Odonata; family Petaluridae; genus Uropetala; species Uropetala carovei. The sequence goes on along the minus strand of JAXCHB010000063.1, from coordinate 322,407 downwards.
TTCTCTTCGCGCGTAACGCGGAGCGTGAGGTGGGGGAGGCTCGAGGAGCTCCTGGCAGGTTGGTCTCAAATCTTCTAATAACGTCCTAAGTCGGTAACTTTTGGTTGCGAAAAATACCCGTCGGTTGTTATGGCGACGCCCAATGATTTTCGCGCATAATGTCCGAGTGTTATGGATCCCAGGTTGAGTGGGAAAAAAAGAGACCCTCGATTTCGATCGGTTTCTCCGCTCGTCACGCGACTGATTCGTTTTCCTCGTTTTAGGCACCCATTATTCGATTCGAAGTCTCGTAAACTATCACTGAAAAACCTTTCCCTTTAATGAGGGGGAAGCGGCGCTTCGTTCGCCTTTGTTTACATTTGGCAATCGCAAAAGCGCATTAACCCACGCCATATATATTTCGGTGTCCTAGCGATACGCTACCGCGACGGGAGAGGTTTTTCGAAGTAAACAAAGAGGAATAATTTACTCTCGGTGGAATGTCGTCACGCGAGGATTTTATTTTGTGCTACATTCACGGTGAGGAAAAAAATGAAACCGCCTCTTTTCTGCTCACCTCTCTCTCTCTCTCTCTCTCCCTCCCTCTCTCTCTCTCCTCTTTGGTTTTATGTGGCGTCGGTATCTGTCGTCACCGAGGCTGAATCGTATCGCGAATCCGAATTTTTTTCTCGCGAGCTGCAGGTTGTTTCTCTCCGCCAAAATGGACGAAGGATAGCAGTGTATTTTTTTCCACATCCGAGGAACCGTATTGAAGAGTGAGTCGGCATCGAGGTCGGACGGCAGGTGAGATCGCGATGTCACGACGCGACAGAGAGATAGAGGGAGTGTCGTGATCAGGCGTCGCGACGCCTCCCGTGGCAACGCGGCGTCAGGTGGGGAAAAAAATGAGGCGTTTTTCGCATTCGGTGGCACGCCTTGTCCGAACGCTGGGTACATCAGGCATACTGATAGAAAGCGAAAATTTCTGAATATTTACCGTTCTCAGAAAGTCTTATCTCCTAGGAAATTTATATTCGCTGCGTAAATTTAATCGAAAGATCAAAACCAGTGGAAGAGACGCGTCGCAATTTCGGGATTGATAAAATTAAACCTTTTACGCAAACAAAGCATGCGAAGGAATCGGCCGGTTTCATCCTTTTAATTCTACGCCATCTCGCATCCTTTTATATCCTAACTCGCCCCCTTTATCCTTATGCCTAAAAAAAAAACGCACGAAAAGACGAGATGACCAGTGATGAGAATCAACGCTCGATGAGTGCCAAATGGACGGTGATAGAGAGAGAGAGAGAGAAAGGGAGAGGGAGAGGAAGAGAAAGGACGGCGTTCATTTTCCCCTCGGCATTTTTGATCTCCACGCAGCCTTTGATGAAGAAATTGAGCGCGAGAGAAAACGGACGCGTTTTATACCCCTTTGCTTTCCTCCTTTTTCTTTGGGACGTTTTCCCCCTGACGACCGAATCGTTTGGAAGGGGGTGAAGGATTTCGGAAGAGGGAATAACTCTACTTCCTACTTCTACGCTGCCTTGTACCGTCTGTGCCAAAAAAAAAATTGTGCATTCATCAGCGCGCTTGCGTGTTTGTGTGTATGTTTGTGTATGTGACGGAGAGATGACGATGGTGTGTGTATACACGGATATGTCCCGAGGATAAAGAAACGCCATTTGCCGTTACTACTATTTCGCCTTACTCCGCTACCCTTGGTCCTGGCGCGCTATTGATTGCCCCGGCTACTGCCTCCGCCGCCTCCCTCCCCCTTGGGGGGGGGGGGGGGACCCTCCTCCCGCCTCCGCCCCACAACATCCCTATTTCCGACCCCTCCCTCTACCCCCTCCGACTACCCTGCACCTCTCCCTCCCTTCCCTCCTCCACCCCTCTCCGTCTCATCACGCTCTTCCTCCATCTCCCTCCTCTCCTTCTTTCTCCCCCTCCATCAGCCCTCACCTTCGACCCAGCTTCCACGCAAGACGTCGCTACATTCTGTCGCATCATTTAGTGTTACCACCCCGCGCTCTATCTCATTTCCCCCCTCTCACCTTCCCACCCCTCCCCCTTACTTCTCCCCTTCCTAACTCCTCCTCCTCCCCCCCTCTCTCGCCGTATGCGCAGGCATCGGCCTTAAGGTACCGAATCTATATGGAGGAGGGAAGCGAGGGAATTTTTTTCTGCGGTACCTTTATCCCCCACTGGCCGAAGCGAACCCGAGATAAAAATCGACGCGGCAATTTATTTCGTTTGACGTTGTTTTTTTTTTATATATTCCACAAAGCCAAGCATTTTAAAAATAGGAAGCGTCGGTAACGCCTGATTATTTTTTTCGTGCTCTATGCCGAAAAGCGAAAAAATGTGCGAGAGATAACGTGTAGCTGAACAAGGGGCCATAAAAGTGCTTCGGTATGTACCTAAGTATCGTTTGATGTTAAAAATGTATTATTTAGCGTCGTCTATTGGTGTTACAAACTTTTCAAAGGGATGGTAATATGAATTTGAAGAGTATTACGAAGCCGTACCAGACCTTATCGGGGGCGAAATTTTAAATCGGTAATTTATTTCTTAATATATTTTTAGTAGTAAATAGTTTTCATTAAATTACACGTCTACATACAATCTACTCTCTAAGTGAGTGTCTTGAGTTTCTTTTCAGTTTCATGCATTGCGATTTAGTTTTCAATAGACCGCTGAATGCCATCGCGACATGGAATCGTCAGTTTCGCATTTTCTGCGACAATAAAAAAAAGACGATTTTTCCAAAAACTCGGCCGAAAACGCGCGAATCGTTAAACTTCCCCACGCTTCGTTAACGACGTTCTCCGATCGGTTGCCGGATCCGACAGACGATTTGTGCATACGCGAATCGAAAGCGTTAAAACACTCCGTCGCTTCGGACGATTCGTTTCCGGTAGATTTTTTTCCCTCGATCCCTTTTCGCGGAAAATAAAAAATAAAAAAAAAACGCCGTCCGAACGCGACACGCCCACAGACGCCGTCGACGGAAAAATGAAACCTCTCGTCGAGAAATAATTCCGCTCCTTCCCATCAATCTTAACGATTCCGCCCTCTTAGGCGAGAGAAAGGGGAAAAATTGTTTTAAAAAACCACACCTGTCGCGATACGGATCCGTCTGGCGCCCGTCTGACTTCGTCTCCGCATTTACGAAAGCGTTTGGCAATCGCCTTACCGCCCCCTCTCCTCAGGTGGATCGAAAAATACAGGGAAAAAATCCCCAACCGAAAAAAGGGGGAGACATGCCCTCCCCTCACTGGCTCAGTTTCGGAATAGGAGGAATTATTATTCCTTCCCTTACTCCCTATCTTTCTCGCCTAGGTTTCCCCCACAAGTATAAATCTTTCCCATTTTTCATTTGTATTACATCATTTTAATTGTTTTTATGTAGTGTGTCGTATTGTAATGTAATGTATCACTGACGGAGGGTTAAATGTGAGAGTGAACATTATGGTCTAAATTTCTCCCGTACATAGACGATTATCTATATATCTCTACATTTTCCCCTTCTACGGCTCTTGCTATGGCGGAAAAAAGCTATCGTCGAGACGGGTCTGCACATTCCCTTTCTCTCTCTATCTCTCCCCTCCTCCCCACCCACCCATCCCTCCCGCACCCTCCACTCGTAGCACCAGCCACGCATGTGCCGTCGTTTCTTCATCCAAAACCGACCTGAATTACGCAAACTCTTTTATTTTTCTCGCTGTGAGAGTTGTACTTCGAACTGGAAGGAAGGAGAAGCACTCGTCTCTCATACGCGGTCGGAAGTTTTCCGAAGAGTTACTCAATATGTTTTTTTTTCTTTTGAGGAGCGAATGCGACACGAGTGGGAGGGAGAGGAATAGTGAGCGTAGGAGGGGTGGAGGGAGAGAGGGAGGGAGAGAGAGAGGGAGGGAGAGGGGAAGAAGGTGGCGTTCGGTTTAATGACCAGTCTCGCCACCTTGCCGATCCGCAAGAGAAGGGAGAGTTTGCGTACCCGCTCATAGCGACGGTGGGTATTGACGTTTTGTAAAAAAAAAAAGAGAGAACCCCGAACTAAAATATAAAAGTAAAAAAAAAGGTTTGGCTTTGGAGCGTAGGTTCGGGTAGAGAGAAAAAAAAGGACGACTAAAATTAAGTAATGGCAGAGTAAGGAAGGAAATAGAAAAAAAAAAGCCTTTCTGCTCCGGAGGGGGCGGGGAGAGGGATGACGAGGGAGCTGACAGACACGCAAGGCCGTTTTCCCACACACACACATTTCTCTTTTACGCGTTTTTTCACTATTTTTTCTCTATCCGCTCCTCACCTTCCTCGCCTCTTTTCTCTGACCTAGCATTCTGTCCTCTCCATTTCACTCTCCTCTCACCTTTCTCTCCTCCCGACATTCTCCTTTCCATCTCTCTCTCTGTTTCTTCCTTTATCAATTTCTTCTATCTCCATCCTCATCTCTATTTTTCTCTATCCGCTCTCTTTCTCTCACCCTCTCTCTACCCTGTTCGTTTCTATTTCTCTCTCCTCTCACCTTTCTCTCTCTCTCCCTTCTCTCGGCATTCTACCATCCACCTCTTCTATCTTTCACCTCCTCTCTCGGTTTCTTCTTTACCTCTCTCCTTCCTCTATATCTCTCCTCTGCCTCTACGCTCTCCATATTCTCTAGTTTCTCTCTAACCACGCTTTTCTTTCTCATTTCTTTCTGCTTTTTCCTCCATCTTCATCTCCCTCCTTTATATATATATATATATATATATATATATATATATATTCTCTTCCCTCGCATCTATTAATTTTCTATCTCGATTCTCTCCTTCCTCATTTTCATCTCTCTCTCTCTGCATTCCTCTCCATCACCTCTCTATCATCTCTCTCCTCGCTTTCTCTCACTTCCCCCTCTTAATTTCTCTTATTTATACTCTTCTTCCTCCACTTTTATCCCTCTCTCTCTCCACCTCTCTTCCCTATCTCTCTGCGTCTCCTCACTCTGCATTCTCCCCAATACCTTCCTTTCTCTCTCTCTGCCTGTAAACATAACTCTCACGATCCGCCGTGCATAATACGCGAAACAGGATGGTGTGTGGAAATCGACTGTTAGGGTCGCTCCAGGACGTAATAAATATTTTGGAAGGCCCGCCTCTCCCTTCAAAAAAAAACAACCCAACCCTTTTCCCTCCTCTTTTTTCCTCCCTCCCTCCCTCACAATCCACGCCATCCTCCCTCCCACGCCTCTCTCTCTCTCCCCCTCCTTCCGCCGCCGCAATCGACCAAACCCTGTCAGAATGCCTAAGCTCCAACACTCAGTCAAACGGGGCACCGCTTTTGTTTATCGAGGGGCTTGCCCCTGTTACCTCCCTTCCTCTCTCTCATGCTCCTTCCATTCCCTCACCCACCAGAGACGGAAGAAAAAAAAACACACATGAGCTCCGCTCCACGAGATGGGACGGTTATTAAATGAATTGGGGGAAAAGAGATACACGCACGCACACACGCACCAAACTGCTGCCATTCTCTTCATACCTCTCTCTCTCAATGCTGTCTCTCTTTTATTTCTGTCTTTTCGGTCTCGTTCGCTTTTCTCTCTCCCTCTCTCTGTTCAAAAGCCGTCTCGAGGACTCTCTCGTAATCTCCTACCTCTTCCTACACTTCCCTCTCCTATCCTTATCTCCCCTCTCATTCTCTCCCCCCCCCTCCCCTCCCTATTTGATGCGGTTGTCGCTTTGATGGGATTTTCTCCCTCTCCCCTCTCTCCTCTTCAAATAGCTGCACTCTCCATGCCGGATTCGTCATCTTGACAATTCCCCTCCTATAGTAGTGGTAGTAGTTGGTCGCTCTTTTATTTTTATTTTTTGAAGGGCTCGAGTTTAATCGCGCTGAGTCCTCATCAAACGAAACTCCGGAGAAATCACGGAACGAGCACGTTTGTTTTCGGGCACGATGGGATTGAATTCATGACGCGCATTAAATTGATGGGACCGAGAGTTTTTGATCTTGTTTGCACGATTATTAACCCCGCTACTTCAATCCATCGCCGGTGATAAGACCCGTACGCAAATATCGAATATCGCTCATCGCCAGCTTTTTTTTTATCGGATGCCGGTTGGAAAAGTTATCAGAGAAGAATGTGCGTCAGATGTCGCGATTTGGAGTATATAAAAAACAATTCATTTAGAGGAGGGCTTCAGAGGGAAATGTGTATTTATTCCGAGATAAGGAGACGGGAGGGGAGATAAAAATTCTGAAACTGACCCGGATTTGAGAATGAAGAATGTTATTGGCTTTTTATGGCTTAGACAGTTAAAGCGTTCGTATCTCGGTCCAGTAAGGAATTTGCCTCCGTGTCTCCCTTGGAATTTGCATTCTGGTATATGTATGTACCTAAGCATATAAAACTTCATTACTATCCATTTATGTATTTCTCAGCCTCAAATCCCTTCACCTTCGTCGCCGCTTTCATTTCGCGCAAAGTTGCCAACTTAACGAGGTAAACAGTTCAGGGTGCCTATACGTATCGTATATATCGTTAGAAATCTCTTTTTCCATTTCGATTTCCTTCTAATTTGTCTCCGAAAAAAGAAAGGTTCGATCTGCCGGAAAGGGAACTCTCTCTTTTTGGTTATTTTTTTTGGCGAATTGCTCCAGGAAACGAATCACCTCAGACGACGTCCCGCGGCAGTTCCTCCGACGATTTTTACGATTGCGCTGTGAAAAAAAAATTCGAACGTTGAAGGCGCCACTCCCATTTGCTAGTATAGAAACACCCCGATAGTTTCCGAGCGCTTTCCCATCTCACACCGTAGGAAAAGAGGATATGTAGGAGGGAGAGAGGAGGAGGAAAAGGGAGGAGAGGGGCGATAAATTAGGACAAAACGAAAAACGGGGTAGAGTTTTATGCAGTAGGAGGAGGCGGAGATGAAAGAGGAGATAGGGAGAAGGGGGAGAGAGAGAGAGAGAGAGAGAGAGAGAGAGAGAGAGAGAGAGAGAGAGAGAGAGAGAGAGAAAGGGAGGGAAGATGTTAAGGGAGGATGGAACGGGAACGAAACGGGAGATAAATGAGAATGATGCGAGATAGAGGGAATGTGGGGAGGAGCGGCCGCAATGTATGTGTTGTGATGTGTGTGTGTGTGTGTGTGCGAAGAGAGAAAGAGGGAGAGAGACGGATGAGGGATCGCGCGTATGATGGGATGGGTCTCTTTTATTATTTTAAAAGCTTTTATACAGCCACTGCGTGGAGGGGGAGAGAACAGAGCTGTTTATTTTTATTTTCGAGCAACTCTTGCGATAGAGAGATATGCGGTTGATTACACGCACTGTGTGACAGTTATATATATATATATATATATATATATATATATATATATATATATATAAACTGTCACACATACACACACACACGATTACTCGGATGTGTTTTTCCCCCATACGTTCTTCGTAACCATGCATTATTCAGGAGGATCCATCTCGTGAAGATAAATATCATCCTAGAGTGCCGAATGTATAAACATTGAGGACTTGAGCGAGACTGCGAGCTTCTGTAATATAAGGCTCGAATTAAACATTTTCGATGGGAAATTGACCGTGTTCAAAAAACATGACTTATACAAAAATCAACAAAATATGGCGTCATTGATCAAGATTCTATAGGCCGGTCTCGTCCAAAACGAAGATCTCTCATTTCCAGCGGCATTCGTGTAGATTGAATGGAATGGGCCGATAAAATACATTTTGCTACCGTTACGAGGACATAAAAGATCCATCATAATAACCGGAAATCTATCCCCTCCAATGACGCAGATTTCCTTCATTTCTTATATAATAATCCTTTAGGTGAAAGTTGTCGGGAAACTAAACGCGGATTGAGGTAATTATTGTCCGATACCGAAGAGGTCAATAACTCGCTTAGTCACCTAATATAATAATTCGAGAAAATATTCAAATAAGAATAGCAACAAAGAAAAATTTTTGCGCTGCCTTGGTACATGAACGAAACGGGAAAACATGTTTCTAAGAAACGGAGACACCCACTCTGCCGATTACACACGATGGCGACCAAAATACGACGCTCTCGAGTTGATAGAAAACAAAGGTGGATGCGCTCTCTAAAGTAACGCGTTTATAGATTGACTGCATACCACACTAGTGGCCATACTTATAGGTTCGAGGTCCCACCAGGTGTAGATTAAAGGTTTCGTACGTCCGCCCGTGTGCAAGTCTCTCTTTTGCCTCCCTTTTCAGGCGTTCTTCACAAAAATATAAAAAACGCCTTACGGTTTGATAAATTTCCGTAGCCAATAAATATGAAAGAATATACGGCATATTATAATCAGCGGCGGCCCGAAGAATTTTGGCGCCCCGGGCGAGGTAGCACTCTAGCGCCCCCCTCCGTAAATGTTTGAGTTAATTACGATGTTAATTTATTCATCTCTCTGTAAAGATTACAGATGACGAAAAACCAGAATGAATGCCATAAAGACACCAGCCTGTTCGGCGATATAAATCGGTATCCAATATTTATTCACTTTCAAGTAATGTATAGATAGATGGTCGGAATAGCGCCCCTAAGATTTTGGCGCCCCGGGCAGCAGCCAGGTTCGCCGGTACCTCGGGCCGGCCCTGATTATAATACAATCCGCATTACTGTTAAAAAATACTGTACGTGTATGACGATTAATCGGCCGCCCCCGTTGTTTGACCGCCCATGTGCATCGTACACATCGCACATACGGACCCCTGGTTTTATAGGCCCTAGGCACTATGGACACACACACACACAAGACATTAATTGAAAAAAGGGCCACGTTAGGACATTCCCCGTTTCAATACGAATTCAGTGATACCCAATACATATGTGTGTGGTTAACCGTCTTCGCAGGAAAAATGCAAAATCAAAAAACCCTTCCAATTTTATATATATAATAGATATTAATAGTTATACAGTAAAATCTCGATACAACGTATTTCTACGGAGCATGAATTTTTATACTTTATACTGAAAGTACGGTATACTGAAAATGCCCATAAGGAGTTCAGTATTTTCTCAGTGGGGGATCGGCATTATCGCAGGCCCGGCGCAAACCGAAACTGGCGATAATGAGTCTAACAAGAGATATATTTCCTATAACTTAAGATTTTATCTCAATGCTGTTGTGAAAATAACGATTTTTCAGCTCGGAAAATTCCTTCTTTTGGAATTTTTGCGGAATTCCGCAGATCTTTCCGTACTAAAGACTAAAGATGGCTTCAAAATTGGTGTAGACGACTTGAATGAGCATGAACTGGTTGTAGTTGAGTCATTTACGGATGAAAACATACGTTAAAACCACAAAAATCTTTTTTCGGGACCTCTGAATTTCATACGTAGTATTGAAAAGTACGTTAAGTTGAAGTACGTCATTTTGAAATGCTTATACAGTATTAATACGGGAAAATTGACGGGGATTAAAAAAAGTACGTTAATTTGAAATATACGTAATTGTGAAGTACGTTGTAACGAGATTTCTCTGTAGGTAGTTACATAGACAACACCGTCGTATCTGCACGATTATAAAATTTATAGACGATGGTAAGTTACTTTTATTATAGAATTTATAGATATTTAAGAAATTTATAAAAATAACCAAAATAATTTACCGATACACCATTATTTTTCGTAGGCCCTAGGCAAAGTGCTTATGCCATCAGTGGTCCACCGGATCCGGACCCCCCCTGGAAAATTGTGTTTTTTCTAAACTGTGGAAACACATAGTTATTTTAAATTTGGGTTCATGAGCGCCGTCAGAAAGGAATACGAGATGGTTTGCCTCCTTTGTTTTGAACATAAATATAATTAATAATGCAATACGCGACATTGATATAACCTGCAAACAACTTTTGTGCTTGAGAGAATCCTGTGTGTGCCACTGTATGCCATAATCCTGCTACCGCACTGATCATGGGCCATATGCAGTGGAATATAGAGTTGAAGAACAATCTTAAGGAAACTAAAGGGTTAAGTTTGGTCAGTATTACCTGATTTGTTTTAAATTTATTTATCTTTTATGAGAATAGAGAGGTAAAGTCGAAATTCGGAGATGGTTTTTATAATTTCCAATTATCATTATAGAATTAATAGGAGGCTAGGAAAGAGGAAAAGAATATTAGATACATTGAAAAAAGGGGATGAATATGAGAAGATGAAAAGAAAGGTCTTGAATGATACAGATTGGGTTGAATGAGCCAAAAACCTACCGAAAGATAGAACAACTATGAATATATGAATTATCATTATATTTGTTGTGTTTCGAATGTGGCCCGCGGGCCGTACTCTGGGCACCACTGGCATAGCAGACCGAATACAGTGAAATTTCTATCGAGCGACCACGGACGGTTCCGAAGTGACCGTTTTCAAGGGGTAAAGTTGAACAAGGGCAAATTACGCTGAACTTATGGAGTCCGTTCTGAAAAAAAAATTGGGCGTTGAATATGGGAGGCCGCTGACAAAACTTTCACTCTACATCATCCCTGCAGGTAGGACCGTCCCTAGAAGGGTTCAAACCCCGGGGAAAATCTACCTTTACGGTACTCCCTAAATATTATCGTTGACATTGGACAAAGACTTTGCTTTTGGTGAGGTCAAAGTCAAAGTGCGGATCCCTGGACGGTCGCCTAGATTCGCTCTACCCTAGAGACAGCCTGCTTATAGGTACCGTTATGACCAGGATTGTCAATCTTTTTTTCATAGGGGGGGCACATTTCAAATTTTTCCTAATCCTTGGGCTAGTGGGCACATTTTAAATAGGTGTCAGAATTGTCCGGCTACTGCCTTATGTGGCGTCGTTTAATACTTTAAGAGCGATTAGAAATCAGCGTCTTATCACACTAGGCAATATTACTATTTTGATTTATAATTTCGCGCATGACTAAGCAATAAAATTACTTTATCTGGTTTTATTAGTGAATACTGATTTTATCTGCACAAGTAATGAAAGGGTGGCGGTCTGGATAAAAAATCTTTGGCGAGCCGTTTGTTGGACAAGCTATGAGCTACCCCGTCAAAAGGAGCACTGATGAGGCGGAATCACTCCGTGAGAGGATTTTCATCGTCCGTTTTTTGACTAGAGGCGACATAGTCATGGAACCCTTCCATCTCACCCTCTTCCTCTCTCCAGCCTTTGATCCATACCTCTCAATTACGAAACAGCGCACCCTATTCCCGTCTCGTAATAAAAAAAACACCGAAACTCTCTCCACGTTGAGGAAAAATCAGGGCGATGCCAAAGATGTCATCTCTCTATACTTTCTCCAGCGCGAAAAGAAAACAAACGAAGAAAACGGACGATGGCGTTTTGCCGACGAAGGATGCCGCTCTGCTTCAACTAGGCCAGTCACCCCAAGAGACTCGAAAAAGCGACCGTCGGCGATTTCCATACGAGAGCGTGAGTCTTTTGTTTTTATAGAGCGGATGGGAGGGAGGGAAGAAGGTATAGAGGGATGAGCTGGCAGGGAAAGTGAAGCGACGTGACGAAAATAATTGGACGGCAGCTTGTGATCGAGAGAGAAAAAAGAGAGGGGGGGGGGGAGGAAGTTGGCTGTGCTCTGACTCTGCATACTTGATGTAGGAGATCCCTCAAGGGTCCCTGACCTAGCACCAACTCAAAGGCCGGGAGAGCCTTTCGGAAGTAATAGATACGGAGTCCGTTACGACACAGAAATCGAACGAAAACGATCGACGAGCTTTCCGTGACGGCCGCTATGTGGCGTCGTTACGACCCCCTTGCGATCGAAATGTTTTTGTAATCTGTCCTCTGGGCAAGGTCGCCCCAAACCCTGACTCATTTTATACGTTTTGAAACTGCGATACGATTTCGGACTTTCCTGACCAGTTACTTCCTGTTCTCTATCTCGGTACGGCGGAGAAATGCGCGCACTTCGAGGGGAAGTCGTTCGTCGGATGCATGAAAGCGGGAAAAAGTTGATTTACGTTACGTCACTCAGGTTTATAATAACCAACTACGTAACACCGCGTCACTCTAATATGACCGCGTATAAATGACCCTCCGCGGACGAATGACGAGGATCCAAGCACGTGTGGTTTCATTAAAGTTTCATGGAAATAATAATAAAATTTAATAGGAAAACTGGAAATGATAATATTTGCGCGACAGTATAAAATGTCCGTTTAATTTTGGGACAAATAAATAGTTCGTTCCACAAAGTCCAGGCAGATGAAGCGAATTCTGTTCAATTAGATAATTATGTAATGGTAGACTTTCGTTAAGAATTGTTAGGAAAATTATTTATTCCAGCGGTGATGCTAGCTACTTCGGATCTTGAATGAAAGTTCCAATTTACCGATAAAGAAATTCTCCAATAAAGTAGGACCTCAGGTGCACACACGAAACCCATCAAAAAGCGTCTAAGAATTTCCGCCAAATGTTTTTTAATGAAAATTATTTTCTAACATTCAACTGCCGTAAAATAAAGAATTAATTTGTTGCGCGGAAGCTTTCTGAGATTTATCTATTTCCTTACCATGAATAAATAGCTCATTCAAAAATTCGACCAGTGCGCCGTAGAAAATTCCTTCGCTCGACCCTGTCGATAGACATCTCCGTGGCGACCCACAGAGCGCGAATCTTTTAACGTCGGTGAAAGAGATAAAAAAAACTCTTTACGTGTGCCGCTCCGCGAATATTTGACGGGGAATAATTTTAGCACGAGCCCGGAGCCCCTTCGCAATTCACTCCATTCACGCGTGTCGTCCCTGGCATCGCACGACATGGGGCACGCGCTTTTATTGCACTCCATCGCATCGATCCAAGGATCCGTACGGACCATCGACGTCCTCTTTATATATTTTTTTTTTCTACCGTTACGCGGAAGGGACCTCGAAAGAAAAAACCCGCGGAAGTGCCCCTCCGACTAGAGACCCGGTGGGGAGGAAGGGGGAAATACGCGTGGGTGTGTGTCGCTTAATGGTCTCTCCCGTGCATGAGGCAACGGGATGACGCGGAGGGAGGAGGAAGGGAGAGGAAAGAGGGCGGCACGCAGGAAGATAGACAGAGGACATTCTCGCGATGTGGGCAATTGAGATCCCCGAATTGGTAAAGGGAGAGAGGTCGCTAGGAAGAACAACGGTTAACTCTTCTTCTTCTTCTGTGGACGATAGCGCACAGTGGCCTCGTGACTCTGTTTGCTTGTGTTTGTGTTTGTGCGCGCGCCTTAGGGCGCAAAGCGAACGACGTTCGAATCGGCCGTCTCCTCGGACGCCAATGTGGTTGCCGCCCGAGGCGTCGCCTCCGGTGGCACCGGCGCCTCAGGCGTGGGAAACGGCGGGATGGTTTTGTCGCAAGAGGAGATTCGTGGGCACGCACGCGACTCGTGTGGGTCGCGTGGACGAAGGTTAGTTTCTGCCGGTGTCCCTTTAATTTATCGCGGCCGACGAGGTCGTCCCCGACGGCGGGGAAAAATAATGGGGTGGTTTCTCCCGCGTGCGTGCTTGGCGTGTGCACGGAGTGTTTCTGTGTCGGCGTGTTTTCTTGACTGTGTTTAAGACCCCCGTATCTCGTGAGAAGTGTTGGTTTTGGGCAAATATGCGGTGTAATTTCATTGGCGTGCGTTGTTGTTCGACTCCACCGACGTGCGGCGTTAAATGAGTCGACTTTTTCGTAAAAGCTAATTTGGCCAAGTTCTCTTTTGACGGTCGGAGGTTAAGGTTAAAGAAAAAGGTTTTGAGTGCAGAAAGAATTGGTGGGTGAAATGTAAGAATGAAGCAATTTCAATCGCATAAAAATTAAATAGCCGATGCGAATAAAGGAATAGGTTCCAACTATTCCCATTCCATTTCGATTGCTAAGCAAATTCTGTAAAAGGAAATTGTAGCGGTCAATGTAACAGAAGTCAGAAGTATACTAGAAACGAATTGCGCAACTGTACAATAGTGTTCGATTGCATAATGTTGGTTCCGGAGTGATTTTACTTTTTATATTATTTATAAAGATGTCATTAACAGTAGATATTATAAATATGTCCGATGACTTCTAATATTTTCCAAACGCAAAAAATGTACCTACCGTAGATCAGGGGTTCCCAAACTTTGTGAAGCCACGGAACTCTTATATTGAAATATTTTTTCACCCGGAACCCTAAGATGTGATAAGGTAAATCGCAGTAAAGTTAACTTTATAATCATTATAATCGTTATTTACATAGTTTATTTGTCTTACAGTATGCAGTTTAAAAGCGAAACATGCTTTCTGCGGTAAATAAGAGAAGGAAGAGCATATCGGGTCCCTTCCTATGTCCATCCACGGAACACCAATTAGCTTCTGCGGAACAAAGTTTGGGAAACTCGGACATAGATAATGGGTGGAGGATTCATTTTACAAATCATATGGAGACATTGGGAACCCCAAATTGTAGGAAACGAGCGCGTGTGTAGTTTGTATTTCGTTAAAATTTCAATTGACGAAATTATCTTGCTCAACCGTAATTTCCTAATTACGCGGCAGCTGTCCGATAAAAATGTGTTAGGAGAAACTGGATGACTTCCTCCATATATAAAAAATTTGCAAATATTCAAATGTGCTTTGAAAATGTAATAACTACTTTTACAAACATTTTTCGAACCCTCCGAGTAGAAATATCGTCTTAATAAACAATTCAACTACTGCATGGTATCGTCCTTTATTTTTAGGAAATAAGATGGAAACAATCTTCAAAGACCTCATTCCGATCAGTATAAAATCACTCGTGAGGTAATTTTCCACCTGTACCGTTGCATAATGGAATCTGTAAGTTTATTCTACGCGTTAGAAAAGCACTTCTTTTTAATTTCTCAGCTGTAAAAAAATGGAATCGGAAAGGTAAACATAAAATTACTTTCTTCGACCTCTTAAGTTGTCAATATACTTCAAGCTTTGTACCGGAAAGTGGAACTCTCCTAAGGAATGCAGAAAGTATTCAACCAGACTAGGTTTTTCGCAGGGGAGATATCCACTGCACAGCGCAATTCCTTTCGTTTGAAGGGGTTTGACGAGACCTAGATGTTTACTCCGACCTTTATAGATTTAGTATCATTCACGTCTGCTGGAAGTGACGTTTTCATTTTGAATGCACAAGACGCAAAAGGAGACAAAGTGAAATGCAACGTTCGTCGCAGGATGGCGTCCTGCATCACAAATCCAAAGATAAAATTCCAATGCATTTCTCGCACGGAAAATGATTTTGAAGGAGAACGAAAATTTCTGTCGTTATCTCAAAATTTCAATTTACTTCAAGAGGTCATAAAACCTGGAATGAAGACCTGCTTCCAAGGAAGTCTTAAAAATCGAGAAAAAAAGGAAGTATGCAACTCCGGAAAATGTTAAGGCCTCGTAAAAACGTACTCAATAATGTGCGCATTATAAACCCGAACTCATGGTTTAAACAAAAAGTTCTCAATTTTTGAAGGATTTATCAAGCTTGGAATTGATAATATTAGGAGATTAAGATAATTTATATGGATTCAAATGACATATGATTCTTCTTTCTTTCTTAACTTGAAGTTTAAAGTGTTTTTTAGCGAAAAACATGATTAAATGTTTCACAATCTTTAAAGAAACGCTAAAGCGTATTATTCCCTAAAACTATATATAGTATACCTATCTCCCAAATATCAACTCATATATTTATTCTAATATGATTATAATGTAATAAAACTCGAGAAACGAGAATATGCACAAGGACTTACGTTCAAATTAAGATTTTTTTAAATTCTGATTTTAATTACCTTCTGAATTGTCCAGATCGGTTCATTATTGAAGCAAATAAGTTTTGCACATCATAATTTTCCGGAGCCATCTTTTTATTACAATATTATCGATTCATCCTAACCCTAAATTCAATATGCACTCGAATTTCTTTGTATCTTTTCAAAAATTTTCCATTTGTTTCTCTGTTATACGTCTCATCCGATTTTTAAAAAATCAGTTAATGCGGCTTATTCCCTGAAGTTTTCGGTCGAATAAACATCGATAAATCTTTTCACGATCAACCTATGTAGGTTTCTTCATCGCTTACCGTTGTTTCAACTCTCGTAGTCTTTTTCTCCTCCTTTAACAAACATTATTACGATTAATCACTCGTGAGAAACATTAACGATTCCAACGACGACAGTAATTCAACCGCTTTGATTTATCTCACGTCGTACGATTCATTATACTCTTCCACTTAAAAAGCGCAGCATGAGCCTCAATGCTATTAAGCGGGAGAGAGAACGTAGAATTTTTATTTAGTTATCTAAATTGCCTCCGCTCTGAATTTCATTTGTCACGGCGCTCGACTCTATAGGAATTGGTAGTTTGCCAAAATAAAAGTTAAAAAAAATACTTTAGACCATTAGTGAAGTCGTAGTATTCGCGAACGGAGAAAGTATATATTTTAGGAGTGTTTATACGCTCGCTCTTCATTTGTTACAACGGCTGCATCCAAAGCTGTTGTAGGAGTGGATTCGGGAGGGGGGGTTGGGTTGTGGGAGAGAATAAAACAAACTTTCCCTTGTTTGGAATCGAGAGTAGTAGTCGCGCATTGTTCGGCTATGCTTGAATACGGAGTCGCATAATAAAAGGGAGAGTATTTTTTCTCGCTAAAAACGGTCGGCCTAGTCTGTCAATTCCAAAAAAAAAGAATGAAAAAAAGGCTTCGCCTCCAGCGGAGAGCACTTAAAAAGCTCTTGGGACGTATTTTTCCGGATCGATGGTGATTTTTTTTATATTCTCTCGGTAGGATTTCCTAGAATCCGAAATCGTGACACGAAAATTAATGAATTCCACTTCACTCCTATTACCGAAAAGGTTTTTATTATTTTTTTTCGCGCCGGATAAAATTTCCATCCCGAAGGATTTCCATTTCGTAAGCTCTCTCTCTCTCTCTCTAAAAAAAATGTCGTTTGTAACGCTTTGAAGAGGATTTGGATCTTTACAAAACGGAGATCACTTGGAGCATTTAGAGTTTCATGTTTCCTAAATCCGCACTCGTACCTTTTGGATGCAGTTATACTTTTTTTGCAAGACTAAGATGGCGGTTCTTTATAAAAAACGAAAAATTTCGGCGACGTAGACTCAATTGCAATGAAATTACTAAAATGGAAATGGACTTCTCGAGGGAGACTTCGATACTCGCTTAGCTGCTGATCAAAAACTTTGGAATTCTAGTGCACTCTGGGTTCCATCAGAACGCCGTGTTACTCTATCGCGCGTAATTATTAAAGCGTAGCTGAGATTTTATCAGATACCGTAAAATTTTAATGGTCAAAGAGGATGTTTTATTTTATTAACGAAGAAAATAATAACTTTATGTAAATTGCACAATTTTTTATTTCACGACCGGTTTCGCTAAATAACTAGCATCATCGGATGATGATGCTAGTTATATAGCGAAACCGGTCGTGAAATAAAAAATTGTGCAATTTACATAAAGTTATTATTTTCTTCGTTAATATGAATATCAATTACCACAAATTTCATCCAAATTCCTTGGATTTTAAAAATATCTTAGGATGTTTTACCATTGTGTGTTTTTTCTCTTGATATATTTAATATTTTAGGAAAAATTACATTTACGAGCAACTACATGATTATATAAAATCATATCGAAAATTACAAGTGATATTTTTTCTAAATACAGAATTATTGCAAAAGAGAAAGTTACTGGATTTAAAAATATATGTAATATATAAACCTGACTTTGTGAATGTTGTAGAGTTAGTTACTGCATCTTCACTTAGGATCTTTCCAACGAGGAACGAAGTCAGGCGTTACATACAACGTCAGTTCTACGCAACATTTTCGACAAAATTTTAAACTGAAATTTATTTAAGAACGCGCGCGAGCTTCGAAATAAAATACCATTCTGAATGCAACATCGCACGCAACAACTCTATTTCGCCACATTGGGAATTCCGCGATTGGATCCGAAATAGAAACACCAGAATACGTTCCTTCACGAAAAGCGAGACGCGATATATCACCTGCTGCGATAAGGGAAATGACGAGCGAACGCATTTGTTTCCATTTCATCTACGCGTGCCACATCCGATTCAAGGTTCGTTCCGTTTGCGTCGTGGGAATCGGAGCGTGAGATTAGTCGTCCGTTTCCGAAAATTCGCGTGAGGCAGAAACACGCGAGTGTGGTAGGGCCGGGAGAGGAGTAAGAGGGGGGAGGGGGCGAAACCCTCAAGGTGACGAACAAGTCGATTTGTCAATCCCATTCCGACCGAATTCCGACTTGTTTTTGTCTTCTTTGCCTCTTTATTATTTTTTTTATTAGGGAGAAAAATATATATGTATATATGGGCGAGGATTACGTGCGAAAGTCGTCAGAGCGTCAAGCGAATCGTTGCCGTAATGATATCCGTGTAAAAAAGCACAGCGTGAAAAAAACCTTTGCGCGTTCGCACGGCTCCGGGGCACGTTATATCGGGTGTGTTGACTCGCCCCTCTCCTTTCTTGTTATCCGATACTCGGAACCAGGGCCGGATTGGTAAATCTTGAGGCCCGGTGTAAAGTGTTTGCGCGGGGCCCACCACGAATAAAAAATTTTCAATGACAAACTGTAAGAAATACCGCAGGTTTTTCTCTTACTTTGACTGTGCTCAATGTTAAATTCACTGCTTTTCATCACGTAAATTTATCCGGCAGCAGGGCAAGCTGGATCAGTGCAGACCGTGCAGATCTACATTACGGGGATGCCGATGCCGACGAATCTGTGGGGGCTAATACATGACTTTCTCCATTCTTTTAGTATTTGTATTTAAACGTTATCCGAATCCTGATCGAATTAGCGTGAAAATTTGTTAAAAATCAGAAAAAGACGTGATTTTATCAGTTTTAGAATAATACATCAAATATAAACTACCATAACTTCCATTGTCACCGAAATTTAGTCCAATGCATTTTAAAGGGGAAAATTTTTAACATAGTATCGTTTTTCAATTTGTGTGATTTTGCTTTGTTTACACGGCAACATTATATTTGTTGATTTTAATTGAAATATTACTAACTAGATATTGAAATGTTGCCAGCATTTTTAATAATAGACAGAGAAGCTAGAAAGTTTATTGAATATTATTTTTTAATTTCACATCTACAATATTTAAGTACTTAGAGTAAATGCCCGCCAAAGGCAATGCAGTGTAAAGACTACAGAACGATAAGCCTACTGTCACATCCTTCGTAGATCATCATGAGAATTCTTAATAAAAGGCTAGAGAAAAAGGCCGAAGAAATGCTAGGGGAAGATCAATTCGGCTTCAGAAAAGGACGAGGAATCAGAGATGCTATGGTGTAGTGAGAATCATATCAGAAAGGGCAACAGAGTACAGCCAAGATTGTTGAGTATGTTTCATCGACTGGCAGAAGGCCTTTGATAGAGTAAATTGGGTAATGTTGATGAGGATATTAAAAGATATAGGTGTAGACTGGAAAGACAGGAGACTGATCAGGAATCTATATGTGAATCAAGTGGTAAAAGTCAGATTGTAGAATGCGGACACCAGCGGTGTAAATATCGGTAGAGAAGTAAGACAGGGCTGTTGCCTATCGCCGATCCTATTCAATATATATGGAGAGCCTAAGGCAAGAAGCGTTAGAAGGCACAAGAAATGTCAAAATTGGAGGAAGGATTATAAGAACAGTTTAATACGCCGATGATCAAGTACTTCTAGCAAGAAAGGAAAAGGAACTCCAGAAAATGATAAATAGACTAGTGATAACAGGTAGAAAATACGGTATGGAAATTATTACAGAAAAATCCAAGGTTATGCGAATATCAAGTAAAGAAGAAGAAAATTTTAACATAAGTATTGGAGGAAAGCCATTAGAACAATTTTCAGATTATAAATACCTTGGAAGCATCATAACGAGAGAAGCAAAATGTACAGATGAAATCAGGACTAGAATAACTAAAGCAAAAGCCGCTTTCAGAAGAAAGAAACTCCTGCTAACGGGAAATATAAAGCAGGAAATCCGCAAGAGGTTGATAACATGGTATGTATGGAGTATAGCTTTGTACGGAGCAGAAACATGGACGCTAAGGAAAAATGATATAAAATACTTGGAAAGCTTCGAAATGTGGACATGGAGAAGAATGCTGAAGATAAAACGTACAGATAGGGTGAAAAACGAGTAAGTACTACGAAGAATAGGAGAGAAGCGAACGATTATACAGACTATCAAAAAGAGGAAGGCGAACTGGATTGGACATTACCTGAGGAGATAAGAGCATGATTAAAGAAGTTCTAGAAGGAAAACTGGATGGAAAAAGAGAAAAAAAGGTAGGAAAAGATTTCATCTGATGGACAACTTGAAAAGGAAAGAGAGCTACCAAGAAATGAAGAAGATTGTAGAAGCAGGACTATGTGGAGAACCAGGTTTAAGCAAAACTAAAACCAGATATGAATTATTCCTGGGAGTCCACAATCGCACCAAATTTGATTCAAATCACTGGAAAATACGTGTAGTTTAATGTTTAAATCGACCGCCATTTTGCATTAAACAGGCGGACTGAAACGAAATCCTGCACTGAAATTCCTCTTGCTGTTCCCTATATTCGTGCCAAATTTGGTCGGAATCGGTTGAGAAATGTGGCCGTGCATAAAAGAACAGAAAGACGACAGACAGACTTACTAAAATATAGTGGTGGAGACTTCCTGCGTAAGGCGAGAATCGTTGAAAAGAATAAGAAACCTTGTACATTTTTCTCTAAAACAGTAGGTCAATTTTTTTCTAATTTTAATTTGCAAAACAGTGAGCCTGCACGTCGAAAGATCAAATTTTACGTGTTACCTTGCGGGAAACAGAAATTATGTCCTGGAGTCGAACCCGAGTATTTTTTTCTGGATTTTTTTCGTCACTGCATTTTAATGCGTGATTCATGCATTCCTGCCAAATTTCAAACTCGTACCTACTCGGAAATTCTTAAATCGCGTCTAAAGAGTGACTGCAAAAGTGTGTAGATAAGAAAACAAACAAGCAAGGAAGGAAGAATCCCACCCCTTTCATAATATAGTCCAGGGGTGCTCAAGACGTCGATCGCGATCTACCGATCGATCGTCAACTCGTTTTAGGTAGATCTCTGAAACCTTTCTGCCCTGCTCGCCTGCTCGAAGTAATTTTTAACAGTGAAGTTGGGCGGTCGATCGCCACGTAAGTGGGAAATGATAAGTAGTTCCCAAGCTTGTAAATTCTGAGCACCCCTGATATAGATAAACGGTTTTAAAGATATTTTCGTGTAGCGTAGAGTTCTCCAAAGCAAACTCTTTAAAACTACGTAAGTAACTTAATAATTAGACGTAGATTTTCCACAAATTGTGATTGCCACACCTTTGAAAATATCGTCACGAAACTTCACATAGGTATATAATTTTACCCTGCGGGTAACATAGGCTATATGGCGATCAAAAATTGGAGGGAGCGGTGTTTAATTCAATAATTATTTCCCCATTAGTTTACACGTAATTTTCTATTTTTCAGTTTTTTTCTTCATTCATCAAATTGCCTAAATATAGACCGATTCACTTCGTTTTTGTTATATTCGACGCCTTATTCTTGCGATGTTTACATGTTACACAGTCGAAGCCTTAGATTAACTAAATCCGTTGAAATTCAACTGGCACTTACGCTAGTTTGGAGTAATTTGTAATGATCGACTGGGATTATACGCTGGTCTGTCCACATACTCAGGAAATTTACTCGGTGTTTTTTTAAGTTTAAGCAATTCCTCGGATACGATAAATAATACTACAAAAATAAAGAAATATTCAATCATTCATTGATATTTGTTAATAGAGTCACATAAAGAGACTAAAATTACTGAACTTTTTAAAGTTCTTTGAGAACAATTTCTGCGAAAGCTAAATTTTATACCTTTGACTAAAAGCAGAAAAATATAATTTAATATATAAGTTAGCTTTGGATAAATTTATACACTAAAAAGTAAAAAAACAATTTAAAATGAACATAATTGAATGATCTAAAAATAAAAATAGTTTTCGACATATAAAAGAACTATAGCATACGTCCTCATTTTTTTGGACGTCAGGAAGGAATCCCGAAAATTCCGTAAATTAAGATAAAATTCAAAGAAACAGAAAGTCACCTGCTTGCAGACCGTCCACTACAGGAAAAGGTTCCACCTCAAGCAGATGAAAAAGTCCTGAACATTCGTAGCTACGCCACTTTAAAGGATTACTGAAAAGCAGTACACAATACAACTCGTATAATTTTGTAAAGAAAATTTTGGTATAGAATAAACGAAAACATATCAATGAAAATATAAATACCTTTCTCTTTATGCATAACGATTCAGTTATCTTGGCAATGGGCTCCCATTTACGCTGTGAAACGGAAAAAACATTGGATGAGAAATGGTGAACATAACATGCACAAGTGTTAGTTATTAGTGTGTTAAAACTAACTAACTAACAAGAACAAAATCAGAATTATGCGTTTCCCTATATATTATTCCCTAACGTGTTTAACATGAAAACAATCCGCGCCTAGAAAACACAAAATACGAAAGTGACTGACGCATACAGATGCTCTGTTGCGTCGGCCTTACACTAATGGTACTGTAAGTTAGTTAAAGCGTTAGTTAAAGGTTAGTGGTACAGAAATTTTCTTCTACCCTTCGCTGGGGCCGGAGCATCGTCCGTCGTCCACCGGTGGGAGTGCCATCTGCGTCGATTAAATACTGACCTTAGGGAAAATTCAATCCATCGACGAATCCTTTTGGACGCTCAGCAGTCCTTGCGTCGACGCACGACATCTCGGATACGACTTGCAGTCTCTCCAAAGGCTTGATTGGGCACTGAAAAAACACTACACACGAACTGTTCGTTCTTTGGTTCACAGTTTCACTTTTGAATATACACTAAATAAAAAATAACTGATTTTCGCAACACAACACTTTCGAATTACAAGTCGCACATTTGTGGAATTCTCTTCCTTCTTCGCGTTTGTTTTTTTAGATCACATAGTTAACCACGCAGCACTTCTCAGAAAATTTTCTACCCAACTCTTCTTCCTATTCCTTATAATTTTTATCAACATTCTCTTCTTTCCAAGTTTATCTTAATGCTTCCTAGAATTTAACTCCGTCCCTTCATTTCATTATCAGCATCCTTCCCCGTTTCCACATTTCGAAACTTTTCAAGAATTGCCTATTATTTTTCCAGTCTATTGTAAAGTCAGTTTTTCCTAGGTTTCTGCCACACTCAGCAATCCTCTCTGCTTTCCATCTGGAAATACAATAGGCCAAAAGTTATATATTACAAAATTTTTGTGTTAACAGTTACAGAGATCATAATGTTGCATTTTAAAATACGTAAGAATTTAATATGTGATTTCGGCAGGTACAATTAACAGAGTTTTAAAAAATGCGCTTATAGTTTCACTTTGGCGTCTGCCTGTCCGTCATGTTTCGATGTGAAAGCAGACCGCGCAGGGCCCTGTGCAGCCGCACCGATGGCACTTGCCACAAGCCGGCTCTGCTCGGAACCGTTAACTGAATAAAGTCGAATACTCAAACGAGAAATGCAGAGCTCGTTCAATTTGATTCCGAAATTCCTGGCCGGTTTCGATGCTGTAATGTACGTAAACGTGAATATAAATAATATACACATGCGCAGTGCTTAATTTTTAGATAAATAGGAAGGGGATGGTACAAAACTATAACGAATTTGGTAAATGTAATTTACGAATAATTCATATTTTTATAACGTTGCCAGTTTATTGAAATGTATTCTTGAAAATTGTATAGCAGAACCAAAATATTTCTGGTATAAATATGTGAAAATATAACAAAAATATACGCAAAAACCCGTTTAAAAATCCGGAGAATTCCGTCATAAATTAAGCTCTGTACATACCCAATGATAATATTTATTGGAAAGAACTGAACCAATTTAGCTACACATTAAAAAGAAACTTGGAAAAAATGCTAGGAAAAAATACAAAAAATAGGAATTTTACAAAAAATATTTTTGCGATATAAAATATTTTTGAACCCGAGGAAATTCTTTACTGTTGCGGATTGAGTCAAACGATGTACAGGATAACTTTTAAACTTGGATTATTATTATATTATTATTTAAAAAATCAATGGCACATGTGTATATATATATATATATATATATATATATATAGATAAATATATTTGCACGTGTTCTTTTTTAAAAATAGATACAAGTACTAATTAGATATATCTACCAGCTTTTTCTTATTCTCATTTTAAATTTGAGTTTAGAGATTCGTCTTTAGAAACCTTTCACGTTCCCGATCGAACAAAATAAACATGAACTGAATTTTTTGTTAAATCACCCGAAAAATCTTCGAGCAAAAAATAAAAGAGTAATCCATTTAGTGAAAAAGAGTGGAAAGGCTATTTGTCGAGAATTTTCCTCTCGCTTAAAGGAAGAAGAAAACACAGAAAGGCTTTCACGGGTCTCTGAAATAAGGTCTAGTAGCGTCACGATATCCGGAACACGTATGTGTTTATATGTATGTATGTATTTATGTGTGTGTGTATATATGTATGTATTCCTCGGTAGTTCTTGAAGAAGACCAGCCCTAATCAATAACGAAGCTCAATTGTTTTCCGCACGAAACTCCTCCTCTCACGTATCGGAGGTTTGGGAGCTTTTTCGGCGTTCGCAGAGGGAATATTCAAGAGGAGAGGGCGGTCGATGAGGGAAGATGTTTTCAACTTTATTTTATTACTATCCTCCCTTTCTTTCCAAAAATAGATCTTCGATGCATTCTAGCGCAATCGAGTATAAGCATTTTTTAATTAATTTTATTTTCGCTGCTGTTTTTATTTATTTTTTTTTCGCCGTGCTGCATCCTGTCTCGCAAAGTGACTTGACGTTTCTTGTTTTACTCGATAGATCGGAAGATATTTCGATCGTTGCCCGCATGCCAAATCATTGGATCGGTCCGTTTTATTTAATTAAAAACTCGATGTATCGGTTAACATTACAAGGAAGGAAATGTTTTTTTCCAAAAGCGATTTACGAAACTTTGGTCGACGTCGGAATTTCTTGCCGGAGAATAATAACTTCGGAACCTTTATATACAGTAGAACTGGGTTATAACGGTATTGAAGGGACTGGAAATTTATTGTCATTATAACCGTGTGTCATTATAACCGAGGTGCATGGGAACATAGAATTAGTTTCCAAACTCTAAATTTTATATGATCTAATAAGTACCTTAAACATTATATTTTTTCTAGCTGATCCCGCGCAATCTTTGCGCGGTGAATTTTCAATTGATTTATAAAAAATGATGGAGTATGTAAAATAAGTTGATCTCAATAATTCACATTTAACTCTAAAAATGCATTTTCTTACACAGTAATTGATCGCGAACCTTTATGTTTATCTTTTTATTCAAATATATGCCCTTTCATTTTTATATAACAATCAATGCAACCGTTTATGTAGAATATCAATGAAGAGAAAATAACCATGTAATGTGTTTAAAATAATGTGTCCCTATTCTCATTTAATAAAAAATTTATGCTTGAGCCTATTTGCGTTAATAAACATTATGGATGTATAATATAATGGTTCTACTTAAAAAGAGATAAGATTCCAGCATTCAAACGATGATAGGAAGATTCAACTGCTTTGATTGAATCGTTAGAAACGCTTCCCATACGCAGTTAACTGAATAATTATCCGTAAATATTTATGTTGCTATGTATAAATGTTGACATTGCTAGAGAAATAATTTCGATGCTTAAAGTACGAAGCGAATGACGCTATTCTTTCACCTATTTGAAGGTTTAATTGGCATTAATTGAATCGGAGGCAACAATTACGGTCGCCTTGACAACGTCCGGAAAGAGTACGAAATATCCGTATACAAAAATGTGTTGCGCCGACCCTGTGCTTACGCTTACAAATATTTGCTACTTGCTAACTTCAATTTTCGCTATAACCGAGTGCGTTAATACGTAGAAACGGGGATGGGACCTGAAGAATGTCGTTATATCCGAGTTGTAGTATTAACCGAGGCCGTTATAACCAAGTTCTACTGTATTGCCTGTCTCGTACCCATTACTTAATTCTCTCCAATACTCTTCGCGAAGCGGTATGTCGGCGGTGTTTCTAAACTCTATACCGAGTTTCTTGTATGGAAATAATGCGAGACTCTGTAATGACGGATAAAAATCACGTGACCTAGGATAATTAATCTATTTTCGGTCGAAAACGCTTAAACAACGCTGGCATAATAGTAGCTAAATCGGCGAATTAATCAGGGAGACGGAGGTCCGGCTTCCGAGTACATTAATAATATATTTTATCGCCGAGATTTTTTCAAGTCAATCACGTATCGCTTAGAATCAATTAAAGTTATATTTATCGTCCTTTCACGTAAACTTCGGTACCTATTGGATTGCCACATACTTTTGTATGATAACAATAAATTTCCCTCTTTTTGTTTTATTTGCTTTTTCACGTGCGTTCTAGACCATCATTTTTTCAATAAGGAAATATCCTGACAAAATCATGCCTCATTTAAGGCCTAAGAAAGCCTTATCAAACCCGACCGTAAAAGACAGGGCATAAAATCTAATTGAGAAATTAAAAATGAATTAATAATTTCTTTCTTTCTTTCTTCTCTCCAGATATAATATATATAAAGCTCATTCTTTTCTACCCAAACGTCAATGTTTTATGGGGCAGCAATGCTTGCCTAGAATCTTCCATTGTTTCTCCGTGTTCTTTGTCAATTATTTTAGTCTTTCTTATAATTCTGTGTGTCTGAATTCTCATTAAAAACCGAGTTCTCGATATGACGAATGTGTGTCAACTTTAAGGATGAACTGCATATATAACTGCATCATAAATATAGCCGGCACTATAGTCGGTCCATCATCGGAAGTCTGATGGCCTCGAAAACTGGGCGTACACGAGTTAGCAGCAGCCAATAGGAGACTGTTTGTTTGGGAAGGTAGTGGGGAGGAAACCAGTCTCACTCCTGCTCTCGAAGAGATCGCATCGGACTGCGTTGCCGTTTCTACCGCCGTTTCCTTGCTGTGGATCAAAAAGAAGGATAGGAAGTATTTTATTTGGAAACTGCGTAGTATATCAGCTGAGCAAGAGCTGGCAGCGCGCACCGACATCTGCTCTCCCGCACGAAAGTTGAGAGGGGCGATGGAAGGGGAAACGTTCGTGATTGGCTACTTGCTCTAAGTAGGCCAAGAGACTTCCGAAGGGGGATCGACTATAGGTACCGGTGACCTGGACACTTGTCCGGTGACCCTAACTCTTGCGGGTATCCTCCGAAGGTCTATCCCAGTGTTTCTTAACCTTTTGAGAGTCATGTCGCCCTCAAGTTACTTTTTTAGAATTTTGTGGAACCTACCTTCGCCTATCAGTAGTAATCGCCGGCTTTTTATTATTATATTTTAGGTAAGAAATCAACTATTTATAATTGTTTATTATACTGGTCCTTAACATAAAATAGTTCTCATAGTTAATCACAAGGTGCATGATGCATAATTCACTGCGTAGTTAATCAAGAATTTTCGCGCACCCCTCAGAAAACCTAACGGCACTCCGGTTGAGAAACACTGGTCTATCGATGGATGATTTGAAGATAGGTGAATTTTGGCCGGCAATCGTTGAAAGGCTTAGAATACCCTGTAAAACTTTCTTAATTATTTATTTCGACAAATAAACGAACAAGTACGTCAAAATAGTTTTCGTGAAATTTTTCTGAAGTAAAATAGGAGCTTAAATGGATCCTTTCCCGGAGCGCCAACATACTTAGACCCAGTCATCATTATAAAATTCGGAGAAAATAATTTCCTATTACTTCTCTAAAGAGAACCTTAGGTGATGTTTATCGGATAATATAAACGCGTAGAGGCAGAGAGGAAATTGGCACTCAGACGAAAAGGGGGAAAATATGAAAAATAGGATAAAATATCATCAAACTAGAAGGAAGCAGAAGGTTAGCGGATCATGTTAAAGCGTTGCGGAAGAGAGAGACAATTAAGGGAGAAAGATGGCGCCGCTTAGCGCCAATGGCGGAACAGGTGTAGAGGAAGGAAGGCATCTTTATTGGGGCGACGGTGGAGAACCTATTTTACCTTTCGCCGTTTGATCGATTGATTCACGATTAAATGATAAATTTCGATCCGCATCTTTATGTATCACGATATAAAGATTTTTATTTATTTCCTTTTTTAAATTTATTGAGGAAACGGAAAAATTTTCCCGAAAAGATGACAAAAAAAAATGTGCAGGAATCATCCCGACACACGAAGATCAAAGGGATGGTCTTCTTTTATAGGGTTAGGAAGGTCCTGGCGTGAGATGACGTCAAAAGAATGGAGGCGAAACAGAATTCCGCGGAGGTGAAATAAGAAAGAGGGATTTCTTTTAGAGGGAATTCGAGGAAAATGCAGGTTTCTCCCGACAAAAAAATACGGAGCCAAGAGATCAGAGAAAGAGGAGGTGAAAAAGAAGAATAACAATAAAAAAAGAAGCTCGGCCCCCATCAGTCACACTGTCGCATAACAGGAGAGGCGACCGAGTCCGCATTTAGACTTCCGTTGCAGTCACTGCATTGTAAAAGGTACGCCGCAAACAAAAGAACAATTTTTTGAGCAGTTCAAAAGGGAGCGCAGGCGTTGAGCCACGAGATTCGACGCCAAAACTTTTTTTTTAAATAATCATCCAAATATTTTTTCAGAAAAATTTTTGGCCGCGGTCCGAGATACGTGATTTCGGTCTCATTCGACCCAATTCGGCGGTTAGCTCCTATTTACTTCCAGAGGATTATCCCAAGAGATCCGTGAATGGGGGGATTTTTTCCACGTCTCGTCACGTTCTTCTTATAAACGTCACCGTCATTGCTTCTCCGATTGCGGCTCGTTTCCTCCTCCGCATTACGCGCGGCGATCCTCACCGCATGAAAATTTCCGTCTCGCGTGACGGACGGAGAAAGGGGGACTTACGCGGACGGCGCGAACGTGCGCGAACTATCTGAAGATTTTTAAAAAATAACTCCTTCCACGAAGGGGAGATGGTCGAGAGAGACGTGAAGCGGTGGCGAGGTCGGAGGTCAACCGGAGGAAACTTTTATTGGTCAGAAGACGTCGTTTCCCCTAACGTGACCCCGTCAATCTTGCTGGACTGTCGCGACGTATAGGTTACGCACGCGTGGGAGGCGTGAATGACAGCTGTACCGGTGAGAATTAGCCACTGAGAGAAAGAGGTGGGAGTAAATGGATAAAACACGTCGGGACAGATGATGAGAATAAGGAGGAGTATTTGGAAGACTTTTTTCCAGAAACGACCTACATAAGTCGAGTTGATTTTACGACTCTTAGCCTTCTACTAAACGTTCTGTATGACTGCGATTCAAATACCATTATTATTGCGCTGGAATGTAAAAAAATTGAAACTAAATTCCCAAAGTGATCCGAAAAAGGTTAGCCTCTAACGGACGGGCTCTCTTGAGAGTCATTCGTTGATAGCTGATTCTATTAAATATGTCCGAATGGATGATAAAGCCAATATTAACTATGACGTTTGTCCCAAATTTCGGCCAAGGAATAGAAACAGCAAAGTTATATCTGGAAGATATATGGTCGTTCAAGTTTAGTAAGTAGCACCTTTAAAAAAAGAGCTTAGTAGAAAATCACTTTTCCTCCATTATCATAAAGAAATTTTTCATTCTACTTAAAGTAACTGTTATAAAAATCGACTATATATTTATTTGAACGAAAAGATATTTTTCGCGTCTTTAGCGGGATGAGTGGGCAGTGGCGGATTTGCCGTTAGACGCAAAAGGCGCGCCCCAAGGGCTTCCGATTCAGGGGAGGAAGGCACTCTAAATAAAACAAGTTAGGAAAGAGTACAACGTATCACAAATGGGCGCGTTTCGTGCAATGGAGTATTAGAAAGAAATTATATACCTGCACGTAAGGGAAATAGCGTTTTAAAGTTCTTTTCTTCATCATAAATAATCCATTTTCTTCCTGTTTTAAAATATTGCATGCACACGTAAGTAAATTAAACGTTTGTTTCGGAGATTGTTTATGTTAGAAACAATGAAGAAGTAACCATGCAAGAAATTTTCTAAAGTTCAACTCGATCTAAGACGTTTTTGTTTGATTTTCTCGATAACGGCTACTTCTACGATAAAAATGTATGGGAAAGGAAGTACTTTTCTTTACCAGTTCTACAACTTTTATTTGAAAAATATTTTGATATGAGTAATACTTTACGAGATATGACAAAAATTTAATTTTTTGTCACCAGTAAAGTGGTACCCCTGATTGGCGTACGAGATTCATTTTTACGATTTTAGTATTATATTTGATTGTAAGTCCTTAATATCAAATTTCATGTAAATCCGTTCAGTAGAAGCCGAGAACGAACATGCGGACGGACGGACGGACAGACCGCCGATAATAGGCGCTCACGCTGTAAGCGAAACGCGCCTAAAAATGTTCATTTACGCACAAAAACGCGCGTGCGCACGCACACACCCCTATTACCGATTTATATTAGATTCATAACACCAAGTTATATAACAATCAACAGTAATGCTATCATAGAGGCTCAATCTTGACATTGCGCCCAGGGCCCCAGAGTTGCTTAATCCGCCACTGGGAGTGGGCTGCCTAGAAGAATGTGGTCTTGACGAAATGTTCGCAGAAAATTCGTAGGAAAAATGTGTGAAAGTAGTTCACTAGAAATATTAAGCCATAAGTTCTATACTTCCTTATACGCGACTTTTTTAAGAGCGGCATGATAGTTAATGAAATAGACATTTGTACTAGTTTCAATATCTTTGGAAAATTTAGATAATATCAAAGCTGTCAGTTGTGCCAATGTCTTTTTTCGTGGAACTGGAACACCACAATACAGAATATTCTTATAAACTAATTTTTATAAGATGTGTAAGATATTTACATTTTAAGCCCGCTTTTTAATGAGTGCGATGCTTTCGATCTAATATTAATTCAAAATAAGCAAATTTCGTTGTGTGGCGCCTAAGTTTTACTGTAGGGCTTGGTAGAGAGGTGATGAGCGTGTATCCATGGTTGTGTATGATCCTTATTACGCTCATTGTAAAAGGTCGGAAACGGCTGTTTATGATCTCGCTAAAATTAATAAGAAGCTAGAAGTCTCACAATATATCATGATTACTGAATTAATTTCTCCATTTTTCTTATGTGCATAACACTGCTTTCCGTGGATATATGATACGTATAATAAAAATGGGTTCGAAAAATTATTTTTTATGCATCAATTTCAACCTTTGACTACTCAAGCGCCAGCGGTCGACCTGTAGGATCGATCGGGAGTTCTTAAGATAACTTTTCGTTCCCTTTAAAATACGAAGTCATTAATTAGTATTCCGAGCTCAAACTTTGAGAGGCATTCGAGCTTTCTTGCTACCTTATACAAACCCCCGCTCTCCCGAAAGACTTTAGGCCAAGGTCATTAATTAAGGCCGAAGGTGACTTTCCTAAGGATAAATAAGAAGGGAACGGACGATGATGAGATCTCCCCCATTCCCTACTTTCCGACTCCCTTTCGTAATTACGGATTTCTCATGATAAACACACGTATAACAAATCACTGCTCAGCATGCTTCCCATGCAAGGAAAACAAAGGCATTAACTCTCGATTAATATCGAAAAAATACAACATTACACGATCGAGAATTACGTCATCTTGCGAATGCCGCGATTACGAATTAAAGGATAGCGTGGCCGGTCTCTCGGTTGAGTTTTCTTTTCGCAAATTTTCGAGAAAATTCCTTTCGTGAGAGGGTAAAACGAAGATAATGTCGCTTGTTGCACGAGTAACTCATTCAACGAGTCACGCACCAAAGGGAATTGACCCCCGTGCGCTGGCTGCAACTTTAATTATTTAACAAGATCCTTGAAACGAGAGCGCGAAACAGTTAAATCCGGCTTCGGTCATGCAAGACTCCTTCCTGCGTTGAGTGCAATTCTACAACGAGTTATACATTTCTCCATTTATCCGGATACGAATTCGTCCCGAAATACTTTCGTCCGTTAAAACTTCGTTGGGAGAAAATACAGAACTGAAAATACTTGGGGCAGATATTTCGTGGCCGCGTTTCTCGCTAAAAATTACACGTTACTCTTGTGGAGAAAATTATTTGTTCGTATCAATGTCTAAAGGCTGTGGTTTATTTTCTTTTCGTTGCTTATGACTATACAAAATTCAATTTTTACGCATAAGCTACATGTTTGCAAAAAATTAATGTGTACAGCGAGGTATGAACAAACATTAAAACACACATAGGAGGCTCAGAAGGACTTCCCGGACTATAAGCCCGACAAAAAATTAATAAATAAGAGTATTTCATATAGCAAAAACAATACTATTAACCAATTATCTTATGAATTTTTCGTTATTTACTCCACCGTTTCAAGTGTTTAATATAAGTTAACGCACAATATGCCTTGCGTTTCGTTTGAGAAAATTCTGTGTGCGCAAATGGCTGAACGCAATGTAATTGCATCAAATACACACATGAACAAAATTCGCTTCCCCTTTCGTAAAAATAATAAAATCAAAACGGATAGATAATTTTAAAATGTAACAATTTGCATCGCTTATTTCATTCGGCGTTTTCTTTCTATGACAACGTGTTTCATTTCCGAATGGTTCGTATTTTTTTCGCGCGACCTCTAATTAAAACTCGGAATTTGAGCCTTCTCATCGCGTGACTCATTATTCTTTTGTTTCAAAGCAAGAAATATTTACTCCCCATATGTCGAAATTTTCTCGAAATGGAACGGGAACGCCTGCTATGTAAACGAGATACGACAGTCATTCGTTCATCTCCACTATGTGTACCTTATATACAACCCCGCTTATTTGTCATGATTAAATTTATCTAAATGCTTGACGAATGAGGTACACTGCAACCTTCATGACCTCATTCTAGGTCATTAAAGTCTCCATTTTAGATCTATCTATATTTTTTAGGTTCTTTCGCCGACGCTTTTACGGCCGGGGCTGAAAATTTCGGACGGTGAGAAACTCGCGTTTTAATTTCGTAGACAAATGAAGGTCGAAGTGTTTTTTGCATCCATTATCGACCTTCTGAATGCGTGTATCTTGATGGAAGGTGGTAAAATGTCTGGTCAAGTGAAGGTCGAAGAAAGTTCGCACTCTTTGGAGAGTTCTCCGAGCTTCGTAGTGTGTTGTTGTGTTCTCTTCTACTTAGTTTATATCGAAGAAGAAATCTAATTTCTGTGAGATCTTTGACGGGGGTAAATGTATTAAGACGTGACCGACCCACCATGGTTCCGGTTTGCGTCCCCCATTTGAGGGGACAACCAGCACCGTTTGAATATAGATCATCACTAGATCTTCCCATCCATGAAAACTTGACTCCTCTAGGTTCAATATTTTTGCTAGAACACCATTTCAAAGCTTGAAATTTTCCAAATTTCAAGTCACCTAGCGGAAAATTCAATCGATAGAAAATTCATAGTTTATATTCATAGCTAATTCAAAAAGAATTTTCCAAATAACTCTTTAAAGAAAAAGTTGATGATTCACAGACGGACAGACAGCGTGATCACATTAGCACGTTTCTTTTTTAAAAAACTCGCTAATAATTAAGTCTATAGCTGCAATTTTCGACAAGTCCAACTTTTTCTCTCTTCCTTTTAGGCTAGAGTTATCGAGGTTCTACTGTATTTAAAAGATTTAAACAACCTTCAACCCTTTGCATTCTGTTTTATTCAGCCTTGCTAAAAACCCTTAGGAGTTATTTTCAGATTTCATTCAATTCTAATTCCAGCAAGCTATGATGTTGATGCAGCACGTTAAAATTTTGATTACAGATTGGAGACAAATTACGGCAGAAGCATTGCTAGAACTCCATGTTAATACACCCAGTATAGCAAGATCACACACAAAGGGTTAACGCGTCTCATTTCCTTGGCATATTTATTTCTCCTTGGTTTATCAGCATCCCTTCAAGGACAATTTCAAGTCTTATATACCTATAGTTATTTGGTTTAATGAGTTTTAACATATAAATGCATCTCAGAATGACGTTAAATTACGATTAAGATCAATTTCGTAACCGTACTCCCGCAGTAACGAATAGTCCATAGTCAAAAGTAGGTACGTCCAAAAAGTCAAAATCGTAAAGGACCTTATAGAAAAAGAAATACATGTTGGGAGATCAATGTTGCACCTATTGGAGTTATTCCACTGATGATAGTAAATTACGTATCGTATGGAAGAGCAATATGGTTGATTACTTTGCAATCCGGAACCAATTTAATGAATGTCCGAAATAGCCATAAAATATTAAATTTGATCAGCCTCCATGCAAGACAGCGTTGTAAAAAACATTTTATGAATTACGAATATTGTTTTCGTGCTTGAAATGAGTGCCGCAGTAGGGTGTTTTTGACAAAGATACTATACAGACACTACAGACCAGGAGAGGATATTGATTTATGCCTCGGCAGCGGGCCAGATGTCATAAATAAGGACGCATTTGCGTTCTGCGCCATGTACGGAGGGAAGAACTCCGCGAAGAAATATGTCGAGGATTTTCCATTTGTTTTCGATGACTCGATGATTCATGGTGACCGAATTAATACGCTCAAAAATCCGAGAAAACCAAATATATACCATATATTTGAAATATTACAATCCGCCGCACCCACTGGTAAAATAAAAAAAGTCCGACCTGCGCCCTAAATAACAAAAGTCTTGACGAGAGCTTTTTCATCAAGGGCGTTTTAACCCATGGATCTGTCGAAAGGAATAAAACATCGGGGCTTTAAAAAAATAGCGCGTCGCTGAAGAGAGGAAAATTATGGACGAAGGAAATAGGAAAACAGTGCGAGGAAAAACGCAAAAATAATGGCAAGTTATTTTCTCTTGAGTGTATATTTGTTTCTTTTCACGCCGTTAGACAAAAAATTTCCCATTCAAACAAAAGCGAGATTATTGTTTAATGAATGAACTACTATTTTCATTACGTAAAAAAGTTTCATTTGACTATATGAAAAGAGATGGTGGGAGAAATAACCTCCTTTCCTACGGGGAAGAGAAGAAATAAAAAGTGCCGAGGTCGATAATTACTTCTACGCCAAGGAGACTCCTTTTCAATCCCATGCAAAAATACCTATTGCTTCCTCGACAGGCCTGGTAATTACATGCAAGAGCACACACACACAACACACGTACGTTTTCGAGAGTCCCTTCCGGTGACCCAGTGAGCCTTTCAACGAAGAACAATGGCCGCCTCAGTTAAACCGATAAGCCCCGACTTGACTCGTGAACGGGGAGTGAGAGGAGACAGTGGGGAAGGGAAGGTAGGGTAGTAGGGATGCGTAGCAAACATATGAAGCAGTCTAATGGCTACCACCGACACACAGGATCCGATTGATTCACCAAAGGGCGAGGTTGTAGGGAGGGAGAGGAGGTCGGTGACGACATCGAGGGATCTGCGTAAGGGAATGAAGACTACTGGGGTCTTGCAAGGAAATAGGAGATGGTGATGGGGGGAGATAAAAGCCAGGATAAAGGAAGGAAAGAGTTGAGGGAGACCGTAAGGGAAGGAGGGCGGGAGGTGCGGGCAAGAGGAATGCTGGTGGTTGTTGATCGGTGGGAGAGAGAGAAAGGAAGACTCCGGGATCGCGTGTGTTGTGAGTGTGCTCCGCCCCAGCGGATTTTGGATAGGCTGCATGCACATGGCAGGCTGAAGCGAGGCGACGCAGTGCCAGAAAAGACGGAACGCGTATCACCGCAAGACCGGAAGACTCCCCGATTCCTCCAGCTAGAGCGATGCTTCCTGATCAAGGATCCTTCGGTTGATATAGGAGCGTATTATGCCACTTCGCCCAACACAGATCGATGTTAAGGTAACGGGAAGCTTATCCTGGTGTTGCTTTTTCTTGATGCCTCAACGCGAGTGACATACAAGCTCAAGTCGCCTGTTTTCCTTGTGGAAGACGTAGTCGATTGAATTGAAACTTAGCTACAAAAAAATTTCCGAGCATTTTAAATCGAGAAGGAAACCTGAGGGGTGGTGTACGTATTACATATTATGATGTATTATGAAGCGCTCCAATTATTTTTTTGAATTGCACGTTCTGTCCGACCCCTTACTGTAATTAATGGTTGGGGATAGAAGTAGGAAGATCTATTTCACGTGGGCAGAGAGTTTAAACTTATTCGGTATAAGTTAATCGCGGATTCTCAAAGTATTTAGTGCGTGGATTTTAATGAATAATGCCTAAGACTATGTCGTATCTATAGTGCTTGCGTGGCCCTACATACAATTTGCTGTTCGGGTCCGGAGGGGTCAAGTAAATAGAAAATTCTGATAATTTCATTGTGAATTTGATAGTAAATCCACTCTCTTTCTTCTCTCCGGCGCCGGTTGCGCTTATATTTATTTTCTAAAGATAACTGTTTTCATCAAATTGCAGGATTTGGTGTACTGTACAAAGTCATTCATTTATCATGATTGTGCCATCTGTGAATTGTTTCTGCCTGAACTCCATATTTTGGTTTGTTATTCAAAGACAGTTTTAAACGTTTTATCTGGTTAGTGAATAATGGTAAGTGGGATTGGCATAATGGTGTTCAAAAGGTGACAATGTATCGAAGGATTTGTCGTTTCTTAAATTCTTTCATAAAGCTACGTTTTTCCTGAAGTTTTTATGTTATGAAAGATGGCCTGATCACAAAAATGTTGAGAGCACAAAAAAATTACACGACAAGCCAGATAAAAAATTAAAATAACTGTAAGCATATCCTGCTCATTCAGAGCAATTCTGTTAAATGTTTTAAAAATATTCCGCTGTACCGCAAATCAGAGTATAAATGTATGTCATTTTAAAGGTGTTAAGATATTCATTTTAAGAATTCTTTAACTAATGCCAGAAGAAAAATAAAGTGAACATTCTTTAAAGCCCACATTAGAACACAGCATTTTTCCACATAATAAGCTAACAAGTTTTGGAATAGAATATGGATACATGAGAAAAACCAGTAAAAAAATTCTTTTGCTAAAAGTTGGAGGATCAAATTCAAATTAATAAAAATTCTATGATTAAAGTACATAAATCAATAAACATTTAAATCTATCTTTATAGGTATCAAAACAGTGTTTATAGGAAGTGGAACAGAAATTGAGATGTCAAAACAGAGGGTGAATTAAATGAAATCATGAAATAAGAATTGATAAAAATCAATATAGAGAGTAAATAAGTAAAACGTACTCAAGATCGGTATAATACTGAATAAACAGCGAGGTTGGTCACCTTATGTGTAATCCTCTTTAAGGATCTGCTGTATATTTCACTGACATTTACATACTTTCTGTGAACATTTTATAATCAAGCTGGAGAAAAATTTGAAACCATAGCAGTTGAACGAAGAGAATATTTTTGTTTCTCTTCTTCAAATTACGAGAAGAGATGTTTATCCACAATCAGTTAAGATAATGTGTTTATGCGAATCAGCCTCTTGCGCTGTCGTAGATGTAAGTTTATTTACTAAATTCTTAACAGAAGAGAGGAGGAAAATTCAATGCCATTAGTCTACTCTTTACGAAGAGTGCCAAAGGGGTCAACCAATTAAGATAAACTTTACTGGAATAAGGCAACTGTCTATTCTAGTTATATCTACTCAATCAAAAGATAATTAAAAAAAAATATTTTTGTTTATAACAATAAGCTTTCCAGTTCATGCTTTTCTTTTGATAATATTGCAATCAAGCTTTATTTTCATTTTCCGTGATGAGTAAACGAGGAAACTAATTTTTGTTATAGCTCAAAAACAATACAAAATGTACACAAATCCACTATTTGTTCATATTGGATTGCAATGGAAAATTAATTAGACACTTGTTTTCATGAAAGCTTTTTTTCCTTTACCTGCATTTGTTTACTTCAATAAGCAGGAAAATCAAATTCACATCTTGGTGTTTCATCGTTTAATCAGATTTTTAATTTCGAAGAATTTTAGGATGTTCATTTTAATTTTAATCACTATTGTATCAGAGTAAGATATTTTTTCTATCATTACAGGCCTACCAATGTGTATATCGAAGAGGGTGTGCACAATATGTCACGTGCTATGGAGTTTTATATATATTGGAGTAGGCGCAGTACAATTTGTTATAGGCTTATTCTTTATAATATCCCTTTCTATGTTAAAGGTTGGATCAAACATTTGGACAGGAGCATGGGTGAGTGATTTCTTTTATGCTGATTGTTATTGATAAACAACAAACATTTTACTCATGAATAAAACTATGTATAGCAAACAGTTTTTAATAGAAGTAGTTATATCTAAACGATTTGAAGTTATCAGTTTACTTTCATAAGCTGAGCAATATAATGAATGTCATTTGAATAAGGTAATTTTCTATTTACTTTCAGAACATTTTTATAGGAATATTGAGCTCTATGCTGGCTTGCTCAGGGGATTTTACACCCCAAAAGCAAGAGGGTCTACTATTTCTTACGATTTCTATTCTAGCAGTCAACACAGTGAATATAGTGGTCTTAGAATTCGGAGAATGGTATTTATTTATGACAGATGATATAAAAGATTTCATAAACCAAAAGAGTTTGAAGAATATAGTTTTCTATGGTAAGTTAATTATTTTTTAAGTAATACTTCATCATTTTGCTGATATTTTGATAATGTTGTTAAGATGAGAGATTTTTCATACCTGCTTTATTATTTTACAGCACACATGACCACAAGCATCAGCACTGGAGTGGCCATTCTGGCATCATTTTTGGATAGTCAGTTCACTTTCTGTTCCATGCAGAAGGCAAGGGAGCCTAAAAACACAAAAGAAACCATATCTGACATAGAATACATAATGCCAAGGGTATGTTGAAGATATGATGTTTAACATAATGAAAATAATCTAGCTGTTGCAGTTTTATCCATAATATCTTGTTGCAAAATATAAATTTTGAAAGGCTAGTTTGCTTAAGATGGATTGCTGAAATTTCTTAGTAATTCAGTCAAATAAAATTATCTTGATGTTATATTACAGGGGTTTCCCATTACATAAAAAATGCTTATACATATTATGATATATATATTATTATATAATCTATAATTTGGGAATATGGTATACAAAGTCAATTTTCATTTGACAAATATTTTCTTGTTTGCATTTTATAACTAGCACCACAAAAAATACAGCATGTTATATATTATGATATCAAAAGCCAGATTTCAGTGAACTTCTATTACAAAGCTATCTTTTTCATTTATTTTAGAGCATGCTGTTTTCAAACACAGCATGAGTTTCATAACAACCTACTCTCTGCATTCTTTTTACAGTAGTTAAATATGAATAACTTTCTCTAGTATAAAATAAAAATTATATCTAATGGAATGATTGGTGCATTTTTTATAAAATTTGGTTTTTTTTGGGAAAAACATGTTGTGAAAATGTAACTCCAGTTTACATTTTGTCTATCTAAGGAAAAATAGGTTTAGTTGCATGTAATTTGGAATATTTCAGGACTTCATCCATTTTGCACAAGGAGGGAAATCTCTATAATGCTAACTGTGTTGAATTGAGAATCATTTCCTTCAAAACCTTTACATAAATCTCATTTGATGCATTTTTTACAGAAACAAGGCACACCGATGTCAAATCAAGCGCAAGCCGTTCATGGGAATTATGCTCAATCCTGGGTGTTTGACATGGATTCAGCTGGTCCACAGACCAACACTGCGTACCTCAAAACTACTCAAGAACCCAGTGATGAAAGCAATAAAGTGAAGGAAGAGGAAGAGGAGGAGGAGGAGGAAGATGAGACGAGTGATTCTGGTGAAGAAGCCGAGCAGCCCCAGAACACACTTGTGAAGCCGACCGTGCATGTTGAGCCTGCATCGGATGAAAGTTGTAGTGGTAGGCAGCTTAATTACATGAAAAGTTTTTCCAGGACACCTTCTCCTGTTGGGGTTTCAGAGAGTTCTTCTCAGGAGTCTGAAATGAACCATCCAGCCATATATGAGTGCTTGGAACGAATCTGTGAGCCAGAGATATATGCTGCACATTTGAGTGCGGCCAAGGCAGTCAGCAAGGAGTGTCACGCTCCCTCTGGCAAATCTGTCCTTAAAGGTATGGAAAGGACTCTAGGAGATGGAAGGACTGAAGAGGCAGATGGTGCAGAAGAGGGTAGTGGTGCTAAAACAAGTGTAAATTATGGTGAAAGACTTATTGCCCCTCACAGTGAGGGTGCAGAGAAAGTGCAGTATGCATCTCTCATGTTAGAACTTCAGCAGAAAATAAGGTCAAAGAAAAAAGACACTGTACAAACAGTTTTAGTAAAGGGGTCTAACAATTCAGGACACCCTGCTAATAATTCTTCTGTGAAGAGTCGAGATAACTCTAGAAATAGTAGCCAGCAGGACTCTCCCCAAGACAGTTCACAGAAGACTGACCAGAAGGACAGTGATACAGAGTTTTCGAGGGAGTTGGAAGCAGCTCTGCAGTTCCTTCAGGATCTTGAATCTCCTAACACCATAGACACTCCATCAGAGACATGCAGATCTATAGATGGTGCTGAAGTGCCTCCAGTTACCAGTTCAAGGAGAGGCTCAACATGTCCAGTTTCTATGACAGTGAAGTGGAGGGACAGTTTGAGTGACCATTCCTTAGAAGAGACTGCAAGGAGGGCATCGAATCGATTGTCCATGTCGCCTCCAAAGGACAACTTGGCAAGTGGGCCTGCGGTAGCGCAAACGCAAGATAGCCAAGGGGAAGTTGAAGAGGGTGCTGTTCCTTCAAACGGTAAGGAGGCGCACACTTCCTTTAATAGTAGTACCTCGACAGGGGTTGAGAGGAATGGGGAGAAACTGCCGTCAGATTCTTCATCCGGTTACAGCTCTCCGTCAGCCACCACATCGAAGCTCCCAACTCCATATTGCTCAAAGCCTTCATCTGCTCATGGTAGTACCAACAATTTGACAACAACAGATGACCATTTATCATATGTGATTAGCGAGAAAGGTGCCACAGCAGTAATATCCCTATTTTCGACTCCAAAAGGGGATCAAGGATTTATAGGCCTCGATGCGTCTAAGAAATCCAAGGGTATTTTGCAATTGAATGTAGTCGGTGATGATGCGGCAAAGTCTGGATCTCATAGCCGTAATTCTTCAGGGCTCCACAAAAACATCATCAGAATAAATGGAGAAAGCAATGCTCGCAAGCGGTCACACAGACAGTATTTACCCCACACGGAAACGATTAGTGAAGTGGTTTCTCGTGAAGATGCTTCCCTCGCAGTTAGCAGAAACGAGGAAAATAACGTTAGTTTATACGATGATGCTATTGCTTCAGGGCACAATCCAGTCCCACCTAAAAGTGACCAGAATGTTAGATGTTCTCATGATTCCTCTCGGTGGAATATGAGGTCCTTGCTTGGAAAGAAGACACACCAATTGGTGCCAGAGTTAAAAAATGCAATAGTTCAGTCCGAAAGTCTTGCTTACCTTTCTGAGCTTGAGCTGCTAGCAAGGCACAGCAGAATCAAGTCAGAACAGAGGGTAAGATGATAATTTCATACTTATTACTTTAAAAGCACCGCATTCACAAATTAACCCCATGGTGGTATCATTTTCCAGTACTTTCTGTGGTTGAGGATCATCATATTTCTTTCATGTCAATAACATCTAACCCCCTTGTTTGGAAACTAACCAGATCTACCATCATCACATAATCTCTTAACTCATTCACTCATTAACAATAAAAAACTGTCTTTTTACTTGTCATTCGCAGATATAGATATGAATGCAAAATAAGTAGATTAAATAGATTAGCTTTTTTAAAACGATTGAAATTTTCAGCATATTCTAATGTGTTAGAGTAGTTCGCTGATTGGTTTCTTTGAGAACTGAGTTTAGGAGAAGAGTTAGGAGGATGGTGAGTTGATGTATAAATATTTAATGATATTTATTTGTTAGTTTGTACATGTACATCAGGTAAATGTTGCATGCAAAATTTTTTTCTAATAATATGAAATTCAGCAAGATTGTTTATGAATTCGTACAAAGATGCCATTTTTCAACATTAAATAGGATAGGTTCAACGAGTTGTGCTCTCTGACCTTTTCTAATATGTAGTTAAAAGTTGCCAGTATACATTTTCATGTCTACATGTGTATGTTTATCAACTAGGGATTTGTCTTTGTAATAACTATGTCGTCTTCACATCACTTTTTTACAAGGTACTAATGCCCATTGTCATGAAGCCATGCTCAGCTGTGCAGCTTGTTATACCAAATCTTGTTAGTCCCCTAATTACAGAGCTGGTTCACAATGTCAGAGTTAGCATAAATTTTTTGACACAGACTAACTCTTATCAGTAAATCTATTCTTCTATCACAGATGTTGAAATTTGATAATTATTATAGGTACATGGTGCAGGAAAGTATCTTCTAATATTTTTTTGCATTAGGATGTTTAAGTATAATGAAAACTCTTAAGGTTATTGGTATTCATTTATAAAAGCAACTAAACAAATAACTGTCCTCTTATGATCACGTCTTCATCATCCTAAAGTTAAGTATGTTCCATCAATAAATTTATATGGTCATCAGTTATTTCACTGTTATATCTCAACAATGCTACTTGCAAAGAAATCTTAAACATGAGCTGAAGGTATGTGAAAAAAGTTTTTCCTTTGCTCCCAAGGTGATTTTTGAGTTTATAAAAAGATTTTTATCATAGATTAGAAATATCTAGATTGGTTTACATTGCATTTAAAACTCTAAATAATATTTTTTAACATGCGAGAAAAAAATTACTGAGTAAACCATAGCTTTTATAGCATAAGCTGCTTATCTATGAACATATAAAACTATTTGATTAAGTAATTGAAGTAATAAAAGTCTCATTTCAAAAATAGTAGACAGCATTCACAGGAATTAGGACTAGGAAAAAATAGCCTTTTAATTAGTAGTATATGAAAATATTAAATTACAAAACATACCTTTTGCTCAGTGGCATAGCTGTGTCTTTGCTGCTGTGGTGCATTGGCAAAGGGAGTCCACTAAGAAACACTTAAATTATGAATTTTTATAAGCATATACAAAAAAACCTTAATTCATCAATTCTATAAAAATAATGAAGTGATTTTCCATAATTAATAAATGTTATTTTGGTATTAAATCTTCATTTAATGTTCAAGTGAGAGAAAGAGCAATTTGTTAATTCTTGCACCAAGGCCTTCTCAACCATAGCTATGCCACTGCTTTTGCTTACCTAATTTTTTTTTGCTATACCTTAGTTTGATAAAGTTAGTGTGTCGGAACCACTACCCATAGAATTTTAAAAAGTGATTCCCTCTGAAATTCACTGTAACCTAGCATGGAAGAGCACACTTTGTTATTAATGTGCAATGACTAGTGTGCATGACACTACATTCATACATTAAATGCTTGCATTTATTGGTTGTATGTACTGATATGGACAAGGTTGGGTAAAATATCTTAAATAATATAGTGATGCATTTTTACTCATTAACTAAGCTGTCATTTGTTGGGCATTTAGATATGATTTTCATAGAAATAAAATATATATTCAAATTTTATAATATCCTCTAAAATTTATATATTCAGAATAATGCATATGCAATTTGTGTGATTGCAAAATGGATTTTGTGACTGATGATTTTGTCAGTTTAACCATTGAGCTTTGCATGTCTACTCAGCATTTGGTAAATTGTTTTTTTAAAAGGGGAATGAGTGAAATTATGTCATGTTCTCATATTTTTATAATATGCATGAAATAGTTTGCATTATTTACTCATTAACTTTGTTGTCATGTTGATTTCAACTGAATACTATTCATTGATGAAAACTAAATTCACAGAGTATTTGTAATCCCATATCATTAGAATGATTTCATTCTTTCATTTTCATGTGATGCTATTATGTCTTAAAAAATTATCTTTCAACTTTTACAGCTTTATTCACATGAATGATTTTGCACTGTTTCATCTATTAACCAAGTTATAAGTCAAATTTACCTTAATCTGCTATTCCAGACTATGTTCATTTGAATTCCATAACAAAATGATATAATAGGATGACATCTTGAAAAGTTCTCATTGTCTATTCTACTTTTTACAGCAAATTGAGCAGAGGGTACATCAGAAACTTTTTGGAAACCAACCAGAAGAATCAGACTGCTAATAAGTTTCCTTTTGGTAAAACCAAATTTTCACAGTAAATTCCATAAAACTTTCATTTTTGTCCATTTGCATATACTGTACAGTATATTACATATATAAATTTAATA
Organism: Uropetala carovei; assembly: GCA_036926305.1. Taxonomy (NCBI): domain Eukaryota; kingdom Metazoa; phylum Arthropoda; class Insecta; order Odonata; family Petaluridae; genus Uropetala; species Uropetala carovei. The sequence goes on along the minus strand of JAXCHB010000063.1, from coordinate 278,087 downwards.
TTTCATGAATATGTAAATTTATTCAATTTTTATTTATGTACAAAGTCATCATGTTTATTTCATTGAAAGCAAATTGTTGTACCATAAAGTCATGTTTGCATAAATTCTATGTTTCTTACTAAAAGTGTTATTCTCAAAAAATGTACAGAGTTTCCCAATTATATAAAAAAAGTGCATCTACAGTTGTAGGTGTGTGTAAAATTAAGATGTGTTGTCATTTCAAATCTGGGACCTTCAAAATGAGGGAGTTTCAAAGCTCAAAATATGACAGATTCTTTTACATAAGCTTATATTTTCCACATATATGATTTATTTCAAATGAACATTATAATCACAAATTATTAATTAAATAATAATAAAAACTGCATCTTTCATGAAGTACCCAAAGCAAGCACAAAAAATTTTTTTAATCTCCTTAAAAAAATACTTTCCTTGGCAAGTAGTAGTCATTATTAATTTATACCAGTAATGCTTTAAAAAAAATGAAATACAGTCGAACTTCTATAATTCGAACGTCTATAACTCGAATTTTCCATAACTCGAAGCGAATTTATTTCACAGGACAAAATCTTTTTCGCGTTATTTTTCTTCTATAACTCGAATTTTCTATGAGTCGAATATATTTTTGGTTCCCTTGAGGTTCAATTTATAGAAGTTCCACTGTATTTTAATTCAAATAAATGCACAATGAAAAAACATATTGGGGCATTATGGAAATTTTTGAAAGAAAACTCCTTGAAATATTCATTCATTCATGGTTTTCAATCCTAAGATTGGTTTGACATGACTAGGGAATAAACACATATGATGTGGTGGTTTCCCGTTGCCTTCCACATCAGACACACACACATGAGTGATGAGATATGAGTGATGAGATATGAATTATGAGTACGAACACAAACATCCATGCCCTTGGCGGGATTTGAACCCACGACCTCAGTGATGGTAGGCCAGCGTGCTAGCCCTTCCACCACAGTTCTATAATTAATTGCCAATACTGAGAGAGAAATAAAAGTTACAACTTGAAAACTCTTCTATCAAACCATAATGATTCAAGAAATATAGTAGCACAACAGCTGGAAACTTGGAAATTCATTTGATATACCATAAATCATCTAATGAATGATGATCTTATGAATCTAATGAATAGCATTTTAGGAGTAGAATTTAAATGCTCCATCGGAATGCAATGAGTTGTTCGAAGAATTTTATGCTATGAAAAAATTCAATCTTTGCTACGATAGAGAAGTCTGTATAAAGTGGCCATTGATTTTTAAAAGAGCAATTATTGAGACTCTAAAAAAGATAAATTGTTCCAAATTTTGATGCGATTAATAAAAATTAAGGAGCTTAAGATTAAAAAAGAGAAGAAAATTAGATTCTTATCATAATTATTTATCCATGAATATAAAATATAGGTGTTAAATCTTATACTATTAACATAATAAATATTATAATAATACATTAACAGGAGTAAAAGTTAATAAATGAAAGTATTCCATATACTTGAATGATATAAGTGCATAATAAACTGGCAGATTACCGCACAGGCGCATGAGGCGCTCGCCTCAACACTCATGGGGGCCTCAAAACAGTCAAAACTCGATTCTTTCGATACTTTATTTAGTAAAATATTTCACAATCAGTATAATCTACTACTTACGTACACGTTCTTTGTTTTGTTATGATGTAACACCGCTTGCATCATTTGAAAACAATAATTCTTTTTTTGTATATTTTTCAATATGTGCAAGTTTATATAACAAATATTTAATTTTCTATTTATGCATTTCTGTAATTCAATTTATTTAACCCTCTTGGTCAGTTGGGGGCCTCCTGAATTTTTTGTGCCTGGGGCCTTCAGATACCTTAATAATAAACATTGACTGTTAGGAAAAGATAAAAATATTATTGATTTACAGATTATGTGCATACTTTCGATTAACAGAAAACGACAACTAAGAAAATTAAAGAGCTGAGGGAAAAGGAGAATAATTTTAATTCATAACTTTCTTCTTTTCATCAAAAAAAATTAAGTTAAGCTGGAACTTATTAGACTACCAGTGTGGTCATTATAAAAACAAGACAACAAGTGGCAGTGGTAAAAATGGACTCTGTTATATAAAGGAATAAAAATGTAATCTTTTTAGTTACAGGCAGTCCTTAACATCCGTACATAATGCATTCCTGAAAACGTGTACGGATGTTGAACATAGATTTACATGTTATAGGGGGGCGTTCCATTCCCAGAGAGCCAAAAAATATTATAAAATCTCTAATTATTGTATAAATGTTTAGTTTTTTGAGCAGGGGCCTTTTAGACACAATTGTCGATTTTATAATATAGAGATAGGGCAAAATGCAATAAAACATTTATATAATTGCACAAATAAACACTGCTATACAGACAAAGATGGCGACGTGGCAGAAACTGGTGGCTGGCAGCACCATCGCGAAATGTTTGTTTGTCATTTCGCTGACGTACGAAATTCCGAATTCAGTGTATGGAAGGCAGTTTATGGGTGTCAATGTATAATGTATGAAAGTGCGAGTTCTTTTTCATTAAAGCATTTTGTTATTTTCATAGTTTTTTGTAATATTGCCTAATCAGGGACCCAAAGAGTGATGACTGAAATGAAAGAAAAGTCGGTAAAAAGAGCGAAAAAAGTGATGAGTTTGGAGAAGAAAATTGAAGTTTTAGATAGGCTTGCGCATAATGAATCTGCTTCATCAGTTGGTAAATTACTTGGTGTGACCGAGTCCACAATAAAATCGATAAGGAAAGTGAAGAAGCAATTAGAGATAGTGTTGCAAGTGGTACTTCAACGAGTACAAAACTGTCTTTTGTACCTAAGAATCCATATGTAGAGAAGACAGAGAAGGCTTTAAACCAGTGAATCGAGACCCAAACTCACAAGAAAATCTTTCTGAGTTCACTTGCCATTCGTGAAAAAGCCAAGCAACTGCACAATCATTATGTCTCAAATTGTTTCGCGGTCTGCTAATGGGATATCCTCAACGTCATCAAAGCGTGTGTAGGTCGGTTCCTTGCTATTTAAAAAAATGTGGCGTTTATTCAGAATGCCACAGTAAACATTGTATTATTATATTTGTTCTTCTCCTTCACAATTCAACACACACTTGACCGGCTTAAGTCCAATGAGCGTCCAATTGAAGCTAAAGATTCGCCGCTTTCGGCATGCCTAATTATTTCCATCTTTGTCTCAATCGTGTTCACTTTATGAGCCCTACGTTTCTTTTCACTTGTATTAGCACTTTCAGTTTTCCGTTTCTCACTCATGTTTATAAAATAATAGGTGTAAAATGCGCAAACAAAGAAACACTGCTGTACATACAAACAAAGATGGTAATGTTGCCGAGACTAAATAATAATAACTTATTGATTATTAACCGACTTTACAGTGGTAGTATTAATCTTGTCAAATTTCAGTACAATATTTAAAAACATGACACACAAATCTTACATTACATATAATACATATATTATTACATAGCATACTTCGGTAATTTTTTAAAAGTGTTGGCTTGGCTGACAGACAGCACCATTATGCGATAGCTGGAAATGTTTGTTTGTCAGCTGATGTACGAAAGTCCGAATTCAGAGTATGAAAGGCGGTTTAGCGGCGAGAATTTATAATGTACGAAAGAGCAAATTGTACGGATGTCGAGGACTGCCTGTACTGTGTTAGATTTGACAGCATTAATGTGTTTAAAAGGTGTTTAAAATTTATATAAATATTGCACTTTCACTATAATTCATTATTTGAATTCCATGGAAGGACATTAGATGATGAATTACATGGAAGGGCATTAGATGAGGAATTCTAAGGAGATAAAATGGGCTATGGAAGGGAGAAAATCTATATAGAGTAAAACCTCACTCATTCGGACTAATAGGGAGAGAGGGTAGTTCAAATTAGTGAAAAGTTCAAATTACAGAACATAATTATGTATTTTCAATTCGTAGTTCATAAAAACAAGCAAATCTATTCACAATCCAGCAACATATGTTAATAATAACATTTTCTCATACGAAGGTTATTCACATATAATATTTGATTTCTTATCACAAACAACCTTTACATTACCTTACTGTTTCTAATAGAAAATGCTTTACTTTATTGCACAAACTAAACTGAATATAAAGAATTCAATTCAAGCAGAACAAAGAGAATACGATTTTTTAAAACAATAAACTTCATTTAATGTGTTAAACGTTAATAGCTACAAATTTATCAGATGTAGACGGTCCTTCCCAATCGTATTGTTTTTATGAAGAAATCAGAAATTTTCTGTTCTATTGTTCTGCCATTTCATAATGTCATACTTTATTTCTCTTAGAGCATAAAAATATTTTTCAAATTCCTCATCAGAATTAGTAAATTTAATAAGAGTATCAAGGCAGTTTCTGGCTTCATCATGTAGATTAACTTTTTCTCCTTTATTTTCTTCTTCTTCACTTCTCGCTTCACCTACAGAAGGCAATCCGAATTCTAGGGGGTCTGAATTAGAGAGGTTTTACTCTATTTTCAAAAGTTAAAGAAAAGGTTTTGAAAAACAATTCCTGAACTTAATTTAATCATGGGTTGTAAATTTTACAAGTAAGAAAATTCCCTTGAAAAATAAGTGAATTACTGTCATATTTTAAACTTCCACAGATCTGCACTGTGAATTTCCCAGACAACATATTATTCATTTTCTTTGAAAGAAGAAATAGAAATCTGCATAAGTAGTAATGATGTTCTAAATAAAATGTTGACAATACAAATAATCATAATTGTTGCAGTCAAGAATTTGATTATTCAAATAGCTTTCTGATTTATAAATTTTAAAATATTTGCAAAATCTATTTAAAACTGTGCAGTACTCAAATTGGGCAGAAACGCATGGGAATGTCATTCCACTTAATACAAAATGAAGCCTATAGCATTCCTGTTAAAAAAAAATCAGATATGAATGTTCTGGTTACTGGTTCCCACTATTAAATCTTTCCAATTCGAGCACTAAAACTGTGCAAGTAAAATTAATGACGGAATGTGACATAATGAGAGAGGGAAATGGTCATTTATTGGGCCATAAAAAAACTTCTAATTTTTGTCTTGGTTATATTTTTTAGAGCAGGCATGGAACTTGATTTAAATGCACAGAATCACTGTGAAGATACCTAAAATTATGGCCTCGTATCCTTTAACAGGGACACTTAAAAATATGACTGCATACTTAAAATTTTTAGCTAATAGCATTATTTGTATCTAACAGCTGTACATTGATTGTAAGACTCCTCATCATACCTAGTTAGCGAACAAGAACTTATTCTATCTGCATTAAGCACCGATGTTTTCACACACAACAATCTAGTCTGTTACAAGGGTTCATGTATTTATTTTAGTACTTTTTTCTTAAAAGAAATTGTCTATCTATTCAGTTTCTGTCTGTATGGGTTATAACTCTGGAATCCTGTAATCTGAAGAAGCCAAAATTTCAGAATAGGTTGGTCTATACGAGATCTAGACATGGTAAAAATTTTTAAACAGCTGCTGGGGAGTAATCAGAAAATCGCTAAAAAGTACAGACCGCTACAGATGTAGGCAACCGACAAAACATCACATCTGCAATTCTTTTCTCCGATAGGAAGATAGCAGTGGATCATAAAAAGCACCACATGGAATTTAATCTGCATTCTTCCTTCACTTGTTTATATTCTATTTTGGAAAAAGTTAGGTTTCACAAGATCATACCTGTCCGTCTTGGCACTCTGAGCAATTAGTATTAAGGAGAACATGATTATTTTATACTATAATAGCCCAGGTCTGTTGGTTGGTTGGTCACGCTTTCACTATGGCCGATATAGAGCATTTTAACAAACTTCCTGAATAGGTAGAAGATTGAAATTTGGCAAGGATGCTTAATCAATTTTTTGATGTACAGGCTTTTATTGTTTTGGAAATTAAAATTAGAAGGAATTAACGTACGATCTTCGGATCTGAACCATTTTGAAGAAAAAATTACAAAGTTTCTTATTCTGTTCATCTTTTTCCACATACAATTCGAAATCACTCATGCTCTACGTTTAATTCACATATTTTGTGGAAATATTGCCATTTTAACAGAATGTTGCCTTGGCTACCAATTACATTATTAGACCTCAAAATCCTATTGTTGTATACATCCATATGGGTGTAAGCGTGCTTTGAATGCTTTAAATACGAGAGAGGGAGGGAGGTGGGGGAGAGAGGGAGGGAGAAAGAGGGAAGTAGAGGGGGAGAAAGAGGGAAGTAGAGGGGGAGAGAGGGGGAGGAGTGTGTGTGAGGGAGGGAGGGGGAGAGGAAGGGAAGGAGAGGCAACTATTTTAAGTTTAACTAATGATAGCCCATCAACAACAGAATATTCACAAGAAATGTTGTATATGACAAAATATTTCATATGTAAAAGTGTGATATTAACTATTTTAAATGAAAATAATAACAATATATCTATCTATAATTCTTCTGTTGATATTTCAACGGGCATTACACTAGTTTTGTATAAAAAAGAAGTCGTTTGATATATTGTAAAAAAAAGAGGGCGGTTTAAACTCCATCGGCTCTCAAACCTCAGCGTGATCGTAATTTTCAAAAGAGACTGCTCAACGCGGAAATAAAGAGACCTACCTCAAAAAAAGCTTAATAAATAAGGGCAGGATTTTGGAGTAAATCAATAAAATCTTATTGCGCATGCTAATCATGCACATAGTCAGTGCCGCACCTCACGATGCGTATTTATAGACGATAAATGCAATAAAAAGTTACGACCCAGACGAACGGTAAGGGAGCTATTGATTTTAAAAACTTTACATCAACGGAGTTAGCCGGCGGAAAGGGGAAGAGGGGGTGACGGGAGCCTGGATAAAGCGACCCATTCTCCTCAATTTATATATGAATGTGCGAACTATGAGACATCGCCTCATGAACAATTGTTTAAATATATTCAATGTTTAAAAGAAAACATTCACGACGAGAAAGGAATTATATCAGTGGCGGATTTAAGGGGGTTAGCACTTGGTGCGCGCTAGGGGCCCCTTGAAGTAAGGGACCCCGAAAAAGGTTTTAATGTATAATCTCAGAAATATTAAATGTCTCATTTTAAAATCCACGAAGAAAAATTTAGTTTTTTACACTGCGATTCTTTATTTATTAAAACGTAGGAACAAATGAAGGGGTTTCGGTATACATACATTTAGATTGCAGGGCCACAAACTGTTTAGCGCCAGGGGCCCAAATAATTTAGCGCCAGAGGGACCTCAGAATGCCTAAATCCGCCACCGAATTATGTAATTAGATCAGTGAGCCGTAACTTGGTGGAAATTCATATTTGCGATAATATGAACAGATTGAAAAACCTTGTTGGGATTCGCGGATTTCATTTTAGGAGGAAAGTTACTAGGTTAAGGAGTTGCACGTCGTCATCAGGCACGGAGAGAGAGAATACGTATATGCTACTTCGAAATCTAACAGCTTTATTCCTAAAATAAAATCCGTAGACCCGAACAGAAAAATTTCTTGTTTTTTATTAGGGAGAAAGTATAGCGATTCCTAAGGCATCATACACAGTAAGAAAAGGTACCAAACACCTGAATATGTAGTAGACACATGTAGTGTCGAGACACAAGGAGTTCCTAGAAAATTACCGCTGGAAGAAACGTTTAACGATTGTGTTTACGAGACATGAACGGCTCATTGAATCCAAGCAGTATTTTAGATTCCTTTATTTAACTTATCAACAAATGCATGAATTTTTCGGAGAAGTTTCGGCGACCTTTCTGTCCATAAGGCAGTAAAATAAAAAATCAGATATGAACGTTCTGATTACTGGTTCCCACTATAAAAACTTTCCAATTTGAGCACTGAAACTGTGCAAGTAAAATTAATGACGGATCAATGAAATTAATAGACGAGGCCGAGAATTCGTGGAATTCCATGATTTTCGAGAAAATGAGGTATTGTTAAAATTAAGGTAAAATATGTCGATCATTCACCGAAACCAGACCTATTTATATAGTGTGTTTGTGAAAGAAGTCTTAAGTATTATTAAAACTGTGTTGTTTGAATTTCGTCTTAATTATAACAACGCCGCATTTTCTCAAAAATTTTTAAGCCCCCTAGGGATCTTGGGTGAAAATGTTTGGTTAACCTAAAAATAACGTTATTGACATTGATTCCTGAATTCAGGCGATGGAAGAACGGACAAATAAGTCTGAGAATCAACTATGCGCACTATTAAGTCTACAAACGAACGAGAGATGAGAAAATTCAATAGAAGCGATTGTCACTTCTCTAGCCAACCGCATTTTAATTGACCTTTTGCCTTATAAATAAGCTATTTTCGTAATGGAGGTTCGTACCAACCGTCATTCTCATAAAAGTTCCTTTATACACCGCTACATTGCAATGCCCCAAGACAGCTCGCTTTCCAAAGAAAATAATAAAGTCTGGAAACAATCTCCATTAAATCCGAATGCCATAAACTCTCATTGAATGCTGTTATTGCGCACTGCGAGAATCTTCCACGCGTATTAAAGTGATGAGAGGTTACCGAAGTCAAGAGCTGTTTTAAGTGACGATTTATTGCCATGAGACACATCGACAAATTAAATCTCAATTGCTGAAATAATCATATGCGCTTTTGCATTCCTCTGTTTTTTTCATAACGGTAATTATTGATAAATAGTAAAAATATGCACTTGTAGAAAAGTCCTTGGCTTTGCACGGTCTCAAATATTTTTTTCTGTATCCGTTTGCTTAAATGTATTATTTATTGTCCAATTTGCAAAAGGATAACGTTATCTTTCATCTTATTAAACAGCGAATCTATTTAATTGAACTGATATTTATTTTATTAACCCGCAAGTGCACGACAGGGTGGCACATTTGCTTTATGTATATACCATAATGAAAATATCTAGTACCCTGTTATAACACAAGGGAGAAAAAGGACCATCAGAGCCTGCCGGATATAGCGATTATTCCCGAGTATTTTCTTGCGCTTATTATCAGTAGTAAGAGCATATCCTCATTGAATCCGTTTTTCGAAGAATTTCCGTTTACACTAAATCCTTCTACACTTTATAGCCTGTCGTCTCGAGTCTTAAAAATTTCCAATACGTTAGTATAATTAAAATCAACTTGACAAAATAAGTCCTCCTTTTTATTAAGAGCAAACGCCATCAGTTCAAAAGAGAAGTATCGAGCTCGTCTTATTAATGAAAAAATCAAGAACAGGCACTTAAAAAAGTATTCATCTAGGGTATCTCCAGTAGTCATAACTAGCTTATGAAAAATAACCTTGTTGTGGCTATACCTTAGAGAAGTACTTTTTTAAGTGCTTGTTCTTGAAACACCGTAAGTGTTTCACAAATTCCGAGTTCAGGCCATCGAGTGAGATATGTTCCTTTTCCCCTTCGTATAAAATTCTTCAAGCTTTACGACGGTCGACAATCAAATCCAAGAATAAATAGTCCTCTAATCGTAATAATTTTAAGATTGTTCTTTTCATTTAAAAAAATCAATTAAATCTTTTAATATAAGATATCCTTTGATAGCTCTATCCTAATTTGAATTAAAATAGAAAAACAGCTATCCTGCATTAAGAGATGATGATATAGTAACATAGAATGCATTCATACGTTGCAGTATCATCCATTGAAATTATTACATAATAGAAGATTTGATTTCTTTAAACTTGCTAGAAATTTTATTATAATGCTATCGAATTTTATATACAGGCTTAATTTTTTGAACATTTTGAATAAATATTACCATACGTCTAATCAAATATCTTGAACTGGCAACGCAGTTTATTACTAGCTTAATTTTCAGTATCGCCTCAAAAATTGAAGCTGCCATGCTTCCTGCGAAGTTTTTAATTATTCTAATCAGGGCTGGAAATGGGGGGAACGCGGGTGGACGCCGTTCCCCAAATACGTTTTTTTTGCTTAACGTCGCCATGTCAGCTATTGTGGCTCTTTTCAGCTGATTCTGGAGAATCCACCTAGTTCTGAAAAACCATTTCCACCCGACTTAGTACAGCTAATGCAAAACCAAGTTTATTATACAAACGCTTAATTGGCTTCTAAATTTCTTAAGAGTTTTCTATGCCTTACATAATCATTTTGTGGAACTTTAACCAAGCCAAATGGAAACAAAATGCGTAAAGTATTCTCGAAAGTCTCTGGTTTTCCAAAATGCAGTGTGGTAAACACTGGTCTAAAGAGTTAATAGAAATAAATAGCTCATTGTTTTAAAAATCAAGAGTGTAGTGCATCCAGATGCCTATGTATATGAAAACGTTTGCGCGATGTATGGTGCATCGGCTTTTAATTTCCTACAATATATACTAACTTGTTAATTTGGAGAGGGGCGGCGAATTTTATTTTGCACACCGGCGGCCACAAGGGTTGGAGCGGCCCTGGGAAAGATATATTAGATGCATTGAAAGAAAGGATATGGGTATAAGAAGTTGAAGAAAAAGCCTTTGGATAGCACAGATTGAAAAGGATGTGCCTAAAACCTACCGGAAGTTAGAGTTACAATGAATGAATCTTTTAGCCACAAAAATATGCAACTTCGAATCTCAAGCAGGACTAATTATTTTCGGGCGATTCATCTATTCGTCCCATTGTGAACATACTGTGCAGGGTGTATGGCAGAAACAATTTGAAAAGTAACTTGACACTTTTTTCAAACATAGCGAATTGCCGCTTCATTAGGGAGAGTGCTGCCAAAAAAAATCTCACTAAAAGAGTCAGTAATGACATCGTGTAAGTTTCAGGGAAATTTTAAAAAATGCCGATAAAAAAGGATTTATTACCTATGGATACATTAATCGCCGCAAATTTCCCTGTACGTGGAGATAGGACCAAAACGTACGATACCGGCCATCAAACGAGTCTAAAAAGCTCGATCGATTTTCGTTCGAGGTGTCCGAAAGTATCACGGCCTCTTCAGAAACTCGAGGAACGATTGAAGACGAAATCCTATCGCTCCGTAATATAACTCCGAAGGCTTAATCGGAGAGAAAGCGATTCGTTCGACAAAGGAAAAGGAATTAACGCGCCTCTCCAGCAACTCCCTCTCTCGGTAAAAGGTTATTCTTTACGTCGCTCCGAATCCGCTTTTCCAATTAAAAAAAAGCTGTCTACTTTATTTTTTCTAGCCTGCGTAGAATGAAATGCCATCGGTACGTTTTCCCCCCCTTCAAAGCACGGTTCGTTAGCGTCCGTCAGTCGCTCAACATCAGACTGCTTTTGAAATCGACAAAGCCGCCTTTTCATATTCTAGTCTAGAGATTGTGTTCGAGAATTCTCGAGAAATTCCTATTTTTCAAATTCTCATTTCTCGAGTATTTTTTTCTTCTAATATTCGAGAATCTCAAGTCTCGAAAAAAATTTCTCGAGATTTCGAGATTCCCTGCAAGACAGGAATGAACCGTCCATTAGGCGAGAACACCTCTGAAATAAGTGCGAATCTCCTTGTTGCATTGAAAAAACAAATTGCCAACAGAAGAGATGTGCCTTTAATTTCTTTGATAAAGTATCTTCAAGACCGAAAATGCCTACAGCTACGTAAAAAAGACGATTTCTTTGCGCTAAGTCCAAAAAATGAAATCGTCAAAACAGCAAAATTAATCATGAACAGACTATACCATTATTCAAATGAAAAGAAACTACACTGAATCATGCTGAAGAACCAGTTGAAGAAAACTTAAAAACGGATCAAGGTGATAGTCTGAACCTGAATCAACAATTGGAAGAATCGATCCGTAAATCTTGATGCCAAGCCAAGTAATTGACGATGACTTCCCTTCGTTATCAAAAGAAATGAACGTGCAAGAGGCAACGGGAAAAGTTACAACCAACTTGGAAAAGCTGAAAGATGTACAATGAAACCTACGTCGACCCAAAACGAAAGAAATTTCTCTATTTCTGGAAATCTGGTCTCTAAGAGAAGGGCAAGATTATCCGACAAATCAATAGATTCTGTGTTTTTAAAACATTACTTCCTAAGATGTGATAAAAAGTAATGCACTGATAATTGTATTTTAATCTTGACTTTTCTAAGACATATTACCTTTGTTTGTTATTGAGTTTCAATTAAACATCATCTAAAGACTAAAAATATGGTATTCATTTCGAAATTATTTCTGTTGTAATGCTAAAGAAAATTATTATCGAAAATAGTAAATAGCTCATTTATGTACGAGAAATATTAATTAAAATTAATTTTTTAAAATTCAGAATTATTATCTTCCATTGCCACTTTTTAAGAAAAAAATATTTTATGAAAAATTTCACGAGCAACTGCTTTCGCACTTGAGATTTCTCGAGAATGAAAATAAATTCTCGAATTCTCGAGAAAAAAATATTGGGAAAAAAGAGAAATCTCGAGAATGAAAAAAAGTCGAGAAATCACAATCTTTATTCTAGTCCATTATAATATATTTTGAAATGTGTGTTTGTGTAATTGTTCATGGAACTCCTCCTAAACGGTAAAAGCTAGAATAACCAAATTTGGTACGATTCTTCCTTACATCATAACTTAGTGAATGGTCAAGGTTTGGTCAACCAGAATTAATTAGTGCTGCCAATATACGGGATTAACATTTTTCCATAAGATAACACGTATGAATCCATTTCTTGACTTGCAAGGTATTCTTCCTTCAAGCATTAATATGGACCGATTTTTTTCGTTTTTGCTTTATTCGACGAAAAAAATTCTATACTATCTTATTCCTGCGAAGTTTACATGTTACACGGTCGAAGTTTTCAGAAATACGATATTTCTTTCGAAATTTTGTGGATTTTTCGTACTCTTTCCGGGCGTTGACAAGGCGGCCGTCTTTGTTACCTCCGATTCAATTAGCTTCAATGAAGCTTACAAATAGACGAAAGTTTAGCGTTATTCGATTCGCACTTTTGTTTAAGCAACGAAATGATCGATGTTTATGGATAGCAACGTAAATAGATACTGATTATTATTCAGGAAGCGTTTATTGATGAACGTAATTGAACCTCCTTTCGTCTATTGAATACTGGAATCTTACATTTTTTGTAAGTAAAATCATTGTATTTTACATAATAATGTTAATTAACGTAAATAAGCTCACGTATCTGGGGTACATTTACCGTAGTCAGTGTTCAATCACGGACAACTGTTCACGGGTTTCTTGCTTACACGACATAAAAGTAAATATTTCAGCGAGACATAATTACATAAGAAATGAAGCTGGATTTGGCGAAAGTAATATGATAGGAAATAAAATTATCGTTATATTTGAATGCAATAAGCTCGGAAACGGATTGTTACAAGAAAATACGATTAATTGTTAAGATAAGCTAATTGTAATTTTAAAAGTATCTACTATATATTTTAAAGAGTTTGTATGTTGTGCTGTAGTAGCTTCACTAAATCCGTTGAAATTCAACGGGAAATTCTGCTAGTCTTATATAAATATAATATAAGCCGCTTTTTAAAATTTTATTTTAATAACATTCTCTTTGTTTCTGCTTATCAGAGTAGTAAGGAAAGGAAAACGTGGAGAGTATTTCTTTGTTTGAGCAGGAATAGTAAAATTATCGTGGCTATAAAACACGACAATCTCGATATATGTATATCGTTGGTTAAGATAAATACTGACAGAGAAATGTTGGCTACAGTTCCGTATTGCCCCCCACTCGGTTTCTATGGATTTATTGATATAAATAAATTAATTGAGGGAACTACGTTTTATTTGTAGATCGATTTAATATCAGACATGATTGGCCGGTCTCGACATTTACAAACCCAACCACCGGACAACGGGGAGGGACACTTTGGTTCCGGGCGAGGCGAAGGGCGCGGTAGCGCCCGGAGACGACTACCCATTAAGAGAAAGCGAGCCGAAGGCTCGCCAATATATACTTTCAATGTTATATCCTCTTGACTAAAGTACTGAATAAAACAATGATTGTTTACATAAATTTTCTTAATCTTCATATTATTGTTTCAATATAGGGTGGGGGGCAATACGGAACTGGCCCCGAAATGTTATATTACTCTCTCTACCACCCACAACCTTACCGTTGTTAAAGTATTATTTATAAAAATACATAAAACTGTTAATCGATTAGCATCGTAAGGTTATGAGAAATATACTTAAATACGTTGATACTTTTCTTATACTTTTTAATAATGCAATCAAATTTGGTAGAAAACTCAAATATTAGAAAACAAAACTCTTGTCATCATGTTATTGGTGGAAATATTATCAAAATAACCTAAACATTTTCCGCCTCTTCGATCCATTCCTGTATAATTTCGCCACTAATACATAAATAAACAAATAAATAAAATAACGGTTTGTAAGTTTCAGGTTTTTTCTCTCATTTATTGATATAATATCAACAGAATATGATAGGAAATCACATACATTAAACTCAGTTTGTAATTTTAACATAAAAGCGATAAGACGTTATTATACCTATGCTCTGGGATTGTAACCAGAATTATGGCGTAGAGAGGAAGTTAGGAATGTTTTACGCTTTAAACTCTATTGCCTATATAATTTTTTTTTTTTTTTTTTTTTTGTAATCTGATTGAAATGTAAAAATGAGGCAAAAATCTTACAACCACCATTATACTTATCAAAATTATAGAAGAATGAAAACTACTCAAATTTTTCAGAAGATCATAGACATGATTTCAACGCAATCAGATAAAGGCTAAAAAATTAAAAACGTAATCCCGAAAAACACGGGATAAAAAGCAAAACTAAATAAAAGTAATTTTTTGTAAATTCACTGCAGATGTATAGAATTATTAGACACCTTTGAGAACGCTTCTCTATATTCAGACTCCGCAATACGAGAAAAACATATCTCTCCTTCTTTCACGAAGTTAATTTTAAAACTTTGATATGAATAGATAGTCTTTCTTTGAAATGGAAATTTCAGAATCTGAAAGCCAAATGTCTTACTGGATTTCATAAATCAAAAGACACCTTCAAGTGGCGAAGGCGTTGCTTTGTGGAAAGTCGTAAAAACAGCAAAAATCAACCTCGAATCGCAATGAAATCCCGTTTCGTGAATTTATGCGAATAACTCAAGAACGGAAAGTTCGGTTTCGATGAATTGCCGGTTATAAACGGATGATCGTCCATAATGGACATGGCTTCGATTCCAAAGTATATTTTATCTAATTTAATAACATGGGAATGGATGTAGCGCATCTTTTATTTGCATTATGACATTACTTATCATAATCATCAGCTAAAGAAAACTCGAAAAAATGAAATTTAATTTTGTTGCCACCGACTTTCAAATACGTGTCGTATCGGTTCTGAAATTGGTTTCGATCACGAAAATTATACATTTTTTTAGGTGAAAGTCTTTCGCCGTCGAGGGCCGCGGCAATTTTGCTGACTTCGTGAAAGGATTACGTATGTTAAATTGGAATAAACGAAAAACGAGAGAAAAGTCGTGAATTTGTTGCTAGGAGGAATTTCTCCAAAGAACATTCAACCTACTTTTCAATTTACATATATACAGTCGAAGTTGAGCGAGGTATATTTTAAAACAAAATTGAAATGCAATTCAAGTATCGCAGAATAAACTAGCCAATGAAGAACTCGAATTTGGAACGTTACTGAAGAAGTTTTGACAGTGAGGGGGGTAAAGTGGGAGGCAGGGAGGGAGTGAGTAAAAGTTTGCAATAACAGCATTTGTAAAATATTGTTATTTTCATTTTAATAGAACCTTTATTTTACAACGAATTTGTCTCTCTATTTAAAACTAAACAAAAGATATAGATGCATTTAATTTGATGTCCCGTCACTCTAAAGAGCGTTTACGCTTGTACATTGTATACTTTTCACTTTTATTAAATACGAATTATAAAGTGCAACATTTATTCTGTTATAAAGGAGTTCCTTCTACTTATTCTCATGAAGAAAGGATTGCCATGCTTAATCAAGTAAATTTAGGTTAATTGATCTGACCTTGGAGGTCGAACACTGGCGAAAATGTTTCGCATTATTTTGAAAATATGTCAATATCTTGCCATTATGTATAGGCACTTAAAATAATGTGTTGCCTCGCAAAACTCCTAGAATAGGGTAAAGAAATTGGCAGACGTTCTACCATTACAAAAACGCAGAACAGAGAACAAAAAATAAACACGGGAATGTCGATCTCACTTGGCACGGTCACTCTCACAAACGACAGCCTTTTCCAAGGATGTTGAATTTCATTTTCTTTTCAATATTATACCAACAAAGTTTATTTTTAAATATAAAACGCAAAAAGCGAATAATTTTGACATGTACATTATCTGACGAAGCTCTTTTATTCGTTATAAGCTGCTTGTCTTTGAAACCGTATCGCTCTTAACGAAATCCGAATAAAAATGTATCGCTAACCAAAACCGTAAAAAATCAGTTTAGATAATTAATTTCGCGTTTTCGACCACATAGATTAAGAAATTATTCAGCAGTGTGCTGATTTTGACGATTTTGTAGTTATTTCGAAACGAAGTCACGAAAATTATAATTTCGTAATGTGCTTGGATGCGGTCACTGGGCGTACATATCGGTTTCGCACAATGCATGCCCGATGATTTTGAAAACAGGTTATGTACAGGCGTTACGCCATGAGATTCAGAAAATTATACTCCTGTAGCATATCACATTGCTGATCAGACCTCTCACATTTGGCATTCCATTCACCGAAACTATGGCAATTAAAGGGGAAAAATCAACCTCGTCAAGATCAACAGGTAACGAAAAGAACCCCTTAACCGTCATGCTCGGCGGATATTGAAATGGGCGAAAGACGCCTCGATGCATAATATGTATTTGAAAGAAAAACTCTCCCGTGAAAACGAAAGAAAGGTTGGATAGATGAAGCTTCGATTAAAGACTGATTGCTTAGCGTGTAGTCCCATTCCGCCATCCTGAAGCGATTTACGCCCGTTCTCGACTCATTTATATGACGTCGAATGCCGTGAATGAAGGCTATCATAGATGATTATCGCACTGGTCTTGTAATTATTCTCGAATGGAATGATGAACCCGTTACAAGTGATGGATGTCAGGTGCAACCGACCATTTAAGATGAAGAGGAACGAGTGGCTTCATTCGTTTACACCGCCTGACAACCCGAAATAAAACAGACCGTTTACTTGTTACTCGATGGATCGAAGAACCCTGAGATGCAATTGATCCATCTCTGACAGTACGTACCTTTAAAAAAAAATGTTGCCCCATAAACGTCAAGGATGATTCATCTGGGATGATGATTCTGCCATAATTGATACAGAGGATGACGTTTATGGTGACGTCATTTACGTAGACGAAGAGAGAGAGAGAGAGAGAGAGAGACGGTAGAAGGGAACGAACTACTATTATATGAGGACAATAATACAGAATTTTAATCTTCAGGTTTGAGTATAGATGGCCACTAACTTATAATATAAAATCAATCCCAAGTCAAATAAATTTCCAAGATTTATTGATTTCAGTATATATGTGTAACAAACATTAAAAATCTACAGTACATAAGACTTTTGCGCACGAATCTTCTCTTACTTTTACCTAATAACTTAACTTCCATCACGTTCCGTTGTTTCGTCGGACAAAAGAAAGTCATTGGCTACACAAGGATTTTCACACGATAGCACGGGAAGCGACCGAGCGAGTTGAGTGATATCCGTTGACCTCATAGGCAAATTGTGCCCTGTTTCGTAACGGGATCTCTTTTATGAAGCCGGGTTCCAAAATCGCTTTAGTATGTCATTCGTGCAGCTTAAAAGACCAATAAACCGTTAAAACTACCGCCGCCTGCGCGAATGATGCTGCACGTGCACGACAGTTCCTCGATGAATAATGGTCTCGCGAATAAAGTTAATCCTGAATATTCCAAATTCGCGTGCCGCTGCGTTAATGCGCCGGTTTCCTATTGACGACGAAGCAACGCAAATAAGTTTTCAATTTAAAACGTGTGAGAGCGATTCTATATTTTTGAAATTTTATTGATAATGTATAAAACTTTTATCAGGTCATATAATTACCCAGAATCCTTTCGATGAACTTTAAGTACCTAAACCAAAAAAAAATGCTGTAAGCCATCGAGAAAAATGGCTTATATTGCCAACATTTGCAAGCCAATCTAAGCACATTTCAACTTAAATGGCAACGTAACATAATTATTAATTTTGCAGATAAAGAGTAAATGCCTATAGCAATTGCCGACATCATTCATTTGACACAAGTCACGAGTTAAGTCCGTGAATACAATGTCGAATTTATCCACCGAGTATAATAGGTATTATGATGATATTGGAACCTAACACGTAAGAGATTGTCCACGTCCTCACTTCCGTTATTGTGGCCAAGGAGGAACATACACGCGTATTCAAGAACAAGCAATGCAAAAAAAATACTTCTCAGGTATCTCCAATACTCACTCGATCTTTATAACTTTATCATTGATCAAGCCATCTGCTACGCCACTCCCACTTATCACACCATCTTAAACATATGAGCTGGGAAAAGCAGAGGAAGCCGGTTATAAGGATAGGGCGAAGGAATCGATAACGGGGTGGGGGGCGAGAAATTTCACTCGGAGAAAGTAATTGAACCTGCCTTCCATCGAGACCCATGCGACGATTTTTTTGGTCCCCCGCGTTGCATAAGTAGCTTCTAGCCGCGCCACGGAAGCCCGTCGCAACATTTCTCGGATACGACTCGTATTTACGCTGTTTTTTGTGAATAAAATTCCGTGGACTCAATCGAGCGCGGGTGCGCACTCATGCTCGCAATTTCGTGTTTCTTCCCTCACGAACTAGCATTATTTGTCCCAGTTTAATTGGCTTTACACAAAAAATGGCGGAGTTAAAAATTTATCTTTGTAGTGTGGCACGTGTTGAGTCATTCGAAGCGGGATATGGAAAAACTTGTAGCATCTCCTTGAGTATTTTCTGAAGATGTGTTTCATCAGAAAAGTGATTAAATAAGAAATAAAAGATATCTTAAACCGTGTTTGAAAATATTTTATTTTAAATATCTCGGCGTTCTCGGAAATATTTGCCGTTTTCTTTTCTGGCTATAATTTGCTCCATCCTCGCTGTAATTACTCTGTACGCTGTATTAATCTATTCAAGCGTAGTCTGGGTCGTCTCAACAGCGGTTAAATTAAAAAGAAACTAAAAACAAGCGCTGACCCGCACAAAATATCTAGTATTTGGACAATTAAGTTTTTTTGCGACGTAAAAAAACCTAAGTACTCCTCGATTTATGCGACGGTTGTGTTCCAGAATTAGTCGCAGAAGGTGAAATTGCATAAATCGAACATAATTTCCCCATAAGAATGGATAGAAATGTCTGAGATCTGCTACAAAAAGCGTAAGCAAGTTTGGCTTGGCATTCTTTTCTAAAACACCCCCGTCACATCAAACTTGAAGATTTTTCCTCAACAACTTCCTTGAATTCTTCAGGAAATTTAGAAGCTGCAACCTCAACAGCAATACCTCCTTCTTCACCAAGTTTTAAGTTATGGATGCTACGCCGTTGTTTGAATCGATTAAACCAGCCACTGCTGGCATTAAACTCCTTCACTTCTTCGGGAGAATAATCATTATCGATAGAATCATAAATATTTCGAGCTTTTTCCTTGATGGTTGTGAGATCTGCAAATGATTTTATTTTTGACTCCGTACCCAAGTTGAAAGAATTTTTTTCATTGTTTCCATTACCTCTGATCTTGTTTTTGACGTTATAGTAACACTTTCACAAGTAGAATTTATTTTTCCTTCAGTATTACCGATATTCCTCAATATAGATTCTTGGATTCCTGTGGCGCGAACAATGTCACATGTTTTCTCGTTTTCTTTTCATAACGACGAATCACATCTAACTTTTGTTTAAGATTTATTGATTCTCCTGCTCTCTTAGTTCCTGATTCTTTCTTACCACTAGCAGGATGCTTCTTACCTTTTCAACTCATTATCATGGAATTATTCTAAGGCTAATAATGAAATACGTAAAACACAAAAATGCACAACAATATTAGCGAGCAAGGTCACTCGAACGGTAAAAATGAAATACTGAAGGTTTCTTTATCCCCTCAAAGAGTGCCAGTAGTAGATGTGCAGAAGAGGTTGCGCGGCTTGGCTAAATTTTCCCTTCTCCCCTCGCATTCCTCCCCGCCTCTCTCGATCGGCCAGCAACCAATTCGCATTAAAGCGAGGGTTATTCATTGAAATCGGCCTAAATTAGTTGAGCGCATTAAAATGAAATCGCATTTTCGGACAAGGAGTACCTGCACAGAAAATGCATCCCAAATATATTTCTTAATTTTAAATATCACAGAAAATACGATTACACTTTCTAAACGTATCTGCAATCTACGAAAGTAGAAGTAATTCATTTCTTCACCTCCGTAATCGAAGCTTGTTATCTAAAGCGCCGACTTCCTAAACAGTTTGGAGAAAAAACCTGTCTATTCTGTTACAGCACCACCACTCAGAAATCTTCGGTTATAGCACCACAACTAACGCAATATTTATTGTTGAGAGGCTCATGGGATCGCTATGTAAATATTTATTTTGCGAGATTATGTATAGTTGGAATTTTTAATTACAAGTAACCGAGGGTATTGGCGAGCCTTCGGCTCGATTTCTTTTTAGATTATAATGCCTTTTATATCGGGTGTAGCCAGCCGTCTCCGGGCGCTATCGAGCCCTTCGCCTCTCTGGAACGAAACTATCTCTCCTTATTGGTCGGTAGGTAAATGTCGCCACAGGCAGATCAGATAATTTTTGGAGATAAACCTTTCACGCAAAACGAAAGCTTGCAAACCCATGATTGATCTGCCTGTGGCGACATTTATCCACCCGATCACCGGACAATAGGAAGTGATAGTTTCGTTCCAGAGAGGCGAAGGGCGCGATAGCGCCCGGAGACGGCTACACCCGATATAAAAGGCATTATAATCTAAAATGAAAGCGAGGCGAAGGCTCGCCAATATCCTCGGTTGAAATATGAAGCTCTGCCCCCAAACACCAGTATGCTTCGGCTCGCTTTGTTTTCATTGTTATTGTTGGGTTAATAGGTTTCTAGAAAGTGGTGTTGCTGTAACAGAAAAGATCCTAAACCAGTGCCGGAAAAGTGTCGCTGAACTATCGACGTTTTTTTCGTATATTAAACGACAATCTTGGTCTGCTATTTTCAAAATCTGGCTCGCGATTCCATGGATCTGAAGCAACCCCGATAAGAATTTTCGTCTCGAAAAAAATGGATTCTAGAAGAAAATTATTCATTTACCTAGGATACAAAATGAACTTACATGGATCGCATGCTCTTTCTTCTACGCCGAAACGCACCACCAACCAATTCGTTCCACAACGACAAGAGTTGTTGAATTATTAAAACGTTCCAGCACCGCGCACGTATCCATAATTTGTTGGAAAGAAATATGTATATGTGCCTGATTGCCCATCGTCGATAACATTTGGCTGTTCAATCTTTAAAAACATAAGACGTAGATGTAAATAAATTAAAACGCCAAGATGAATTATTCGCAGGTAGAAAATTAAGATTCGGGATAGATACAGTACATATTTGTATCAAAGGGAAATATCATCTCAAAATATGTATATTAGGAGACCAATGTTTTATTTAAAAAATCGGAAATTCCGTTCGAAAGTAATTAGTAAAGAGTACAAAATTTTCCGTTTTTCGGATAATTGTTTGTATTTCTGCCCTTGCATTATATCGGAAATTATGTCAATGTAAGACATTGTTTTATTCTTTTTACATCTTCATCTGTGAATTTTAATACGAGAGCATAAAGAAAGAAAAGCAAGAAGATACTTGGTTTTAATTAGTTATTTAAACGGCGGAAAGAAAAGCGCAATTACAAGATTTTTAAGTTGGAAAGCATATATACATTTTCTATAATTCAATACGAAGAACGAGATTACCCTAAATGAATCGAAAACTATATTTACCAGAAGCTATAGGTATTAAAACAATATATTCATCACACTTAAAACGTACTGAAGCAATTCTTTCCCTTCAATGACATGGCTCGTAACGTGGTAGAAGAGTCAGGAATAGGCTGTAAGCAATTATAACTTGGTGGTAGAACGTGTTAAAAAATATTGACATAAAAGATGCCTGCATAGGGGCGAAATAGAACGAACATCTTTATACTGGAAGAAAGCAATTAAACTTTCGTTACGCTGCAAAAATAAGTTAGTTCCCAACTAGTGGAATTCCACAGTCAAAGCACGTTTCATTAATTGATTAATCTACCGAATGTAAAATTTAATGAACGACCTGAAAGTAGCATTGTGCACTTAAACTAATATCGCTACAAGGCTTTTGGTTCATCCGCAGCTTCAATTTGAGTAAGGAGAAGAAGAGACATAGAGAAGATAGAGATATAAAATCCAATGCATGCGTTACTAAATAGAATCTCCGTCGCTAAGCACTTTGAAAATTCCATTTATTCAAGAGAATTAGATTTATCTTCAAGTTCAATGTTATTAAGGTCAGGGAGAACGAACTGACAGAAATAGAGAAAGAAACTTAATGTGCATAATAATAAACGGAATCACTACACATACGTTCTCTGAAAATTTCGTTTTTCTCTGATTCTTTAGTTCAGGAAAACTTTCAATTTCAGGACCTTCGGACAGCTTAATTAAAATATTACACCTTTTCGTTAAAAAGAAAATAAAATTATATTAATGAAAACAATGACAACGGAAAATTTATAATATAAATTTTGATTTTTAACAATTTAAGCGGATAACACAACCCTACGAGGTCCAATGTTTCGTTTTCTTTCCCACGTTAGCATCTGCATGAGACAATTCTTCAAATATTTATAAGGTGGAGGGATTTTTAAAGGAAAAACCACAAGATAATCCGTAACAAAGGCAGGAAGTTTTTTCTTCCAGAGATGCTTCAATAGTGAAAACACCATGAATTAATTGAAGACCATAGCGAGATAACCCATTTACCCAGAGAGAGGATACGGTAAAAAAAGTTCCCAAGGCTAAGGAAGACATTTGGTAGGGAAATTATAGGGCATTAAGGCAGGGACGAGAAAAGAGAAAGTACAATATTAGGTCTTCGTAGAGTAGGACTGAGGGTGACAAATTCCTTTGGATCAATAGCCACGAGGCACAGATAATACAAAGTGGAAAATCTTCCGACGAAACCCGCAGACGCCAGAAATAATAGGAAAAGACTGCCGCAGGACCGTATGAAATGAAAGGATAGCAACGCAACAGATTAGGAAAAGGAACAGACGACATTTGAAATAATTAAATTATATAAAGGAACGAGGGGGAAAATATTATGTTGAAAAAGACAACAGGAGTTTATGTAATAATTTATTTGGGTGTTTGCTTCAAAAAGTCTGTTGAAAATATCGAAAGCAACGATAAAAATTCGGTCTGCACCATTTTACATTTAATAAAATATTTTATAATAATATTATTATCATATAAATAAAATAGAATGCGTTTCTTTGTGTGTGTGTTAACTAGAGCTGTCAATAATCGATTTTCGAAAACCGATTCTACTTACCGATTTTCGACCGCCGTTTTAAAAGTCGAAAACCGAAAAATCGAAATCGATTTTTACCGAAAAGTCGAAATCGATTTTTTTACCGAAATGTCGAAATCGGTTTTTTTTTACCGAAAAGCCGAAATCGATTTTTTTTACCGAAAATTCGAAATCTATTTTTTTACCGAAAAGTCGAAATCGATTTTTTTACTGAAATGTTGAAATAGATTTCTACTGAACTATTGAAGTCGGTCTTCTGGATGTCTACATCGATTTTCTCAAAAAAGCCTACAGTATGTGACCGTGAAACGAAGTGACACCGCATCGTGTCCGTTGTCTATGGTAACCCGATGTGCTACGGATCTGAAATTTGGAATGTAGGTAGAACTCCGGGTGAAACAAGTCCGAAAAATAAAATTCTGAAATTCATACTCCAGAACAGACATATAATGTAATGGTGAAGGCTCACTTATAAATACTGCTCCTACTATTTTATTTTATTTGGAGTAAGATTAAGTAATGATTAAGTTATAATTAAGTAAAATTAAGTAATGTATATGTATGATTGTAGCAGTAAATGTAAATCATCTTCTGTGTTTTTCATCCTATTATGAAAATATTACTGCTGTAATCATAAAATGCAGCTTACGAACAAGGATTACTGTAAAGTGCTTCCTTTTCAAATCCTAGAAGAATTTGCCGTTTCTTATTTCACCGCCAAGATGAAAACGTCGCCTGCTGGGAAACGGTAAGGTCCGAAATAGCCTTGAATATCCACGGGTCCATCTGCAATTGTCCGCTTTAATTATCCTTTATTTTTTTATTTATAATGGTATTTGTCAGACCAAATGGCAGTGGGGTATCAGCGTCACACCGCCTTGATTGTTTTTGTGGAATGAGAAAATGAAAGAAAGGAAAATGGAAGAAATGCAAACCTCGATGCATCCTTTGTGTAGAGATTGCCATAATCGAATGATTTCCATAATAGTATGTTTTTTAATTATTATAAATCGAAAAAAAATAGTGTTTTTTAATCATTTTAAATCGAGAAAAACGACATAGACATCCAAAAGACTGACTTCCCCAGTTCACTAAAAAAATCGATTTCGACTTTTCGGTAAAAAAAATCGATTTCGACTTTTCGGTAAAAAAAATCGATTTCGGCTTTTCGGTAAAAAAAACCGATTTCGGTAAAAAAATCGATTTCGACTTTTCGGTAAAAATCGATTTCGATTTTTCGGTTTTCGACTTTGACTTACCGACTTTTCGATTTTCGACGGTCGAGTTACCGATTTTCGAAAAAATCGAAAAAAATTGACAGCCCTAGTGTTAACGCTGTAACTCCAAAACCAATAAACCCAGAAAGCTGAAACTTGGTATACCTACTAAGAGCACCCTGAGAGTGTGCACCTCGGGCTTATTTTTTTTATTTTTGGCTTGGAACAGCACCAGGAAACAATTATTTTTTACCATAAGTTTACACGGGATTTTCGATTTTTCAGAATGCAAGTCTTTTTCCTTCATTCATCAAAATACGTAAATATGGACCAATTTTCTTATTTTTTGCTATATTTAACGGCTAAAACTCTACACGGTCGAAGCATTCAGAAATAACGCAATTTTGTGGATTTTTCGGACTCTTTCCAAACGTTGCCAAGGCGATCATCATTGTTACCTCCGATACAAATAATTCCAATTAAACCTTCAAATAGACCAGTGATGGCGAACCTATGGCATGCGTGCCATAAGTGGCACGCAAGAGGATTTTGGTTGGCACGACAACGAAGGCGTAAACCAATCAAAGCATATATCGTACTGATTTAGTGCCGCAAAAACATTTGTGCGATTTAGTTAGCTATTGTAAACATTAATTTTATGTTTACAAACATCAATCTATTATGTCTTGATCACTAATTTAATTAAGTTGGCACGCAAACAAAATCAATATTTTTGTGGCACGCGAGTCGGAAAATATTCGACAATTTCAGTAATATTGGCACGCGGGCAATAGAAGGTTCGCCATCACTGAAATAGACGAAAGGAAAGCGTTATTCGCTTCAAACTGTTGTTTAAGCAACGAAATTAATTAAGCATAGCAACGTAAATATTTAAAGATAATTATTCTGTTGACTGCATATGGGAAGCGTTTCTAACGATTTAATCAAGGCATTTCATCGTTTGTATGCTGGAATCTTACTTTTTTGTAAGTAAAACTATTATATTATACATATGTAATGCTTACTAACGCAAATAGGCTCACGCAAAAATTTCAAATTACATGAGAATAGGGACGTACGTTTTTTTAATATTGAAAGTTACATAGTCCTTTTCTCTTCGTAGCTACATTTACGTAGATCAAGTTGTACCTTTTGATTTATGATATGAATAAAAGAAAATGTGTATTAGTTTGTTTGTGTGTTAACGCTGTAACTCCAAAACCAATAAACCTAGAAAGCTGAAACTTGGCATGTGTACTTAGGGAAACCTGAGGGTGTGGACCTCGGGCTTATCTTTTTAATTTTTGGTTTGGAAAGGAGGGAGGGTAAAAAAATAAAATAAAATGTCATAAAAACTATAGAATCGAAACTTCGCATCGGGAACGAGTGCAGCATATTTTTAATTTGCATTTTAAAATTACTTACATAGAATCATCGTGCGATATTGGGACTTGGACGAAAGAACGCTTAAAAGATTAAAAATCCATTTTCTTGCTGTCGTTTTTTAATCTCTCTCCATAAATTAGTTTTGGCCCCAAATTAAAAAAAACGAGCAATATTGTATATTCTGAAGCTCTATAAGATTAAAAATTATAGATGTTTCACAAATTACTGTAAACACAATAAAAATAAATTAATATAGATTTTCGTGTTTTTTAATTAGTTCATTTTTACACTGTTCTGGGTCCCGGGAAACGCCGGTTAGTATTATTATAAAATATTTAACTTTTTCTGCTGTGTAAAAAAATTGGTACTCTCCTGTTATACCCCCACAAATAAACTGTCCCATAAAAACATTATCGCTAAGGAAACGTTAAATAAATCAGAAACATAGTAAGGTGGAGATGAACTTCCAAACATTGATATTTAAATATCAGACCTGATTGGCCGATCTCGACATTTACAAACCCAATCACCGGACAACGGGGAGGGATACTTTGGTTCCGGGCGAGGCAAAGGGCGCGGTAGCGCCAGGAGACGACTACTCATTAAAACAAAGCGAGCCGAAGGCTCGTCAATATATCCTTCCATTTGCGGCGCAACAGTTAAGAGGATATAACATTGAAAGAATATGTTGACGAGCCTTCGGCTCGCTTTGTTTTAATGGGTAGTCGTCTCCGGGCGCTGCCGCGCCCTTCGCCTCGTCCGAAACGAAAGTATCCCTCCCCGTTGTCCGGTGATTGGGTTCGTAAATGTAGAGACCGGCCAATCAGGTCTGATATTAACTCAATCTACAAATAAAACGTGGTTCTCTCAATTGTTAATCGTGACCCTAGCAACGTGATGTTTTTATGGGACAGTTTATTTGTGGGGGTATAACAGGACAGTACCAAAAAATTAATTCCTGGACAAAAAAATGTCGATCATAATTTATAAAAATTTAGTCCTACGAAGCAAACATATTATTCGAAACAGTTAATGTTTTAAAAATTACCTAAGCTAACACTAACGGCCGCGATGCTTATTTACTTCGGTGGAGTATTCGAATATTTTTTGCTTAGGTCAGGTTTCGTCATCTATGGCTTACGGTTGCGTAATAAATATGAGATAGGAGGATTAATTATTCTGCAGCTCCTTCCTGGATGCGCCTGGGGTAACCACCGCTCTCTCCACCATAGCTACACCACCGATCTGCCCTCTCAATTTTTAAATCCACAATAAGGTTAGCTTTTATAACCAGCATGTGTTGAACGACGAAAATAACGCATTAATTACTAAAAACGTACAGAAAATGAGAGCGTATTACTTATTAGATTAGTGAAATTCACGTAAGACGTTTTTTAATTCGCTAGATCACAAATATATTTTTTCCATGAAACAGTGACATAAACGTTCAAAAACTTGCAGTAACCAAAGAAAATGTGGATAGTCTCTGTAAATCTAGAATAAATATCTCCAACGGTGGAAAACGTAGAAACTTTCAGGTCTTAACCGTAATTTACGTAACGCTCCGTATTTCCTTGAGGAAAATCGGGGAAGTCGGGCAGTCCATGTAGATGAACTTTCATCTCCAACATGGAGCTTCCGTCACGAAAGATCGTGCGACGAGAAAATCGGACCGATTTGAAAAATTTACGGAAACCTGGAAAGAGACTGATGAGCTAAAACTCAGGAAAACACATCCGGTGACATAACTGCAATATAACCCACCTTTCGCATAAAAGTAATTGGTCTCCCTGTATAAATTATTTACACATAACTGCGGTTAATAAAGTAGTTCCTTGTGCCAATTATGACTCTCCGCCACTTCATAAATCATTCATAAATCACGACATATACAAGATGGACACTAGGTAGATGTTTATATGTTGAATTAATTATCAGTAATAGGAACGAAAAAAGGACTGTAATCATAGGTTAAGCCTACGCCATTCCGTCCGTGGCAATCTCCTTCATTTATTAACAACTAGTGTAATTCCCGTTGAAATATCAACGGAAGAATTATAGATAGATTGATTATTTATATTTGCATTTAAAATAATTAATAGCACACTATTACATATGAAATATTTCGTCATACATTACATTTCTAGTGAATATTCTGTTGTCGTTTAGTAAATGCATTTGGTTTTTATTTTCTGCTATGAAATTATAATAGTCTTCTCCCACCTTGTTCTCGTTAATGCTACATATAATTGTCCGTGTGCAAAGACAGGGAAATAATTATATGTATACATATATAACGTAGGGAAAATAATTAAATTTCGTGCACTTAACGTTATGATTGTTTTAAAATTGTACTCTGTACTTACGAAGAAAGAAAGCTTACTCGAATCCTCAATAATGTTCTCCGTCGTTATGTAAATAAAACTCTTTAAAGGATTTAAATTAAAAACTAACTAATTAATCAATCAGCGGAATAATTTCTCTGAATACTATCTGAACAAAAACAAATCAATTTATTTCAACATTGTAAACTGTTCTCTTGACGATTGAATGGATCATTGTATTGGAGATCCCTATTGACAAAACAATAAACTAATTGTTTATCGTAGAAACCGTTACATAAACAAACGTTTATTACATATTTCCGTCGTTTTCGCCGAAAGAAGGGTGAGTTGTTGACGTACATGTGGGGCCGACCTATCGGGCAGAATGAGAACTACATTTCGCTGTCGGCCATCTTGCGTTCCTTACAGAACAACGTTTTTATTATACAGAATTATTTTTTCTCTGCAAATTGTCTAAATCATTTAAAATGCCCTCTTTCAAATTCAAATTTCCCATCTTTGAGCATTCGGACTCCTCTCAACAAATGTTGAATCAGGTGAGGTAAAATAAAATGTCTCCGACGTAAGGACTCTGGGGCAAAATATGCATTGAATTCTTAAACAAACACATTTCTGTTGTAGAACACCAGTTCCACCACATCTTGATAGGATAGTTTACTTCCTGAAATACGCAAACTCTTCATTAAAAATGTTTAACTTTGAGAATATAATGTTTATTTTCCTTATTACTTCTGGGACACAGTGTACGTAACAAGCAATCAATCATTCAAGAAGCGAGTTTTATTTATAATTAAAAAAGTGGCAAACTGTAAGTCGAAGATCCAAACAGGAAGTCAGAAACAAACGTTTTCCAACTGATAAAACATGGCTGTATAACGTCCGCGTCTCTAGCTCGTTAAAATACCTTCTGGCATTGGATATCAATGGCACACTTCCGTCCAAGCTTCCCACAAAAACCCAATTAGGATCGTGAGTTTCGTTCGTGAAGTGAATTACGAATGAAATCCTCTACTCGACAGAATCCACTGGGTAAAATGATCTGCGAAGGATACAAAACGGTTAATTTCCACCAAGCATTTCTGTTGGGAAGTTTAAAATCTCCGCGTATTTTCGCGCCCGGAGGTTTCGATCCCAAATTAAAATAATCTTTCTGTATTTGTAAGAACTTCATATAATGGGCGCTTACTGAAAATAAACTAAACTGAAAAAAATGCGGTTGTTAAAACTCGCGGTTATTAACGTCCACCGAAAAAAAGACATTAGATATATGTGTGTGTGTTACTAAGACAATAATATGTATTCCCATCTGAGCACCTATCACAAAAGGAAACAAGGAATAACGGAATGTCTTCTCGATACGGAGGCTACCTTTTACTTGGGCTACAACCTGATCGCAAGCTTTCTAACCTTTCATTTTCCCTAAAAAAATCGAAACAATGTTCCAGTTTTATGAGTAACGGCATATTTTTCGCCCAAAATTCCGTAAAAATTAAATGTGGGCTATAAAACATTCATATTCCAACTTTATTTTTCATAAAACAAGATAACTTTAAAAAAGACAATTACTAATTGTAAGACTACTTGATTCAAGTTTTTTTTTGTATCAGGAATGTGTTTTACGCTTGACCAATTAAAATAGTTTCATCGATAATCTGTTACTAATAACCAATGTTATAATGATCACATACGTTCTACACTTGACAGTTTTCTGATTGATATGCTAGATAAAAACTTCGTAAAGCAACGAAATTATAAAACGAAGTTAGCTTCCCCATGAGTAAGGTGCCAAGAAAACTAGTCCAAATTTCTCCTTTTGGCAACAGATTCAATGTTCTTTCACCCTCGACCAACAGGAAAGTTCATAGAACCTGTTGAGTGCAGTAGATTTCGCCTTAGGGTCAAAGAGACCGGAGATTTTTTAAGATATAGTGTCATAAAATTCGAAAAAATCAATGGAATACTTTATATGTGCCTCGTTCATTATTCATTCGAGAAAAAGTACAAATAAATTCTGAATTGAACATATCATTTAATGATCTTCGTAGATTGCTCCATAGAGAATAACAACTTCTACTATGCGTATATAGTGCCATTCTCGCGTCCCCAAAAATGGGGGGGGGGGCGCGAGAGAGTTCAAGGGGGAGGGGCATGAGAAAAAAATCCATTTATAATGTCAAATTCAGCTTAAATAGTTTAACGTATTTTTCAATCTTCTCAATATGTACCAGATGCATGAGTAAAATAATTAAGAGTTAGTTGATCGTGAATAATGAAGTAAATACGGGTGGAAAGGGTTACATTTATTTCAATCAAAAACATGGTGTGGCATGACGGCTTAGTGAAAACCAAAAGGGAGGCGTCATGTCAAAAAGTTTGGGAACCACTGATCTTAGTGCGGGAAAGAAATGTATACATTTATAGTCGCTCCAACATCTAAAGTCTCTTGGCCTTGAAAACGGGGGGTACGCCAGTTAGCAGCAGCCAATAGGAGACGGTTTGTTTGGGAAGGTAGTGGGGAGGAAACCAGTCTCATTCCTGCTCTCGAAGAGATCACATCGGGATGCGTTGCCATTAGAAATTGCGTAGTATATCAGCTGAAGACGAAAATCCGCAAGAGCTGGCAACGCGCACCGATATCTGCTCTCCCGCACGAAAGTTGAGAGGGGCGATGGAAGGGGAAACGTTCGTGATTGGCTACTTGCTCTAAGTAGGCCAAGAGCCTTCAGATGGTGAAGCGACTACAGTGTGAAAATCCTTTAAAAAAGAAGCGGTCATATATCATAAATGATAATGGGTGAAAACAAGTTTCAATTGACGGGTATCGTTGCAAAAATAATTATTTCTAAGAGTTCCACACGAAGACTTTTAGAGCTGCGATCGACATCGACCTCAGATGCCCACCCGCTATATTGTTAATATAAACGCAAATAAATTATTAAGATTTTTATAGCCCGTTCTCCTTCATAAAATTTAATTACGTTTTCCGAAATCGCGAGTCATGTGGCCTCGCACCCCAGAAATTTGCGCCAGCATCAATTTTATATTACAGATTCATAGTTTTTCTCTATGAAAATTCCCAGTATTTGTTAGTTTTTCCCCGTTTTCCGTGATAGAACCCAGACAATGTTGTCTATTAGATGGTGTTTCGAAATGTTTTTTCGAGTCCGTCGTTGGGCAAATTATTCAGCCTTGCGTGCAGTAAGCGGATGAAGGTTTCTGCGAATATCATTTCTTTCAGTTTTTTGTTCGCACATTAACTTTCCGATTCGAGTGAAACACTTCCGAAACGCTCGGCCAAACGCCATTTTACATTCTCCTAACTCTCTTTCCCGCTCATTAAATCCGATTTTACGGACGAGGAAAATTTATTGCGGGAAAAACTGTATCATTAACATTACCAACAATCTCACTCAATTGAAACGATATTGCCAATTAACAGCTGAAAAATAGATATAGTTTTTTTGAAAAACAAACGAATTAAAATGTATTATCTTCGTGGTCGTAGTTTCTAAACCGGATATTCCGCTCCTTTCTTTAAGCTCCGGTCTAAGACTCGTTCCTTAGTGGGTGGGTGTCTGCGTGCATCTGGGATGTGCACGATGCACTCTCCGCCCTTTCTCGAATGACATTGAGCTATGTACCTCCTACGCAAATCTTAACGGAAGATTCTTGATAACGGCCCTATTCCTACCCGCTGCTTTCACGGTACAACGAGCAATGAAAACTCTACCTTCCTAAAGTCTACCCGAGGGATTAATACGTTCAGGTATTATTATTCACAATCAGGTTAATGGGCGTAAATACATAAAATTAATAAATCGTTTTCGCTATTTAACCGCTTAAAGAGACCTCCTCAGCGGCAATTAACTCGCACTTCATTAAGAGGGCTACTTTGTGATTGTAATACGCATATGGTTTACACAACCGTTTTATGGTTACAAGATTTAGCTATATCATTTATTCGGTGCAGATCATAAGTTAAACTTGATAAAATTTTAATCCTGAATCAGGTGATGAAGAACTTTCGAAAATGCAGCCCTGGTTGTATTCCGAAGGATAACGAGTGTTGATTTAAGCAAAACTGTTCCAACATGTTCTCATTTTAGAAGAGTTTGTGAAATTCATTCATTTTAGCCGTGATTGGATTGTTAGCGTATCTGGCTCTTAATCCTAGTGTCGCGGCTCCAAATCCTGCCGACAGCATGGTCGTTTATGCCAGTCTTTGTTATCTATGAAATGCTCGTTTATAAGTTAATTGAAACAAAGAAATAAAAGTTTATACTTCCTGTTGACAGTGACGGAGTATTTATTTTCTCTATGTAATTAAGATTCTTAAACGACAAAAAAGTACATATATCGTTCATTCGCGATGAGAACGCGAAAGATAAATAAAACAAGCCTCGTGACAATTCGATCGAGTTGCTTTGCATAAACCATAATCCGCAATAAGATTATGACGCGCCTTTGATAAAGAAAAACAGACGCACATTCGAACATTGAAAATCGTCTGCAAAAAGAGGGCTAGTGTTGAAACGATGCATCGACAAAAAGAACGACTTTTCTGTAATTTCCTTATCAGCGTTTACAACACATCAGTTTCAGCAAAAACCATGACCTACTCAAAGATGTTTGACGATTCATGATGATTCATACGATTTTTCGAATCAGTCGAAGGGAGAGTTCGAGAGAGCGAGACCGTAGCCTGGGTAAGTTCCAGCAATACGCCCGCAGTTGGCCGAGAAAAATTCCTTAAGCCATCGAGGGCGGAGGAATCACTAATGCAATTCGTGGATCTGTTCATACCTATTATTTTCTTTTGTATAAAGCAAAATATAAGCGAGTTTTAGAGAGTTTTTTTTATTTAATATTTCGGCATCCCTGACCTTCAAAATTTTATGAAAATAGATTCGATAAATCGAGTGATACTAAACAGTGATCGTGACTTGCTCTCTCAGAAACAATGGCTCAGTTGGAAGTCCTTTTGACCTGTCCTCTTAGCAAGAGACGAAGTATTTCAGTATTCACCTAGCCAGATTTATTTTAAAAAATGGGCTGCACAAAGTCTCAAAATTGTTTATGACGCTATTTTTCCCAGTAGAGTGAGCGTAACGGTGGAATAAAATTCAGTCGAAAATATATTGCGGAATTATGCCTGTTAAAATTGTAATTTTATTCCTTTAATGAGTAATGTAGACCCCACCAATAGTTTCAAAAATCGACTTATAACACTATTTCTCACCGAAGTTAAAATTTTCAGCCGATAAATACATTTCATTGCACGAAAGTTAATAACAAAGAGTAGAAGGAAATTAAGAATCCAAGTAACACAAACATGAGGGCCTGTCATCGGCTTTATACCTCTTCTATCATTCAAACTAAAAATATATAAAAACTATGTAATAACCCGTCAATATGACGGGTCGAAATTATACATCAAATATGGAAATTTCAAAAGATAATTTTTATTCTGTTCAAAAATGCGTTTTCAGTTGTCTTTCTTTTTGCCTTTCTGAATTTAATGACTGAAGTGAGGTGCACCATCTATGGAGCTTTTATCGAGTTGTATGTGACGGGCTATCATTAGTTAAATTTAAAATAGTTGCGTATATTCTTCCACGAAAGAGAATGAATTTATACTCAATATAATGATTTAAGAATAAAAGCTAACTTCTGTTTGCAAACCGGTCGAATAACGAGTTGCTCAGTACAATATGGTTCGTTTTCGTTGGGAAGGGATCTCACGTTCAGCTCATTCAAACAGTTCCTATGCTGTTACATATTTAGTTTGAAAATTTCCAATGCAATTTTTCATTTTTTAGGAGACAAAAATCGCACTTGAATAGTAATATAATATATAAAAAAGAATGTTTGCATGTTAGTACGTTAATAACACAAGAATACGAAGTCCAAAAAACTTCCAAACTTTGCACATGCTTTTATGTCATCCCTGAGAAGGTTTAGACAAACAAATTCTCGCAGAAAGACCCAGTTTCGACCCCAGGGGATAATTTTGTATTTACCACAAGATAACACGTAAAAATAAAAAATTTGACGTGCAGGGTTTTAGTTTTTTGCGAAATTAAATCAGAAATAATTGACCTGTGAACTTCGTATTTGTACTATAGTAAAGAAAAATCGGTACTTGTCAGTTATCCCGGATCATTTTCAATTCGTCGTAATTTTATATAATAATAGCCGTCGTCCTTGGTTGGTTGGTCACGCTATGCAAACGCTAATAACTCGAGAAATAATAATGATAGAAACTCCAAATTTGGTAGGGATACTTGATTAACACTTATTCAGAGAATGACAAATTTAAATCGCGAAAAAATTCCTTGGTTCGTCTCCAAGAGAGGCATTTCCATTTCCCATTACTTAACATGTAAAACGCGATTTTTCGACGTGCAGGCTTTATTAATTTGGAAATTAAAATTAGTAGAAATTAACAGACGACCTTCGGATTTGAACCATTATGAAGAAAAATTTATTAAGTTTCTAATTCCGTTCGTCTTTTTCGCTCACAGTTCGAAATATTCCATGTTAAACGTTTAATTTGCATATTTTGAGGAAATCTCGCCATTTTAACGTGATGTTGTTATGTCGACCATTATCATTGTTACACCTCAAATTACTATTATTGTATACACATCCTTCTGGGAGTAAGCGTGCCTTGAGTGCTTCAATACGAGAGAGAGAGAGGAAGGAAGGGGAGAGATTGGTGTGTTTTGTGGAAAATAAGTATATTAACGCAAATATAAAAAAATTTAAGTATCAACAGCGTCATTTTAAAAAAATTGGAAATAAAAAGCATTCTTAAATTAAATTCTTTGTAAACCAAACGTGCTTACGAATTTATATTGTTATTCCTCGAATTAATTTCGTAACAATGGCCGAAGTTTGGAAACGAATATAAATTAAAATTCAATTAAAATTAAAAGGACATTTAAAACTGTTACCAGGCAATTTTCGAAGAAACAAGAGTGAATCTTTTAATGAATTGATTTGTTTTTATAAAAGGAAATGTAATTTACAGTATGTACTGAATTGACAAGTATATTTCAAAGCAAAAATGAATTTAAAACTATTTTAACGGTTTCTACGATAAAGAATTACTTTATTTTTTTGTCAATAAGGATCTCCAATACAATGATCCATTCAATCGTCAAGAGAAATATTATATGACTGGTTTTCACAGAAATGTTCTGAAGAATTAAATAATTTCGTCCTTTTCTAATAGAGTAAATAAAGATAAATAAGAAAGATAAATAGGAAAGATATAATCCAATAAATTCAATTTTGGAAACAGGTTCACTGCCGTAATCCCCAAACTTCCCGGACGCCCTAAACTTTTCAATAGCCTTTTTGTTTTGCATGTAAGCGTAGCAACGTATTAAATAAGAATGGGTATCTAACTACGTGTGGAAGAATTAAAATGGAAAATGCAAACCCCATGCATAGTTATGTTTGGGGAGTACGATAGTGAACCTAAGCCCAATTTTGTTTGGTTATTGCTAAATTTGCGATGTCAAAATCTAAAATCGCTCCCCTAACCGGATATTTCTCCTAATCGGCTTCCCACAATCCCCAAGATAGCCGGATAACACAGCTTTTACTCTATTTGCAGTGAGTCGACTTCAATGCCGTACTTACATATGCAAAGAGATGCTTATCAACTTCGCGGCATGGAAACTGTTCGACTGCTATTACATACGATTTTTTAAATAGTCTATTAATATTATTATTATGGTCATTAATTTACATAAACATTTCACATTTTTAATATCAATTTCAAAACAAAGGGAGCGTGGAAATTCGTATGGAAGGGGTAGACGGAGGAAAGGGACCTCTACGAACAAGTGCGCGGTAAACGGGCGGAAACTATTCATTACTTATCGCTCTGCTCGCCAAAATTCGTTATATATGGGGCATTTTTTGCCACGGAACCAAACATTTGTTCGTTACAGCCGAGAATTCGTAAAATGCGTGTTCGTTACATCCGAGAAATTTAACCAATGCCCTTATGGAGAAGTTCAAGGGACCGAGACATTTCTTCGTTATAGCCGAGATTTCGTTTTAGGCGTGATCGTTATAAAAGAGTTTTACTGTAGTATGTATACATATAATTATT
Organism: Uropetala carovei; assembly: GCA_036926305.1. Classification (NCBI taxonomy): domain Eukaryota; kingdom Metazoa; phylum Arthropoda; class Insecta; order Odonata; family Petaluridae; genus Uropetala; species Uropetala carovei. The sequence goes on along the minus strand of JAXCHB010000063.1, from coordinate 241,404 downwards.
TCCCGGTCTTTGCACACCGATATTTATATGCAGCATTGACGAGAACAAGGTGGGAGAAGAAGAACAGAATTTTATAGCCGAAAATAAAAACCAAAGGCATTTGCTAAATGACAACAGAATATTCACTAGAAATGTAATATATGACGAAATATTTCATATGTAAAAGTGTGCTAATAATTATTTTAAATGCAAATATTAATAATCAATCGATCTATAATTCTTCCGTTGATATTTCAACGGGCATTACACTAGTTTAATATATTTTATGTCAATATCGAGTTTCTGTAAACAGAGTAACAATTAACGGGGAGCCCAAATTAAAATCATTTAAACAATATTAAATTATTAAAGAAAGGTACTGTTGCTAATCCATGACTGACGTTTACAAACCCGATCTCCGGACAACGTGGAGGGTTTCTTTGGCTCCGGGCGGAGTGTATAATTGCGTACTATCTCGTTAGCACGTATTATATGAGGCTTAGAGATTCGTTTCCATTTATGTTCTGATGCATTTTGCTATATTAGTGTATTCGTATTTTCTGAATTTGTACATTTTCAAATAGGAAAATTTGTATTTTGGTAAAAAGAACTTGTTTTAATAGCATACCAGCCAAAAATACTTTTAAAAATCATATATTCCTCCAGCCGTCCGGTTTTTCCGCCTTACAAAACATTATTCCCCGGTTTTACTTCCTCAGAATGTGGCCACCCTTACTACGAGGAACATTTCTGACGCCCTTTGCAGCGGCGATAAAAATAAAAAACGGAAAGCCAAGTAGAGCGTGCATTTATAAATTACTTTAGAAATCCTTAACGACGTCGGAAGCCACTGCGAAAAAACTTGGAAAGTAATCCATGTTTTCATTATATACAAATATAAAAGATAGAATCCACAAACAATGTCGAGCATCGTCGCGCAACACTGTATTAGAAAATCTGGGAGAATAATACATACACAATGTGCAATGTACTCGAAGAAAATAATTGAGGAATCCGGAGCGAAACCGCGACATCTCTTTTTATAGACGAGTGTGAAAGTCGGAAAAACGTCGGAGAGGAACTGAGTTTTCCGACGTTTCATTTGAACTGCGCTAGGAAAAAAGAGGTCTCTCGAGGCGGCGACGGGAACGTTAAATCTCAGGGTTTTAAAAGGGAATAAAAATTAAAAAGAGAGAGAGAGGGTCGGACAAAAGAACGCTGCATAACTGCAGGACCGTTTAGGCTTACGACTTCCGCGGCACCTCGCGTTTTTTAAACCTGTTTTCTCGTTCACCCGCAGCACTTCGTCCACCTCCCTCCCTCTTACGCCGACGAACAGTGACGTTTCTTTATTTTTCTCTCTCCACGCTTTTATTTTTCCCGTCCTGTTTATGTTGCGCGTCCAGTTTCCGCCTCCGTTACGCGGCGGCGTCCATATGACTTCCGTTAAGGTAGGTCGGATGCGGCCGTCGTCCGCCGCTTGAAGCCTCTCTCGGACGCCCTAAAAGAGTTTTCCAGCTTTCTTCTTCTCCTCGGAAAGGAAAAAGTGAATTCACTTTCTAAGGACGAATGAAAACAAGTTAGGAAAGTGTACAACGTATCACAAATGGGCGCGTTTCGTGCGATGGAGTATTAGAAAGCAATTATATACCTGTGCGTGAGGGAAATAGCGTTTTAAAGTTCTTTTCTTCATCATAAATAATCCAATTTCTTCCTACTTAAAAATAGTGCATGCACACGTAAGTAAATTAAACGTTTGTTTGTGAGATTGTTTATCTTAGCAACAATGAAGAAGTAACCATGCAAGAAATTTTTAAGTTCAACTCGATTTAAGACGCTTTTGTTTGATTTTCTCGATAACGGCTACTTCTATGATAAAAATGTATAGGAAACAAAATACTCTTCTTTACAAGTTCTACGTTTACTTGAAAAATATTTTGATATGAGCAATACTTTACAAGATATGACGAAAATTTCATTTTGTCACCAGTAAAGTGGTACCCCTGATTGGCGTACGTGATTCATTTTTACGATTTTCTTATTATATTTGATTGAATGTCCTTAATATCAAATTTCATGAAAATCCGTTCAGTAGAAACCGAGAACGGACATGCGGACGGACGGACAGACGGACAGACCGACGACAATAGGCGCTCACGCTGGAAGCGAAATGCGCCTAAAAAAGGTCACAAATGGAGCAATTCCTAAGAAAGTCACGCGTTATACTAAGCACGTATTTCCTCTCTCTTTCTAACAATAAGAGGTGAATTCGAACGCGGAGCGGTGAGTGAATCGCGGAAGGATATCGTCCTTATTAATCTTTAATCTAATGCGGTGCGTTCTGTGGGATACCACTTTCAGTGATAGCGTCAACGGCCACTTTACATTTTACAAAATAAAGTGAATGTTAAGTTTTCTCTTTTAATCGTCTTTTAATCCTCATGGGAGATTCTTAAACGCGGAAAATCCACTCGTAAATAAAATGTTTTCCAAACCGGATTCCGTGGGACGCTGAGGTGCCATAGTTGATTCTTAGGTATGTCGCGAAAAACTCTTCTAAGTAAATAAATGAACGATTTGAAAAATATATTGATAGGTCATTAGACCAATGATATTTCCTGTAATAAATTGCCTATGGCGTAGTACCACTAAAACGCCAAAACGTTTTGATACCTGTATGTATGTATATACATATAAATGTAAAACTTTCTTCTAAGGTGGGGGTTACTGCGAAATTCTGTTTATCTTTGAAAAGATGTAGCGCCTACAAAAAGTTTGAAAACCACTGAGATAGTGAGCATATAATTAATACAAGTTAGGAAAGTGTACAACGTATCACAAATGGGCGCGTTTCGTGCAATTGAGTATTAGAAAGCAATTATATACCTGTACGTGAGGGAAATAGCGTTTTAAAGTTCTTTTCTTCATCATAAATAATCCATTTTCTTCCTACTTAAAAATAGTGTATGCACACGTAAGTAAATTAAACGTATGTTTGTGAGATAGTTTATGTTAGCAACAATGAAGAAGTAACCATGCAAGAAATTTTTAAGTTCAACTCGATTTAAGACGCTTTTGTTTGATTTTCTCGATAACGGCTACTTCTATGATAAAAATGTATAGGAAACAAAATACTCTTCTTTACAAGTTCTACGTTTACTTGAAAAATATTTTGATATGAGCAATACTTTACAAGATATGACGAAAATTTCATTTTGTCACCAGTAAAGTGGTACCCCTGATTGGCGTACGTGATTCATTTTTACGATTTTCTTATTATATTTGATTGAAAGTCCTTAATATCAAATTTCATGAAAATCCGTTCTGTAGAAGCCGAGAACGGACATGCGGACGGACGGACGGACGGACTGACCGACGATAATAGGCGCTCACGCTGCAGCGTAAGCGAAACGCGCCTAAAAACGACTGAGATCTCGTAGATTACATGGGAAGTCTCTTTCTTATTATCCCCATACCGCGTGAATTAAATTCTGTGGTAAAATATTTTTATCATCATGAAGTTCTGGAACTTTCGACATGTGAAAAAACTCGTGGAACTTCATTATCAAATTGAATATGTCATAGATAGTTCTCAGAATAAATGGAACACCCTGGTATTTCAAAAAATGAACTAACGAGTTCAACTTATGATTGAAATCCATTTTGTAAAAAATATAAATGCGCAATTCGGCTACAAAACAGCCATCCTCAGCGGCGATTCGCCTATCGTTCATTATAGGAAAAGTTAAATAGGTTTCTACACGTTCTATTATCTTCCGCGTGAATATAATTTCTTGATAATTCTTTCTTCTAACAGCCGAATCTTTTTTCTTTCTCTTCCTACTTATTTCTTCTCTCGATAACGTCTTTACCTGAGCAATCTCTCTACAGGAAATATCCAATCCAGTTTTCTTTTCCCTTTCTTGTCAGCCGGAATACTATCCTTTGCTATTTCAATCCTTTTAAAGCTTCTATTTTCACTTCATCCGTCCGATTTATTTCCTGTATCCTTTCCGTCTCACCACATATCAACGTCATACCGGATCCTCAAACCATTTCCGGAACATTCATGCAGACGGCTGTGCACACGCAAACACGCACTATGAAACGAGAGAGAGGGTAAGAACGACGCGGGATTACACGGGAGCGGCTAAGGCAGGGGTCGGCGACCTTTTCTGACAAGAAGAGCCATTTTTTCAAAATTTGTATAGACCCCAACATAAGATGAGCCGCAGAGCATGCATAATGAAAAAAATACGTATTAAATACCGTCGAGCCATATTTAATGACATCTATTTATTCAAAAGCTGCAAACACATACCCATAAAATGATGTTTTGGAGATAATTCGTAAAAAGAACTCGAGAAACAAAAGAATATTTTATATAATTTTGTATTCAATGAAAATGTAAACAAACATTCAAACGAAGCAAATAAAGAGATTCTTTCAGAAAATGAATCTAGGACTATAGGTGAAAATGAGAAAGTTGAACATGAAATTTTTACTCAACAGCCCATATTGGATCCTTTTACTGAAAACGATTAGGTATATTGCTATCAGTTGAGACTGTCATTGTCGTCCGGTGCGCTTTAAGGGGGAGAGTGGGCGTCGGGAGCCGCAGATCATTCCTGAAAGAGCCGCGGGTTGCCGACCCCTGAGCTAAGGGTGTCGAGTGAGACGGTGACATTCAGGAGCGTCGTTTGGATGCGGTTGCATCCGGTCGCGTCGCTTCGAACGATCGATATTTCGCGATCGTTTGTCGAGTGCCATTCGGCATCGGATGACGAGAGAACGGTTCGGAGGACGAAGCGGGGAATTCGGGGCGGAGAGACGGGAGGGGCCTTGGGGGAGGTTGGGTTTTTGATGCTTCCACTCACTCAAAAGCCTTTCAATCGCGGGCTTTTTTTTTCGATAACACAATCTGATCGAGATGAGTGAAAGCAATCGACCGCGACGGCTCTCGATGTTTGGCAATGCTTTCTACGCACGCCTCGATGGTCATTCCTTTCATTTATCATTGCGCGGAGAAGGAAACGTAGTTAAAGGCGAATTTACACGATTCACTTTGGATTCGCATCTTGGATGAAGTTAAAGAAAACAGCAATTCATCGAAAGTGAACATTATTATTTTTATTTTGTACGCTTCATTTTGCTTTCACTTTGGATGATTTATTCAAGATGTACATCCAAAGTGAATCGTGTAAATTCGACTTAACGCTGTCAAGGCCGAATAAAGGGAAGGGTATTACGGTCGAAACTTTATCGCTCGATCCTAAAGGGAAGGCCGTAGTTCGAGTTATCGAGGTTTGAATAACGCAACTCCGTCGTGACGAATGTGAATACGAAAAGGTAAAAAATATCTACTTCCTCTTGCAGAAAATTGGAATTATAGTTATAGTGTGCATGATACAAATTTACCGTTTATTCCAATTATGTTAAATGTGTCATTCGCTAATTCCATGACTGGATGGCAAAAAAAGGAAATAAGTCCGAAAAGTCAGGAATGATTACCATGAAATCAATCAATTTGTCAGATAATGTATTTTTGAGATCGAGTAAAAATTTAAATCGATTCAGTGTTGTTTACGGCGTCGAAATATATTCGTGGATTTGCTTTAAATGGGAATTTTGATGAACTTTTAAATCTTATTTCTTTAGTACCTTTCCGTCGGCCAACAATGAAATTAATTGCCTCGAGATCTGACGAGTGAAATGCATTCTTTGACTTTTAACCTTGTTTTACCGAACGCGGCGAGCCGTCGTGAGAAAGAGAGGAACTTGAGCGAAGCAGAGCGAAAGCACTTCACTTGGCTACCATTATCGAGCAGGATGCGTTTCGCGCGAAATGCCGCGTCTGTCGACGCATCCGCCGAACAGAATCGCTTGGGCGCACATTCGCGACACGAGCTCTATCAACATCATTCGAAAGAAAGCAGCGTGAGGAGACGGGGAAGAAAAAAAATGCCCCCAGAGGAGCGTGTCGCACGTTAACCCGCGTACATCGAGAGAAACCGATCCCCCCCGATTGGATTTATTTGCTGCATAAAATTAAGAAGTTTTCTCTCGGTTTCCGGATAAAACGAGGAAATAGACTTTCAGGTGCATAACGAGATCTAAATATTCGGATCGCCCTTTTTGAGAGGAGTCGTATTGTTCGATACGGGCTGCATTAAATGCAAAACTTCGTGGTATCTGACGTAACGGTCTTATACGAGCACAGAAAAAAAATTCTAATCGGCTTTGATATATAAGAAAAATAACATGCTAACATTTTCCCCATCCTTAATATTTACATAATCAGGGTCCGAAAATTTTTAATTTTTACAAATTTCCGCTCACTTGACGAAGACAATGCTCGGGGAGATTTATAGGGTGAAAATTTTGCTTTCGAACCAAGCGCAAAAGATATTTTTTCCGGATCATTTGCTTCCCCAGATTTTACGCGTCAGAAGTTATGAAATCGAGGAAAAAATCTTTAAATGATTTTTTTATCGTCGATTTCTCGTTGACCTACTATTTCTCGAAGTAGACTATTTTCGCGCCTCTTAAGAAAAAAGTTCGAATCGATCGTGAGCATTCGTTATCATAAATGTCAAGGAAAATAGAAGCAAAGCGGCATTGAGTTGCACCCTTTCTTTATTTTGGACGATGAACTACCTCGTTTTAAGGGCTCAATGCAAAGTGTGAGATCATTCGTAATTCTCAATCATCCTGTTAACAACCACCGAACTGGGTTAATTGCGATCTCTAATGAACACCCTTCCCTTAATTAACCCTCCAAATTGAACCGTTAACTAGTCATTTCATTTCACGTTAACTTTTGCTCGTGGGTCAAAAAAAAAAGAAAGATTTATGAACTTAAGCATCAAACGGACGATTAAGTAGACCATGAAGCGCAGCGCATCCTCAGATCTCAATTAAGAGATTGCAGAGAAGGAAACGACTGGATCTAAAAACGCCCGAGTCGTTCTTATTCTTGGTAACTCACTCACACGCTTATTTACCTATCTGAATCACCATCGACAGAGGATATCAAACTCTCGGGAGAATTCTGAAGTGACACGTGCACATCGCACTAAACGTTTGCAAAAGCAACCCATCCCACTATCCGCTGTGCTTGACGGGTGACTTGCACCACACTTCTCTACAGAGAGCAGACCCCACCTGTAAACCATCCTACACTTTCGAAGCCACTCTCCAACCTCTCTCTCGACAACCTCCACCACCCCCACCTGCAATTTCTCCCCTCGTTAAATCCACCCACTCCTTTTTCCCCTATCAACCCTCTGCAAGCGCTGCAACCGTCGTTTCCCGCAAGGCAGCGGCGTTAAGAGGAGGTGGGGTTGGAGGGAGAGAGCTCCTCGCTTCGCCCCACAGGGTGAGAGAGAGAGAGCGGCGGAGGATCGTACGGAAGGATTAATGCTAGGCGCGCGGTCAAGACGGACACAGTGCTTCGCCGGAAGCCTCCGAGGCTGGGTGTGGACCGCTCAGAACCAAAATAAGGCGTCCTTTCCAAAAGCTACGGGGCCGGGAAGATCACGAAAATTGCCCTACTAAATAACGATAGGCTGAGTGTAGGCAAAATAAATACAGAAAGGGACGCCGGTTGGATAGCAAATACCCGAGCGGGTCGCAAAAAAAAGTTTCCATTGTTGCCGAATACGGGCGGGCGGGAGAGAGATAGAAAGAGAGTGCGCGGAAAAAAGAAAGCATCCCTTCCCTTCGACCTCTCGATCAAAGACTCGAGCCATGTCCAAAGCGGCGGCGGACGAGATGGCGGCCCAGGCGGAGGAAAGAGCGCCGGAAATCCCCGACTTTTACCGCGGGAAGACCGTCTTCATAACCGGTGCGTCTGGTTTGATGGGGAAGGTGCTGGTGGAGAAGCTGTTGAGGGACTGCCCCGATGTGGAGCGAATCTACGTGCTGGTTCGACCTAAGAGAGGGAAGTCGCCGGATGCGAGGCTGGAGGATATGTTCAAGCTGCCGGTGGGTATAATAGCGTCCGAATCGGAGCCCTCTTAAGAAATTTGAAACGACTGAGGGGAATGGTCCCGGAAATGCTCGCGAATAGATCCCGGGGCGTTCGTCGACCAGTAAAATTAAGTACGTAAAATCTCTACTAATCGGATCGGAATTTTTTAAAACTAATAACTTGAAAGATTTCCTATTCTGCATCTCATACGTACACGTGTGCGGTATTTACTTGTCCTATTTTTAATAACTGTGTTAATTAGTGGTACAGCACCACTGCTTATCTCAACTGACTTAACTTACTTTATTTTGTTTTCTTTAATATCCTAATTTTTTTCATGCGTTTACTATGGTACGTCTAAATGTATAGCCGTATGACTGCGGACGTCTCGGTCACCGCGGAAGAATTTTCATGATCCCGCGTAAAATAATATTTTATCAAAAACTGTAGATGTATATTAAGACGGTGCCTCTTAAGTCTTAAAAGATCCAATTTTAGGATATTTCAAATATATACGCGTCAATAAACTGTAGTTATTGCTAAATCACTCCAGATTACAACAATCGGATGTACTAAACACCATCCCAAATGTCACGTTACTTATGTAGATACTAGAAATCCCTAAAAATTAATTTTCTTTGGGCCCTCTGCCTTTTAATTATTATAACAAGTAATGGGTATAAAAATAAATTTTTATAAATAACTTTTATATCTTAATATTTATTATACTCGTTACTTCAAATTTGGTGAAATTACCTGCTTAAGTTACCTTTTACTGGTGGAGGCAGTGTTATATTCAATTAATCTGGATATCAAGGCTGAAGACATTTCTTGTTGTATACAAATCAACGAAGCGCAACACGAGTAATATCAAAGGTAAATAATCGGTACTATTACACTATCATTATGGGTGTAAACGTGCTTTGATTGCTTTTAATACGAGAGAGAGGGGGGGGAGGGAGGGGATAAAGGGAGGGAGGGTGAGAGAGGGAAATGACTTTCAATACAATTAATGTTTCTGATGCCAATTTGATCTCCATAAATAGCTTGAACGATCGAATCTTTACTCCCTTAGACATTTCAATGGACATTACGTTCGTAAGGTTTTAAAGGAGAAATATAAGCCTCTGATTCCCATAAAAGCTTACCCATATGAATGCATTAAGCTGGTTGCCTAGGTAGCTGATTGTTGGACCCAGAAAAATAACCACTTTTTTCCAAAAAAAAACTAATTCTACTCGGATTGAAATTCTGTCTTCAAAAATAAGAAACTCCAACTTATATCCTATCCGACAGTTTAAGTCTCGAGTTCGTATCTTGACGGAAAATAATTTTAAAGTGCAAATATAAAAACCTCTACACCAATTTATGTTTTCTTATGGGCCAAAAAAGGGGCAAAACGGAGCCAAAATAGCCCCTCAAAGTGGGAATTTCGAAAGTTTCGGATTTTCTCCTTCGGCTGTGACCAAAAACCTTTAATACTGCCAAATTTCAAGTTTCTAGCACATCTAGAAGTGCCTCAATTTTGTATCCTGCGAAAGTGGTTACAAACCGCTATATATATAGGGCAACTAGGTGTTGCCCTAAATATCCTTACTTACCTTTCCTCTTCCGTAGTATTTATATATATACAAGGGAATGTGTGCTTGCATTCTGCAAGCATTTTCTCTCATTTAATAAAAAAGACTAAAAGCCGACAAAAAATTCTAAATGCAAAAGAGCCCTGCACCTATTTCAATGCTTTCCTTTTGGGAAATTATCTCAAATTTGAGGCTACCTGGAATCGAACCGGTGACACCTACGCAGGAGTTGTCAAATACTATGGAGATATACTCATGACATCTACAAACCCTGAAAATATCATTTATTTATTCCTCTTCGTTTGGTCTATATGAAGGAATTCATTTTTTCCATGCTTTCTTATGGGAGATATACCGGGTCATCCGGAGTCGAACCCAGGACACTTGCGGTTAAAGCGATAACGGTTCCCTATAGATCTCCTGGGTATCTAACTACCCTCCAAGTTTGAATTCTCTACCTTGTCGGAAAGTGCCATAAATTAATTTTCAAATATGTCGCAATGCTTTTCTTATGGGAAAAAATGGAAATTTAGGAATTTCTGGAGTCGAACCCATGACATCTAGGTATGAGATCTCAATTTTTCTGGCGGTTTCTCCATGCCATCTACAATTACTGAAAATTGCAGCTCTCCATCTATTGTAGTTTGGGCCAGACATTAGTATCCTCCTATATCCTCCTCTGTAAGAAGAGTGCTTATAGAATGATATATATATACACAGGTATCCCTCACCGTTCGCGGGTTCGCCGTTCGCGGTTTTTCTTATTCGCGGTTTCTCGGCAATACCCATTACTCATTTTTTTGGCGTACCGAACGGGGAAATCTTCCCGTTTCCTGAAGGATTCATAGAATACTGAACGGGAAAATCTCCCAGTTTGCTCCACTCTATGATCTATTTATTTGTCTCGCCACCTGTGTAAACAGTATTAAGTCTGCTTGTTCTTACGCGGAAAAAATATGGCCATCGGAGTAAAAGACACACGGCTTGTTGAAAAAGGAACTTTTAGGGGAATATGGGGGGACCTTCGCAAGCTTCCGTTTTCCACATTTATATCAGTTTCTGTTCTATAGTGCCGCAAGCAACATGACTTGATATCCTTGGTGTATTTGTGGTATTAATGTGATGTTTCATTTTATTCTCTCATTTTAAATTAGGCAGGACTACGCTTAGTGACGTTGGCATTGTATTATAGTAGAGTGATTTTATAAACATTTGTAATTTTTTTAATTAACCCATTCTTTTACATTATTATGGCAACCAAACGTGTTAATATAAGTGGAATGGGACGCATTAGCTAAGAGACAGCGTATGTCATGGCTTTGAGGGAAAAGATCATGATATTAGATAAGTTACAAAGTGGAGCTAGTTATGCTTCCATTGGTAGAGAATATGAATCAACCATACGTTCTATAAAAATGGACGAAGACAAAATACGAAGTAGTGTAATGGCTTCTACTCCGTCTAGTGCTAAAGTTTCTTTTGTAAGTAGACGTGACTCTATGTTAGAAAAAATGGAAAAAAATGTGTGTGGCTAGAGGATAAAACACAGAAAAGTGTTCCCCTTAGCACGGAGTTAATAAGAAATAAAGCACTTAACCTATATGAACATTTAAAGAGTGGAACTGAAGACGATGATGAAAGAATTCTTCTATCTGTTTTTTAGCGAGTAAGGGCTGGTTTGATAATTTAAAGAAGCGTTTAAATTTGCATAACATTAAGCTATCAGGAGAAGCTGCATCAGCTGATCAAGATGCAGCGAGGGAATTCCCCGGTGAATTTTTGTAGCTTATCGAGGAGAAAGCTTATAAGCCAGAACAAATTTTCAATGTCGATGAAACCAGTTTATATTGGAAGAGAATGCCAAATAGGACCTTTATTTCCAAAGAGGAACCTACTTCTCCAGGTTTAAAGGCTGCAAAAGATCGCTTCACTGTAATATTATGTGGAAACGCTTCGGGAGATTTTAAATGCAAACCAATGGTAATTTACCGTTCAGAAAATCCTCATACTCTAAAAGGGAAGATTAAATCAGATCTACCTGTCTTTTGGAGGTCTATAAGAAGGCATGGATTACTTGTAAACTGTTCGAAGATTAGTTTGCCAACTGCTTCATTCAGCAGGTGAAGATCTATCTGAGGCAGACGAATTTGCCATTTAAAGTGCTTCTCGTATTGGATAACGCTCCGGGTCATCCAGTTTCTCTTGCAGAAGCCTATTCCGACGTAGAAGTTGTATTCCTACCACCAAACACAACACCACTCTTACAGTCGATGGACCAAGGAATCATTGCGACCTTCAAATCTTATTATATTCGCCGAATTTTCAAACATATTTTACAGCAAATGGACACCAATTCTTTGATTTCTGTTCGTGAATGTTGGAGTTCATTCACCATTCGAACAGCCACTCATATGATAAAAGAATCATGGGACGAAGTAAAACAATCAACGATAAATGCATGTTGGCATAAACTTTAGCCCGAAGCTGTTCGTTCCTAAGTTTATCCCAGCATTCGCGGAGAAGTTGAAGAGATCATCGAAATGACTAGAAATGTAGGTGGAGAGGGCTTTGAAGATCTAAAAGAGGAAGAAGTGGAGGAATTGCTCAACTTTCAACAAGAAGAATTAGCAAATGAGGAACTTTAAGAATTTGCACAATCAAGTGAGAGCGAAAACAAAGAAGAAGATGTAGAGCCTACGATAAAACAGTTTTCAGCGAAGACCTTAGCAGAAATTTTAAAAATGGCTAACGAGTTGAAAGAGAAAGTAATGCAAGCTGATCCATCTATGGAAAGGAGCATCAATTTTAAGAGAATAATTGACTCTGCAATATCTCCCTATGACGAAATTTATAAAAAATCAAAACAAAAGGGAAACAGCTCCAAATCACAGAATTTCTGAAGCCAAGTCCCTCATCTTCCTTTTCCATCTCCAAATACGGATTATGAGTAAAATAAATTTAATTTTTACAAAACCTCAAAAATAAAATGGTGTAATGCTCTACCGAAACACTGCCATTGGCAATATCCTATGTATACTCTACATAAGTCACGGTGAGTTAATAAACTTCTGTTTTCTTAGTTTTCCAAAATATAAACGTTCGTCGGTTTGGTTTTCCTTTCATATTTTAAGCTTACTATTTGTTTCTCTGGCCTACATTCGTCAGTAAGGTAAAGTAAATAATCACTTAGGACCACTTTCGCGGATGTAGAAACGGAATCGCATTCTTTCATTAGTTTATGCATTTGCCGTTCGCGGTTCGCGGAGTCTTCGGGAACGTAACCCCCGCGAACGGGGAGGGATACCTGTGTATATATATATATATATATATATATATATATATATATATATATATATATATATATATATCAAGTGAGGTTAATATAAAAGTTATTAAAAAGGAGCCCGCCAGCGTCGAAGTTTGGCGATCTCTGGTCTAAATGGCCATAACAATCAATCGGAATATCCGATTAACCGGAATAGACTCGGTAAATAAACATCGGTATATTAGGATTTATTATACATGTATCTCCGATGTTTTGATCGCTTGAATTATGGATTTTGAATTAAACGAAACGCTTAAAACTTAGACCTGCGCCCGCATTACGTCCCATGATCCTTCAACCTAACGTTTTCCGTAAATGTTGAAAAATTATAAAGTAATACTTTTTCGGAAGAACAACATTTTTAATGCTATAGAACACAAGACGCACTTAGCTTTTGCTATTTGAGTTAATTATCACTACCCGGATTTAGCCTCAAAAAGGAATCTTCAGACGGAACAATGCTCTTTTTCGCTGTTTCATCATAGCTCAATTCCAAAAAGTTACGCCAGCTACGTTTAATTCTACTTTCACTGTATTATTTGACAATTTGCTCTTGAATCTATTGCGTTTTTTTTGCGCAAGTCTCTTACGATCTCACCCCTCCTTCCTGCTCCCAGTAACCCCAATTCCAACATCTCAAATTCCATTCCATCTCACATGCTGCTCCAATTCATCCGCTGTTTTATATTTACGGTACTCTTAAAATGACTATACGTTAATCTGCGTCATTGTGTAATATCATTATGCCATGCAACCATATTTTTACCGTATTGTGTTTGGGGGGAAATTTTTCCCTGGGAAAGTATCTCCGAAAAATGAACGGGATTGCATGGGAAAATAAGATTCGAGTTGCGGGCAACTTTTCAATAACGCAACCCGCTCGTAACGCGGTTATGAAACCTGTATATCGATCAGTAAGAACTTACGCAAGGTTCCTCAGAAATGATTCTGTCTTGATTTCCCAATTATCAACGGTCACTGAATCCACCAATCAAGAAGGAGGCCAAGGCCTTAATATTTTTAGGGTTATTTGCCCATGTACTAACGCTCACCGCGATTTAAGCAGCGTCGGGGTCGGCAACCTGCGGCTCCTGAGCCGCAAGTGGCTCTTTAAGGATTTGCGTGCGGCTCCCAACAGCAACTCTTCCTGATAAAACCTCCAAGAAAGAAATTGGCTTCGTAAATTATTTTAACAGAAACTGCAGAAAACTAAAAACGTATGGACGCATTCCGTAGAATAAACGTTTGGTTTACAGAGATAATTCTAAAAAGTAAAACAACAGCAAGGTTAAGGAGGTGAGAACCCCCCCCCTCCCCCCCCGGTCAATGACTGCGGCTCTTCTTATGTTGCGTTTTATACATAATTTGAAAAAGTGGCTCTTCTTAGGAAAAGGGTTGCCGACCCCTGGCATAGACCCACGCGCGGATACATTCATCTTCTGGGGAAATAAACCTTGAACTTGATATTTCTCCGCGATTAGTCTTCAACTGTGCGTTAATTGCGACACATTAATGACTTTTTTCAGTACGTATTGACGTCTCATCTTCGGCCTCGTTACAATGCACAAACGAGCCGATTTAGTAACTATACATATGATCTTGGTTCCCTCTGACGTGAGCTGATGCATCAGATTTCATCATTCTCTCGAGCGTAGTGGATTATTACTAGTCTGAGATCTATCAACGAGTTTATGTTATAAGCTCGCAATTGGGGTTGGTTTTGATTATCTAGGGAGGTTTATTTCTCTGCCAAATCGCCCCTAACCCATGAACACCCGGGCACAAGGAAACTACCCCAGTTTTCCCTTCCTTAAGGTGTATTGTCTTTTTCTCGGGTGTTTCTGTGGCTCGCATTCGCACGTATTATCTATGAAATGAAGAATGTCCATCTTCAATTAAGCGAATTCTTAGCAAAAAACCCGTACAGTAAATGAACAAAAGTCCGATCCTGTTAATAGTTTACGTATTATTCCGCCGAAAAATATTCTATGGAAACATATTGTTTACTTTGTTGCCATTAAAACAATTAATAAAAAAATATTAAGAGTGATTTTATTGATAAAATGGGATTTCCTAATAAAAAATTCAAATTTCGCGAATGGCCTTGGTAGAGGGCATGGTCGTGTGTTCGTAACTGTTATCGCTGTTGCGTTCCTTGCAAAAGGTCGAAAATTGCTGATGATAAACTAGTAAAAAATATTCTTTATGGAGTAGTAACGATACTTTCACACCTTGTTTCCATTTGCAGCTTCATTCGATCCGCATTTAAACGCAATATTTTTATGTTTTTCCAACGTATCATAGTGTGCCTCCTTTTTTTTCTAGTTAATTCAAAGTAATAAATCATCATAAAGACTAGGAAATACAATTACGTAAGCATAAAACAAAGACACTCTCTAACAGGAAGGTCACTTGGCTAGATCATGCTGCCCGTAAGCCAGAAAGCGATCATTGCACGGAACTTTCTATTTCAACCGCATTAACACACTGTCCGTTACCTAGCATATTATTATCTGTCAAATAACATTCCCTTCACGCACCCAAAAAAAAGTAGCCTGTTCGGATTATTTTTTTAGACTGAATTTCACACCCAAGTTAATTGTCTCCTTATAATCTCACCAGCCGAATAATAACTCCTAACTGTATCGTTTTGCTGCTTTTTCCGCGCTTTCGGTGCGCTGAATGGAAGTGCAATTGAAATAAAACGGAATTTTAAAATCTTACTCGTTCAATTATTTATCTTTGTTAGCATGCAAACCATATTAATGTGACTTCTTTGTAGTCAAAATATGTATCTGGGTTTCTCAACCTTTTTATAGTTATCGTAAAAACATTTTTTAAAATTAGGTATCAATAGAAAACCATTTCCTAGTTAAGTGGTGCAGTTTGCGTTTCCTGTTTACTGAGCAAAAAATACGATCGAAAGTTAAATATCATGATGCGACTTTCATTTGCAATACTCTTAAATTAGATCAGATGACGTATTAAAAGAATAGATATTATTTTTATATAATCGTACTCAATCAAATGTTTATATAAAAATTAATCTTTGGTCTAAATAAAAAAAGCGCTAAAACACCTGCATGATTTCTCATTACAGAAGTCCCAGAGTTACGAAAATTCCCAAAATTCGTGCGTCATTTGTTCGGAACTCAGAACTCAATTTCCCAGAGCCAATGTTATTAATGGTGGTTAGGTTCCCAAACCAGCCATGATTAGGGTAATTTTTTGGCTCAAAATTTGAACGAAAGCACGCTCGCTCTAACAATAACTGTAACGAACCACTGCGTCGCATAACATCCCGCGGAGGGAAGGTGGACGATACGCGCTGGTTGTAATCAAGAGCGACGACTGGTTAATACATGCGGGTCGGCCTTTCTACGACGGATTCATTAAAATATTAACACTTCGTTCGCAAGTTCGCAACTCGGAAGTTCGTACCTTGGGGATCTCCTGTAATTTAGACGTGAAACGATGGAAACGCTTGCTTACAAATATTTTAGTATATTTCGGTATATATACATCTACACCTATATAATACTCTGCAAATCACCAGATTGGTGAGTGGCAGGAGGTGCAACACACCAAAGCCTACCTAATTACTCTCCTGTTATGAACCCTGATATCGCTCGGTCATACAGTAGATCTCTCGTATTTTAATCTCGTGATCCTGCCTACCCATGTAAGTAGACGCCTCTAATATTCCTGAGACCTCCTCTAATAGAACTTCTGAACTAAATTTCTCCAGAAGCCTTCAACTAGCGCTAAGTCTGCGGTCCTCTAGCGACATCCAATTCAACTCCTTCAACAGTGATGTGACGCTTAATTTTTGCTCATATTTTTTGCTTAACGAATCTGGCTGCTCTGCGTTGGATTCTTTCTAATTCAAGTATCTGTCCCTTTCCATACGGATCCCATATGCTGGAAGCGTATTCGACCTGAGATCTGACCAATAATAAATAACACGTTTCTCGTACCTGTTCTGTGCTACTTCTTATTATTCTGCCTACGAAGCCCAATTTCTTATTAGCTGCGCCTACGATCCTTCGAATATGAGTATTCCACGATAGATCACGACAAATGATGACTCCTAAATATTTAACGTATTCCGCAGATTGGATATTCAATCTATCAGTTCTGTATTCCGAGTCTAATTCAGTGTTTTTGCCCTTCCAGAAACTCAAAATTGAACATTTGCCGTGATTAATGTCGATTTGCCAATCTTGACACCATGCTGAAAGGGCGTTTAAATCTTCCTGGAGCGATTTTTGGTCGTCCTGGCTCTTTTATCTCCTTATATAAGACAGTTTCATCTGCGAAAAGTATGATTTTGCAGCGAACTACCGAGCAGATATCGTTTGTATATATTAGGAATAGTAGTGGGCCTATGACACTTCCATGTGGAACACCTGATGCGACTTTAACTGGGTAGAAAGATTTCCCACCAATGACTACTATCTGTTATCTATTGGAGAGGAAGTCTTTTATCCAACTCACGATATTCGAGTTTATGCCGTACTTTCCTAGTTTTCCTATTAATTTCTTATGGGGTACTTTATCGAACGCCTTTTTACAGTCGATGAAAACGCCGTCAACCTGAGTGTTTTTCTCTCCGCATTGCAACAAATCACTTACGAACACGGCAAGCTGAGTTTCACATGACCTACATACCTTTCCGAAACCGTGTTGGCTTTTGCTTAGCGAAGAATGACCATCTAAATAGCGCAGAACAAAGATAACGATTATATGCTATAGAACAGGGGTCGCCAATCGTATGCCCGCGGGCGCAAAGATACCCGCGGAAGGATTTTCAGGTGCCCGCGTAAAAAATTATCCTACTTTACAATAATAGTAGAGAAGCTTTTTGCATGAGATGAATATTGTATTACTATGTATAAATGAAACATTGTCTGAGGTTACAACATATACAGTCGTTGTAAGTGATACTGATTCCATGAGTCGAACTGAAGAGCTATAGTCATGTAAGCAATTAAAATGTAAACAAAAGTCGATGACATTGTTTCGATAAGGAGGTATCAAATTTACAATCCATAAGTCTAACTGGTGAAAAAGAATCACGTAAACATATAGAATGCATCTTTTACAAATCGCTGATATTGTGTCAATGCATGAATGTGAAGCTATCAAAAGGAGAATAAGACTGAAAAGCATTGTGACTGAGTAACAAATGTTCCTTACGGCACCTTAGTAAAGCGAGGGTCCTCATGGCAGGCAAAGGGTTAAGATTGAAACTATATCGCCATATATCTAATAGCGATGAATTATGTGCGTCCAAAAAAACTTGAGGTGAAAAATAACTTAAAGTGAGCCTCCACCACTCAATCTTACGCCATCCGTTATAGATGACATTTGGATATACAGGTATCCCGCGCCATTCGCGGGGGTTACGTTCCCGAAGACTCCGCAAACCGCAAAACCGTGAACGGCAAATGCATAAACTAATGAAATAAAGGGATTCCGTTCATACATCCGCGAAAGTGGTCCTAAGTGATTATTTACTTTACCTTACTGACCACAGAAACAAATAGTAAGCTAAAAATATGAAAGGAAAACGAAACCGACGAACGTTTAAATTTAGGATAACTAAGAAAACAGAAGCTTATTAACTCACCGTGAATTATGTAGAGTATACGTAGGATGGTGACAATGGAGGTGTTTCGGAAGAGCATTATTTGGACATAGAAGAGGAAGATGAGGGACTTGGCTTCAGAAATTCTGTGATATGAAGCTGTTTCCCTTTTGTTTTGATTTTTTTATAAATTTCGTCATAGGGAGATATTGCAGAGTCAATTATTCTCTTAAAATTGATGCTCCTTTCCATAGATGGATCAGCCTGCATTACTTTCTCTTTCAACTCGTTAGCCATATTTAAAATTTCTGCTAAGGTCTTCGCTGAAAACTGTTTTATCGTAGGCTCTACATCTTCTTCTTTGTTTTCGCTCTCACTTGATTGTGCAAATTCTTAAAGTTCCTCATTTGCTAATTCTTCTTGTTGAAAGTTGAGCAATTCCTCCACTTCTTCCTCTTTTAGATCTTCAAGGCCCTCTCCACCTACATTTCTAGTCATTTCGATGATCTCTTCAACTTCTCCGCGAATGCTGGGATAAACTTTGGAACGAACAGCTTCGGGCCAAAGTTTCTGCCAACATGCATTTATTGTTGATTGTTTTACTTCGTCCCATGATTCTTTCATCATATGAATTGCTGTTCGAATGTTGAATGAACTCCAACATTCACGAACAGAAATCAAAGAATTGGTGTCAATTTGTTGTAAAATATGTTTGAAAATTCGGTGAATATAATAAGATTTGAAGGTCGCAATGATCCCTTGGCCCATCGGCTGTAAGAGTGGTGTTGTGTTTGGTGATAGGAATACAACTTCTACGTCAGAATAGCCTTCAGCAAGAGGAACTGGATGACGCGGAGCGTTATTCAATACGAGAATCACTTTAAACGGCAAATTCGTCTGCCTCAGATAGATCTTCACCTGCCGGATGAAGCAGTTGGCAAACCAATCTTCGAACAGTTTACAAGTAATCCATCCCTTCTTATAGATATCCAAAAGATAGGTAGATCTGATTTAATCTTCCCTTATAGAGCATGAGGATTTTCTGAACGGTAAATTACCATTGGTTCGCATTTATAATCTCCCGAAGCGTTTCCACATAATATTACAGTGAATCGTCTTTTGCAGCCTTAAAACCTGGAGCAGTACGTTCCTTTTTAGATATAAAGGTCCTATTTGGCATTCTTTTCCAATATAAACTGGTTTCATCGACATTGAAAATTTGTTCTGGCTTATAAGCTTTCTCCTCGATAAGCTTCAAAAATTCACCGGGGAATTCCATCGCTGCATCTTGATCAGCTGATGCAGCTTCTCTTGTTAGCTTAATGTTATGCAAATTTAAACGCTTCTTTAAATTATCAAACCAGCCCTTACTCGCTAAAAAACAGGTAGAAGAATTCTCATCGTCATCGTCTTCAGTTCCACTCTTTAAATATTCATAAAGGTTAAATGCTTTATTTCTTATTAACTCCCTGCTAAGGGGAGCATTTTTCTGTGTTTTATCCTCTATCCACACACTTAAAGAGTTTTTCCATTTTTTCTAACACAGAGTCACGTCTACTTACAAAAGAAACTTTAGCACTAGACGGAGTAGAAGCCATTACACTACTTCGTATTTTGTCTTCGACCATTTTTATAGAACGTATGGTTGATTCATATTCTCTACCAATGGAAGCGTAACTTGCTCCACTTTGTAACTTATCTAATATCATGATCTTTTCCCTCAAAGTCATGACTTACTCTGTCTCTTAGCTAATGCGTCCCTTCCACTTATATTAACACGTTTGGATGCCATAACAATGTAAAAGAATGGGTTAATTAAAAAAATTACAAATGTTTATAAAATCACTCTACTATAATACAATGTCAACGTCACTAAGCGTAGTCCTGCCTAATTTTAAATGAGAGAATAAAATGAAACAACATATTAATACCACAAACACACCAAGGAAATCAAGTCATGCTGCTTGCGGCACTATAGAACAGAAACTGATATAAATGTGGAAAACGAAAGCTTGCGAAGGTCCCCCTATATTCCTCTAAAAGTTCCTTTTTCAACAAGCCGCGTGTCTTCTACTCCGATGGCCATATTTATTCCGCGTAAAAACAAGCAGACTTAATGCTGTTTACACAGGTGGCGAGACAAATAAATAGAACATAGAGTTGAGCAAACTGGGAGATTTTCCCGTTCAGTATTCTATGGATCCTTCAGGAAACGGGAAGATTTCCCCGTTCGGTACGCCAAAAAAATGAGTAATGGGTATTGCCGAGAAACCGCGAATAAGCAAAACCGCGAACGGCGAGGGATACATGTACATAAGTATATGTATATATAATCATAAAACATATATAAAAGTGTCACTTTGTCCCTTTGTCATGTAATGCTTTATGAAGCTTAATATCTTGCAAACGAATGACCCAATTTGATGAAATTTTCAGGAAGGCATTATGATTTAATAACAAAACGTGTTAATTTATCAGTAATATATAAAAGCCTTATTCTGTCCATTTGTCCTTTTGTCACTCCCTCTGTCACGCTCTGAAAAACAGAAATATACCTGGCAAGAGGGGACTAAGGTCAGCTTTTGAAGCACAATAGATACTCGCTTTGATCGAAGGCCTCTCAGCAGGAGGTAAGATTTCAGGTCAAATAGAACTGCCTCAATTATATTGCAGAATAATCGATCATCCCCGTCATTTTTGACGGGCACTTATACTAGTATCGGTAATATATAAAAGCCTTATTCTATAACAAATGAAAAGATTGAGAAGGAGTAAAATTCTGCGAGAATTTCGAACCTTCGCTCGGATCGAAGGAAACTCTCTCAGCAGGAGGTATGATTTCAGGTCAAAGAAGACTGCCTCAATTTTATTTCAGAATAATCGATTATCACCGTCATTTTTGACGGGCACTTATACTAGTATATAACAATATGTATGCATGTATGATACAGTATATATTACATCTTCAAATTCATATCTTTAAATGTGAAAACCTTAATAAATGCATTTTTCTTTGGTGCCCGCGACCCTTTAATTATTGCCAAAAGTAGCTCGCCACCATGAAAGGTTGGCTACCCCTGCTCTAGAATCTTACACGATAATGACGTCAAGGAAATCGGTCTATAATTTTCGGGGTTCTCTTTATCACCGCCTTTGGGGATGGGCGTTACGTATGCTAATCTACAGTCTTTCGGAACGATATCATGTGCAACGGATTTTTCGAATATTATTTTCAAATAAGGTGCGATTACACTCGCGCGGGTATGCCCTCAGGCCCAGGAGACTTATTTTTCTTAATGGACTCTAGTTGGTGTGCGATACCTTTTCCAGAGAATATCAAATCCTCCATCGAATTTCCCTCATCATTCAAAGCTGGTTCCTCAAATTCGTTGCTCTCCGAAGTAAACGCTTTCCGAAAGTGTTCATTTAACAAATTCGCTTTTTCCGCGCTATCGTGAACTACATCACCTGCCTCCGTTCTCAGTGACGCAATGGTGGGGCCTCTACCGTGAACCTCCCTAACGTACGACCAAAATGCTTTCGGATTTTCTTTCAAATTATTATGCAGAACTTTCTTTTTGTAGTCATTAAAAGCTTCATGCATTGTTACTCTAGCTCTTGATCTATATCAGTGGTCTTCAAGGGGGCGTTTTTGGATTTTTGGTGGGCGTTAAAGAGCTCACCAAATGCTATTCTAATTTTTTACACTGAAAAATAAAATTCTATAAAAAAGCTTAATGATACGCACACATATTCTGTACAACTATTTTATGTACAACTATTACAGTTCGTTTGTCGTTAATTATAGTATCATATCATACTATACTAGCGACAATGTATCCATGCTGCGGTAAAATCGAAAGGCCCATGAGGGTGGTCGGAATCTCTCGCAGAAGCAGCGTAGCGTTTAAGTTTAATTTTATCAAATATATAAAATCATTAATTTGTAAACACTGTTATTACCACTGAGACCGTATTCCGTATTCTCATCTAACGACAATCCCACTAGTATGTATTAGGGTTACCATACGTCCGCATTTTCTTAAAATTTACCGAGATTTTAGCAAATAAAACCCATTTTTTTCTGGTTATGCCCATCAAAATCTTAACGCTATAGACTTAAGCAATTAGATACCTTGTTTTTTTAAAAAAAAATATACTACATTTTAGGTTTAAAATAAAATTTGTCCGGGTTATATTATCAGAATATGGTAAACCTAACTAGTATGTGCTATTTAGGAAAGAAATGCTGAAAAGCGGCCAGTGGTTTAAAATCCCCAACATGATACCTTCGCTCAGATATTTGATACATTATATGGGGAACGCAGCGAAATGAAAGAGAAGCGATATTAAGATATACTAAGTATACTCTCTCTTCCCACGGACACTCATCGATTGCAAAAATGTTATTTCGGTATTCATTGACAAATTGGATTTATTCAGAATAAAAATCCTGCGAAAAGAATTTTACGTTTCCGGAACTACAAAACATCAAAGATCATATTACAGCCGAAGACATAGACAAGTTTTCAGATCACCTTTCTGTCATTAGAATTGATATGATGACTCATTTTCGCGATGTAATAGACTTGAAAGTGGATGCCTGGATGGTGACTCCATTCATCACAAGTGTGTGTGATTTGGATATTGAATACCAAGTGGAGATAATAGAATTAATTCATGATGATGAGTGTAAAGCCAATTTCAACCAAGTTGGATATGTACAACTTTGGCAGAACAAGAAAATGCCCTCTCTCTATCCACGCTTGTGGAAGAAAATATCGTTGCTCTTGTTAGCTTTCCCAACTTCATATCTAGTCGAGAAGGGATTCAGTGCAGTCAACAATCTCCTGTCCAAAAAAAGAAACCGCTTACAAATAACAGAAAGAGCAGATCTTCGAATGACCCTTACAGACTTGAGGCCAGCCATTGATTCCCTGGTTTGTAGGCACCAAGCACAAAGTACGCATTGAAATGTATGCCAAATGCTTATTTTAACATTGTTTTGGGATTAATAAACATAATTAAATTTGATGTCTTTTTAAATATTTATTTTATTAAAAACTTTATTGTTAAGTTGATACGGTAGGTGGGCTCAGGGTACAGTTGCCTGGGTGCCGAGTTAAGGGGAGCGCAAAAATATCAAATTAGCACCCGTCGGGTCGAGGTGCGATTTGCAGCCCCCCCTCCGTAAATTGCTTTGCTACTGGGGGCGCAAAATTATTCTTTGCCCCGGGCACCAGAAACCCTCACTATGCTGCTGGGTGGGCGGTGAACTTATTTCAAAGGACAACATATGGTAAAAGTGGGCGGTGACTCAAAAAAGGTTGAAGACCACTGATCTATATTGACTTTAGAAGAATTACTATTTAAGCGAGTGTGAAGTTTTCTTTGCCGTCTAAGAGCGCATCTAACTTTCTAGTTGTATGTACCATTTTGGTTCCGCACCATCACGTTTAAGCTTATGTGGAATGAATTTATCCGTACACTCTCGTATCATATCCCTAAACATGCACCAGGATTCCTCTGTACTGGCGTTGATTGATGCCTCGCAGAAATTAGAGAACTGCGTCTGTAAAAAAGACCTAAAGTTCGAGAAATCGCCTTTGGCGAACATAATATGCGCGTATATATTATATACTCGCCTTCTTGGCTTAACCTGTTTCTCCACTTTTAGCCTACATTTGACGTACATGGCATTATGATCGCTTATTCCTTCTTCTATGGATAGCTTCTTCATACGCTCAGGGTAGTTCGTTACGAGGAAATCTAATATATTTTTCGACCTCGCGGGGCATCTCACTAGCTGACACGACGAGTGTTTAACGAAGGTTTCTATCAGGCCTTCGCATGATTCACGCTCTCTACCACAGGGATCGAAGCAATTACGATTCCAGTCTATTGAAGGTAAGTTGAAGTCTCCTCCAATTATAATGGCCCTCTCTTTATTTTTCGATATTAGCGTTGCTACTTGTTTCTCGAGATTATGAATAATTTCTAAACTTGAATTGGGAGGCCTGTAAAATGCGCAGATACGATCTTTTCTAAAAACTCGATAGTCTTGAGGGAATATCTCCTGACTTGCAATCTCGTCCGTAAGCCAACTCCACGTAGCGATCACGACATCGGCGTGTAGACTGCGAATGATATGCTCAAAATCGGAAATTTTCCTACGGATGCTGCGGCAGTTCAATACGACGACATTTAATTTCTCACTATCGCTTCTCAGATAAACCTCAGCCTTTCCATTCGTATTCGTTGTAGGAATTCGTGCATTCTCCGTACTATCATTCCTCCGGTTGGTTGATAAAGCATTTACTTTCAGATCGCGTTTTATTTCACCATTTTTATCGAAATCCCAAACGTTAACACTGCTGATATCGCGGATGTCAGCGCCTTCATCGCTAGTTAAACCTAATGTATTTGCGGTATTGCACGGATTTCTCCTAATATTTTTCTCTATTACACTCTCGATTCCATAAATTTCATTAAGACGCCTTATATATTGAGTATATTTTATTAGATACCGCTTGCCACCCCTGATCTAAAGCAACAATTTTCTAAAGGTGCGTGAAATGACGATAAGCCTTTCGAAATTTTCTTGTCCCAACACAAACTTTGAATATTTAATGCCGTATCGTTTTTTAGTACACGTAATATTCTCCTCCCACGGACTTGATTTCAGCCTTTATAATTCAAGCGCGATATACTCTCGTTTTCCACATACAAGATGACTCATCGCTATGACTTGCTCTAATAAATACAAATGTTGTGAAAGGCAATTATTTTGTAATGGGATATTGACCGGCAAATGAGTTTAGGGTCGGATTCGAAAAGAAAAGCTAAATAATCAGTTTTTTTATGGGTTTCGAAAAGGCTTTCCGATTACTATTCTGTCGAGTTACGACACACCGGAGTATACAAGAGAACGACGGCCGCGAGGATGTATCTACTCGGTTCACCCATTATGTCTGCGTAATTCATTTTTTCTTGTTCGATTCCAGTTGTTCGAGCGGTTGAAGAAGGAACGACCTGGCTTCGAGAGGAAGGTCAAGGCCATCCCTGGAGACCTGTGCCCCGAAAACGAATATTCCAATGGCTTGGGTATATCCGAAGATGATTCTAAGATCCTCCTCAGTACCGTGTCCATAGTATTCCACTGCGCCGCTACACTTAGGCTGGAAGCGAAGCTCAAAGACGCTATTAAGACCAACACCACAGGGACCTGGAAGGTTCTCCAGTTCTGCCGAGGGATGAAGAATTTGCTGGTGCGCATGCGTAAAACTTTCATTACCAACAATCGACTAATTTACATATTACACGGGAAAACTAGGCGAAGAAATATAATTTAATTACAAACGCGTTCTTCTGTATCAGTAATTCTCAAACTTTCAAAGGTAATGAGAATTTCGCGGCATCGAAACAAGGGTTTTACATTTTTTTCATACACGTGTTACAACCTTTGTACATATCCATTTGTTGGTACTACACAATAATCAATTTATGAGAGGGAAAATAATTGCCCTAATCTAATATATTTAAAAAAATGACTTCGTCGTCGTCGGTGGGAAACTCTGTAATGCTATTTTTAACAAACTTTCCTAGTATCTAGAAGATTGACATTTGGTAGGAATGTTCGGTTCTTAGAGTAGAAGCCATTTACGAAAAAAACTATCCAAAATCGACCCGGGTTCGATTCCCGAGAATGATTTCCATTCCTCATAAGATAACATGGAAAACTCCATATTTCGACATGCAACCTTATTTTATTTTGCTTATTAAAATTCACATATTTGACCTACGATTTTCGGACTTGGACTCTATTAAAGAAAAATAAATGCAGTTTATTATTCTTATCGTCTTTTATCGCTTTCGAATTTAAGGTTTTAATATCATATTTTGACAAAATTTAGCGTTTTTAACGTGAAGTTGCCTTGCCAACCGATGACATTGTTAAACTCGAAATCCTACTACTATCACGTTAGCTCACGTTCTCTCCAGACCTCCATGGACCCTTCCGGCCCAATTCATAGGTATCAGAGATATCCCAGAATTAGTTTTTACTTTCTCCAATATACGTAGTATAGAGAAAGTGTTGTTTTCATGAAAAAATTCGAAATCGAGATTTCAACGGAAATAAACGTTTACAAGCAAGCTTTTAAATAAATATTAAAACATATTTTTCTAATTTATAATGCCTTCATCCTTTGGTAAAAAATGCGCAAAAGGTGAAATGACTGTATTACTATATAATACATAATTTTATTCGCCAAAGACGTCTGGCATAACCCGGGCATCGCCGGGTACTTTCAGCTAGTTACCAACAAATACATCCAACCCGTTGATTTATTTACTAAATCATTTATCGCGGCCCCGCAAAAATATCTACTGTGGCGCCTCAGTGTGCCGCGGCACCCAGTTTGGGAGATACTGTTCTGGACGAAGATACCGAAGGAATACTTAATTGTAAAAATACCGTATATCATCGAGTATAAGGCGATTCGAGTATGAGTCGAAGTATACTTTTTAGCCTAAAACATCGTCCAAAATCGAAGACTCGAGTATAAATGGAAGCAAAGAAAACAAGATAATTTTGAACTTTACAAAAAATTAATATATACTAGTTTCCTGTAGCAGCAATTACGGCAAGTAAGTTTCGGCAAGTTCTAGGTTCCTATTGTAAAACATGTTTTCACGCTGCTCCGGAATAAACGTAGCCTGTTGCCTAACGTCCTTTGTCATTTAGATTATCTACGAAGAGAAGATAACCATGTCACTTTCAATATCTTTAAAAAATAAGGTGCGTTCCCATTCTCATCTCATTTTTAATTTATGCGTGAGCCTATTTGCGTAAGTAAGCATTACAGATGTATAATATAATGGTTTTACTTACAAAAAGGTAAGATCCCAGCATTCAAACGATGAAATGCCTTGATTAAATCGTTAGAAACGCTTCCCATACGCAGTCAACAGAATAATTATCCTTAAACATTTACGTTGCTGTTTCATTAATTTCGTTGCTTAAACAACAGTTCGAAGCGTATAACGCTTTCCTTTCGTCTATTTGAAGGTTTAATTGGCATTAATTGTATCGGAGGCAACAATGATGACCGCCTTGGCAACGTCCAGAAAGAGTACGAAAAATCAACAAAATTTCGAAAAAATTTGCGTATTTCTGAATGCTTCGACCGTGTAGAGTTTTAGCCGTTAAATATAGCAAAAAAGAAGAAAATCGGTCTATATCTACTTATTTTGATGAATGAAAGAAAAAACCTTGCACTCTGAAAAATCAAAAATCCCGTGTAAACTTGTGGGAAAATATAATTGTCTCCTGGATTCGAACCCGGAACACTTTAGGAAGCGAAAATATTTTTTTAAGGACTTTATAGCTAGTAGAAACAAACCGCAGTTTACCTCACATCTTTACGACGAACGGTTCTCGAGAAATATGCCGCTGTAATGCTTCACGTACGTACGTACGGTTAGAATTTTAATATTATAAGAATAACCATGAATAATCACGGACCTGTCTACGGACAGAGTATCTATGATGATGATGAAGATACAGGTGAACCTCTACTTACGAACATTCAAGAAACGAACAATTCGTATTTACGAACATTCCACATACCAATGAATTGAGCCTCGCACTTCATTTACGAGCACACCCTCCCACACTTACGAACATCGGTCGCAGTAAAAACACGTAAACTTGTCATTTTCCGTTTGCATTCGAAACCGTACGGGCGCGTGTTAATCTACGTATTGTTTTTTATTACCCTTGAAATATGGAAAACAATCGTAAACGTAGTTTGTGAAGCTGCTAAGAGTTGTAAAAAATGTCGAGTGCTTTTGTTGGACACTAAAATGGACATGATATATAGATCAGAAAAAGGTGAATCGCTTGCTTCGATTGGTCGTGTTTATGGTCTCAATCGTTCAACAATTGCAGCCATTTTAAGAGACAACGGAAAAATTGGTGATCATATTCGCAATACAGGCTCTGTTCAGTCCGTGATTATAAGTAAAAAACGAAATTCCGTCTTTGAAGAAATAGAACGGTGTTTAACAATTTGAATTCAGGATCAAAAAAAACCAACGCTTCAGTACTGAATTGATTCTTCTCTTCAATCCACTCATTTGGGTAAGTTTTTAAAGATAAAATATAAATTTTAAGTTTTCCTTTGAAACTAAGTACATTTACATGAATACCCTGCAAGCCGCCAGAAGCGTTTGGCAGGGGGTGTCACAGCACCAAATGAACTCTAATGCCTCTGTCTTATAGAATCTGGGAAAAAATGATCTGTAGTATTTCTCGGTTCTAGCGATTGTTTCGACATATTTTCTCGTACGCTCTGCTCTGCTCTAGTTCTGTTTGTATATACATTTATGCATGTTATTATTTTGTAATCAATAACGTAGGGTTAAATGGAAGAGGGGACCTTATGGTCTCAATTTCGCCCTGAAAATAAAGTCACTCATCTATCTATCTAACATTACGTTCACTAACACCGATGGGTGCAACTATGCCGCGTACGTCTTCAACGAATTCGGAACTTTTAAACTTTTCAAATAATTTCCTTTTGTATTCAATTCTTCTACTCTTCACCGTCTGCCATTTCAGGTCCCTCGAGATCTCTGATACACTCGCATCATATCGATATTCTCCTTTTACAAATCTAGCCGCTCTACGTTGAACCATTTCGAGCTCCCTAGTTAGGCCCTCCTCGAAAGGGTCCCAGACGGCGCTACAGTATTCCACGACGGGTCGTATTAGGGAAAAGTATGCGATTTCCTTCACATTCGAGGGGCATCCCCGCAGGACTCTAGATGAAAGCCCTTGAACCCTGTTTGCCGATGCTATGACGGTTTTGATATGCTCTCTACTAGACAAGTTGTTACTGAGTGTGACTCCTAGGTATTTGTAGCTACTGACGTGTTTTAGCTTTAATCCAGATATTTCTACGGGTAACGGATGAAATTCAAGGAACGTGTGAAATTCATTGCGGCGCATTTCTCTACATTCAGGTCGAGTTGCCAATCTTTACACCACTTCGTAATAGCCTGAAGGTCTCTTTGCAAAGTCTCCTGGTCGTACGATATATTGTGTTGATTTCACCATACACAAGTGTGTCGTCCGCGAAGAGTCTGACTTTACAATTTATATTATCCGCTAAATCATTTATATATGTCAAGAATAACAGAGGTCCGATTACACTTCCTTGAGGCACGCCAGAAGTCACTTTGACGACGTCGGATGCAACTCCATCGAGAACTACTCTCTGGGTTCTATCCGATAGGAACGAGGTGATCCAATTTACAATTTTTTCGTTAATTGAATAAGCCTTTAGTTTTTGCACTATTTTCGCGTGGAAAACGGTGTAAAGGCTTTCCTAAAGTCGAAAAATTCTGCATCTACTCCTATTCCTTTGTCCGCTGCTTTCACAATATCATGTGTGAATAGATCTGTGTCTCGCATGACCTGCCTCTCCGGAACCCATGCTGGTTTCTATTCAGAGCACCTTTACTTTCGAGGAATCGCATTATTGAGCTGCCGATAATGTGCTCAAAAACCTTACAGGAGATTGATGTCAATGATATAGGGCGGTAGTTCTCCACTTTAAATTTACTTTCCGTTTTGTGTATAGGTGTAACGTGGGCTGTTTTCCATAACAAAGGAACTACTCAGTCGTCTAAAGATTTTATGAATGCAATCTTAAGGTACGGAGCTAATTCGTTCGCTAGCGAGTTTATAATGAACGCAGGTATGGCTTGTGGCAGTGGCGATTTTCTTTTATGGACCTGATTGAGCAATTTGACAATACAGCTTTCGGATATTTCTACGATATGTCGCTCATATTTGAATCTATATGGGTAGGGAAATCAATGACATGACCGCTGTCGATTGTGAAGCAATTTTCGAAGAACCGATTTAACATAGTGGCCTTAATAAAAGAATCGTGCACATTTTCACCGTTGTCTGTAAGTACGGCGATGCTGTATTATTTTATCATTAGTCTTCGCATTTTCCGCTAATAAGCGTGAATTTTTCATTCTAATGCGCTTCAAGGTCAGTCAAATGTTTTTTTGCGTCATGTTTAATTATTGACCCAGAAAAATGTCCATCTAGTTTGCGACTCAAATATAAGTAGGGTAGGGTAAAGTAGGGTTTGATCGGCCTAAAAAAGCAAGAAATTTCTCGATTTTTCTCGAAGATTTTGAATAAGAATATTTTTGAATGAAATCATACTTTAAGTTTCCCATGAGAAATAGGTTTGTCCTTGACTATGATAAAAAATTCTATATGGTTGGATAGCATTATAATTTCACAAGTAATGGTGTCTGCTGATAAAAGGAGCTCATCAGCTCAAACGTACAGCGCAAAATTTGTACAGATGTTTGAAAAAAATATAACTAATGAACCTTAAATTTCTTCACTGTGACGCGGATCTATTACGCGCCTTCGTGCTTGTCTTTCATTACTCTGTAAACTACCTTCTAACGTTAAAGGTCCATTCACACCTATCAGTGACGTGTCAGTTCCGTAAAGTCCTGTCCGGTAAGCATCAGCGATGACTATTCACACCTATCAGTGGCGTTTCAGTACAGTGTCAGTTCCATAACAGTGGCAACTCATAGCTTCAGTGTAGCAACGGCATACCGTGTCAGTACGTTGTTCACTATGACTATGTTTTCTATCGACGAATTGGCTGTTATCGCTTTAATTTTGGACGAAGAAGAAAATTCAAGTTTTTCGTCATTCATTTTACTAAAAAAATGCAAAAACTACGAAATTACTGCGACTGCAAACACTACTACTACGAAACTGCGTCGGAAGGTTATTTTGATACACCGTTCCGTATCAGTTCAGTATCAGTGAAAAGGAAAAAATATCGTCGCAACCGATATTGATATTCACGGAACGGACGCGGCACTGACACTGAAGCGAGAAGTACGGGACGGTGCCTGACATGTCCGAACACGCCCGTTTGAAACAATAGCAGCGATACTTCTTAGTACTGACACTGCACGGAAACGTCGGAACTGAGCGGACACGTCACTGATAGGTGTGAATGGACCTTAAATCATCACTTAAAATGGCTAGAAACAACCCATGATTGCCGTTTACGATTCATGACTATGTTTAAATATTTCGAAGTAACAGTTATATAGAAAACGATAACATGTTCGACCATTTAGTTGTACCGGTGCTGTAGCGATTCGAAGATACGAGAAAAATTCAGGTAAAATCGACGTTCTACTTTTCTGCAGATTTACTATAAAGATCAGAAGGCTTAATTGCGTTACCGTGCAAGAAACATTGCGCGAAAGTTAAAGATTTCCTGCCACTTTATTTCCGTTTTCCAATTTAGATGTTATTTTTAAAAAAGTAGATTATATCATCCCTGTACCATCGCTTTCCCCTTCTTATCGAGTACGTTCAACTTTTTGCTCATGTATAAATTTTCCAAAAAATATTTCAGCGATGTACCTATACGATTTGGAAAACTTTTCCTCGCTCTTTTACATTTTTCGGGCGCCTTGTTTATTTTTCTCCGCTTGTAATTCATTAGTCTATAATTTAGAAATGATTGTTAAACGATATATTTAGCATAATCTAGGAGAATAAACCCCAATATTTTCTCCTAATGACTCTTCCCCTCGCAATCTCAGGATGAGTAAGGCTCGATTTTTTGTTTATCGATATTTTGCAATTCGTCTCGGTAAATGTTTAACTTTGGAATAACTCACAATTTTCTTCGCTATAGGCGCTGTCTGTCGTAAAATTTAAAAGTTTTGTAAACGCTCCACCACTATTTTCAGCGAGAGTATTACTAAATGTTTATGAAGTAGAATGTCACCACTAAAACATCGAAAACTGGCCACTCCACGAGTGTTCTAAGCGGCAAAAGTAAACGCACTAACCTAAAGAAAGGGGTCGATGGAGCGAAGCACTTAACGTAATGTTTCTTCCTTTCTCTTTGCATTCTAGGGAAGCTCGATGCATATTTGAAACGGATTTCATTATGCGTACGACTCGTGGAAGCAAGAAAACCAGTCCGCGGACGATCATCTTTCGCAGCGGGCGAACGACTCCCCAAGCGTGTTTCTATCCGTATAACCTCTCGGAGAAAACCTTGCTCGGAGACCGGTATGAAAACAAAACGAGTGCTTTTGAGGACTGGGATCCAGTCAGCAGGTCGCTTTAGCTACGGAGGTCAAGTACTTTTAAAAGCAAGCGACGATACCAGTCGCAATTGTTTATCGAACTCTCCGCCAACTGCTTTTTATATTACTCTTTATTTTGTAATAATTAAATAAAATTTTGTATCGGTACGAATATTATTTTGACTTGTACGAGTTGTACTTTGAGGTAACATTTTCTGTTTAAATGAATGCGTGGTTTATTTTTATTAATGGCTGGTTCTTAATAAATGCATGTGCTTTCATTTTGCAAAATCTGACATACGATATACATTTTCATATGTTTCCAATTAAGGATTTTGTATTATCCATATGGAACTTATACCAATACAGCAGTGTACGAGATTTACTTTGACTCACTGTATATACTATGTGTGAATTCTGAATTCGAACCGATTACTTAAATGGACTTTCTTCAAAGCAAACTACGTTATATTTCAATAGGTTCTTTCGGAAAATATATTTTCCTAAGCAGTTTTTATTTTACATCTGGGTTACATAATGCCATTACCTGAGAAAACGCATGTTGCATCCCTTTAGTCTAATAAAACACTGATAATATAAATTTAAAATTACTTTGTTGTCATCATACCTTTTTTGGGATTCTAGAGTTAACTGCTTTTGTTTCAGAGTGAAGATAGGCCTGTCGCCGCCTTGTAAATATTTTAAATCTCAGGTGGACGCAGTATTGCTCTTGCGTTATAACGGCTAATGTATGGGAAAATATAATTTTTCCCTGTCGTGAACCTATTAGAATAATTAAAAATCTGTAAATACAATAAAATCATCTTTATCATGTATGTGCATATTATAGGCCGCCAGGTTCAGACGCAGAAGAAATATACCATCTAGAGACTCAAATAAACTCACTAAAGAAGAAGAATAGTAAAAGCATTATCATAGTAGGAGGAGACTTCAATCTACCCTCGATAAATTGGCAGAGTTGTAGCTTCATACCATCCGGTAGGAACCGTGAGTCATGCGAAGCGCTAATAGACATCTTCAATAAACATTCCCTTATCCAGGTAGTCAAAAAACCTACGAGAGCGAACAATATATTCGATTTACTAGCAGTTAACATCCCCGAGCGTGTTTCCGAAGTAGCTGTTGAAGAAGGAATCAGTGATCACCAAGCAGTTCGAGTACTTTTGGATATAGCTGTCGCAAAATATCGCAAGCCTAAGCAAAAAGTGTACATGTATAAAAATGCTAACTTTGAGGATTTCAAAGAGAAACTCATCAAGGTTTACGGCTATTTCAGCAAATCGACAAGCACAAAAAACGTTGAGGAAACTTGGAAAGCATTTCTATCAGAAATTAGAATGGGTATTAATACGTATATACCAAGTAAATTTATTAGCGATAATGGGGAACCAAGGTGGTATAATCGGCAGGTTAGGTGTGCCCTCAGACACCAAAGAAAGCTTCCCTCCAAATTTAAACGCATCAATAACTGTGTCACAGGAGGAAGTAATTTCAATTTCACATGAGTACAGAGATTATCGGACTGTCGGATTGTAAGACCAAAAAAGTTATGCGCAAAGCACTAACGGACTACAAGAAAAAGATTCTTAGTGAACATCCAAGTGAAAATCCCAAATGCTTTTGGTCATATATTAGAGAAGTTCAAGGTCGACGCCCAACCGTAGCCCCGTTAATCAACGACAAAGGAGAGGTAGTTAGCGATAGCACAGATAAAGGAAATTTGTTAAACTTATTTTTTCAGAGCGTATTTACTACCGAAGACGTGAGAGCGAAGGTCGTGGCGCCCGAACCAGGGAAGG
This sequence comes from Uropetala carovei, assembly GCA_036926305.1. Classification (NCBI taxonomy): domain Eukaryota; kingdom Metazoa; phylum Arthropoda; class Insecta; order Odonata; family Petaluridae; genus Uropetala; species Uropetala carovei. The sequence continues at coordinate 206,969 of JAXCHB010000063.1, read as the reverse complement.
AAAAAATGAACGATATAGTCATATCAGCGAAAGGGATAGCTCAACAGCGATAAGAAATCAGCCGACGTAGAGTGATACTATTCATTATTATGCGCTTTCCCTTGGTGCTATTGCACCCCCTGCCGCACGCCATTGCTGTGGCTTGCAGGGTGAACTGTAGATATAGATATAGTAAATTCCACAAATTTATTAATGAAATTTGCAGCACGTTCGTTTATGACCGCTTGTATTTTTTCTTTACAATTTCATCGATCCTCGTAACTGACAATTAATTCTCTTTGAATTTTATTTTACGGCTCGTTTCGAAAACCTTTTCATTAGTCGTCAATCGCTTGCAGTCGTTTTCTCACTTTCACGCACGTCCTAACTCCATCTCCTTGCGTGGGGAAATAATGGGCCGGGACGCGATTTTACGATAACCTCCCGTCGTCTACACGTGCATTCGCTCGCTCTCTCAATCTCGTCCGCCCATCTCCTTCCGATACAAATCCCACTTCACCATTTCAAATGCTAACCTTTTCAAGCGTTTCGAAACACCATTCCTCCCTTCCCCGAATTCGCGTTTCAGAAAATCCAAGAGAGTCCCGTGACTAGCTCAATAAGGCTCTTCCGTAAAGATGAAAATCTCTCGCGAAAGAGAAGCTCGTCTCTGCATAAAGACTCAATTATCTAAAAGTCTGTCAATACGCAGGGCCTCGGACGAATGTTTCGGAAGGCTTTTTCTGTTTGTCTGGAATAAATATTCTCTGAAACTGAAAGGTTCCCATTTCAACTCGTCGATACCGAATTAACGGGAACGCTGGTTCGAGTTACTTATGAGGTTGGCCTTGACTTGGTTAAGGAGTAGGCAGTTATTCCATTTTTCAAGTGCCGAGGACGACTCATTATCTCAGGTTTACTTTCGCTTTTGACCGAAATGCTGTCATCTCGACGCTCAAATACTATCTAGGCGCAACGACGTTTATATTTCCTAACATATGATTAGAGATTCTCCTCATATTACTACACCTGTTATGTTACTATCTCAAACACGATGTTTTTGTGAAAATGAACGTTTTAGGTCCCAGAGTCCGAAAAATGGGGTTTTTTGCAATTCCGTCTGTCGTGTATGCTCTAGAAGCTGAAGAGTTTAACAGAATCTGGTAACATTTTGTATGTATAAAGATTGTCATTCATGATAGAAATCCTTTTCAAATTTTCATCAAATAATTATCATCTACAACAGACAATTTTAGCAGGTGGTATTTCTACTTTCCATTCTACGCGGTCAAACGGTCTCTCAGTTAAGCCAACTGAGGGCGATTTTAACGTCCGAACTTTTCCCTAAGGAATTAAAAAACAAAAGCTCTCAATATACACCCAGCCCTCCTATAACACGTTCAGAGAAAGTGCCGAATAAAGTGTGTTCGTGTTAAGCTATGTACACTATGCGAACAACGGCGAACGAACGACCGCGAACGAAAGGATTTGTTTCGTGTGTACAGTAAAACGAACGCGAACGAATGCTTATGAATGCATGCGTTCGCCTTCACTAGGGTTCGCTAGCCGAGCGATAAATCAAAACAATTCCGCGAGCAGCGTGGATGGAAATCGCTAGCATACGCTTGCATTCGCTGTTCGGTCGCACATTCTAGTTGGATTTTTAACTGCCAAACGAACTTGCAGTCTTGCACGTGTTGTAAATAAAGAAATAAATAATGGAGTGGTCAAATGACATCATACTTGAATTAATTGGTTATATCGGGAAAGACCATGTTTCTGGGACCCGACAAAACAAAATTATAAGTTAACATAAAAAAGTGATGCATGGAAGGAGATTGCGGAATGTTTGAAGTCTCCTTCTTCTAGTTTTTTTCGAAAGACAGGAGTGATGCACTTGCGATAATAATTTCTTCGTCGGACATTGTAATTACAATTTAAAAAAAGAAAATGAAACACAATTGAGTTAGCGTTCAGCAAGACAACTGGTCTAAATAACCGAACATCAACGAATGCAAACATTCGCTTGGTGTAAACATCTTTACGAACGCACACTCCGAATTCGCGAAACTTCGTTCTTGTCGCTATGCAACCTGGAATGCTACATCCCAAGTCCGATAAACCGCGTTAATGCAACCCATAATCCGCGTTCCATGAATTTTTGGTATTGAAAACAAACCGTGTTTCAGCGAATCCATCTTATAAGAAATCTTATTATAGGAGTGGTTAGGGTAAATGCAAATATATATATGCTGGGAACGATTCCCCAAAATGATTATGTCCTATGTTTATGGACGCTATAATAAGGATTGGAGTGTCTCTGAAAGGTTAAGTGAAAGTAAACGGCAGTATATAACAGGGACACGAAATTTCTTAACTTCTAAAAATTAATTATTAAGTTTTGTTATGATAAAATTATGTTACGCTAAAAAGTACTTATTAATTTTTCAAGATTCGAAACGGTATTTAACGGGATAATATTATTATTATTCTGTTACATGATTCATAGAAAAGTAGCCTAACAAAACACGAGCCATATGATAGGTTAGAATACTATCGTACAAGCTTTCTATCCGAATGGTAATTTTTATCTCAGTGATAAAATGAGATGAAACGATAGAACTAAGGTAGCTAAGCCATATTCCGACACGGGCTTAATTCCGACACCCAGGTCTATTGCTAAAAGTACTGACATTGATGGTCAGTCTGCAGTACTTACCGGATGGGCATCTGTCAGCAAGGGAACACAACAAGTTTCATACTGATTGAAGTGGCGCTGGCTGTATTAGAGAACGTGTTGTGTTTTAGTGCGTCAGGCGTCGGTCTTGAGGTAAATGTCATTTTTACAAATAGTGTGTATCAAACTTTGAGAAAGTGATACATACTGTATATGATTTAAAAGCTTATTTATTGCTCTATATCGCTGCATAAGTAGTTTTAAGAATTAATTAAAAGGAAGTGAGCATTTGAGGAATGGATGACAAAGATCATGGGGTCCCTAATTCCGACAGATGTCGGAATATGGAACATAGATGCTTTTAATTCGCATTTAAGTGACACGTGACGGTGCCGGAGTTCTGTTGAATTGTGTGTACATTATAGACATTGTTACTGTGGTTTTCGAGCCTCTCTGTGATTAACCATAACCTGTATAACCTTAATAATTATAATTAGCTCGTAATTTCATTGAAATAAGGGTTGTAAATGTTTTCTTCAGAAAATGAGTAAGAAAAGAGCAAAGATTCCGGAGAATGTGATGGCGCTAGCTGTTGCGGCGGTAAAGGACGGTGTGCCTCTGAAAAGAACTGCCACACAATGTGGAATTGCTAGGAACACCCTCGGGTACCACGTTACTGCTGGATCTGCTAAAAAAAATATTGACCGTCCGTCTCTTCTGAATTGTGACCAAGAAAGAGAATTATGCCGCAGAATTTTTCGGTTAACCGAGGTAGAGATGCCGATAACTGGTCGGCTATTGAGAAGAAGTGTTTATATTTATTGTGAAATCAATGGAATTAAACACAATTTCAATGAAAAAACAGGATTAGCTGGTAGGAAGTGGCTGAAGTTATTTTTGAAGAGGCATAAAGATGTGTCAAACAGGAAAGCTCAGACAATGAACCAAGGTAGAGCAATGAAATTAAATCGCGTCAACGTGAAAGATTATTTTGAAAAGTTGAGAAATGTCATGATTGGACATGATTTCATGGGAAAACCCGAAAATATTTACAACATTGATGAAAAAGGATGCAGATTAACTCTCCACCGCTTACAAGAAGTTTATGCAGAAAAGGCGCCAAGCGTCTACATTTGATAGCTAGGAAATACTGTCTACGCCAAAGCTGAAAGAAGGGAAAGGCAAGCCAAGACGTCCAGAAATTAACGCAAAAGCCAAAAGAATCACCAGGTACTTATTCAAGACTGAATCGGGAAAAAATGGTCACAGAATGGCTGCACAAAAATGCTGTACTAAAAAAGCAAGTGCCTCGAAAGAAAGTGAGCAAGGAAGGTGTGAACTAGGTATACTAAAAATTTATGATGAAATAACTGCCGAAAAATAACTAATTATTAAATTTTATTTTAAAGTCGGTGGCCTTTCTAACAGGACCGGCAAAAAGAAATCCTGCAGATGAGACCCAGACCAGCCGGGGAATAGTGGAATGCCCTCAAATAAAAAAGAAAATTGGTTTTGCATCATTTGCAGAGAGGACAGGGTGGCCGATATGAAGCTGTGCAGTGATTGCAAACAGTATATGCACGAAGAATGTGCTGATCTAGATTCCAAATTTCGCGGAAATTTTGTTTGTCCTGACTGCGAAGATAGGTAAAATTATTTGAAGGCTTGTATTTATAGAAAAACTTTATTTTGACCATATTTTTGTCATTAATTTTTCTTTAAATAAATAATCTTGTTTCATTTACAATTTGTACTCATTTGTTCACCTTTCAAGTCCTTGTCCCTATGCGTGGCAAACAGTCGGAATTAGGAGCCCAGCGGTGTCGGAATTTGGGCCATGGGGTCCTAATTCCGACATTTTTACACATTTTATTCAGCTTGTTGTTACTGTGACAGTAATAAAGTCATTATCAAAATAATTATTATAGATGTAGATCATGAATCAAATAATCGTTCAACAAATTTTCAACTTTCTATGATGAACAACTTTTTCTATTTAAATTGTCAAAGCTTAGGGTGTCGGAATATGGCTCACTTACCTTATATGTAAAAAAACATACGTTAACTTCACTTTTAATGTATTAATTCTGACGTAGTTTTCGAAATTAATCCGACTAACTGCGATGCTTTTTCGTTGTATGTCACCAACCACTAAGGCCTTCATTCACCTTTCCACGGCCTTTTGTCATGTTGACCATGAGATATTGGAGGAGAAAACGTATCCCGCCCCTATTGACCCCGAGGAAGTGATGCGCTGTGTTCGTTGGATGGACGACGTAATGCTGGATGCCATCACCCCGAGGTAAGGGGTCACATACGCAAGTTAACGACCGACTTTCTAAAGTAAAATATATATGCTTGAACTTACATAAAAATACTCATAAGCTTGTATGTATGAGTGCATGCGTAACTGTACACATTATTTAATACTAGTATAAGTGCCCGTCAAAAATGACGGGGAGTGATTTGGTTTATTGGCACGATACACATTTTTTTAAATGTATTGAGTGGGCGTAAATTTGGATAATTCACATATAGAGTTGGTTAGCCGCTTCCTTTTATAATCTTCCGCACTATGAAAATCCTTCCTGGACTCTGAAATTGTTTTGATGCTCCTTTTTCATTTGAATGACGGGGTATGCAAACGGTGGTTTTCACATTTTTAAAATCTTTTATAACTAATTGAACATTTCTTTGAAAATAAAGGTGTTGTGAAATCTCTCTTTGGTTACTTGTCTCTCTCTCCCTTCCTACCCTTCCCCGTCACTCCCTCCCCCTCTCGCTCCTACCCTACCTCCTTCCCTATCTCCCTCCCCTTCTCACTCCAAAAAGACCAATAATTTATTTTTAATAATTTTATTTAATCAATCAAATATTACTCTGTAAACAACATTTGATAGAGCTTACTAATTAATCAATCAGCAGAATAATTTCTTTGAAAACCATCTGAACGAAAAAAATCACCAATTTATTTCAACATTGTAAACTGTTAACACACCAAACTTACCTAAATATTATTTTTCAAATGCTTTATGTCTTTATAGTGTTTAGAATATTAACGCTGAAGATGATAAGTGTAAGTTATTTTAAATTTATACGCCAGAGTTCAAGGTTTTAACCGCTTTAGCGGAGCAAGTAAATAGCTCACGCCAAAGCAAAGTTCATACGAAAACAGGTTTTCAAAAATGGAAGTTTCATTTGCTGAAGCAATACGAAAAAGCGCGTTATATTTATTGGGGTTTATTTAGAGTTATAAACTTAAAATTCTTTATAACTTTAGTAATATAATTATATGACATAAATCAATTTATTCGAAAAACAATTTTAAAATTTAAACTTACCATCTATTAGCACTTGCTCAAAATATTAATTTGAAAGTTTTGAAGGCACCACCTGCCACCCACCGATTTCTCAAAAAAATTCTTTCGCAGAGTAATAATCATAGATTACATGCACCCTGCAAATTTCAGTCTTATAGTAACTACCGTTTACCTGCTATTTTCATTAAAAAGCTATTAATGCTTCAATTGAAACAAATATTAAGTTTCAAATACAGAGCAGCGTAATAAACGAAATTAGAGTTTAATTAATGCAATGCTTCTACATTAATTATTTGTCCTGAATTTCATTTTAACTGGCCTGCCGTCAGATTTTCAAATGTATAAATCTCCTATATAGTTATGAAAGTTTGTTTGTTTGCTTGTTTATTTGTGCATCTATACATTTCCACACCGTTAGGCTAGAGTAATCATACTTTCAACACATACTTTCTTCACAAACAGGAAGATCGTAGGCTAATTTTTAATCCCAAATGTTTAATATTAATTGTACAAAAAGCAAAATAACTTTGTATGCTAATGGCAAAGAGTGAATGCTGGAGATGGGTCAGAAAGAACGGAACTGTTCTGATGCCTAACTGTTCAATAAAATAACTGTTCTCATAAACATCCTGTTCTCAAAGAACAGGTAACTCTACATCTTATACACAGTGAGAAAGGTGGAAAACGACTACTTTCTTACCCGTTATAGGAAGGCAGGGACTGATTAAACTACGAGTATTTTCCCAAGTCCAGTGCCGCGTTTACCATAAGGCAAACTAGGCAAGTGCCTAGTAATTTTAAAGATTTAGTTTTTGTTTATGGTTCTTTAAAATATTAAATAACAAAATATCCTCTATTTACAGTATTATACGATAAATAAATATTCGATTTTCTTTCATTCTAAAATAATGTGTTTTAATTTTCGATCAAAGGCCCCAGAAATCAGATTTGCCTAGGGCCCAAAATGTGCTAAACGCGGCACTGCCCAAGTCCTACTATTGATCTGAATCAAATTTGGTACGATTGTGGAGGGCTCTCAGAAATAATTCATACGTGGTATTTGTTTCTCTCTGCCCATTTTATTCAAAACGGCGGCCGAATTAATTCTTAAATACCATGTATCATCTAGAATTCCGATCGGATTTGAGCCAAATTTCCCCGGGCAACGCCGGGTATTTCTGCTAGTTCACAATATATGTGAAAATTCACGGGGATATGAATCCCTCGTTTTGTGCACATAATTATGCACACCCTGTTTTGGAAGTCATTGATCCATTAAACGGTTTGGACACACGATTAAAATCTCAGCCACAAAGAAGGCAATTCAGCGATCTTTGGTTCTTTTTAGAAAAGAAACTAATGGTCAGTGAATTACTGAGGATGGCTCCTTAATATTGAAACGTGTATCTGATTTTCCTAACTGCTTTATAGCTATAGGAATTACCTTGATTATCATTTGGACAAGAGCCATAAACTACTCTATAAATGTGAAATGCACTCGGTTTTTCCGGATTAAACTGTTTCCTGCCGCCAAATTCATCTCCGCACTAATCTCTAAGCCCAAACACAAAAAATAATGAAAATAAGCCAACGCCAGGTGAAATCGTATCGAGTACCGTTGTTTATTATACAATCACGAGATGTTTTCATTCGAAGAACACATTTCTGAGGAAAAATATCGTGCAAAACCCAAAAGAATGGTGCGAACACGACGCAAGAAGTGCCGAAGTTTTTGTTCCGGCAAAAGGAAAAGCTGAAATTCATCGCATGAATGTTCCTTTCTCCTGTCAAACACGCGACAGATTTTCTGCTTCGACTGCCTGTAAAACAATGCGGAAGGGTTTCACTCCAGTATATTCCAGTTGGTGGAGCATGCTTTCTCCAAAAAGTTTCTCCTTTATTGCTTTTTCGAATGCCCTTTCGGAAAATAGTATTCGAAAGATTTTTAATCTCAAAAACCGACGAAAACTTAAAGGCAAAGATTGTCGTTCGTAAAATCATAAAAAATTTCGTTTTGAACGAACATTATTTCTGCTTAAGCTAATATTTTATTATATGTAGAATGCAAGTAAAAATGATTCACTTTCGTAAAAGAATGAGTTGGGGAAAGATGTATGACCCACAGCCATGTACTTCAATTTAAAATTGGAGGTATTTGTTTCCATATGCATTAAGATGGAATACAATCAGAATTTGATTAGGGCAATGGCCACAAGGGCCGCGACTTTTGCATAGATAGTCGTATATAGAGGCAATAAGAGTAAATTTTGCAAGATACCACTAAGGAAGAAAGCAGGAGGTGTCGGCTTTTCGAAGCTCACCCCGGAAGACGTTTCCATGCACCACGCTACTGGATACAAGGCAACTTATTCATAAAGATAATATTTTTATCTTAATAAAATTAATCGCTTTATTCTTGCAAGAGAAAACGTGCACTCGTGCAATCAGGAACACTAAATATTTCCCAGCAACGTCCGTCGTGCTGTAGTCGTCCGCATTATAATTTCTTTTTGAGTGAAAACTTTTCTGATTGATTGAATTTTATCGATTATTCTGTCAACTGACATCATTCTCAAATCCTTTTACTTGACATCGGAAAACTATTAAATATGCCAATTTCATAAAACTCCGAATTTTTTCTTTGCCGCCTAACACTTATCCGTATATGGATCTCTTTAAATTGGAGCATTTATTCTCACACGGCCTGGCGAGCACCGGGCTTCTCTCCTTCACACACCCCTGAACATTGATGTGACACTTCCCAATTTTTCACGAAAAAGCTTAGGAAATTCCGAAAAGCGGGCGGTCGACTGTAAAAAGTTTTCTCGGGCCGCCAGTAGACCGCGATCGATCTCTCGAATCCCTTTCCTCACATTCGGAGGGCTTCTTGTCGGTGCGTGAAATCGCTTGTCAAAGGGTGGCGAGTGGAAAAAAATAGCCCCAATTCTTTTCTGTATTTTGGGAGCGTAATCGCTTTTGCCTTTAACAATTTTACGGTGGTTTGTAAGTAGTGTCCTAACTCACCGCAAAAGTGATTCATTCTATCAAGAAAGGAAGTGGTGAATTGATCACTACCTGATAAATCGCTGCATATGAATCTGAGATCAAAGAAATGTTTCTTTAAATATTTTTAAGCGGAGGGGGTAACAAGCAGAGCAACGAGTAAACAATCGTACATTCAGTTTTCCTCTTGCCACTAAAACTAACTCCATAAATGAATAAAAATAGGAGCTTTATATTTCCTGACGCAATACGAAATAGCGCGATTTATTTATTGATGTTTATTTAGAATTATAAGTTTAAAATTCTTTATAAATTTAGTAATCTAATTATATGACATAACATAATTTATTATTCAGTATATAATTTAAAATTTTTAATTTTATATCTAATACCATTTGCTCACAATCTTATTTTGAAAATTTTGAAGACACCCCCTGCCATCCGCCGATTTTTCAAAAGCATTTTTTCTGCAGTGCTATTGATGGCATTAAAGGACACAAAAATACTTCAAAATTTTCACTTTCTATCTATAACCATTTGGTCAGAATCAATTTCAAGTGTTTGAAGGCCAACCACCGATTTCTCCAAAAAATATTCTTCAACATAAATGGCATAATAGATCTCTTACGTCCTGCAAATTTCAGTCTTCTATCTCTTACCGGTTACTTGTTTCTTTTAATTTAATCGATTGCACAGATTGATAGAAAAAATAAAATAAAACATGCTAAAAATAATAGAAATTTCCTCCTTCCCAGTAAAATAATATTGATGTGCCCAACACATGACTTTCTCCATACGTAAGTTGTCAACTAAAATCAAATAAATACGGCGATAGGAACAGTTCAACTTACAGGCTTCAGCGCTAGCGATTCAATTGTTGTCACTACTACGCGCGCGAGCTGCCCACTAACCGTCAATTTCTAAGAAAATTGAATATCTCTTGAAGTTGAAATACTCCTCATACAAAAATTTAGTTCAAACAAAAGATATATATATATATATATATATATATATCTGTGTGTGTATGTGTGCGCGCGCGCGTGTGTTTTAACAAAAATTCAGTTTTAAGCGAAATATTTAAGAAAAACTAATATTTTACGAGTAAACCGCTACTTCCGGTTGACCGATTGTTATCAAAATCTTTTACAATCTTAAGAATATATATAAAATCACAAATATAGAATTTCATGCTGATCTGAATAATTTTTGAGTTAGAGCGCACGCAAAATTTGTCACACATACGGACTCACACACACACAGACATCATCTAGAAAACGGTCAAAACGTGTATTTCCGTTGAAATCTCAAATTCGATTTTTTCACGAAAACAATACTTTCTCTATACTACGTATATGGAGAAAGTAAAAAATATACCAACAGAGACTGGAAGTTCCTTAAAATAGGTTTGTAAAAATTTATTTCATTGCTTCACTCCTCTCCCATTTTCTTTGACTAATATAATGATCCATGTTGATAAATGATCCTGACCACAGGTACATCCACTGCTTTGGATACCAATAATAAGATTCACCCCAAGCAAAAGTTCAGATCATACCAGTAGATACTATGTAATTACATGCTTATAGCTAAAAGAAATCAAAATAAACATTCTAACCAACCTTTTTTTAAAATTATTAGTGATTGACTATAAAAAGGTGCTCATTAAAAAAATTAAGGCCTCCATCTGCAATAAACTCTATGACTTTTCTATCCACAGACTCCTCAGGCCACATCCAAATACATATACTTTCTCCAAGCGTTTAGCAGAAAAAGTAGTAGAAGACTTCAGCAAATTCATGCCTGTTGCAATCGTGAGACCTTCTATTGGTAAGTTTCTTCTGAGTATCATTGTGAAAAAATGCTTTTTGTTTATAGGCATCTTTCGCTTCCAGCACGAGCGCCTATTGTCGTCAGTCTGTCCGTCCGTCTGTGTCTGTCCATCCGCATGTTCGTTTTCGGCTTCTACTGAACGGATTTTCATGAAATTTGATATTAAGGACTTACTACCAAAGATAATAAGAAAATCGCAATAATGAATCACATACGCCAATCAGGGGTACCACTTTACTGGTGACAAAAAAGTAAATTTTCGTTATCTCGTAAAGTATTGCTCATATAAAAATATTTTCAAATTAAAGTTGTAGAACTAGTAAATTAGAGTATTTCTTTTCCTATATATTTTTATCGTAGGAGTAGCCGTTATCAAGAAAATCAAACAAGAATGTCTTAATTCGAGTTGAACTTTGAAATTTTCTTGTATGGTTATTTCTTCATTGTTGCTAACATAAACAATCTCACAAACAAACGCTTAATTTCCTTAGGTGTGCATGCAATATTTTTAAATAGGAAGAAAATGGATTATTTACGATGAAGAAAAGAACTTTAAAATGCTATTTCCCTTACGTACAGGTATATCCAGGTATATCATTTCTTTGAAATATTCCATTGCACTAAACGCACCCATTTGTGATATGCTGTACACTTTCCTAACTTGTTTTCTTTGTGTTTCTGGCTAATCAGCCTCTTGGACTATTATGCCATAAAAAATACATCCTAAAATCATACTTCCTCAAAACACTGGGGTAACTATCAATGTGTTATGTCCACTGGCCCACCTCATAAGAAAGCTCATTCAAGGCCATTGATATGGTTGGCTGGGGCATATTGAAAGGGTGTAAAAATATATAGAAAGTGCTATATCCAAGAAAGAAATTTTATTAATGTATTATTATATGTATTATTAAATTTTTATTTCATCAGAAATGTTTTGTAAGATTTATTTATATAGTTTTTGTAAAAGAATTTGTTTTGAAGAATGTGACAAAAAATAAAAATTGTCTACATGTGCACAATGAATACTGGTTATGCCAGTCTCAATAATAACTGAGCAGTTTGTGGGCTGCTAAATTGAAACCATTTCTTAAAAATAGCAAATAAAGTCAATATACTGAATTAAATAAGATGTGTATTACCAAACATATAAGGATGCCAAGGACGCTTGTTCTTTTTTTAAATAAAACATTCATTCATGAAAAATGATTTGAGACATACATTGGTGCTGACATCCATATTCAAGGATTCTTCAGAACTTTTATTCTGTCAAAGAGTCTTACCAAAAAATAACCCATAGTAGGATATATGCCGTGCTATAGTCATTAAAATAAAAGCAGAGGTTATACTGTATACTAAAGTAAAACTTTGAGGGACGGTTCTTACCCAGTTATTTTAGAGCAACTTACACAACTGTAACTGTAACCTATGAGCTGTTTGTTTTTAATTAACCTGTATAATTTTTCATAAGGAAAGGGTATACCCTATTCATGCAAAAAAACCAGAGGGTATACGGCATATACCACCATATACCCTCCACTACAGCACTGGATATATGGATGAACTGAGAGAAATGATAAATGTTATCCATGAAGATTGATATCATTAGCATATTTTTCTTTTATTATTAAATTCATTAATATGTTGTGTTTTATATTTCTAAGAAGATTTCTCCCTTTAACCTAATTGATGAATTTGGAATGTGATCACATGCTATATCTGTAAATTTTATTTCATTCTTTTTTGTGGTTTTACACCTACATATTTGGTTGTTAGAGTGCATTTTTTAAGTGGCATCAATGTGAAAATGTATGTTCAAAATTTCAGCTTTCATTCTTTTATACATTCAGAGATATTAAAAAGTACAAATTTTAAATGGGCCCCTATCTGACTTTATATTTTTCAAAAACCAAATCTAAAGAAAAACAAAAGGCAGTAGTACAGAAATCTACACTCTAAGTTTCAGCTCCCTATCTTTATGGTTTATCACTATTTTGATTTAAGCAAGACAGGTGCCAAACTGAAACTTTAAGCCCATATTTAAACAAGTTAGGAAAGTGTACAACGGAACACAAATGGGTGTGTTTCATGCAATGGAGTATTAGAAAGAAATGATATACCTGCACGTAAGGGAAATGAATAGCACTGATGGTGTAGTGGTTAGCGTGTCGGCTTTCCGTTACAAAGTTCCAGGGTTCGAACCCCGCGAATGGAGGTTTTTCACAAAAAAAACTATCATCAGTGCCTGACAGTAGGCAGCAGTACTGTCAGTATGGTATAGAGCCGAAAACAAATGATATTGGCTGGGTCTATATCCAAAAGAGCTGCAGGTGTGATCGGGACGATTTGAACGGCTACAGTACTGCGATGTGGAAACCAAGGGGGAAACTACCACATTAAAATTCCCTAGTAATGATTATATTGTTGGACAATATGAGTTCTCTCGAGGTAAAATATTCTGGAGGTAAAATAGTCCTCCAATCGGATCTCTGGGTGAGGACTGCCTTGAGGAAAGCATTTGTCGAAGGTAACTTACGCTTAGGTACTTGGAATGTAAAAACCATGAGGAAGGCAGGAAAGCTAGAGAACCTGAAAGAAGAAATGAGAAGAAATAGGATTGATATCATAGGGCTGAGCGAAGCTAGATGGGAAGGAGAAGGACAGTTCAACTCGGAAGAATTCACGGTAGTTTACTCTGGAGGAAGTAGTGGGGCAATGGGAGTAGCTCTGGTACTTAGGAAAGATATGATGAAGAGCGTGACAAAAATAACAGCAACGAACGATAGGTTGATGGTAATAAAGCTAAAAGCAGTTCCAGTGGACATATTGATAATCCAGGTATATATGCCAACATCCACTCATGAAGAAGAAGAAATTGAGGAGATGTATGAACAAATTAACGAGATTTATGAAGAAGATGGAAGAGGAAAGGTAAACTGCATAATAATGGGAGATTGGAACAGCATACTTGGTGAAGAACAAGAAGAAAATGTTGTCAGTGAATACGGACTTGGGAAAAGAAGCCGAGGAGGAGAAAAACTGGTAGAATTCTGTGTTAATAACGACCTAGTAGTGACTAATACATGGTTCAGAAACCATAAACGAAGGCTGTACACGTGGAAAAGCCCAGGAGATAGAATGAGATGCCAAATAAATTACCTCCTATTAAACCAAAGATTCAAGAACAGCATAAAAAATACTAAGACATTACCAGGAGCAGACATTGATTCATATCACATCCTTCTAATAGTCAAAGTAACTACAAAGCTTAAACAAATAAGGAAAACGAGAAGAGATAGACAGACTTGGGACCTAGAAAAACTGAAAGAAAAGAAAGATGCCTTCAGCACAAAGTTGGAAGATCACCTTAGAAATTTGGAAAACAAACCGAAGACCGTGGATACAGAATGGGAGGAAGTGAAAGCTAGCATCAAAGATACCTTGAATAAAGAGACTGCGAAACAAGAGAAGAAAATCATAAAACCATGGATCACTAAGGAAATGCTGGAGAAAATGATTGAGAGAAGGAAATGGAAAAATGTTAACAGTGAAGAAGGTAGAGCCAATTATAGATGCATAAACAATGAGTTGAGAAGGGTAACAGATAAAGCTACAGAAATTTGGATAAAAGAAAAATGTGAGGAAATACAAGAGATGGAGAAGTTAGGACGGTATGATATGATGTATGCTAGGGCACTGGAGTTAGAAGATAAGAAGCCTAATGGGATTCATGGTAAAGAAATTATTAATACAGATGGAAAAATAGTCGCAGAACCAAAAGATGTAGCACAGGCATAGGAAGAATACATTAAGGAACTATACAAAAAGCAGGCAGGATCGGTACAAATGGAACTGGAAGAAGAGAATTGCATTGAAGAAAACTTGGGACCAAGTATTATGAAAAGCGAAGTAGAAAAGGCAATACTGGAACTAAAGAAAGGAAAAGCTACAGGCAGCGAATGAATAACGGCAGAGGTACTTAAAGTCATGGGATCGGAAGGACTAAAAGTGATTACGAAACTAATTAATAAGATTTACGACTCGGGAGAGTGGCCTCAGAATTTCTTAGATGTAACAATGATCCCTCTAAAGAAGAAGCCAAAGGCAATACAGTGTAAAGACTACAGAACGATAAGCCTACTGTCACATACTTCGAAGATCATCACAAGGATTCTTAATAAAAGACTAGAGAAAAAGGCCGAAGAAATGCTAGCGGAAGATCAATTCGGCTTCAGAAAAGGACGAGGAACCAGAGATGCTATCGGTGTAGTGAGAATCATATCAGAAAGGGCAACAGAGTACAGCCAAGATTGCTGCGTATATTTCGTCGACTGGCAGAAGGCCTTTGATAGAGTAAATTGGGAACTGCTGATGAGGATATTAAAGGATATAGGTGCAGACTGAAAAGACAGGAGACTGATCAGGAATCTATATGTGAATCAAGTTGTAAAGGTCAGGTTGGAGAATGCAGACACCAGTGGAGTATATATCGGTAGAGGAATAAGACAGGGCTGCTGTCTATCACCGATTCTATTCAATATATATGGAGAGAGGCTAATTCAGGAAGCGTTAGAAGGCACGGGAGATTTCAAAATCAGAGGAAGGATTATAAGAACAGTGAAATACGCGGATGATGAAGTACTTCTAGCAAGAAAGGAAAAGGAACTCCAGAAAATGATAAATAGACTAGTGATAACAGGTAGAAAATACGGTATGGAAATTAATACAGAAAAATCCAAGGTTATGCGAATATCAAGTAAAGAAGAAGAAAATTTGAACATAAGTATTGGAGGAAAGCCATTAGAACAAGTTTCAGATTATAAATACCTTGGAAGCATCATAACGAGAGAAGCAAAACGTACCGATGAAATCAGGACTAGAATAACAAAAGCAAAAGCCGCTTTCAGAAGAAAGAAACTCCTATTAACGGGAAATATAAAGCAGGAAATCCACAAGAGGTTGATAAATGCTATGTATGGAGTATAGCTTTGTATGGGGCAGAAACATGGACGCTAAGGAAAAATTACATTAAATACTTGGAAAGCTTCGAAATGTGGACATGGAGAAGAATGCTGAAGATAAAACGGACAGATAGGGTGAAAAATGAGGAAGTACTACGAAGAATAGGAGAGAAGCGAACGATTATACAGACTATCAGAAAGAGGAAGGCAAACTGGATTGGGCATTACCTGAGGAGAGAGTGCATGATTAAAGAAGTGCTAGAAGGAAAACTGGATGGAAAAAGAGAAAGAGCTAGGAAAAGGTTTCAACTAGTAGACGACTTGAAAGGGAAAGAGAGCTATCAAGACATGAAGAAAACTGCGGAAAATAGGAGTATATGGAGAACCAAGTTTAACCTAGAATAATCACGGACCTGTCAACGGACAGACTACCTATGATGATGAAGGGAAATGACATTTTAAATTTCTTTTCTTTGTCATATATAATCCATTTTTTTCCCCATTTAAAAATATTGAATGCTCAAGTAAGGAAATTAAACGTATGTTTGAGAGATTGCTTATGTTAGCAACAATGAAGAAGTAACATGCAAGAAAATTTCCAAGTTCAACTTGAATTAAGACATTCTTGTTTGATTTTATCGATAACGGCTATTCCTACGATAAAAATGTATAGGAAAGGAAATACTCTTCTTTACCAGTTCTACAACTTTTATTTGAAAAATATTTTGATATAAGCAATACTTTTCGAGATTTGACGAAAATTTAATTTTTTATCACGTCAAGTGGTACCCCTGATTGGTGTACATGATTTTTTTATTATCTTTAATTGTAAGTCCTTAATATCAAATTTCATGAAAATCTGTTATGTAGAAGCCAAGAACAAACATGCAGCAGACGGAGGGACGGACGGACAGACCAACGATAAGCAAAATGCACCTAAAAAGATTCACTAAAAACCTACCATATTGTTGTATTTATAAATATTTCTAAAGTTGCTTCATCATTGTAAGGGTCTAATGATTCAGAATTATAAGGATATTAGTTTGCTAAATATAAATTCAATTAACGCATAAACATGATACTTTCAATTATATCCCATGTCAATTATAGCTTTTATTATTACCTCTACTCTAATAAGATGTTAATTGGTGAAGAGATAATGAGAACTTCATTTTAGCAGTCTTATTTATTACATTTCCTAAGTCAAGTTTTATCAAAACAAAGGAGAATACTCAAATGTTGAAAAATTTCCAACAATGTATACAGGTACTCCTCGTTATATGCGAGTTCAAAAAATGTGATTTCATTTTAATGCCATCAACTAATTGAGACTGATTGCAATTAATAGCACTCGCTTTAATGCAAATGCTTGTTGGGCGATCGAGAGAGGCAGGGAGGACCTACCTACATAATATATTTTGCACTTTGCCACTTTCACTGTGTATTTCCCTTCTCTGAACACACACAGCATCGAAGCCGAATTCCCTTTAGGAGCCAATGTTTGTTTTATTTCGCCTATAATCGACAAAACTGCATCCTGTTTTCACCCACTGGTCTTTCCCTCAGGTAAGTTCCTTCAGGAATAAGATATGATGCCACACGAGAGGAAGACGAAACTGCCAATGTGTCATTTGCCTTTCGGATGTCAGCACGACATAGCTATCATGCACCGTGATGTTGAGAAGGTGGAAGAATAACTTTTTCATCCTCTTCCAAGTAAGACAACTAATCTCGGGCTGTAGAGTGGTCAGAGTCTGAGAGTCGGATAGGGGCTGGGATAACGCTCTCACCCTATTTTCTGTTTTCTTTTGGTGTGAGGTATCCCCACCCCCAGTAGTTGGAATCCACCATTTTCTTTCCTTCCTTCTGAGTGAGAGAAAACGTACCCTCTCAGCTTCAAGCGCAGACTTTGCTGGCGGTCAACACCATGTTTTACTCGAATTTCTTAGCAGTGTCTAGCGTTCTTTTTCAAACTAAATAATTATAAACACAATTTATTCATATTAAAATGACATAGTTATTATTAAAATAAGAAAAAGGATGTACTGTACTGTACTAGACAATCAGTTTAAGTAACAGCAAGAATATTCTAATGCTTTTTGTAGCAGATCTCGCACATTTTCATTGATTCTTATGGAGAAATTATGTTCAATTTATGTGATTTCACCCTATGCAACTTTTTTTGGAACACAACTGTCCCATAAATTGAGGAGTGCCTGTACTTGAAATATAAGAACCTTATAAAAGATATAAAATAACAGAATTAATTCAATGGGGAAATTAGAACCTGTAACTCTTAGTGCTTTGGAAAAAGAACCTCGAAAATGTTTACAGATATTCTTAATAAAGAGGACATATTATTTCAAGAGAAAAAAAGATGCTTTATGAGAAACAACATATTCTTGTCATCAACAAAATAACATATTATGTGTATAAGAAATGTTTATGTAGTCTTGTGAATTCTGCCAACTTTGGTAGAACGTGTTAGTTACCATTAACTACCTAACTAAAATATAGAACAAATTGCCTTGAAATGAATCTTATAGCATGTACATAATACAGAAGCCTAGCATAACCTGGAGGTAATGTTTTTGGAAAAGGCTGGGCAAACTTAATACCATATGGAAAAAAAGTTTTCTCAAATCACATACATAATAACTGGTCATTAATGTATTACATACACAGCAATGTTTTAAGTAGGTACTGTCTTTAACTTAAGATTAATATCACTTGAAATATTATCAAATACCTGAATGACATGGGGCATTATGTATCATAAATTTAATTATATTTTGGGAGAGCAGATGATCATGCTATTATTTGATGGTATGCAATAAATTTATGATTTTCCAGTCTGCATCAAGACTTTAAATCACTCTTAATTGAAAGAACTTACAACCTAAGACTGATTTCCTATCTATAATATGCGCAACATGCAAGCAAATTTTTTGTCGAGTTCACACTTACTTGATGCTTAACTTGCGACTTCACTTTATGTGCAGTTACCCCAGTTTGGAAGGAACCCATTCCAGGGTGGGTGGATAACCTCAATGGGCCAGTTGGTCTGCTTGTTGGAGCTGGGAAAGGTGTAATACGAAGCATGTACTGTAAAGGCGAATATCATGCTGAAGTCATCCCAGCAGACATGGCCATCAATTCAATGATAGCAACTGCCTGGAAAGTTGCAACTACCAAGTAAGTGGAAGAAATTATGGGTTTTTTAAAATTCAAAATGTAAATGGACATTATAAAATCATTAATAAATACTATAAAGGACATTTTATAATAAAATAGTTTAAATTTAGTGCTTCTAATATAGTATGGATGATGGACCTTTGTACTATAACTAAAATGACATTTGCTGTGAATATAGATAATACACAAATGACAAAGTATTGCATAACATTCACATAAAATTCTAAGATTTGGAGAATATAGTTATACTTAGAAATTTGAAGTTTTCTGTATCAAAGGTTGCAAAATTTATTTCTTGCCATTTCTCTTGTATCAACAAGCATTGATAAATAATAATGTTTTAACAGATTGGCAGGCCGTTTATTGCCAGTTGATACGATCGGTAATCGTCGTTTCTCAGGTTTAATCATGGCAATATGTAAACGTTACGCAAATTAAACCTATATAATTATTTTCAAAATAGGACCAAAAAACTACAAATAATAGCAATAACATATTTTATCTACCTTACAATTTCCAAGTTTCCATCTATTCGTCTTCCTTTTTTCAATCACATTGAGCTAAAATTTCATACATTCAGAGATGATGGTAACTTATGGTTCAGAAAAACCTAATACCTAGGAAAATTGGCCCGAATTCGTTCCTAGGACATCTCTTTCGCTAATATGATTAATACAGACTAGCGTAAGATAGTTTAAAATAGTTTGAATCGATACCTGAACTCGTCAACTTTATGTCTGCGCGGGAAAAAGAGCAGGATAAAAATCCATTTCGAATTCGAGTAAAAATGTTCGGAATACCAAATAAGAGAGTTTTTCAGAACTTGAACGATAAAACGAATGTATTTACCTCTATTCCTTCGCATTCTGTCGTTGCCAAGATTGGTAGTGGTTCAAATTTTGTTTCTTCATGTGAGCTTCTTTTACCGTTCACACCATCTATCGGAGAATCAGCACAATAACAGATGTCTTGGTTCATCTAGGTTTTTTTTAGGGATGTCAAGGACAATATTTCTTTGGCCGGCCCTGGTTGCTTATTTATGCGCAGTTCAGCCACTCTATTGCATTAATTATGAACAATGAAAATTGCATAGCCGTTCACATATTAGACGTTGATGAAGGCCGATAAATAATACGAAATTTACGAGAATAATGACAACCATTTTCTAACTCATATAATTGAGGAGCTCTAAGTATTGAAAGTTAATGAGCAAGTCTGAGGGTTTTAATATTTGCGTCATATAAGAGAAATAAATATTTTTAGCTAAAACTGGCCATCTAAAACATTACGTGGGCAATGTTTTTCAAAAAGTATTTGTGAATTTTCTTTTTCAATTTGATTTTTCCTGATTCTCTTTAAAACGACATAAGGCAGATAATTTCTATTTTAGCTTTTGAATGCTAAACTATAACCGTTATAATTATTTTACATTAAATAAGAAACGTAAAATATCTTGTTATGGACGGCACCAAGATGTTTTAGTATAAATTAATCCTCGTTGATTGTATAGTTGGAATTCGTAACTCCAGTTCTCTGTGTATTCGTTACTGATTTATTTTTAAAAGAATCTTCAAATTACTCAATGATATAGGTACATTGAAATATATATATAATATATAAAAATAAACGTTAAAACCAGTAGATTGTTTCATATTTAAATTTTATTTAAGAATCATTTTCTTTAACCAACATCGCAAGTTCATACAACAAACTTTCACAAAAAACTACAATTAATACCTTGCAAATCAGCTTTTTCTGGACTATTTTAATATGGGCTATAGTGCTCTGTATTTGAACAAATCAGTAACGAGTCTTGGTCCTAAGCAATAGGATTCTTCCTTTAGACTAATTCTTATGAGAAATGGAATCTATTATGGATTGTAATTATCTTAGTGTTAAACTGACCATATTCTTGTGTTCCTTTTTCATGCCCTTATCTTTTCCTTATACCTAAAATCTAGCCTTAATAAACATTTCATATGATCCACAGAATAGTAAATATTATTACTACTATTATTCCACAGGGAAAAGGAAATCCAAGTATATAATCTTTCACAATCTGATGTAAAACCTGTCACCTGGAAAGAAATTCTGGATATGGGCAGAAATCACATTAATGATTATCCATTTGAAGGTGTTGTGTGGTACCCAGATGGTAACATGCGCAGCACACGAATGGCTCACAATATTTGTGTTATTTTCTTACACTTTCTACCAGCTTACTTCATTGATTTTATGATGTTACTCTGTCGTCAAAAGCGATTGTAAGTAAAGAACTTCCCTATTTTTCAATATTGCTAAACTATAAACAATGCTAACAGCTCATTTTCATGGTTTCATTTCTTTTGAAGCATGGTAAGAATCCAGCATAAAATACAAGATGGTTTAGAAGTACTTCAGTACTTCACTACACGAGAATGGAAATTCAGTAATAGAAACTACTTAGCTTTATACAACTCCCTGACCATGGATGACCAAAAAAGATTTTTCATGGATTTCAGTGTATTAGACTGTCAAGATTACTTGAAAACAGTAATCTTAGGAGCCAGGCAGTACTGTATGAAAGAGGATCTTAGCTCTCTGCCAAGAGCAAGGAGACATATAAGAAGGTATTAAAATGCTGATAAATTGAAAAATTACATCCCTCAATTTAGTAAACTCATTACTCCAAAGTGATAAAAATAAAGAAAATATACAACCTAAATATATTATATTCCATTAAATATTATTTGAGCTAATAATAATTTGATTTTCATTTGTACTCTCTTTACAGGATGTACTGCGTTGATAAAGCATTTTCTGTTATTTTCTACGGTGCTCTTCTATGGTTCATATTGTCATGGTTTGGCACAGCAAAGGAAATTCTGGATGCTGAAGGGTCAATAGTTAACAATGGCCTGCAAAATATTCCTATCATCAGAGCTGTGTTCCCATCACAAGAAATTTGATGCTAGCAGATATTGCCAAAAAAAATTTATTTTGTGGAGAGGAATTTATAAAAATGGTATATGTAAATTAGGCACAGAGGGTGGGATAAGATAATAAACTATTTTCTTTGAATAAATAAACTAATACTAGAAGTTCATTTTTCTTAAAATCTCAAATCAGAAAAATATATTCTTAAACATATCAACATGAACTTGTTCCAAACCTCACAACTATATGTTTGAAAACAAGTAAATATCACTCAATAGGGATTAACATTTGTACTCACACTTAGGTCAACTTCAAAGAAAATGAGATCTCTATTTTTTATGCGTGATTTTTACCATATACGTAGAATCCTTAACTAATTACAACTGTACAAACCTCTTTCAATAGCTATTCACTTTGAACCATGTGATTAAATAGTTGTTTTAAATATAATAAGGGTTTTCCAAGTGTTTTTTCAAGCCTGAAACTAAGCTGGACACATTGCATTACTTTCTCATATTAAAATATGTATAACACTAAAATATGTTATGTTCAATAGCAAAAACTACAATGAGGTATTAAAGTTGAAAGGAATAACAAAGAATAACAGAAAAAAAGTTAAATCAAACAAAAAAAAGACGATATTTCATTCATTTTCAACTTTCTCAATCTTCACACGTTTTGAAGGGCTAATTGCCTCTTCAACTTCTTTTTTAATTTCTTCCTTTGTCTTGCCTTTCAACCAAGATGTCATTAGAATACTGCTGGCAGATTTTGGCTTTGGTAACCTAAAAAAATAAAAAAATGATCACAGATATAGTATGAAATCTAAATTCATTTTTAGAGACTTTCACAATATGGACTAAATGTTCTCCCATCTTCAACTTTGCCATTTTGAAAGAGATACTATTAGTTCTTAATTGCTTTTCTTTTCCCAATAATTGCACTCCTTTCGATTCATTCATCTTTGAAACTTTTCAAATATTAAAGCTGCTCCACTCTTAACCGAGAATGAGACCTTTTATTTACATTTCTAATTGCCCAAAGGGAAAACGTACAAAAATAGTGCTCAATTTCCCTTAAATTTCATTAAAAATATCTAACAAACCAAAAAGCATAACAATTAGTACTCTCTGTTAATGATATGCAATCCAAGAAGTTTTATTTTTTAACTCTAAATGAATGCCAATTTACTAAAGACCTGTGTTAGTATTCCTGATTTTGTGATTTGTAGATTTGCAAAATAAATAAAATCTTCTATAAATATCTATAAAAATTATTACATAGGTTTGTTGCAGCGAGGATCTTTATTTCTTGAATTGTTGACAAATGTATCAACTGGATGCGATGACAAACATTTCACTGGCTGAAGCAAATGGAGAGCTGGTTTTGTAGCGACTTTTCCAAAATCAAGCCAATCCTGCAGTAATCGTATTTAGTTTAGAACCAAGACATTCAAATTGGTTTAATGTGAAATCAACTGAGTAGGTACTTACAATAACTTCATCTTCATTTTCTAAAATAGCAGGCATGCGGTGATGACACCAATTTAAAGATTCATTGGACTCCATTGTAAAAATTGTGTAGCTATATAAGTGCTCTCCCTTGGAAAAAAACAAAATTTAAGCTATGCAATTTAAGTTCGGGTGCCTCAGTTCAAAAAGGTGAATCAACATACCTCAGATGATTTCCACATATTAAAGAGCCCTGCTAGTTTAAGAAGTTTTGGTCCTTGCCAACCCATCTCCTCACTCCATGAATCATTCCAGGTAGATTCATCTTCAATTTTAACCTGTTTTAATTCAAAGCCAATAAAATAATCTTACCAATAACATGGTCCGTTTTTTATGTGAATTTTCATGAGTGGAGGAATTTATTTTATATGAAAGCCATACAGACCCCGTCAGGTTGCGGAGCATATATAAAATACGGCTGTTTGCGAGTTCCTTTTGTTGTTTGCCATTCATAAAATCCGTCACAGACCACCACGCAGCGACGTCCATGTCGTAGAGTTCCGCCGTATAAACGTGATTCATTTACGTTTTCCAATCTACAGTTGTTGGTAGTTAGTTTATGGTCGTTATAAGATCCCTAATGAAGATTTGTAAATAAAAACGATTTTTAACCCTTCAAAATATTACATAATAGTTCATTTCTTATTCAGATTTAACGTAACATGAATAACTTATTCAAGATACGGAGAAATATCGATTGCAGTGCAAAGAGCAAAAGACTGAGCAATTTTAAAACTATTGAAACTTACTTTATGCCATGGCGGAATCATCCCCCAAATCATCGGGTGAACAACTGCCTTGTCTGTTGATACTATATCAGGAAAATGTTTTCCTGATACAAGAACCGGGGTTACATCCGTTGGGGCTACATTATGAGAGGGTCTGTAATTCCAATTATCATTAGAATTAATCCATTCGGGCGCATAATATTTTTTGGTGTTCATGTCTTTCACACTGCATGCCCTACATATTTTTTCTGGGCATAGCGTACTGCGAACAATATAAAAGTATCATGAATAAAACAAGTAAAGCATAATTAATGAAAATTAATTTATAAAATGCAAATGTTTATAGGAATCATACCACGCGAGTCTTCCGCACATAATTGCTCACACATTTGCAAATACAAACAGGTCAGAAACGTCCCGCTCGTTTGAAGTAGTGTGCTGAGTATGCTTGCGCTCAGCGATGTTTACAAATATGTACATACCACTAATTTGAAATTGTATTCTGATTTTTATTTATAACAATAATTATTGCTATGACCACGATTTAAAAGAGCTTTTAATAATAATGAGGAGTAATTATATTCCTCCAATTCAAAATTTAAGAATATTACATAACGAAATTTTCGAACCAATGATGTGAACGAGAATTTTTTGTTTTTGGCGTACCATTATTTTCTTGGAAACTTTTTTTATTTGTGCTGGCATAATAGAATGCTATGCTGGAAATTCCACTGTTGTCGTTTTTAATTAATAATCCTATAAGCTTCAAACAAATACCTATAATAAAATCTTACATTAAAAAAACATTTTATCTGTAATAAAACAGGCATAAATAAAACCACAATTTTAGCTGTTTATTTCAAATTACAATCTATGACTAGGTATGACCAGTAAACATGGTATCTATTTTCGATTTGCATAATAACAAGCTTAAAGCTATAAAACATTTAGTAGGTCCATTGCTGAGACGCCAAATTTTTAACAACCGGTTCTCTAAGAAATAAATTTTTTCTAAACAGAAAACCAAAATAAAAATTATTCCAGGCACAGTTTATTTATTTAATAGATAGCCAATTACATTCTTTTTGAAAAATGTTTTATTATTTTTATTTTAGTGTTGCTAGAGTGCAAAAAGAAGTTCTGTCAAAACATTAAATTATTGCTTAATAATAGGTAACTTACCAGTAATCAAGTAATTTTCAAGTCGTTTTTTAGTTTTCATTCTAGATTTTGACTCTGAAGACATTTAATTTTTCAAAAACAGTTCATAAGTTTTGCAACCTAGTTAACAGATGGTTCTAAAACTTTTTCAAAATTTAACAACCAATTCTTATGAACCTGCTGCAGCTCAGCACTGAAGAGGTATATGGGTTAATGAAATAAAATAAAAAGTCCTTATTTATGTTAGAGTATTATTATTTTACCATTCTGCAAATGTTGTTGTATTGAAACTACAACATGATTTACTTTCAATCAACTGTCTTGTATTTAATAAACCGATTGTAGTCTCTGTTGACTATTAACATCTTGTTTTATTTTTTATTCTATCAACAACTGAGAAATCTCTCTAAACTGAAGCACTAGATCGGGTATGCTAAATACATGGCATGCATGCCAAAAGTGGTACGCTTGCAAATTTACTTGGCACTAGGGCCAGCGTGATTATTTGCGGGGTCTATTTATGTATGTATACATACCCGGTGGTGCAAAAAATGACGCTTGTAGTGCCTTCCTCCCTCTCCTCTGGTGATGGACTCTTTTTGTTGTGAAATTTTTGTTGAAGTTGGCCCTCCAGTCGGCTTCTCCATCTGGAATGTATTAATATGTTTTTTTTTAATTGTTTAAATATCAATACATGAGAATTGAGCCTTGTGCAGGGCCCCTATTAAAGTACGGGGCCCTGTTCGGGGGAACCGACTGCACATGCCTCACGCTGGCCCTGCTTGACACAAATAAGCCTGTATTTTCTATATAAAATATGAAATTCCATAGAGAATAAGTAAACAAGTGGCACAAAAAAAATTCAGATGAATAACATTACTTTCTTGGCATGCAACACAAAAATCATTTGCCATCCCTGCACTAGATGTAAACATACTATTGCATCAGGAAATATTTGGAAACAAGGGTGCTTTGCTTATTTCATTCCAAAACTCTTCTGGGTTCATATTGGAATTTATTTCTAGCAGGGCATCAAATTGAACCGCTGCAACAAACCACACAAATTTTCTGAACAGTGAACCAAACCAATATCAAATATTATTTTGTTTTGCTGAAGCATGAGCCAAACCAGAAGCTAATGCAACAAGGTATTTAGATCAGTTGGAGAATTTTAATAAATGCCCAAACTTGTTAGAAATTTTCCACAAGAAATGTGGCTGTTATTTTGCGCACAATGCATATATCTTAAGTAATTGTGTAAAGGTCACAAATTCCCTCTACGTATTATGATTTTCATAAAAGAGAAAAAAATAAGTAAACCAATAATGGATCATGAAACCCTATGGGGTTCTAATTTAATGGTGATAAAATGCCTACTAGGGATAAAGTTCTTTTGTTCAAATTTTGCAGTATGTATCTATGAATGAGTTGCACATATAAGAGAGTCAATGATTCAAAATTGAAAATATTGCAAACTGTAAACATAGCGGTGTGAAGTAGGTACTGCAGTCTGAACAGAAAGTTCCATTTTTGATTTATTTATACACAAATGTGGTCCTAACTAAAAAAATTGCCATTCACTTGAAGAAACACTTAGTTTTGCACATACCCTTGTCTCAGAGGTCAGGAAATATGTATTGGTATTCCATGGATTTTTTAATTTTTAATTTATAAAACCATTGAAAACTTTCAGAAGAGGGGATAGAATAAAAAACAATAACATTTATTTCAATTGGTAATGTAAATACAATCTTTAGAATGAGAACATTTTTTATTCTTGGTTCAATATAAAAAGAAAATTATTAATTTATTTACTTATTCAATTTTCCACAATTCCTGTAAAGGATTCAAGTTATCTTCGCTTTTAAGGCCCATTTTCCTTGATTGGCTGTCTTTAGCAAATCAGCGTGAAATTTTCCACAATTCAACATACCTGACCAAAATAAATTCACCCAAAGGTGGCTCATTAATTTTCATCATTAGCAAACTGCTGAAATTTTCTGCCAATAATTTAGAGCATAAATCTGTTGCAATCAGATCAAATGCAGAAAAACTCCTTGTACAATGCCGGAAGAAAAAACTGGGACACCTTAACGTTCTCCTAACGGCGAATTGGAGAACTTTTTCGAGAGTACAAACTGAATGACAACACTGCAGGAGAGAAGAGGGGAAAGGGGGGGGGGGGGAGAAGAGTGGTCCCGCCAGTATTCGCCACTCTGCTAAGCAAATCAACCGACCTAACACTTGTGTGAGGCCGAGTCCCCACTTGAAACGAGTTCTTATTCTAGCATCAAGGCCTGTGAGCGAGCTTCGAATAAGTCTTGTTGTGATCCAAATGATGCGGTGAAATAAAAACAACTGTGCTAGTGTCCGTAAAATACCCTAAGTGTAATTGATATTTAATAATCGGGCATTGACTCAGCTGTTTCTTTTCGTCATATCTGGTATGATATGAAATTATTTTAACAATTTTTTTTCGCCAATTTTTAGCAGAAAATGTCACGGTTTTACTGTATTTTTATCAATTTGGCAGCATGGTTTGATGCATTTTGGGTCGGACTTTTAATGAAATATTACAATTTTGTTCGCATAGGATAATTCACGGGTCCATACTTGCCGGTTGTCCAAGGCATGGTCTGAAGAAAAAAATATTCAACTATTGGATTGGCCGGCCAATAGTCGGACTTGAATCCAATAGAAAACGTCTGGGCGGTGATGGCGATAGGGGTAAATGAAGCCGAAAGACCAAGAAACGCCACTCAGCTTTGGGAGGCGATAGAGGATGCCTGGGAGGGTATTACAGAAGGCTTATGCCATAAACTAATTTCCTCCATGCCGAGGAGGCTGGCATTAGTCATAGAGAACGATGGAGGGTGGATTAAATACTAAAACAATTAATGGGTACTTACAAAAATAACTTTTTATAAGTAACTTTTATATTTTAACATTTATTATGATCGTTACTTCAAATTTGGTGAGATTATCTGCATAAGTTACCTTTTACAGGTGGAGGCGGTGTTATATTCAAATAATCTGGATATCAAGGCTGAAGACATTTCTTGTATGCAAATCAACGAAGCGCAACACGAGTAATATCAAAGGTAAGTAATCGGTACTATTTCACAATCATTATTGGCGTAAAGGTGCTTTCATTGCTTGTAATACGAGAGAGAGGGAGGGAGGGTGAGAGAGGGAAATGACTTTCAATACAATTAATGTTTCTGATGCCAATTTGATCTCCATAAATAGGTTGAACGATCGAATCTTTACTCCCGTTGATATTTCAGTGGGCATTACACTAGTAAGGTTTTAAAGGAGAAATATAAGACTCTGATTCCCATTAAAAATTTACCCATATGAAAGCATTAAGCTGGTAGCCTAGGCCGAAGTAAGGGAGATAGCACGGCAAATGAACATACCGCGTGCAACAATAGGCCGTCTACATAAAAGTTGGAAGACGGAATTATCTTTTGAATGTATCCATGCACGTTGATCATCCCAATAAAAGATTTGTTATCATGGTTGTTACCGTTTTTAAAGGGATTAGCGTCTACGAAATTGCGGTAAGTGCAAATAAATGCTGTCGGGTTAATAGCGATCATGAGTCAGTGCCCGATTATTAAGTGTCAATTGCACTTAGGATACTTTAAGGACCCTAGCACAGTTTTTATTTCAACGTTCAGGTAACTTACCTCGAAAATACTGGTTCACACATTGTTGATTGATTGCTTGAGTAATTTTCAGTGAATATAATCACAATTTTCGATTCATTTTCCGTGAAAAAAATTACTTGAGCGTCACGATTCCGATTAATAACGCAATTTCCGTAGCAGCGCCAATGCACCGCCGAGCTTCTTTCTATGTTGCCACAATCAGGGATCAATATGTAGGCTAAAGTAATCCCTTGAAGGCATATCCATGCATGTGGATCATCCCAATAACAGACATGTTAGCGTGGTTATAACCGTTTTTAAAGAGAGAGAATAAAAGTTACGAAATTACGTTAGTGATAATAGCGATCATGAGTCAATGCCCGATTATTAAATATCAATTACACTTAGGGTATTTTACGGACACTAGCACAGTTGTTTTTATTTCACCGCATCATTTGGATCACAACAAGACTTATTCGAAGCTCGCTCACAGGCCTTGATGCTAGAATAAGAACTCGTTTCAAGTGGGGACTCGGCCTCACACAAGTGTTAGGTCGGTTGATTTGCTTAGCAGAGTGGCGAATACTGGCGGGACCACTCTTCTCCCCCCCCCCCCCCCTTTCCCCTCTTCTCTCCTGCAGTGTTGTCATTCAGTTTGTACTCTCGAAAAAGTTCTCCAATTCGCCGTTAGGAGAACGTTAAGGTGTCCCAGTTTTTTCTTCCGGCATTGTACATTCAACTGTCCTGCAAGGTTATGTTTTGGCTAATTTAAATGGGTAATAACTCTACATCATTCGAAACTGCCAGGGGCATACTGATAGGCCCTGCATCCCCTGCAATGCAGGGAAGCCTCTACTCATCATTCGGCAAGAAGATCTTAAGTAGAATGGGAACATCATGCTCTGCTATAACTGCAGTCATGCAGAGTCACCCACTATTTCATTATGATTAAATTTTGGTGTTTCGTATGGCCAACAAACTTGCCAATGTACTTTGGCCATATAATGTCTGTGCTTTTTTATTTCCCAATTACCTTTTTAAATCTGGTTTTCCAGTAGTTAGCTTAAGATATGTCACAGGAATACTAGCATAATAATCTCCTTTAAAACTTGCTGTAACCCAACATTTTTAGGGGCTCGTCTATCTTCTCTAGTTATAACCTTCATTTTCTGATCCATTTTGACAGGGGTGATGTAACGATATTCTTTCTATGAAAAGATTATGGGATGTCTGACCAAAATATAATGTATGGGTAGTATACTTCTTCAAATTATTTGGTGATATTTTGCTATTAAATGTCCTTTTAACTTGGCAATTTACAGATATGAAATGAGAACTGCTTTTTGTTAAATCTTACCGAGATAATTAAAGTTACAGAGGATGCCCTGCTTCCATATATGTACATATTTATATGGACCTTAGTTTGGGGACTCGTGTTCCATTACTCTATTCAAAAGCGCAAGCCTGCACCTCAATTACTGAGATCTTTCACATACTTATAGACTTCTCAATTCATACACATTACGCAAAGAAATATTAAGTAAAATTTTAAGGATATGACAAATAAATATTACAAACTTGCTCTCGATTAAAAAATCTGTATATTTTCCCATTTTGGAGAAAAAAATCTGATAATTTGAAATCGTCAATTATCTACAGATTAACCTGCAGCACTTTACTAAGTTCAGAAATAGTGGAGCATGATGTTAAGAGATCTACAATCCAAAATCCACCAAAGAACCTAAGGATACCAGAACCGCAAACCTAACTTCAATCCTATGAAGTTTATTGTATTACGTAATGTTAAATGAAACAAAATTGTTTGAATTGTTATGTTTAGTTTGTTAGATTATCTTTATCAATTTCTTTGGATTAAAACAACTCGAAATGGACCATGAAGTGCAAATCGAAACAGAAAACACATAAATCGTCAAGTTCAACATTGAAAGTGAGGTTTTGATAAAGATTTTAAAAATCTTCTATAATTTACAATATAATGATATTAATCTTCAAACAAAGTGAAAAACCACAGAATGAATTTATTCTATCAATGTTATCCTTCTTCGAAAACGTATTCAAAAGCGCAGCGCGTTATTCAAATTTTTATTATTTACTGTTTGTCATGTGTTTCATGTAGGCGCCAAGACAGAACTATGAAGCACTCTGAAGTATCTTTGTACTTATTAGTAACAATTAGTTTTTTGAGACTGCATTAAAATGTAAGGAAGAAATACACTTATAGCTACGGTCCTGCGCTATTTTCGTATAATCTTTTAATTGTGAAGTATACGTTTTATTCTAAAAATGTCATCGCTAAATTCAACTGATGAAGTCTTAGAATTGCTTGAAACTTTATCTGTTCAAGAACTACAAGATAAAATTGATGACTTCCTTCCAACATTAATAATATCCTTTTATAAATTTTATATTAATAATAAGATGTTTACTTTTACGGTAGCATAAACATTTTCCTTAATTGATTGCTACAGTTCGCTTAGTGAAGAAGATGAAAATTTCAAAGCAATTAAAGTTGTTGGTGTTCTTATGAATACCTGTCTGCCATTGATAAAGATTCATGATGTGGAAAACAAGATTTTAAAGTTTGTTCTCCCAGCTGTGAAGCAGTTATTTCTTGAGGTATCAAATTTTTTGTAACTACTTAATTTCATGGCGTTACTTGTTAACATTACTTTCATATTCCTCTTTTTAGTCAATAACAGGAATTCGTTTCAAGTTCCAAGTAGAAGAATGTAATGATCAAGATAGTGTAGTTGATCATGTGGAGGGTTTGTTGAAGGTTGGTATTTGTCCTTGTCTTAATTTATTGAAAAAAATACTATTAGATGTGCTAATACTGTCATTTTCAGGTATGTCTTATATTGTTGGATTCCGTTGATTGTGGCCTTCAATATGTGCTTTCAAGTGAGAAAGTAAAAGTTAACGATATTCCCAGCCTACCAAAAAATATAACAGAAATCTTACTAGAAGCATTTAAGCATTGCAAAGAAAGGTAATTATATCTTCATATAGAGTATTATTGTTTTAATGTAGTTTTTCAAATGTAATATTTAATATTATTGCAGCGAAAAGTTGTATGGCAATTATTTTCAACTTCTGGGCGAAGATTTAAGTATTTTATTCAAGAAAAGTCATGCAATACAGGCACAGATTATTGCTGTTCTTACATCAAATATTAGTTTTAATTGTTCATACGAAGAAGATCTTGTTCTACTTACTGAAGGTAAATTTCTGCTGCATTATTTAATTGAATTTACTATTTTTATCATCTTTATGAAAAGAACCCTTTTGGATTAATGCATTTAATTTAAAAATCAAGTTTGTATTTTTATATAATTTTTATTTTCAGTTCTTGAAGTTCTTGAGGAGATTGGAGAAATTGTTACAGGTTTGGATATCAAAACTATGGCAAACCAGTGGAAATTTTATGCAAAGCTTGTGCAAGAAAATATTGAAAACTTAAAACAGCGTCTTGACATTTCACGTCCACTGAAGTTTCTTTCTCAAGATATAATAAGCGGAATGAAAAATATCCTTGAATCCGTATGTTATTTTTATTTGGCAAATAGCTTCCATTTTAATCATATTACAGTTTTAACTTTATTTGTTGTTCATTCTTACAGGACTTAGGTGATTCGAAGAATGTCACAAAAACACTTAAACTTTTAAATTTTACGTTGAAGTTAATCATGCTCTTTTGTGAATTGTTTGTTGGATATCTTGGTGAATGTCATGATGAATTATTAAATCTAATTTTACATTTATTAAGGTAAGGCTTGTGAATTTATTGATGCTTCATAATATTCTTCCTTTTTTAACTGATCAGAGTTCACTTTGTTTTCAGTCATTCTTATCCATATCTAAAACTTAAACAGATTCCAAGTAATGTGATCAATGAAATTGAAAGTTATTTGGTTATTGGAGTTGAACCTTTAGTTTCTCGTATCATGGAAGAAGAAGAGCTATCTAAGGTAAATTAGTAGGATTTTTGTCTTACAGTAAAGTTAATTTGAATAGTAAGTTCATTCAGCAATTTTTTTCAGGCATATTTTGATTTTGGAAAAACTCTGGATCAGCAAGAAAACCTTAAGCTAGGATTTATGCTGTTGTCAATTATTTTATTGAAAAATCTTATAAATTGTGATGAAGATGTTAGAAGGCATTGGCTCCAAAAGGATCAAAATTGTAATATTATTTATGTGATCTTCAGGTCTCTTGAACATTGTAAGTATGTACATTATCCATTAATCTGTTCTTAATTGATCATGAAACTATGGAATTCAGTACTTTATTTGTTGTAAAAGCAATTTAACATTGCATTAAAAATCATCAGGTATAAGATTTAACAAATATTTATATAGGTATATATTAAGTGAAGTTATAATAGGTAATTTGGGGTCATTTGTTGTATGTATAGTGACCAGTGCTTTTTTTGCGATGGTATGTGCCGGTACAGCATACCGACACCTTTTTTCAGAGCGGTGTTGACACGTCTAATTTCGGTACATTTTCATTTTTTTAATTCTTTAAAACTTGAAGTGATGAACGGCTTCCATAAATGTTAAACGTTTTGATTTTTTTTATCATCTTTGTTATTAAAGGTTCATCACAAATTCAATAGAAAAGGAGGAGAGGCTGCAGGAAAAGGTGGGAGAGACATTTTAAAATTTATCAAGATATGAGTACCAGAACCTTATTTTTTTTTTACAAGTAAAGCACTGATAGTGACTATATGTAGAATACCTGCTGATAATTTTTCATAAGTATTTGTTTACTCTTCTAAAAACTCTCTCCCAAAGCAATAAGCTTAATTTATCAGAAAGTCTTTAAATACAGTTTTAGGTTTATTTTCATAGTATGCTAATTGAGTAGTGGAGTCTGTTAGTTTATTGTGGTCTGCACTATGCTTGCATACCTGGGTAAGATTGAGTAATGTAAAACTGTGTAAAGTGAGGTAGATTTTCCCATAGGAATATGAGGTTACATTTGAACTTTTGTTGAGGTCAACATATGACATTTCAATCTTATTGTATTCAGCATTGATTCCATTTGTCCTTTCTTACAATCTCTATGCTGAATTGAATATATTTTCCTTTTTTGCTCAAATCATTTCAAAACCATGCTAAATCGAATTTTATGGCCATGCAATTTGAGGTAATTCTATAAAATGAAAAACCATGATAAGCTGAAAATTTGTAAATTGAAAATATATAAATATTTTTAGCATTATTTTTTATGCCCTTTTTTTCCTTCTTCTATCACTACCAGATCCTATTTATTTATGGGAAATGAAGTAAAAACTAGTAATTTGTAAAATATAAAATCTTAAATAGTATTTATTCCTTCTATTTACTCATTGTGAGTGTATTGCAGTTATCATGAAGTTGAATCAGTGTTCGAAATGGAAAATGTTATGAAATGGAACGCTTGTATTGGTAGTGAAATGGAAATTATTACGAAATGGAACGCTTGTTATAAGAGACTATATTTTTAAATGTCTGACGAAACGGAATGGTATCATCAGGGTGTGTGACAAGCTGGAGAGGCATTCTGGTTCATTCCGAGCACTGAGTTGAATCAATGAAAGTAATTCTGTGTAAATCATTGCTATTTTTATCCAAAACGGACTAATCCACACCAGGAGTAAGAGGTTGACGTGTCTATTCTGTGATTGTGATTCATACTCCTCAGACTCATTCCCATTATTGCCTTTGCTTATCATAACACTCTTTATCTTCATTCATTTCACTTGGGATATCAGAATTTTCTTCCATTGCTCTTAAATACGCTGAGAAAATATCATTTCATAAATACAATGTTCAACTCATAAACGTTTGTTTCTCCAAGTAAAAGTTAAAAAATATCCCAAAGATGTAATTATCATTAATAGGCATAGAAATTGCTAACATGCTAAATTGTCAGACTTAGACTGGCATAGGATATCATACAGATTTAATATATGATAGGGAGGTCTCATTGTCACTCCAACAGGGGACAGCAAAAAGTTAATATTCTATCCTTATATAAAATATATTTTTGCTTTCAGAATAAATATAATACAAAATTGACTGACCTGTTGCACTAATGCAGGTTTTTTAAAACTGGGTTCCATAGAACCTAGGGATTCACAAAAGCTCGAGGGGGTTCCATGAGAGGGAGAGGTCTGATGTATGCTGCCCTGTTGGTTAGGGTTCTAGGCAGAGCTGCAAACCGAACCGAAGCAAACCGAACCGAACCACAGTCATTTTAAACCGAACTGAACCACAGTCATTTTGCTGAACCGCGAATGGAACCGAAACCACTGATTAATTTTTCGATGAACCGAAAACCGAACGCTAATTTTTTGCAAAAGTGGTTCGGTTTTGTTTCGATCTCTATCCACAAAGTACGGACCAACGAAAAGACCAGGAATTTCCATTGGAAAAATTAGCGGGTTTGCTTCAAAGGAAAGAGTGCCTAACTCTTTCCTCTCTGATACTATTGTTATCCACATAAAAATCATGTTAGGATCAAAAATACAATTTTTTAATATAAATAAATGAAGATGACGATGAGATTGTAATATATTTAAAATATAAATTTTTCCTTTCTTTAAATAAATTCTTTCATTTAAAATAATAATGACTGCTGATTGATTTACTTACAGATTGATACTATGTGTAATGTTTATATTGGATAAATTATTTCTGGATAGTATTTCAAATGATTAATTTAGTTGAACCGAACCGCAAACCGAACCAAACCACTTGTCAAAATTCCTGTCTGAACTGAACCACTTCCAAAAATTTAGAACCGAACCACGAACCAAACCACTTCCAAATTTGGAAGTGGTTTGCAGCTCTGGTTCTAGGAAACATTATTTTAAATATGGGGTTTATGTGACTTCAGAAAGTTTGAAAACCTGTGCTTATAATCACTTTGATATGTATTTAGATAAAGTTGGAACAAAAATTTTCATTTGGCTTCAATTTCAGGTCATGTTGAATTGACCTTGAATCTTCGATTAAAAGGTAGCTGTAAGGGTCCTGCTATGGGAGGAAAAGATGATACTCATGGACTGTATGAAGCTTTATTGATTCATTTTTCTGCCTTTCTGACAACTATCACTGCAAGAAACATATCAATGTTAGAACAAGCTCTCTTAGAAAATATATGTCAAGGAAATGGCAATGTGTGGAGGGCTTTGATGGCTACAGATGTGTGGTGTTTAATTGCAAGGTATGAAAGGTGATCTTTCTGTAGTTCTGTATATTTCTGATTATAAGGCAATGTTTTTTCTAAAATGTTGGCCGAAAAAGTCATACTCGCCATATAATCACAACCAAAGTTATGTTTTATTTCTACTTCTCCCTTTCACCCACACTAAAATTCAATCTTCTGTGTTCTGCAAAGACAGCAGCCATCTGCACTTTCACTCTGCATGCTCAAGGACATCGCTAAATGTAACTTAACTTCTTATTCACCTTTGTCTTTCATTCACAATGTGACATCATATACAAGTCAGTCAGTTTAAAACGTTTCTTTCGTGGATGCAGTGTAGCTTTGAAGGTGTGTGTTTTAAGTTTTTTAATACCCTTTACTGGTGATTTAACCCTTAGCAAAAATGAGTGGCCACAATAAATGACAATGAACATGTAAGGGCCAGATTAACAAAGGATTGCAAAGCAGTTATGATACCAACGTAAAAATTATGCTGGTTCATGAGGCAGAAAAAACAACTGTGCAGCCACTAGTAAATTCAGTATAACTGAAAATAATGTGAGGCATTTGCAGAGCCAAAAGAATGAACTCCTAAATGTACTTTCTACTAGAAAGGCATAAAATTTAAATTGTATACAGCTAGTCTCTGCATATGTTCTTAAGTGATGTTTTGTTTTATATTTGTTTTAATTTACACTAAATTAAGTGTAACTTATCAGGTATTTTGGAATCAACATTCAGTATCAACACCCTGAATTTTTTTCTTTCTAAAATAGAGGATAGCCTTATTTTCAAGGTAGCCCTATAATCGGGCAAATACGATAATTGTTAAGTCTTGATTTCTGTAAATGTTGACCATAAAAATTGCTTGCTGATTTAACTTGAAAACAGTAATAGTTCAGATAGTAGGTCAATGTTATGAATATGAGTACATATAGGAAAAGCTTTCAGGCATTTTAGGTAATACTAGGGGGAAAGCCCCCTGCTCGCTGACGCTTGCCAAACCCCCTCCCCCTTTGCTTGCCTTTTCTTCATTCCTACCATGTACCTATTGGATTTAGATTTGTTTAACGGGAATATGTTTTGAATGTGAGTTTAATGAATATATTTTATAAGGGATGTATGTTTGGCTTTCAATAACAAATTGAGAAAATTAGTTGAATAACTCGATAAAAAGTAAACTTAGAGGGCTAAAATTCCCGGAGATTAAAAATGGCTGTCATATAGAGCGTTAAATAGAGAGAGAGAGAGAGAGACAACTAGAAATAGAATTTTAGTAATATAGATAAAAAATATAAATAACATAAATACTACGTTTGATTTATTTGCATTAAATTCATATCTTCGGTCATTTTGAGCAAGTTTTAATCTTATTTTCGATCTTTAAGCCTTTATTTAAGTGCATATGCACGGAAATTACAGAGGACAACAATACCGGTAACCATGGAATCTTATTATTGAAATGTTAAAAAAATTTATCAAAACTCGAGTATAAATTCAAAAAATGAGTGAATTTGAATGAGATTGAGTATTCGACAGTAAGAATAAAAATCCTCATTCATTTTTGCGTGTTTTAGCACAAATTTCATGTTGATAACTTAATTACAAGATATTTTAAGGAGCAAAAGAATGAAAGCCTTCAAACCAAAAAGGTGATTTTTACATGGATTTTATAATATAGAGAGACAATATACTGATAGCATTAATTTAGTGTCAACAAGTTAAATATCCTATTATTAACTGCTGAAGATCTATAAGTTTTGGAGCTATGTAGTTGATGATGGAATAGGATTATTAAATCCAAGTTTTGTTGTTATTCATTAGTAATTTATTATAACCATACATAAACCATAAAATTAACATACATTTTGTTTGAATTTAGCTAAAATATGGAGGTATATAAATAGACTTTTGAGGCTTTAAAAAAACCTTCCAAAATTAGGGTTGATGTATACACCTAGCATGAAATATGAACTTTAAATTCCAGAAAAATGCCATATAAATTATGAAGATAGTTGATCCTTTGTAGTTGGTCATCTTTATTTTGAATCAACTGTTTCAGTACTTACAATTAATTTAACAGGCATTTATTGTTGTCAGTCTTGATAAATGTTATTGTGAATTGCTAAAGATGTAAAAATGTAAATGTAAAATCATACATGTCACGTGATTGAATTTCCTGGGTACTTCCCAATAATTGAATCAGCATTTATTTACATGTTTTATTTTAAATTTTGAAAGCACAGGATCTTTGTTTTACCAAGAAAAAGATTAATGAGATGTAATTTTAGTGGAAGATATGCATCAAGTATGAAGCTGCACCTTTTCAAACCTAAAGTTGGTCAGGTCAGCTTATATGCTGAGCTGATTTATTCACTGTGATATTTGGCATTTATAAATATATTTCATAATATTTAGGAAATTAATTATTACACTCATTGCGTAACATATTATTTTAAAGTAAAGCTTCAATGTTCATTTATAAAATTCATTTTCTTTAAATACAGGTGTGGATCAGCCGAGTTCTGCTTTCAGCAAGTATGTCATTTATCAAAATTTGGCCAAAAAATATTGAATGATAAGGGCTGTCCAGAGGCAAGTTATGTAAGAATGCTTCTGGGTCGCCTATTCTCTTTGTTATCAATCAAAGACATGGTTCGGATGTCTGAACTTTTTCCACCAATTTCAAATTCAAGATTATGGCATGTGTTTGGTCTTAGCAAATTACCAGAACAATTGAGAACAAAACTACAAGGAGAACTTTTGACCAATGCTATTCGAGAAATTGACAGATTTTTCTCTTGTCAACCAAATGTAAATATCTACAACATTATGGTGAGTTGTATGAATCAACATTGAAACGCATATTTTTTGTACAAACTTAATAGGCTTTTGGTTACAAAGTGTAGCATTTCTCATCGTTATTATATTATTATTATTATCATTTTAAGCTGCATATTGCCTCAAAATAGATGTACTCTGAGTTGGATTTAAAGCATTTAGGAATTGATTTAATTTCAGACTGATGCATTAATTGGAGGCGCTGCTGCCTTGGAAAGTTTAACTAATGAACAAAGGAAGGAAAGTGATGCTGTAATAAGTTTTGCATCCAAAATGTCTGATTTTTGGTCCTCCATTCCAATTTCTTCTGTCTTTGAAAACTGCACTTCTCTGAAGTGGTTAGATAATTTTGTAAATGATGTATCCATAGCCACTGCTAATGTTGTACACATGTTGTCTAACAGCCAGATTTTACAGGCAAGTATTGCATCTAACTGCTTTTAAAATATAGCCTTCGTCAATAACTACCTAATATTTCTACAGACTTCATATATAGTTATTATATTTTCATCCTTTAATTTGTATGATTTTTCTGTTTTTAAAAATCTTAATATATTTTATACAACTACTGTAGATTTATATTTTAGGTTATATTATTATTTTTCAGTTTTGGTTTAGTCTTTCCAAAGGGTCCTACTCATAGAGCTGCAGAAATATGTTCATTTTGCCAAATTTCATGTTGACAATTATGGTAATTTCATGCAGTTATTAACCCTTAAAGTGCCAGCGGCGATTAGATCGACGCTCCATTCCCTTGCAAAAAATGCCAGCTTCGATTAGATTGATCCTCGATATATTTCATCTAGTTTTCTTTCTAACAGCAAGATGGTGTCATCCTTCTTCCTGCGTGCTCCTAAGATCCTTCCCCACGTATTTTGAGTATCTATGGGCACTTTATTTACCTAGGATGAAAATGCCCACTTCCTAAAACCCTTAGTCTTTGCTATGGTGTTGTTCAGAAAGGATTCTTTGCGTGATCGAGAGGAAGGCATTCCTGAGATTCTAGATGAATCTAATAGTAGTTCTACTAGTGAAGATTCAGATAGTAGTTATTATGAATTTGCCGCCTCCGCGGTTATGTCTCATCTTCAGAAAGCAGTTCTCCCACAAGGAAAGGGTTGCATGTCCATCAGTTTCAGAGAGCGACGAAAGTGATTCTGATTGGGAGGACATATCTGCAAGGCACAAAGATGTTGTCGATAACCTACTGATGAAGTATGCAGAGCTTCAAGGACCAAAACATGCTCCACCTCCCAATTCTGCACCAATAGATTATTTTAATATATTTTTTAGGAAAGTGCTCTTTTTGATGACGGTTGTCGAAACCAACGGGTATGCCGAGCAATTTTTCGAATCAGATGAATGTCTTACCCTATGATCTCGTGCAAATATGTGGCAGGATACCTGTGTTGCTGAAATGAAGGCCTTCGTTGCCTGTATTATCAATATGGAGATCACGTGCAAACCAACAATATAGTTACAGATCCGCCAGTGGTGAAACCTGATCTTGTACAAGAGTACAACAAATACATGGGGGACATCGATATCTCGGACATGATGCTGTATAGCTATCTAGATGAGAGGAGAACTTTCAAATATTGGAAAATGGTAGTTTTCAACGTAGTCTCGCGAATGCTATTGAATGCGTATATTCTCTATAAGGAGAATATACCTGCAGGGTAAAAGTCTATGGACCGACTGAAATTTAATATTTGTCATGCATTCACTGGCTAAAGAGTGGGTAGAGGCTACAGGTGTATCTGGAAGTTGTAGCAAACCTGAGGACGAGAGCTCTCCTGGTCCTTCACGTGAGTTGGGGCTGTGTCACATCTAGATAAAAAGAAAGATTGTTGCGAGTGCTCAACAAACACGAAAAAGAGACGATCAAGAACTATTTTCGTTAAATGTAATAAAGGACTTCATCCTGGATGTGTCAAAAAGCACAGGTGTTATTGAAAATTGTATGATAAATAACAAATGGTTTAATGCTAATTAAGAAAAAACTTAGGATTAGATATGAAGATTTAATTTTGCTGGTGTATTAAGGATATTGACATAAAATAATTGTAATTTATCATTATTATTGTTTCACCTTGCATTAAAATTATTTGTTAATATTTAAAGGATTAATACTGTTATTTTAGCTTTAAATAAGGTTTTTAATTTTTTATTATTAATGATATTATTATGTGTTCTATTTAATGTATTGACCTGTAACTTTACAAATCATAATACTATATATACTAAACATTCCCTGAAAAAGTTTAAAAAATATTACAAAAGGTTTACAAGTTAATGAAACATCTTCTAACTTCCTGCATTTTCTATTAAAATTGCTTGTCACTTTTTGCAAGATTTTTAGGAAAATTCTTGGCACTCAAAGGGTTAATAATAAATTTGCATTTTGTCCATTATACTGCTTCTTTAGACTTAATTTTACAATTAGGGATCCTCTCCATGTCAGTTATAATAATAATGTTAGTGCATGGCTAAAACAAAACAAGAGTATCTTTTGCAAGGAGAGGCAAATCCTTGCTTGGCTTTGGTTTATAACACAGCCAATATTGGTGAATATTATTTATTGTAATTTTTTATGGTTATTGGGTAGCTGATTACTATTATTGTATCTAATGGATAATTTTCAATTTTTATGTGATAAGATGCTCCCATGGGTTAGGGGGATATGCGTGACGGCCTGTGCATAAAAGAACTACCAGTGATCCAGTGCTTAATAATTTAGAACTACATTTTTAAATGTATTGGAGTTAAGTGTGCCAAACTGTTTTTCTGGCTTCATGAGTAATGAATCCATGACAGTAATTTTAGTTTATCCTTACCCTTCCTGGCATAGGAAGCATCTGGTTCCTAAGAACAATTAACGAAAAATAAGTCACAATAAGTCCTCCAAAAGATCTCTTGCTTTCAAAATTTCCTTATTTTCTGTAACAGACATCTGTTTGCAAGGATTCTTCCTTTTTAACTATGACAAAAAATGCAATGGCATGAGTTGTTAATTGTGAATTTCTTTTAAGTTTACCAGAAATGCACATCTGACATGATCACTATTGTATGGCTACTGCATTTACCTTTATCATCTGTTTTAAGCTTATTGCTTCATATGCATATTTAACATTGTGACTCATCTTCTTCCTGTCAATTTATATTTAATTTAATGACAATACATACAAAGGAATGAGGTTGAAACTACAAGAATCCTCTTGAAGTTAAGGATGCATGTTGAACAGAGATTATATAAAATTTATCTAGTGATGAAAAATTCTTAGTAAAATCCAAATAAAAGGAACGTTTTTTGTAATGGATAATCTTTTTTCCCAAAAATTTCCTTAAAATTTAACATACAGACATTAAACAGAATAATTGATTCATAAAATTACCTGTATTCTGCTGTACACTGTCTATACAAAGTATTCAATAGAATGTATGCACACTGGTTAACTATGAATGCTGATATCATAGCAATTTTTTTGTATTAATAGCTGTTCAAGAATATCAAATTGAAAAGATTGGTGGGAGAGGTGCCAAACTAATTTGTATCCCTTATTTGAACTGTATCTCTTAACAAGAAAGAGAAAGCAATATTTTTTTCTCTAGTATGATCTCTGTTTCTTCGTCATGTATTATGGTTTCCAGTTCCTGATTTTCATAATTTCAACATCATCATCTGTTTGAGATTGGCCTTGTGCAGGTGATTTTTTTATTTCAACTTTTTGGCTCTTATCATAAATCTTGTTTCTCCAGTCTCTGTCTATATCACATCCAATTTCAAAAGTTGCAGTTTTGGCATTGCATCAATTTTTATTTTTTATAGATTTATAAAATAAAATAGGGATGGTTTTAGATGAGCAAAAATGGTAATGTTTTATTATTATACTTGTATAATGTTATTTAGACCCAAAATAGGAATTATTGCTTTAATTATAATAATTTTACATTTACTTCATTTTAAAGCATCAAACCTTTTATAAACTATCAAATATTTTTAACCCTTAGATCATGACATCGGTCTGTCGGACCTCAGGGAAAATAATTTTTCTTATTGTAGCAACACTGAATCCCCTCTATGGCTGTGATGTTATGCACCTTTGCTTTGAGTTGCACTTAGTTCTCTTTGTTGTAACTGTGGTAACAAGTGAATTTTGATTTGAATTAATATTGATTTGGGGTTTTCATAGACCATATATTTCGTACTGAGTGAATTTTATTGTGGTCTCAGAGATCTTGTGTTTTGAATAACGCCCACTAGTTTTCCGGTATTACAGATTATGTGTTTTATTATGCAAACTGTGGAGTGGTATTACAGACCAATTATTTCTAACAAAGTTTTGCTGAATTTTGTCATTTGTATGTTAAACAAAATGGATAAGCTGTCTTCAAGTGGACAAATAATTTATTTGGTTCCCAGATGATATGTCCACAGTCTTTATGTCCACTGCCTTTATGTCCACTCTTTTATGTCCACAGCCTTTATGTCCACTGCCCTTATGTCCAGAGTCTTTCGTCCACCGTAATATATGTCCACAGTCTTTATGTCCACTGCCTTTATGTCCACAGCCTTTTCGTCCACTGCCTTAATGTCCACTTTTGTTTATGTCCACAGCCTTTTTGTCCACTGCCTTAATGTCCACTATTATATATGTCCACAGTCTTTTCGTCCACTGTTTTTTTTGTCCACTATTATATATGTCCACAGCCTTTTCGTCCACTGTTTTCTTTGTCCACTTTTCCATATGTCCACAGAGACTTTATTTCGAAGTATGAAAAATATGAAGGGCAAACCTGAAGATGGAGGAGAGTTTGAAGGAGAGGGAGTAATCCGAAGGAAACACTGCGGACATTGGTGTCTATCGACTAGGAATTTTATAACAATTACGAATATAAGGCGAAAAAATTAAAAATGGAGGGGGTGCAGAAGGAGTGGGAGGGAAAAGGAGGTGCGGAAGCAATCCGAAGGAAATACTGCGGAAATTGGTGTCTATCGACTAGGAATTATATAACAATTAC
The DNA here is from genome assembly GCA_036926305.1 of Uropetala carovei. NCBI lineage: Eukaryota > Metazoa > Arthropoda > Insecta > Odonata > Petaluridae > Uropetala > Uropetala carovei. The sequence goes on along the minus strand of JAXCHB010000063.1, from coordinate 162,954 downwards.
GAATATGAAGCTAAAAAATGAAAATGGAGGGGGTGCAGAAGGAGTGGGTGGGAAAAGGAGGTGCGGAAGCAATCCGAAGGAAATACTGCGGACATTGGTATCGATCGACTAGGAATTTTATAACAATTACGAATATAAGGCGAAAAAATTGAAAATGGAGGTGGTGCAGAAGGAGTGGGAGGGAAAAGGAGGTGCGGAAGGAATCCGAAGGAAACACTGCGGACATTGGTGTCTATCGACTAGGAATTTTATAACAATTACGAATATGAAGCTAAAAAATGAAAATGGAGGTGGTGCAGAAGGAGTGGGAGGGAAAAGGAGGTGCGGAAGGAATCCGAAGGTAAAGCTGCGGACATTGGTGTCTATCGACTAGGAATTTTATAACAATTACGAATATGAAGCTAAAAAATGAAAATGGAGGGGGTGCAGAAGGAGTGGGAGGGAAAAGGAGGTGCGGAAGCAATCCGAAGGAAACACTGCGGACATTGGTGTCTATCGACTAGGAATTTTATAACAATTACGAATATGAAGCTAAAAAATGAAAATGGAGGGGGTGCAGAAGGAGTGGGAGGGAAAAGGAGGTGCGGAAGCAATCCGAAGGAAATACTGCGGAAATTGGTGTCTATCGACTAGGAATTTTATAACAATTACGAATATGAAGCTAAAAATTGAAAATGGAGGGGGTGTAGTAGGAGGGGGAGGGGAAAGAAGGTGCGGAAGGAATCCGAAGGAAACACTGTGTACATTGGTATCGATCGACTAGGAATTTTATAACAATTCGAATACAAAGCTAAAAATTGAAAATGGAGGGGGTGTAGTAGGAGGGGGAGGGAAAAGGAGGTGCGGAAGGAAATCGAAGGAAACACTGCGGACATTGGTATCGATCGACTAGGAATTTTATAACAATTACGAATATGAAGCGAAGGATATAAAATGGAGGGGATGTAGTAGGAGGGGGAGGAAAAACGTGGTACGAGAAGAATCTGAAGAAACACTGCGGACATTTGTGTCGATCGACTATGAATTTTATAAGAATTATAAATATGAAGCAAAAAATTAAAAATAGAAGGGGGGGGGGGGGATACGAGGGGTAGGGAAAAGTGGTGTGGAAGAAATCCGCAGGAAACACTGCGGACATTGGTGTCTGTCGACTAGGAATTTTATATTTTATTCATCCAGGATGATCAATTCTGATAATGAATCTGGAAGACAAGGACAAGAGTAAGCAGCAGCTCTATGAAGCATTGAAAGTACGTTCTCATAGCTGGGCAAAGCAGAAGTAGCTTCTATATCTTAGGGATCCAATTCTTTCGTTAGTATTTCACTATCTTATTAGGCAAAAAATTTTATTTTTGAATTTTTTAAAAACCTTTTCTCGTTATATAAATAGGTGCTCCAAAAACTTGAGTTGCTTGGGGACCCAAGCAGTTGTGCAGGGGCACTCAGATCTATGTGGATGCCACTTTCAAAACAACGCCTAAGCTATTTTTCCAGCTATATACAATACATGATGTGGTGCAGGGGCGTGTATTTCCATTTGTATATTGCTTAACGAGAAGAACAGACGAAGGTTCTTATACATCAATATTTTAACAACTCAAACAACACTGTGACTTTTTAACTTATAATTTTAATCCAGAACTGGTCATGCTTGATTTTGAATTAAGTGCTATAAATGCAGTGCGGAAAACATTCCCCAATTCTACCATTAAGGAATGCCTCTTCCATTTTTGTCAATCCATATGGAACATGTAATGGCATCAGGTCTAAAAGCTCAATTTAATAATAACGACATTATTAGGAATGGTATACGGATGCTGATGGCATTACCGTTTATCCCTGTTAGGACGTGCTTGATATTTTTGACCACTTGCTTGCAATCCTCGACCCTACACTAGGGGATCTAGCAACGTATGTGGAAATAACTTATATACGAGGAAGGGAAGGCAGTGGGATGAGAGGAGCCATTCCTCCTAGGTTTGGTCTGGAATTATGGAGTGTAGGTATATGAGCAAACTGTAAACAGACAACAGCGGACCAACAACGCCGTAGAAGGGTGGCACTCACGCTTCCAAAGAATGATTCTTACGCACCATCCACCAGTTGGACATACATGTCATAGAGGATGTTATTCCTGCATCTTTCGTTTCGAGTATTTTTCTTTAAACGGATATTGAAGGAGAATCGATTTTTCATTCTACAAAGATATTCTACGACTGGTATTTTTTATGAACAAAGCAATTTGAATTAATGAAAGGAATCCTTTATGCTTCACTAAATATAATTAACCAATTTTTCGGAATTATTCTTTTGTGTGTGGGTATTTGTCGCCGTATGAGAGAGGCAGATTTTTGACCTTCTATATTTAACGTCATTTATCCGAAATCCTCAATCTATATTCATTGATTTGATTGAAGTTGCAAATACTCCCTAGATTTCGTGAAATACCTGCAATGGGATGTCTAAATTTACTTTGGGATCTTTTTTCTTTCCAAGCAGTTTATATGAAAATCTTTATTATGTTTCATTTTGAATTCCAGCGAGGTAATAAAGCAAGTTATTCCCTTGAAACACCGTTTGAAGTATTTTCCATAGATCGGAATTTTCAGGAGATTCAACTTTTTCGTAATTTTAATTTCTCCATGGGAAGTTATTTAACAAACAAATACACTTGGCATAAATGGAAATAAATGTCTTAACATCCCCATAGGAACTCATTTGTAAATTTACAAGTGGGGGATGCCACATCATTCTATAAGCACTCTTCTTACAGAGGAGGATATAGGATATAGGAGGATACTAATGTCTGGCCCAAACTACAATAGTTGGAGAGCTGAAATTTAATACATAGGTAAATCGAAAAAAATAATCAGGAAAAACTGCAACGTTTATTTTCTTGGCCGTTGAAAATTATAAACAATTTTACAAACATTTCATGGTTTAGGTACTTCTAAATGTGCTATGAAGCAGAAATTTTTTCTAATGGTAGAATTTGTCAAATAATGAATACGGGATTATAGAAATTTGAAAATTTTTATTCGTTCGGCCGTAATAAATTCCTAAATGTTAAACAAACTGACTAATGTTTATGTATATTATGAAGATCTAGGAAGCTGAAAATGTTAACAAAGTTAGGAAATAATGTTCCATTGAAAATTACATAAAAGTTTTATATTGTGTCTGTTAAAAATTCATAAATGTTAAACAATGAAATTCATATAAATGCACTACTAGAGGCGCTATAACGATGAAATTTTGCATAAATGTGAGGTATTCGTAAGCGTCCAAAATTACCAAATCAGAATGTTTCTCATACAACTGTTAAAGCAAGAGTGACAATATTCTTACCAATAATCTGAAGAAGGGGTGGATGTTAGAGGAACATAGCCCTCTAGTGAAAGGCTATTCCATTCTATACTTCGTATTTGGGAAAAACCCTTTTGGCAGAATCCCAAAAATACTCTTTCCCGAGGTTACACACAATGGCGTGCACTTCGGTTGGTATAGATAGGAAGATGAAACGACTCCACGACCAGCGGCAACATTTATGAAAGCTTCTTTTGGCCATTTCGCTCAAAAGACAAAGGGTGTAAATGGACGGCATGCAAGACCAGATGTCCCAGTGAATGGTGGGTCGTAGTGGGGGAGGTAAACCTTTCCTCTTGTACCTGAGTTTTGGGTGGGACGGCGTCACAGCACGACACAAGTGCGAGGGGTACGGAGGAATTTGAAATCTAAGGTCTTTGAATGCTGGGGAAATCCAGATAGCTCCTTTTGCCGTTCCTGCGAGAACGAAAAATTTTTAATTTCGTTCTCAACTCGGCGTTACTCGAACGAATATTTCGAAAGTCAGTACACATACGGAATGTTTCTAACACCGGAAAGGTAATTTTATGAAATATATTAAAATAATCGAGTTACTATCTGTATATTCAGCGATGCGCGAATTAGTTCAAATATGAAATGAACTAATCCTCACAAGCGTTGAAAAATGTTCTGAGAATATAGATAAAACAAAGATTACCTTAAATGAATCGCAGAGGAAGTTTAAACATTTATTGCCATTTCAGCCCCGAATTCCGTTTCTTCATTCATAAGTAAATCCTATGAAGATATTAACATTAAGAAAAAGTTGTGTATCAAATTTGTAGACTAATTTGAAGATTATTTAAAAACCGACTACAGTGAAAACCGGTTAACACGAATTGCTAGGGACCGACATACTTATTTCGTGTTATCCGAATTTCGAGTTAACCGACTTTCATGTTCACTGATTTAATGGTAACATTTTCATTTTTAAAATATGGAATTAGGCTCGTTGACAAATCCATAATACATATCTATAATAGGATGTAATACACAGCAGAAGATATTATCGCAAACATGGGAAAACCCTATCTCAAATGCCATTTCGCATAATCCAAAGAATTTTGCATGCATTTATTTTCGTGGGACCGAAACATATTTTCGTATTAAGCAGTATTTCGTGTAAACCGTTTCGCGTTTGCGAATGAATATATACCTACTGAAAAGTATAGGCGCTGGAACGGACCGAGCACGCGTTTCATGTTAACCGATATTTCGTTTTAAGCGATTTCATATTAAGTGGTTTCCACTGTATAAAAAATGAATTTTCATTCTTTTAGACGCTGTTTGGTACAAAGTAGCGAATTACTACGTGTAATTGTAAGTAATTTTAAAAGCAACGAAAAATGCAAGGCAAAATATGCTATACAAGTTTCTTTTGGGTGGGGGTGCGAGGTACCAAAGTATCACTAATTTTCCTCTGTTCTGACTGAAACTCTCCTATTATGTTCCCCGATTGTCCTATAGAAGGGGTTTCCTTCAGATTCTTTCCGCACCCCCCTTTCTCTCCTCCTCATACTACACCCCCTCCATTTTCAATTTCTCGCTCCATATTCGTAATTGTTATAAAATTCCTAGTCGATCGATACCAATGTCCGCAGTATTTCCTTCGGTTTCCTCTCGTACCCAATTTTCCCTCCCCCTCCTACACCTACCCTCCATTTTAAACTTTCCGCTTCTTATTCGTAATTGTTATAAAATTCCTAGTCCATCGATACCAATGTCCGCCGTTATTCACTCGGATTGCTTCCGCACCCCGTTTTCCTTCCTCCTCCTATTACACTCCCTCCATTTTTAATTTCTCGCTTCCTATTCGTAACTTTCATAAAATTCCTAGTCGATCGACACCAATGCCCGCAGTATTTCCTCCGGTTTCCTCTCGTACCCCCCTTTCCCTACCCCTCCTACTCCACCCCTCCATTTTTAACTTTCCGCTCCTTATTCGAAATTTTTATAAAATTCCTAGTCGAAGGATACCACTGTCCGCTGTGTTCCTTCGGATTCCTTCCACACCCCCTTTTCTCTCCCCCTCCTATTCCACCTCCTCCATTTTGAACTTTCCGCTTCTTATTCGTAATTGTTACAAAATTCCTAGTCGATAGATGCCAATGTCCGCTGTGTTTCCCTCAGACATCTTCCGCACCTCCTGTTCCCTCCCCCTCCTACTACACCCTCTCCATCTTCAATTTTTCGCTTCATATTGGTAATTGTTATAAAATTCGTAGTCTATCGATACCAATGTCGGCAGTGTTTCTTTCGGATTCCTTCCGCACCTCCTTCTCCCTCCCCCCCTACTACACCCCCTCGATTTTCGATTTTTTGCTTCATATTCGTAATTGTTATAAAATTTCTAGTCGATCGATACCAATGTTGGCAGTGTTTCCGTGGGATTCCTTCCGCAACACCTTTTCCCTCCCCCTCCTACTAAACTCCCTCCATTTTCATTTTTAGCTTCGTATTCGTAATTGTTATAAAATTCCTAGTCGATAGACACCAATGTCCGCAGTGTTTCCTTCGGATTCCTTCCGCACCTTCTTTCCCTCCCCCTCCTACTACGCCCCCTCCAATTTCATTTTCTAGCTTCGTATTCGTAATTGCTATAAAATTCCAAGTCGATCGATACCAATTTCCGCAGTATTTCCTTCGGATTGCTTCCGCACCTCCTTTTCCCTCACCCTCCTACTGCACCCCCTCCATTTTCATTTTTTAGCTTCATATTCGTAATTGTTATAAAATTCCTAGTCGATAGACACCAATTTCCGCAGTATTTCCTTCGGATTGCTTCCGCACCTCCTTTTCCCTCCCACTCCTTCTGCACCCCCTCCATTTTCATTTTTTAGCTTCATATTCGTAATTGTTATAAAATTCCTAGTCGATAGACACCAATTTCCGCAGTATTTCCTTCGGATTGTTTCCGCACCTCCTTTTCCCTCCCCCTCCTACTGCACCCCCTCCATTTTCATTTTTTAGCTTCATATTCGTAATTGTTATAAAATTCCTAGTCGATAGACACCAATGTCCGCAGTGTTTCCTTCGGATTGCTTCCGCACCTCCTTTTCCCTCCCACTCCTTCTGCACCCCCTCCATTTTCATTTTTTAGCTTCATATTCGTAATTGTTATAAAATTCCTAGTCGATAGACACCAATGTCCGCAGCTTTACCTTCGGATTCCTTCCGCACCTCCTTTTCCCTCCCACTCCTTCTGCACCACCTCCATTTTCATTTTTTAGCTTCATATTCGTAATTGTTATAAAATTCCTAGTCGATAGACACCAATGTCCGCAGTGTTTCCTTCGGATTCCTTCCGCACCTCCTTTTCCCTCCCACTCCTTCTGCACCACCTCCATTTTCAATTTTTTCGCCTTATATTCGTAATTGTTATAAAATTCCTAGTCGATCGATACCAATGTCCGCAGTATTTCCTTCGGATTGCTTCCGCACCTCATTTTCCCACCCACTCCTTCTGCACCCCCTCCATTTTCATTTTTTAGCTTCATATTCGTAATTGTTATATAATTCCTAGTCGATAGACACCAATTTCCGCAGTATTTCCTTCGGATTGCTTCCGCACCTCCTTTTCCCTCCCACTCCTTCTGCACCCCCTCCATTTTTAATTTTTTCGCCTTATATTCGTAATTGTTATAAAATTCCTAGTCGATAGACACCAATGTCCGCAGTGTTTCCTTCGGATTACTCCCTCTCCTTCAAACTCTCCTCCATCTTCAGGTTTGCCCTTCATATTTTTCATACTTCGAAATAAAGTCTCTGTGGACATATGGAAAAGTGGACAAAGAAAACAGTGGACGAAAAGGCTGTGGACATATATAATAGTGGACAAAAAAAACAGTGGACGAAAAGACTGTGGACATATATAATAGTGGACATTAAGGCAGTGGACAAAAAGGCTGTGGACATAAACAAAAGTGGACATTAAGGCAGTGGACGAAAAGGCTGTGGACATATAAGAGTGGACATAAAGGCAGTGGACATAAAGACTGTGGACATATATTACGGTGGACGTAAAGACTCTGGACATAAGGGCAGTGGACATAAAGGCTGTGGACATAAAAGAGTGGACATAAAGGCAGTGGACATAAAGACTGTGGACATATCATCTGTGGATCATTTATTTAAATGACCTGAAATTTGACACTAAAATTTACCAATTATTACGACTTAGTCCAAGAAGATCCAGAATCTGAAGAAGAAATTGATGATTAAGATGATCTGATTACATTGAACAAGTGAACATCCAATCAGAAAGTAACAGTGATTCAGAAGAGGAACAATAGAAAATAATGATTTGGAAGACGAATCAAAGATCTCCATTGAACCCTTCATTCATGTGATTATTATGGGAGAAACGATTTTCACTGGAAGTCAAGTGAACCTTGCAGGGCAAGGAGAACACTTCAACATAATATAGTGAAAGGATTACAGGAGCAAGTTGACTTCTTTTGAGAAAAAAGTTTATTTTGAAAGTTGATGCAGTTAAAATTGATTTTGATTGTACAAAATTCACTTCATATTCTTTTAACATAGTATGCTACAGTATTTAATTTCAAGATAATAGTATACATGAAAAATTTATAGTAGTCTTAGAGACCAGGCATTTATACTTATGACTGATATTCTGATGTTTTGGTCTAGGGGTTAATGGTAATGCTGATGTTCTTTTGTAGTTTGCATAAAGTATCATATTTCTTATATTTTTTACAGATCCTAGCTGTACTGCGAAATGATATGCTGCAAAATTTATATTCAATTAAAATGGCATCACTCAAAATTTTGGAAAGATTGGCCGACAGATTTTTAGCTAGTGACATGCTTCAGGCACAAGTATGCCGTGAGGTGGCAGTTATTTTCTCTTTGTTACTGAGAGATAAAAATGTGCTTGTACAGCAACTCTCTATGGAAGCATTCACATATTTTTCCCACGTTACTCAGCATGAGCAGATTGTTGCTATGGCCGTCAGTGGAAGTGAGGAATTGAAGATATCAGTCAGAAATTATTTGATGAAAATTCCCTTAGAGAATACCTCAGGAAAAGAAATTTCCTTTCAAGAATATGTAAAAAAGCTGTCTCACTTAAAGGCGATTCATCATTGTGGAATAATGAAAACAGATAAGAGCATATCAGATGTTAAATTGTTAAATACTCACAATGATTGTATACCTGAGGGTGAAAGCATTAACAGATCTAAAAGCAATGTGGAATCTCAGAAAAGGAAAGCGGATGATGATTTAGTTTTGATTGTTAAGAGAATGAAAGAAGATGTTAATTACATAACAGAAACTTATGCGCACAAAATTTTACCTTCTGTTGTGCAGGAGGAATTGCAACAGATGGCAAGAAAGCTCACAAGTATGAGATAAACTGTTAATTTATAGTTTATTATGTAATCTATTTAAAAACTGTAAATAAATCACTTCACAGATTGATTTTCTTAACCTTTTAGACATCGAAGTTCAATTATTTGTTTCTAAGATAGTTTCTGTCTGAGTTATAGTAAAGTTATTTAAAGCTGCAAAATTTTTCCTGTACTATTCAACTGAAAATATTTGTATGTGCTTAGTTTTTACCGTTTCATTATTATATCTATTGGCTATTTTGCATAATAGATATTTTTACTTTGGAATGCGTGTTAAATTATATAAAGCAGTTTTTATTTGTATTATACATCTCTGAAAAAATTATTACGACCCATGGACACTTCAATCCAAGTGATTTTAGTTTTGTAAATTCAAATTCTGGACTGGAAAAGGACCACATAAATAAATGGTCAAATGAGATGTATGTTTTCAAAATCTTTGCAGAAGAATCAGTGTCCAAAATTGCAGGAAACAAGCCGTTCAAAATATGTGGAAAAATATCCAGATCTTACCAAAATTGACGAAGCCCTACTCCAGCTAGATATTACCATAGAAGAACAGTACCCTTTTCTGGCCTAAAACATGTTGATAGGGTATGTAAATAAATTCAGCATTGACTCAAAAGATTCTCTGACCAATACCTGTTTACAATAATTGTTATTTGTCATGGATGTTTTCCTGAGGAACATGATGAATTGGAAAATAATGAACAATTGGCTAACTAACCCATTGACTTAGATGTAATAGACAGAAGTATTTTATGGACAAAAATGTAGCTACAATAAATTATTTGATAATTTAAATATTCTTACAATAATATGAAATACATCAAGGTACTATCAACACAACGTAATATTGGATGTACTGGGGGGAATAAACAATTTCATCTTTAATTTGTTGTTAAGGATATAACATTGAGTAACCAAGAGCATTTTTGAGGTATAACAGTACTTTCTTTACAAGGTCATGGCCCTCAATACCGCTTAACAGCTGGACATAAACCATATGCAAAACACTGTTGATGGTTTGGTTTTTTATAACCTTGTTTTGACTATTGGAGACACCTAATACAAATACTTAGTTTTTCATATTTAAGTGCTTATTCTCAAATTTATCGTTTGGATCTTATTGTTAGCCACAAGACAAGCTTGATAATTCTTTGAAAATACTCAAAAAAAGTTCCCTGAGTAACCAACAGTTTGAATGCCATACTACATAGCAGGTTTGCTTTGCGGAGGTCCTTCGTTTGTTTTTCCGAGTGTTAAAGCTTTTAATTTTAAATCCTGTTGAGTTTCCTCGGAGGAGAGCCAGGTGATATTTAGTGTACAGTTTTATAATGAAGTGGTTTATCTTATTTGAGTGAATATTTTTAAATATCACATAATTTATTTTCAAACGGGGTAATGAATAGCATGGACTATTATCTCAACTTGTGCAATAGATTTAAGACTTTTACAAATCCTACATTTCAATGGATTATCAAGATGCAATATTTTTCAACCACTCTAAAAGGCATTAACTGAAAAGCAGTTTTACTCGGACAAAAAGGTTCAAACAGCAAACAAGTTGCTTAGAAAACAACCAAAGAAATTCTATTTGGTCAGATTACAGACATTAGTTTTGTGATAAAAAAGCATATTGAAAGAGGAGACAGCATTGAATAGTAGAGGTGTCCCTTAACCTATAGTCTGTTCACTAGCTGAAGTCTTTTGGCCTACTTAGAGCAAGTAGCCGATCACGAACGTTTCCCCTTTCATCACCCCTCTCAACTTTCGTGCGGGAGAGCAGATACTGGTGCGCGTTGCCAGCTCTTGCAGATTTTTGCCTTCAGCTGATATACTACGCAATTTCTAAATAAAATAGTTCCCATCCTTCTTTTTGATCCGGCTTTGGACGGCGGTAGAAATGGCAACGCAGGCCGATGTGATCTCTTCGAGAGCAGGAGTAAGACTGGGTTCCTCCTCACTACCTTCCCAAACAAACCGTCTCCTATTGGCTGCTGCTAACTGGCGTACGCCCCGTCGTCAAGGCCAAGAGACTTAGTGAACCGACTATAGGTCTCAATAATTTTTTCTGGTTTTCATTTGAACCTCCTAGTTTTCATTCGGGAGCTTAATCTGTAATATTTTTAAAAAAGCTACTGAATAGTCTTTCTCTTACTGCCTATCCAACCATGGCATTGTAGGGTCCAAAGCAGTTGATGCTCTCGTATTCTTTATCACATGGTACATTTTTTGCTATTATTTAAGATATTTATATGCATAACCATCTACTACTGCACTTATGTAAGCAGGAAAGAGAGAACAAGTAAAAATCTTATTTTCTAATTTTGAATACAATTTGAGGTTAAACTCAATCCAATTGCATTTTCTATTATTAAAATAAGGTATTTTATATAATAATACCTATATTTACTTGAAAAAGTCTCAAGAATAATGCAGAGTTGTTATAATTTATAAGTTAGGTAATCATTATATCCCAATAAAAATTCTTACCATAAATCCTTCAAAAACTGAACTAATAATGATTAAAATTTAACCCATGGATCAAAACTTTTTGTTATACTAGGTATAATTCAAACAAATACCATGACACAGTTCTTTAAAACTCTCAATTTATAAACAATACATATGACATGAAAAAAAATCATTTTAAATGACTCTCCCAGGAAAATAATTAAACAGCATATTTTGTATTGATAAAATGGTCAGTATAAATATATTTATGAAATAATGTACATCTATGAGGCAATATAGGTCATCAACAAATTGTGCTGGCACAGTGTACACTGACAAAGAAAAGTTATCTTTACATTGCTTATATACAAACATGCTATTTGTGGGATGAGTGCTTTCAATATAAATAATTTCTTTACTTAACAAACAGACACTATCCCTTGACATTTTTAGCATGGAAAATTTGACAAGAATAAGAACTCAATTGGTAACATCCAAGTGTCTTCTTTGTGGGTAAACAAATTCCAATTACTGAATACTGAAGCATGTTTATGAAAGATTTACATTAACTGCAGTTATATTCAGTTCAACCAAAATATATTATGGATGGTTAACTCCAGTTTTACCTCACTTCAAAAGTAATTATTGTTCACTCAAACAATAGATGGTTCTGGCTTTCTTTAGCCCAAACTGTAACCAGAGTTGTCAGCAATACACCTTATACTTCTGACTGAAATACAATAGTATATACTTCCCAGTACTGCCCAAGTGACTAAAGATAACGAAAAATACAATGACCAATTCCTCAATTATTTCATCAAATCATGTAAAAAAATAAGCAAAATAGATTGCAACTTAATTGATTTGAAAAAATAAAAAGGGGGTAAGCTGCCATTTAATGACCAAGAACTAACGATGAAGAGAAAAAGGTTCCATTTTCAGGTAAAAGTAAAAGTTACGGAAAATCTTTTTCTAACAATGGCACTACATGAAATATAGCTATAGTAAAATGATTTTCCCTAGAAAAACAATATATTACTCATATTAATGGCTACAAACAAATGATTCAGAACTTTTTAAAAAGTACAACCAAAGCTGCAATTTGTATCATTAAATGTCTCAAACTGTAACTGTGCCCAAAAATAATTTGTTTCGGTGTTACAATTATGTGCACATTTAGTCTATCTAGCCAATTCTAACATCACTAAACAAGAACTAATACATTAAAATATGCTATAGATATTCATTTAAAAATACTGCATTAAGGCCACAGCTGCACTAAAACATCATCTTTTGCTTAATTGTGGTAAATAAACTTTGTGTTTAATATTTCACTTAATCTCATAAACTTTTATTTATCCTCTTAATATGAAAGATTTCAATCAAATATAATTCATGTTTCGGTAGCTAACTTCTTTAATCTTTTCATAAATGTATATTGAATTATTTAATGAACACTAGCAGAACTTTTTAATGGAATCTATAACAACTTGATTAAGACTTTGAAGATGATTTTGGCTTAGTTGACATCTTACGATAAAAGTTTTAACAAATCATTTTTCCAACAGAATACATTCGTTCTAACAAGCTGAACAAGTTAAGTTTTTCTGGTTTATAGCCAACTACTCCATTTAGTAAAATAGCTTAAATTTACATTTCCTATTGTTTCCTTTTCAAATATAATTTGATAGAATGATAAAATGTACATGGAAGGGACATCTGGCCATTTCATCAAAAAAATCCCACCATCAACCAAACAAGGCTTTTCTATTAATAAACCCACCTTACTCTAACGATGATGTTAAATATTCACCATTGTGAATTTTATTGAGATTGAAGCAAACTTTATGGTGCATATGTATGAATAAAAGCAAATGAGAAGAGTACAGAATTTATCTGATAAAGCCTGTTATGTATGCTAGATGTGAGGAAATCCTGAAAAATGAAGCTTGAATGTAAAAGCAAAGAAAAACAATTTCAAAAGAGCATTGATTAAAAGCTACATTATAAACTGTAAAAGGATTAATTAATCTCTCCATTTAATTTCATTTCCAACACCTGAATTACCAAAAAGGTCCCTTATTTAAGGCTCGTTTCCAATTGATTACATTTAGAAGCTCTATATATATATAAATGACAACAGGCAGTGGAATGTTTTTGTTGATGACATCATTTCAGAAATGAAATGAAAAAATTAGAAATTTTAATTAAAATTTCTACACAAAAAGGAATTGAAATGAGGTAGGGAATCAGATCATCAGAATGTCAAGAATTTATGGAAGTTCAATTCTCTGAATACTTTTAATTAACTGCATTTACAGCAAGATAATAAATCAAATCAAATAAACCTAAATCAACAGAGAATTACGATTTAAAATAACCAAGTAGATGATGGAAATCAAAATATTCCCACAACAAACTCCACCGTAAAATCACATGAGATTCATACAGAAAACAAAAATATAGTGTATGAGAATGTTTCATATAATACAATATGAATAAAAAAATAGCTGCACGTGCTTATTGGGCAGTAAAAGATTTAAAAAAAAACAATATAACTTTTATAACTGGGTATCAAAGCTGGACTGAAAAAATCTTATAAAAATTCTCGCCGAGATTCGGTGTTATTATGGACAACTCATGTGTTATCTTACAAGCTGTCTTCCTCCTTTCCCACTTACATTGCAGCAACAAGGTGGCACCTTTAGATGCCAGCAAAAAACATACTTGGAGAAAATGCCTCTTTGGCTCATACTTTAAGTGGAAGCTTTTCAGTCTTTGATTCAAAATCAAATCCTCAAAGATTGCGAATGTGCTTGGCACGCCTGAACAACAGACAACAGGAGCTGAGACCACTGCCAGCTTTAGAAAGCTCTGACATGTTCAGAGAGCGACGTGTGAAATCAACAACTTCTTCGAAGACCTAAAACATCAATTTAAAGATACTGTAGATAAAATAGTGTAGCACATAGCAGATATTAATTGCAAATGTCATTATTGTTTTATACTTATAATATATATAAATAAAATAATATAGAATCACCTTATACGATTCAGGAATTTCCTCTTTGGACCTATGAATCAAATAATTGTTAATGTATAAAACATTGGCTGCATCATCTTCAGGAACAGTTATTGTTTGATAGGTGAAGGTCGCTTCTCGTTCAATGCGCTGAAAAAAATTAAAATGAATAATATAAGTGGGTCATTCGGGTAGGAAATAACTTCAATATTTTTCATCACACATGGCACTGACCTTGAGCACCTCCTGTGCAGCTTTCCCAGCACCAACGCACATCACATCTGGACCAGCCATTGTCACCATTGCTTTCAAATGCTTAGGTTGGCTTACCTAATTGGATATGTTAAACCGAATGAGAAGTTCCTGATTGCAAACTTGTGTTATTGAAAGCAGGAATGATAACAGAATAACATGCATATTTTATAATACAGTAAAACTCCGTTATAATGAACCTCACTAAGCTGCGGATTCGAATATACCGTGGGTCTAGTCATGTCCCCCAAAATGATTCCATTTATTTTCTTCGTAAATAACTTTGTTTCAAATTTTACCGGAAGTTATTTTCTTAGTAAACAACATGGTTCAAACTTTACCGCGATGCATCGCTAGACCAAGTCCTTCGATGTTTCAAGCATATTAACATGACATCTTTGCCTGTCATTTATAAAAGTAGTAAGAATGCCTGGATGACTTGCAATATTTTCATGCCGTGGCTCAACGACGATTTTGTGCCATCGGTAAAGAGTTACCTACGTTCACTAAAACTGGACGAAAAAGCTCTACTTCTGCTGGATAACTATCCTGCACACCCTCCTGATTCTCTGAAATCAAGAGATGGAAAAATAGTAGCGATGTTTTTACCATAAAATACTACTGCACTTATCCAGCCCTTGGACCAAGGCATTACCCGAGCCTATAAAGCCTACTATTGGTGGGAATTGCTCACTGCTGTCATAAACTCAGAACTGCAAGTGCCACAGTTCCTGAAAACAGTTACACTGAAGAATATGGCCTACAACACTGGATTGACATGGAAGAATATAAGTTCTGTGACAATTCAAAATTGCTGGTCAAGGTGCATTGCTGTAGCAGGCGAGAGTATCGAAAACGAATAAGAGTTTTTGGATTTTAAGGAAGAAGATGCAACTCCTGTCACTGTCTATAAGAATGACGAAGAAATTGCAGCTGAAGTCCAGAACCGCGGAAGAGCAGAAAAATTATCGGAAGATGACAGCGAGAATGAAGAGGTGTATGAGCTTGAGACCCCTAAAATAAACAGAGTATTGGATAACATCAGTGAAGTGATGAACTGGATGGAGAGACAGAGGGATCGTGATCATCTTGATCTTTTACATTAGCAAAATATTAAGACGTATGTGACGAAGAAACGCTGTCGCACCAAAAGAAAATATTGGACTATTTAAAAACACCGATTACAGTAAGTTATGCATTTAAATCAAAATACGATATCAGTTTTTATAGTATTTTGCAATTAAATTTGTTATAAAGCATATTATTATTATTATCATCAAGCAAAACGCCGCAAATGGGAGCAGGTCCCAGTGGCAGCGGTCCACATCTCATACACCAAATGAAGCACCTCATAATACAACAACACATTTAAGTGCCAACTTACTAAACACGTTTTTACACAAAAGGGATTTAGCACTGAATAATAAAATTAACATTTAAAATGGGATACACTGCAATTTCCCGTGCAAACTCTTAAATTACAATTTCCCTAAAAAGTATAGCTTAATTTAAAAAAAATAAAAATAATTAGTATTAAAATATTAAATAGATCCGTCCTGATAGCAACATCATCATGACACGAATATGTGTGTAACATTTTGAGAGGAGAGCACACATATTCCCTGCCTGGTATTTACCCAGGGATGGGAGGGAACTCCTCAGAAGGCCTCCCGTAGGCAGTTACAACACATACATAGGTATTTACAAATTATAACATTTCATACATTTGAAAAATTTCAGATAATTCCACTAAGATAACATGTACAATGTTGTAAAAAAGAAAAAAAAATCAGTCAAAAAGAAAAAGAGAGACAAAATACACTAGAAGAAAAGGACACATACAATGACTTGAATGTACATTATTGAATACAGAGATATCATGAACTACAAATAATTAACTATTTTACATTTAAAAGCCTTCTCGGTTTTAGGGAAGGGAGTGAGAAGTTCTTCAGATAAGTTGTTCCAATCCAATATGGTTTTGTTTAAAAATGAATATTTCCCAACATCTTTTCTTCGAAAATTTGTCCGAACTTTGCGCGGATGATCATTTTTTCCCTTTAAACGTCAGACCTTTTATTTTGAGTGTTCATTCTTTTCAGGCCGGTTTACCCGCGTATGCTCGATGAAAGCATACTAATCTATTCACTTTCATCCTTTTCTCTAATGTTACCCATTCTAGCTCCTTTAACGTATCTGTTACACTATCCTCTCTACCGAAACGACCCATAACAAACCTAGCTGCCTTCCGCTGAACTTTTTCCAATTTAGTAATATGTATTTTTTCGTGAGGATACCAAACTCCTGAAGAATATTCCAATATAGGTCTAACTATTGTTTTGTACGCTAATTCTTTCGCTCTCCTGCTACTATTTTTGAAATTCCTCCTTACAAAGTTAAGTGCCTTGAAACCCTTTGCAACACCCTTTGTACACTCTGTCTTCTGAAACCCGCATTATAACGGAGTTATACTGTATTTAATACTGTACAAGATTAGAAAGTCACACTCATAAAAAAACAAATGGCACAATTTACATATTTTGAAGTTTATGAAAATCAAAGAGAAGAGATGGGATTGTAAAATGCTACACTATTTCATTCATTTTTCTAACCTTTACCAAGGTTAAAGCAAACAGGAATTTATAAATATAGCTAAACGTGTAATTACAGAATGATATGAGCATATTATTTTGACTGCTTACTATACATATTGAAGCTCATGCTACCTCGATATATTCTACTGTTAACAGGTTTTAAATAAAAACACTGCAATCATGGTAAAAATAAACCTCTAAATGTGCCCAAAAGGTTTGAGTGCTCTCTAGTGGTATACATTATTTGCAGTGATTTCTGGTTAAGAAACAGGGAAAATCTCATTCTTCTTGCAGGGAAACCAAAACTATTTACAAAACGTGAATAATTTGAAGAGGAAAATAATTTTATTGGGAACAGATTTGATATAAGTCAACATCAATCGCAGTGGCAATTTATGTCAGGCAAATGAACTACTATGGTACTATCGTAAATAAAAATAAAATTACATTTTGCATTAAAGTTATCAAGGGTGCTGGAACGTATCCTTGAGGCTTGGTTTGCAAACTAAACAGGTCTGCAAGATTTCTTAGATCAATTACGTTTTGTGTGAAATTTATTATGGGTGACTGAATTAGAACCTATCCCTCAGTCTCAGTTTGCAATCTAAATAGGACTTCAAGCTAAACAGAAACATGCTCCTTCGGAATATTGATGTAATTAGTTACTCTCCAACCTGACACAAATTGGCACTGCGATCAATGTTGACTTATATCAAATCTAAGCCTATTATTGGACTATAATAGCCCAAAAAGCCATTGAAAAACAGTCAACTTCTGTTTTAAACAAACCAACAAGAAAGATTTTGGTAAATAAGTGCAGTTGGTCCATCTTAGTAGGATTTGTTAAGGGTTTAAACAAGCCTTAAAAAGATGTCATCAGGAGCATAACCGTTCTGAGAAATCACGTGACTGAGTACTCTCACCTGGATGGGCATAGAGGAGTTGTCAAATACTGGTGACGGAGCTCTCACCTTGATGGGAGTACAAGGAAATTCGGGAAATGCTGCAGCCACTGCCCTTGCACCAGCTTCATTGGTCCACTCAGACAACCCCACAAAAAACTCCCTACCTGATATATTAAGAAAAATACTTTCTAAAAATATGACCAAAGTTTGGTTCACCAATACAATAATTTTAGTAATTAAATTATTCATTTAAAACAGTTAAGCACTGTGTACATACAGTTAATCTAAAAAAACTTTTTAATGTTTATCATAGAAAGTGATCAAACACAATTGATATTAAATGTTAAAAGGATTTTTAAAATAATGTAGTGTATGGTAAATGAGGGAAAACAGGAATTATACCAACAACAACATATGTGATTTCAGGAAATGTACTTGGTGGAAAACGTAAGCTTTTTAACGCACAAATGTATAATTATGATGCTGCCGAACACAAGAGTAGCTAACAAAAAAATTTAAATGCGAGGAACAAATTTGAGACATGGTGAGTTAATTATATGAACTAGTTTAGGCGATCAAAAGAACTTGACCTACTTATCTAACGTGGGAAGTGAAACACATTACTACTATATATGAATCATCAAAATTTGTAATTTGTAAAATTCAATATACAAACCTTTCCATTACCGTCCTGTGCCTAGCAAAACCAATCATATTTACATACCTGTAAACAGTACATCTCCTCCGTCTAATTTCGCCGACTCATCTGCTATTTCTACAATTGGAAGATCGAGTTCTTTCTTCAGAACAGCTCTAATGGTCTCCACCTGTCCAAACAAATTTGAGTTCGTTTAATACTAATGCAATCACCTCATTTTCACCTCACCCACTGGCGTGGGGTGACATCATACCTTATTTATAATACAGTGACATCACTCAACTTGTAAGAACGGATATATTTAATGTGTAGGCACCATAATAATTACATTCCAATAAATATTTAATATAATTGTTAAAAACACGTACGCAACACCACTGTGCATTCATCCCTAACGATTTAAAGATGAAGGAAATGGTGAGCATAAGGTGATAGGTATCACCATGATTATGTGAAAAGGAAGTCAGAGTTAATACTCTATCACTCACTATATACTGTTAAAATTTCACTTGCCTCCTTAGCCCGCGTCTGAGAACCTGGTTTAGTTATTAGTGCAATACCGTTGCAGACAACCGCGGTATCCTCTACATAAACACTTTCAGGAAGTCCTTCATCAGGTGGAAGCTCGATGACATCCAGACCTATTTCACGTAATAATCTAACAAATGCTTCATGTTGACGCCGGGCCTCTTCTAATTCAATTTCTCCACGGGTCCGAAACGATAAAGGTATCCGACAGACAACTGCGTGCGTAAAGCGAAAGGACGCCATACCTCACCGAGATACAGTTGAACGAAAACAACCGCCTGGTTCAACGCGAGGGCGTGGGTTGACGGCGGCGAACTGAAGCTGTGCTTCAGCCCCTGCATCGTAACGAGTGGTCCTGTAAATCAGTTCAAGAGTGTGAGGCGGGATTCGTGAAGGACATTATATTTTACGCCAGTAAGTTAGCATACTTTTAAAATAATTGGATTGTTTATATTTTTAGGATATGAAAGACGATAATTTAGAGAAATCAATGTATATATGACGAAAAAATGCTATGAACAATAACTGTTGTAAAGTACGTGATAAGCTATTTTACTAAAAAATAATACTAAACATTTTAAGCTCTCTTCGCTGGAGTAGGATTCTAACCATCTCACACTTTGCAGAAAGAAGGAAATATTAGAATTATAAAAAAATTAACACTAAAGATTTGTTAGATATTTTTAACCAATTGACAGTCGATTCATGAGCTAACTTGACGGTGATGAGAAAACATTTTAAGAAGAACTTGCTGTAAGTAAAAATATGTCATAGTAAGGCAGTTATGATTTATTTGAGAATATTGTTTGAAATTATCCTTTAAAACTTCTACATGACATATACTTTATTCAGTTATTGCGCACATTCAAATTACGAATGCATTATTCTATCGTATTATTTACTGTGTGATTACCCTTAGTGATGCTAACATTTGCATTTCTGCGAATAGAACTATTTGTTTCCATGGAGTGGAAAGGAGAAATTGGTTGATAATCTAGAGCAGGGATGGCCAAATACGATAATTTTCGTAGGTTCGAGAGCCGCATGACACATTCTGTGCTAATAAATTTGCGAGCAGTACATAAACTGTATCCAAAGCAATTAAGATATATTGCATGCCCCTTAGGCATCCCCGAAACGTCTCAAGTCGCACTTCGTCGATGCATTCTGCAGCGAAAAACATTAAATGGAAATTTAAAAGAGCCGCAAACTAAGTTACAAGAGCCGCATGTGGGTCGCGAGCCGCAGTTTGGCCACCCCTGATCTATAGTCTATCTATAGATATCTATATCTAGTGTTTGTATGTATGTTTTTTTATAACTCAGCAACTACAGCACGTAGAAGAAGAGGAAGGTGTCATTTTAATCGGAAGTCAGGTTTATATAGCGATTTGATTTACCTTTGGAATTTTAAGAAATATTTTCTTTTTTCATTTTCTCCATTTGAATAACATAGGGATGAGTGCAGCTTATTTTTCATTTGAATTTTAAAATTACTTACATATGTCTGGTACGAACTTAAGACATGTTTCTATGAAGGAAAGAACAAAGTTTATTTTTATTGAAGACAGAATCCGAATCCTGGTCTAATTAGCGTAAAAATGCGTTTCGAATCAGAAAAAGACGTGATTTTATCAGTTTTATGACAATACCAATTATAAGCTACCATGACAACTCCCATTGTCGCCGAAGTTTAGAGTTCATTGCATTTATATGGGAAAATTATAACGTAATATCGTTTTTCAATTTCTGTGTGCGATTTTGCTTTGTTTACATGTCAACAAAATATTTGTTGATTTTAATTGAAATATTACTAATAAATAGTTTTTAATGATATTTTTGTGTGGAGTAGAGTTCTCCAAAGCAAAATGTTTTTAAAACTACGTAAGTAACTTGAATAGATGTAGATTGTCCAGAAATTGTGATTTCCAAGACTTTGAATATATCGTCACGAAACTTCGCATAGGTATATAATTTTACCCTGCGGATAACATAGGCCAGTGATGGCGGACCTATCGCACGCAAGACGATTTTGGTTGGCACGACAACGAAAGGCGAAAACCAATCAAAGCATACATCGTACTTATTTAGTGTTGCGAAAACATTTGTGCTGTTTAGTTAGCTATTGTAAATATTAGTTCTATGGTTACAAACTTCAATCTATTATGCCTTGTTATTGTAAATATTAGTTCTATGGTTACAAACTTCAATCTATTATGCCTTGATCATGAATTTAATTGTTGGCACGCAAAAAAAACCAAGAACTTTTTTGTGGCACGCGAGGAGGAAAAGATTCGATAATTTCAGTAATATTGGCACGCGGGCAATAGAAAGATCGCCATAACTGACATAGGCTATATGGCGATTAAACATTTGGGGGGAGGGAGAGCTTAATTCAGTAATTATTTTCCCATAAGTTTACACGTAAATTTCAATTTTTCAGAGTGCAAGATTTTCTTCTTTCATTCATCTAAATAGGTAATTGCAAACCGGTTTTCTTCATTTTTGCTTTATTTGACGGTAAAAACTGTGTATTATCTTATTCTTGCGATGTTTACATATTACATGGTCGAGGTTTTAGATTCAATAAACCCGTTGAAATTCAGCGGGCACTTCCGCTGGTTAACTATAACATGTAGCCTAAAGCCAAATCGCGTACTCTGCGATAAATTTCATACAAAATTCTCGCAACAGGAGAGAGTTGGTGTTGTCCGTCCAGTCTTATTAAAATGCACGGAAAGACGTAGAGTTTAACGACCTTTCGAAGGTTGCACCTCTGCATCCTTCCGAGAATTCATAACCAAAAAATATCTGCCATATCAACGAAGGGAAAGTTTTGCAAGGAAAACCATCACGCATGCATTCTTAGCGCCGATCACATACGAAATGTTTTGAGCGAAAGGTAGTATAAAGTTTGAGTGCCAATTTTCGTTTGGTTGGTCCGAATTTGAATCCTCGAAAAACGAAATTATCAACAAGTATTGTTATTCGATGAATGCCTCCATTTTTCGGCAGGGTTGAGATTATTTCCGAATGTAACCAGTTATACATTTCTCCTCCTTCCTCTCTCCTGTTGTGGTTGTGTCATTGGCCTGTAAATGAAACCTGGCGCCTTAAAACGACATCAAAAGGCAATGGCAGACGCAAGAGGTGTTATGGGGTACTCCCCTAATGAGATATTATTAAAATATTATTTCAATTACTTTTTTTGCTAGTCTAGTAATATTTTGCAAATGTCTAAGCAATGTATGATATACATGGTATATTTTTATATAGAGGCATTATTTTATATAAATATGCATCAGCAAATATATTTTTAATCCACCACCTAAGCTGTGCACCTTGATTGTGATTGATAATGGGCAGAGGGCATTAGCGGATTTGCATCAAGGCCAAAGTAGGCAATGTTCCAGGGGCGGCGGGATTTCGGGGCGGTGGGATTTGTATATTCCAGGGGTGGCCAAACCTACTTACCGTCGGAGCCACATACGATAATCTTCAGAAGTGCGAGAGCCGCATGACAAATT
The DNA here is from genome assembly GCA_036926305.1 of Uropetala carovei. Taxonomy (NCBI): domain Eukaryota; kingdom Metazoa; phylum Arthropoda; class Insecta; order Odonata; family Petaluridae; genus Uropetala; species Uropetala carovei. Next base: position 140,274 of record JAXCHB010000063.1, on the reverse strand, counting down.
CTGTGCTCATAAATTTACGAAGAGTACATAAACTGTACCCGAAGCAAATCAGATGTATTGCATGTCCTTTAGTTGTCCCCAAAACGTCTCAAGTCACACGTCGAGTGGATATTTAAAAGAGTCGCGGTTTGACTACCCCTGGTATAATCATTCCCAAAGTTGCAAGACCGTCAACATAGTAAACTAACGCAAATGACCGTTGAATTTTAACGGATTTAGTGAATCTAAAACGTCTATCGTGTAACATGTAAGCATCGCAAGAATAAGATAGTACACAGTTTTAACCGTCGAATAAAGCAAAGACGAAGAAATTCGGTTCATATTTACCAATTAGATGAATGAAGGAAGAAGATCTTGTATGCTGAAAAATCGAAAATTAGGTGTAAACTTATGGGAAAATAATTATTGAGTTAAACTCCCCCTCCCCCAAGTTTAGAAATCTCCATATATTCTATGTTATCCGCAGGGTAAAATTATGAGGGCGAGTCAATAAGTATCCGCCAAGTGCTCATATTTTTTTGTTGAGATGGGCGCCACTGCTGAATGAGTGTGCAATATTAAGCACGAAGCCTCTCTGTTGTTGTAGTGGCATATTTGACCTTGGCCATGCAGTTGACTTTCAACAATAGCAGTGTCAACATGGCCGCACCGCTTATCACATGCACCAAAAAAGAGTAGCCTGCAGTCATTCGATTTTTGTGGGCTGAAGGTGTAACAGGTGCAGAAATTCATCGAAGACTATCAGCGAAGTATGGCAGCAGCACTTTTCCGCAGCGAAGCGTGTACGAGTGGATAGAGATGTTCAAAAATGGCCGAACAAGTGTCACAGGCGAACAACGATCAGAGCGCCCGTTCACATCGACGACTGATGACAACATTGAAGAAGTCGGCGCACTGATTCTTGCCAACAAAAAGGTAACTATCGATGAAGTGGCAAACCACCTGCAGATTAATCACCGTTCGACTAATGAATTTATCCACAACAGCCTTCTCGTCCATAAATTTTGTGAAAGATGGGTTTCCAAACAACTCACTGATCAGCACAGTCGTATCCGTTTGGACATTTGTAACCGACTTTTGTACCGGCATCAAGAGGATGGTGATGCCTTCCGAATCGCATTCTCACTTGTGACGAAACATGGATCCACCACTATGAGTCGGAGAACAAACATCGGAACACCCTACGTTCCCCATCAGAAAGAAGTTCAAATCTCAACCGACTGCAAAAAGTGATGCTCACACTTTTCTGAGATTAACTAGGACCAATCTTTAAACTTTACCAGGAAAGGGGTATGATGATGAACAGTGTACGCTACAGTGAGATGCTGCGTGTTGAGCTGAAACCAGCGATTTGGAGTAAATGTCGAGGAAAACTGCCCCAAGGTGTTGTGTTGTTGCATAACAATGTCTGTCCTCATAATGCTGTCCACAAAGTTGAAACACTCCAGCAGCTATGCTTTGGGGTCCTAGACCATCCACCATACAGCCCTGACCTTGCCCCGTCAGACTATCATCTGTTTGGACTCCTCAAAGTTGCTTTAAGAAGACGTCGTTTTGCCAACGACAATGAGCTGAAGGAGGCGGTGCATATGTAGGTGGTTTGCCGCTCGGCCGAAAACATTTTTTTCTGAAGGCATACAAAACCTTGTGCAACGCTGAACCAAGTTTGTTGAAAAGAAGGGTGACTATGTTGAAAAATGATGCACTTGTGAATTCTGTATTGTTGTGTGAATTTAAATAAATACATTGCGGATACTTTTTGACTCGCCCTCGTATATACCTATTCGAAGTTTCGTGACGATATCTTCAAAGGTGTGGATTTGTATAAAGAACAAACAAACAAAATTTCACTTATATATACACAAGCCAATATACAAATCAAAATAAACGTCTGAACAAGGAAAAAACGAAATCTGTAAGTAAAATCAGTTAGAACGCAATAATAAACATAAATGGACGAACAAAGGAACACGCGAAAGGAATTAATTTAACGGAAGACAAAAAAGTAAATACAGAACGTTAAAAATCACTGAGTGCATAATATTCTCCGAGATTTTACCAGGGTGTTTTCAAATGAACATGTGTTATTAATCTATTTAATATACGGTTATTAAATATATATTATTAGAAGTACATCGTTAACTATATTATCAATCATAAATGATTATATACTGAAAAAATATTTTCTTTCCCGAATCAAGGTCGCCGGATCGCCACTGAGGGCGGCTGCCTTGTATCCGTTGGAGTTTTCATCACAATCGATCGGATTCCATCCACAAGGTGAGCCCTACTTTTCATATTTGGACGTATTTTAGAGTTCAACTTCGCTGCATCCGCGGTATCAACAGATTGGAGCATAAGCTGAGCATCGGCAAAAGTATCACGAGATCGCACGAAGGCAAGGTCACCCGCATTTCGTTTAATTACCAGTTCGTGATTCTCCGTCACGGCTTCGCGATCTTGGTCATCCCCGTAAGCGATACAGGCAGTCGCACGCGTCCACCGAATTACAGGACGCAACTAACTTCCGCCTGACCGCTGACACGACCACATAACTGTCCCCCCGCGACAGAAATTAAAAAAAAAAACATCCTCGGCGACCTTGCCACGGTGGACAAAAGGCCAAGAAGGAAAAGAAAACCCTCCCACTCATCTTTAATAACGAAAATGATATACTCCCGGAAAGAGACCATTAAAAAATTCATGGTTCCTTTCACGACACTACTCTCCCTTCTCCCTTTTGTGTGGGTCGTTATGAAAGGCACGAGTCGAGCCGCGGTCGAAAAAAAAAAAATAGGACGAAAACAAAAGAAAAACGAGCATCTTTTTCCCGCCATCATCCAACGCAATCTCCAATTCTCTTTCACTCATCCCGTACTCCCCTCTTCCTTTATATTTCTCTCTCTCTCACACTTTCTCTTAAGAGGGTTTAATTGTGGTACGGAATTCAAGATGATCAATCCCGTCGGCATTCTTCCCTCATTGGTGGAGATGGCGGTCGTAGGTTTCGGTGTGTGGCAGCGGCATGGAGAACGGACCGCGGGCAAGGGGGGGGGAGGGGGGGGGGGGGCGTCGTTGCTTGCCGTGTGAACGTGCGTGTTATATGTGCGGCCAAGGCGGTCGGTTGTTTAAAGAGAAGAGTACAATTGGGACGAGGTCGTTTGCACTAGGAAAAGGGGAGGAGGGTCATTGACCCAGCGTCGTCTCCCTTTGGCCCGGAGGGATCGAAAGCTGCGCGGAAAGAGCGAGATGGAGAGCGCGAGAGTGTGTGAGAGAGAGAGAGAGAGAAAGGAGTGGCACCAGTCTACCCGAGATCCCTTTTTAGCCCTTCTCTCTTCGATCCTTTTCGCCCTCTCTCCTTCTCTCGAAGGTTTTGATGCGAGAAAGACACGAAGGGAAAGGTGTATTGTGTCTGTCTCGTTCCTATTATCTCGCTCTCGACGGGGAAAAAAAACTGCCTCACTTTTCCTCTCTTTAATGCAGGACAGGAAGAAAGAGAGAGAGAGATCGGAGATAATTATCTAAAAACCGCGAGCTAGGTCCGAACGTTTAATGCCTTTAATTCGGCGGTGCTTGGTTTTCCTATTGAGTTGGGACGTTAATGATGATAAGAATATTTTTTTTCTAATTTCTCCGGTTTGGTGGATCAGGATATGTCGTGCCTCAGACATTTCGGGATACTTTCGGTAAAATAGTGGATTGATTTACAGAAAGAAATAAATTAAACTGGCGAATTTTATTTTTTTGCTATTTTATTGGAAACTTGGATTTTTGCAAAGTTATAGCTCGGTTAATAGTTAATTTATTTTCATGCTAGCAGAAGTTCCCGTTGAATTTCAACGGATTTTTTTCTAATTTCTCCGGTTTGGTGGATCAGGATATATCGTGCCTCAGACATTTCGGGATGCTTTCGGTAAAATAGTGGATTGATTTACAAAAAGAAATAAATTAAACTGGCGGATTTTATTTTTTTGCTATTTTATTGGAAACTTGGATTTTCGCAAAGTTATAGCTCGGTTAATAGTTAATTTATTTTCATGCTAGCAGAAGTTCCCGTTGAATTTCAACGGATTTAGTGAATCTAAAACTTCGGCTGTGTAACAGGTAAACATCGAAAGAATAACATAGTACACAGTTTTAACCGTCCAATAGAGCCAAAATAAAGAAAACCACTCCGCATTTACCTATTTAGATGAATGAAGGAAGAAAATAGAAAACTACATGTAAACTTATGGGAAAATAATTATTGAATTAAGCTCTCCCTACCCTCAAAATTTTATCACCACTAGTAGGGCAGCCCCGGATCTCCGATTCTCAACGCGATTTAAATAAACTGAAAGTTTAGTGAAATAATTTTGATTGAATAATTAATTAAATAAATGAAATGCAAATAATCTAAATAGTCGTCTGTTCCCTATTCATTTGACGTGTTTCCCTATTTCTTTGTCTTTCTAGTACTCTCCGCTCCTCATCTACACGGGCAATCCTATGAGCTTCCGCATCTCTTTCTCTCTCTTTCCTACAATACTCTTCCTTTGATCTCTGGCTCCTTTTTTTTCTCTGGCAGGTATAGCTGGGCTAATAGCTCTACCTTACCTTAGTTCCAATGATTATCGTTGCACTCTTATAGACGAACTCACAAACTATTGCTTTACTTCAAGTGTCTGTCAACGACTGCTTTTAACTTCTTACAGGACCTACTATAAAGGCGACGTCAATGCAACCGTTTATTTAGATTATCAATGAAGAGAAGATAACCATATAATGTGTTTACAAATTAACGTGCGTCCCTATTCTTATCTAATTTTTAATTGTTGCGTGGCGAAAAGGTAAGATTCCATTCAAACGATGAGACAAAACAAAAAACAAATTAACTGCACAATTTAAAATAAAACTCAATACGCTGGGAGATTGTTTGTTATACACATGTTATTGACAGCTAGAAACGCTTCCCATACGCAGTCAACAAAATAATTATTCGTAAATATTTACGTTGCTATGCTTCATTAATTTCGATGCTTATGTTAAACAAAAGTGCGAAGCGAATAACGCTATTCTTTCACCTATTTGAAGGTATAATTGATAGTAATTGAATCGGAGGCAACAATGACGGTCGCCTTGGCAACGCCCGGAAAGAGTACGAAAAATCCGCAAAAGTCCGAAAAATAATGCGTATTTCTGAAAACTTCGACCGTGTAACGTATAAACATGGCAAGAATAAGATAGTATAGAGCTTTAGCCGTCAAATAAAGCAAAAAAGAAGAAAATCAGTCCATATTTACGTATTTTAACGAACGAAGGAAGAAAACCTTGCACTCTGAAAAATCGAAAATCCCGTGTAAACTTATGGGAAAATATAATTGTCTCCTGGATTCGAACCCGGGACACTTTAGCAAACGAAAATATTTTTCCAGGGACCTTATAGCCAGTAGAAACAAAACGCCGTTTACCGCATATGTTTACGACGAACGGTTCTTGAGGAATACGCCGATATAAATTGTAAACACATGTCTAAAGACGTCAACGTAAAATTAATATATAGTTAGATTAGATGTATCCTATGTTACCCGCAGGTTAAAATTATATACCTATGCGAAGTTTCGTGACGATATCTTCAAAACGAAAACTGTAACAAGCGAAATGAATTAACGAAAGACAAAAAAGTAAATAGAGAACGTTTAAGAATCATAGAGTGAATATTATCCTCCGACAATTAGCTCGAATCTCTCGTTACGAGAAAATTATTTATATCAAGAATACTTTGGAAACAATGAAACGATTTATCCAATCACAATTTGTGGAAAATGTACGTCTAATTATTTAGGTAAGTTACTTACGTAGTTTTAAAACCAGTTTGCTTTGAAGAACTTTACGCCACACGAAAATATCAGTAAAAACTGTTTATTAGTAATATTTCAAATAAAATCAACAAATATTTTGCTGCCATGTAAACAAAGCAAAATCGCACACAGAAATTGAAAAACGATATTACGTTATAATTTTCCCATATAAATGCATTGAAGTCTAAACTTCGGCGACAATGGGAGTTGTCATGGTAGCTTATAATTGGTATTGTCATAAAACTGATAAAATCACGCCTTTTTCTGATTCGAAACGCATTTTTACGCTAATTAGACCAGGATTCGGATTCTGTCTTCAATAAAAATAAACTTTGTTGTTTCCTTCATAGAAACATCTGTTTCAAGTTCTTACCATACATATGTAAGTAATTTTAAAATTCAAATGAAAAATAAGCTGCACTCATCCTTATGTTATTCAAATTGAGAAAATGAAAAAAGAAAATATTTTTAAAAATTGGAAAGGCCAATCAAATCGGTTTAAAAACCTGACTACACCACTTAACTCTTTATTCCGGTTAAAAAGACAATTTCCTCTTGTTTCTACGTGCTGTAGTTGCTGCGCCATAAAAAAACATACATACATACATACGAACACTTTTATTTACAGATTTGTATAGATGTATAGATAGATTAATTGCCGTTGGTCGCTTTAATACCATTGAAATTATTTTGATGGAATGTTGGAATGCAGAAATTTAAGTTATAGGTGATAATTATGATAGGAATTAAGGAGAAATTTATAGTTAAATTCTCGTTTTAAATTAGGAGAAAATTTAAGAGAAGAGTTAAATTCTCGTTTTATACCTTCGACTTGCGCTGCTCAATGCTAAATTATTAAAAAAACGTAGGAATAGGAAATCGCGGACGTGTTTTTTTTCCTATCAAGAATTTTAATGAAGCATTCCTCCAATTCCATCGCTTCACCGAAGAAGAACCTCGTCGCGCATTTTCATGTAAATTTCCATTTTCCTAGACCGAGCGTAATCGTCATAGCGAAACTTCTCAAGGATGACGTCAGTCAATCGAAGATTTTTCTCCTTACATTTCTTTTTTTTTTAATAGGAGACTTGACGGTCATCATATTTTTCTCTCTATCTATCTCTCTCTCTCCTGATCTCCGTCCTCTTAAAGTTTTTGCCCCCTTCCTTTCACTCGAATTTTTATTTCCAGAGACGGAAAAAAAGAGCTTCCGATAGATGGAGGCATACAGGTGATTATATAAATAGAAAGAGAAGAATTTCGTAGCCCTGAGGGGTCCTCAAAACGTCTCGGTCTGGCGAATCAGAATGCAAATACCCACCCATTTTTTTCTTCATTTAATGCGGCATTTTTTGGAAATTCATTTTATATTTTTCGCAAGAATTTTTCATCGAGCGAACGGAAGTGGGTGGGATTCGCAGTTTTTTTCGCGGTTTATTTATCCCTCAAGGATTTTTCAGAATTTACCCTTCCCCCTCCCCTCCCCTCCCCCCTCTCTCTGCTTCATCTCCCGCCCGGCTATAAATGGAAAAATTAATTTGCACGAATTGAATTTTCGCGGAAAGACTTTTATTTTGCGATGACATGGTATCAGTTCATTTAAAAATAAAACGGTGTTTTTGCGACGGAACTTTTTTATGTCGCGTCGGCTAAAACCAAGGTGGACGTCTAAATATGTAACAGTTTATAGCGTTAAGTTTCGGGCATATTAAATTTTTAAAAATAACTGATTTTTTTGTTATGGAGATTATAGTAGGATTAATTCTAATGTCTCCGCGAAATATGGAATTGGTGAAAAAGAGGAAAAATTAAAAGGCGCATAATTAGAAATTAATATAAAAATGGAATCCAACGTTAACGGCTACGGTGCGTGACGTGGGCACATTTTAAATAAAGCTGAAAACGAGCGAAATTGAAACGAAGGGAAATTTACCTGGGAGAAAGTGAATTAAGAGCAAAAGAAAGGGAAAAAATATGGAAGTTGGAAGCATCGAGTCATTTTTTCTCGGAAGGTCTGATAAGTTTCTCGTCGTTGAAAAATTCGACCTTTCGTCTAGAAATACAAGGATACAGCGGCTAAAAATACCATCGAGTGAGAGAAAGTTATAGTCTTGTCGTATTCGAGATGATCGTGTGAATGAAAATCCTAATCAATCATAGTCCGGATTACCTAGCACAGAAGATAGCGCATTCCTTTTTATATATAAGTCAATTTATGGGTGCAATGGAGGATTTAGGCATTCAGGGGCCCTTGGCGTTAAGCAATTGAGGCCCCAGGCGCTACACTATAGTGAAATCTCACCTAATGACTACCGCTTTATTTGACCCCTCTTCAGGCCCGTGCCTAGCCACTTTGCCGCCTGATTGTGAGACGAGATAGAAGGTGGCGTCTTCTCAATTTTAATGAGTAATTTTAAATATATTAATCTGAAAATATGGTATATTTAAAAACAGTAAGAAATTAATAATATTATAATCAAATATAATAATAATTAAAATTGCATTTATTTACATTCCAGTTAAGTTTCCGTTTTCATGTAATTTGAATAGTAAAACATTTATTTATACCTTGTATACAAAAAAGGCTTGGCCAAAACAAAATAAATAAAAGCTAGTAGCTATACCCGGCGTAGCATACGCCGCTCTAGCGGAACTTAAAGGTTCTTAATTAAACATTCAGGCATTTGTTTATTTTTTTGAACTTATATTTTTAATCAAAGATTTCTCTAAAGACTCAATTGTCAATTTCTGGGTTCTTTCCTGACATTACAGTAACTGTATCAAACTATCTGACTTTTGATAGAGCAACATATAATTATCTGTGGCTAAAAACAGGCTTAGGTTTTATCAAATGTTTGACTTTGTGACTTATTGATTGTCATTGAAAAAGCCAATCGTATGGGGAATTATTTTCGTTTGAAACTGAATGGTAAATTTGTATCTGATGAAATGAGTGAGATTCTTGGAATAAGTACCGTGTCTGAGTTTGCTGCACCGATCACTTTTGCTTTGATTATGTGTGTTTGTATTCGAGTAACAGTAAATCTTGTACCATTACATAGTCCTCTCAATGGCATTAGGTTTCTAAGACTTCAGTTCATGAGGAGGCATTTCGGCTGTACCCACGTAATGTTTACGCGGATTTATTTCAGTTAATTTATTAATAATAATGTGAATCAATTAATGGTGCAAATGACATCCCCATATAAAACTACAGTAAAACCCCGCTATACCTTGTTTCGCATGTACATCGCCAATCAATTAAGGAACATGTTTCGTTATAAGTTGTGTCGCTTCGCATATACGTTGTTTGTGAAATACTAAAAGCAAAATTTCAGAAATTCCAACTGCGGTGCATAAATTATAACTATAACAATAAAAACCCTCTATTCGGCTTTTAATTTCATGTTTATTATTATTTATTGAATTAATTTAATTTAATGTTTATCAATTCGTGTAAAATCATACTAAGAATAAATATTTGCTGGTCATGTGTTTGAGAGATCACGATGGGTTAGGTGGTTCACAAGATACACAAGAGGATAAAAGGGACTGTCCCAATTTTAATGACGATGTGTAAAAACCTATTTTTGAGCTTTGTGAACAGTTGTGTCTAACATTTTGTGTGTTTACGTTTGCGTTGCTATCTCATGAGATATTGGATATACTTTGGATTGCGAAATCTGCTTGAAAAGTACTCTAAAGTGGGTATCAGTGTACGTGTAAGTAAAGAAACAATTTTTGTGTTCCATCACACTATAGGCAATTATTTTCGGTGATTTCTGAATTTATTATTGCAATCGGTTATTCGTTGTTACGATTAAATGCATAGTGGTAAACACATAGTGGTAACGTAGTATGTCCAATGTACTGTATTGATATGTATTATTTGGGAAACAAATTGCCACAAAATATCCGTCAGGAACGCAATCCCTAACTTTCATCATAGTTCTTATGGTAATCTTTGTGTCGCTATACGTTGTTTCGTTATAAGTCGCATTTTTCAGGAACGCATCTCCGACGTATAGCGGGGTATTACTGTATTCTATTAAAGACGTATTTTACTATTTTCTTGCATTATTGATACATCTCCCTCTCTCCCTATCCCCCTCTCTCCCTTCCACCTCTCTCTTTCCCCCTCTCTCCTTTCCCCCCTCCCTCACCCTGTCTCCTTTTCCCATTACCCTCTCTATTACTACATTCCTGCATAACCCTTCTTCGCCCTAATTTCCCTCCTCCCTCTCTCTCCCTTCCCTCTTTCCCTATCCCCCTCTCTTCTGTTCCACCTCACCCCCTCTCCCCTATCTCCCTTTCACCTCTTTTCCTTTCCCTACCGCCCCTCGCTCCTTTTCCCCTCCCTCTCTCCCACCTCTCCTTTCCACCTTACCCTCTCTTCATTTAAACTGCTTATAAAACACGTTATTTTTACGCTCGTAAGCTATATAGATGTTCATACTATTAAAAGGCAAGAATCCCATATAAAAGCAATGTAGCGTTTCCATGGTAGATAAAATTTCCCATTGATATAAATTTTAAAGTTTCTCATTTTCATGCAGTTAAAATCAAATATTTAAGCTAATTCGGCATGAATTCGTATTCCGTTTTCAAAAATAATTATTTTCACCCTTTTTTCCGTTTATTACTTCAAGTCCGGAGTTTGTATCATAATTTTAAGTAATATTTAAAATGCAATTAAAAAATGCCTTGCACCGATTTCAGTACTTTTCTTATGGGCTAATAAATGGTTACTTGGTAACGGTAATCAACAAAGCATACATACCTAACGTTTTATATATAAAGATACTATATTTCTCTATATTATAAAATCATAATGGTCATGATGCGTAACGCTCTAATTTTGCGAATAACTCGATTAGAAATAAACTTAGAAGACTGAAATTTCTCAGGATTTCAGTGTTGATGAATCTTTACGTAATGGCCAAAAAAATTTCGAAGAAGGTCACGGATTCGACTCCAGGGGATGAATGTCGTGACCAAATCATGAGAATAGATATAATTTAACACATGTAATGGATAAAAACGCTGGAAGATTCTCAAATTTATTTTTTAACTCCATTCCATCCCCATCTATATCATCTCCATCCGTTATAGAAGTGATTCTCAACCTTTTTTGCTCCACGGCACGCCTTCATGAATGCTTAAGAACATCGCGGCGCACCAAACCATCCCTACGAAAAAATAATTAATTTCACTGCGTAAATACTCATTTTTAAAGATAAAAACTAGCGTAACAAGTATAAGTCGCAGTTATATTAGATTGTCATGATTGGTAAAGCAATAATTGTATAATTTTATTGTACATTAAATATATACATAATTTAAAAATTAAATATCTTCGGAGTGTGCGGCAAACCATATAGTCCCTTACTTCCGGCACACTAATGTGCCGCGGCACACCGGTTGAGAACCAATTTGGATGTCGCTACATTTTTTCATAACCACACCCAAGTCTGTAGTTTTGATATTGTATATATCGCATAACATTTGAAATATTTCAGTGTTTATTTAAGCCGAAAAACCTTCCTTCCAAAGAATTTATCGCTACATCCAGAAAATAAATAAAAATATTTTGAAATTTTCACTATCGAGCGAAATTAGCACTCGCGGATTCCTTTGGCAAAGCATTTAGTTACTTTCATCGAAATAAATCGCCAGAGACTTTCATCGCGAAAACCTGTGTGTATGTACATCTTCTGCATCTTGAGGCAGCGTCTGCATGACACTTACAACTGGGTCCCAAAAACAAAAGTTTATACAAAGGCATTCTTTCCTCTCTGGAACGATACGTAAGGAACGTGCTCTCAGTTCATTTCCAGTTCAGAAAGTCGGAGGAATTCCGATCTCTTCCAATCCGACCGTGGAGAAATTGGAAGTTCTGAGCCGATTCTATAAAGAAAATAGAACCGTCTTGAGTCTTCCGCTTAAGGTTTCGGTGCAAAGCACACATAGCCCGGCTCACTTGCGTCCCAGAGAGGAGGAAATGGAAACTTTTCCTTCGCTCGAACCCAACCGGGTCAACTTCATTAAATGTCAAAGGCTAAGCCTCTTCTCTTGGTCACATCCTCCTTGTTTTTCTTTCTTGCCGCTCGGCTTTTTTTGTCAACGCGATACATTTTTTTGGACGGAAAGCGCGCGGCGTGTCTAATGATCATCTCACCGCGTCTCTCATAAGACTACGTTTCTCGTCCCAATTTTTTTACCCTGTAACTATGCTTAACTATATCTTTTTTTATAATCACATAATTTAGGAAATTCTGCTTGGATATTTTTTTCGCCATTGTAATTCAAGTTAGAGTATATGAATATAACCTAGTTTGAAATAAAACTTAGGCATGAAAGAGTGATGTTATAAAATTACCCTTTTAAGTCTTGTTAGGTTTAAATTATCCTTGTCTAACGTGCCGTCCTCAGCTTTTAAAGCCATTTTTGTCTTTGTTCCTGTTTTTTAAAATCACTTTGATATTTGTGAAAGCACTTTCATTTTTATTGATGCTTGTTGATTTTATCTCCCCGTATTTATCCGTACACATACGTTAAACATGGTTGCAAAGTGTAGGAAAATGTGGAGAAACCGGTTTAACATTTGATCTGTCTCCTGGAAGAATACCGATGATGTATTACTTCTCTTTTTTTTAAACGCGTTACATAAAGAGCTCTATTCTTTAACTTAAATTTTCGGTCACGTGTTGATTTTATTGTTCCACTTCAGCACAATTGTCCTTTCGCATCGAGTGTCAAACGATTTCGTTGAGACAAGACGGTTCGAATATAGTTTCTAGAGGCGTTTGATGGGAATGTACAGGAATACATTTGAGTACACATGCGTCAGTTTTGATAAGATGTGTTTAATAAAATGAACAATTTTGGTGATTGATATAGGCGCGGCTTGATATAGGCCTTGAGGGGTTTACTTTCTCATTCGCTTTTAACAAAACTTCACTGCGTGATGCTACTGCCCACGCTAATAGTTTACAATAGTCTGAAAATGATTAATTATTGTTGCCGTTGTTCCCTATTTAAAAAAAATTCCTTCGATATAATTGATAATTAAAGCTGAATTACATTTTTATTCCGAGTGTCATATTGTAGTTATTGTTTGTTAGACACGTGCAAGTTTTCGTTATTAAATTTTTATCTAGAATGTTTTCAAGTTCATATACGGCTATCCCGATACGCATTAATTGGCTTCAGCCCAAGGATAACATTATGAGGCGGGAAATTGTGGTTACATTATTATCTTGTTCTATTGTCGAACAGCTGTCGTAAATAACGAGTCGGTTGGTTGTTTTGTGTAAGGATAAAATTACAAAATTCCAGTGCTCCATATGTTTCTACCTATTATCTTTGACGTGCAGTTCATATATATATATATCTGCTCTCCACTCTTTCTTAATCGTTTCTATTAACTTAGCTATTATTCCGGGAAATAATGCCTTGCACAAAACAAAAAAAAAAAGAATGCCGCAACGGAATATTTGTCTCCAAAATTATATGCTCTCATTTATTCATTTACGATCGTGTTTTTAAACGTTGGTTTACTTTGGCGTATTCCCAGTCCACAACCTAAACGTAAGATATGCGGCGAGGCACGATGAGGTCACGACGTAAATTTGGCCGATGACAGCTACGGGTCCATTAGAGATCTTTCAGTCATTATCGGACTACAAATCCCTTCCGAGGATCCAAAAATAAATCAAAAAAATCAGAAACGCATGTCGGGCAACTTTAAAAATACATATAATCGAAATTCTTTAAAATTTATTTTTCATAAGCTCGTAAACAGCGCTTTACGGTCGTTGAAGTGAAAATTATAACAATAACAAAGACGAACACACACCACCATGCCCTCGGTAAGGATCCCAACCCGCGACATTTTGGATCTAGACACGCTAACCATCCCTCTACCAATGCCGGGCAAATGACTATATCTATATCTATAGTTCACCCTGCAAGCCACCGCAATGGTGTGTGGCAGGGGGTGCAATAGCACCAAGGACTAGGTAATTGCCAAAAGCATTCGACGCTAAAAATAATAAACCGGGGAATGAAGTAGAATTAAATCAACGCAAAAAATAAAATGCAAGGCGTCTCAAAAACTTTTACTAATATCTTGTTTGACCTAGAAGAGCACACGATAAGTGTTTTATGCCATCAAAATATACTTTTGGTCGACGCGTTCCTCATCTTTGTGCATATTTTCTCGCGACAAAAAAGAAATAATGTCTCTTTTAATTAAAAGAATGCGAAACTTTGTCTTCCACTGAAAGTGGAAAGAAAAGTTGAGTGGAAAATACAAAGTTTTTCATTCTTTTAATTAAGAGTAAATTCCACAAGGCCGAGCCTAATTTCATTAATGCGAACGTTTATTTTATTTGGTACGTTCGGTTAATTTTTGCATGGCGACAATTTACTTCCCGTAGATCTTTTCAGTTTTAAATATTTTGAAGATGTTCAAGTCATATTTTTTTTTGATAACTCGTTTGCGCGTGTCAGCCGCCATCGTTCGCAATCGCCGTCGAAGCAAACGTCTCTCCGCCCTTTCAGCATCGAAGAGGCATCCCGAGGCCAGCCGGCGAACAATACGGAGAATACCGGGAATGTGGGTGTATCCGCGAGATCGGTTAGAGTCGCCACCCCCTCCAAGCACACTGGGCGCACACACACCCACATCTGATTATTTCGGGACCAATTTCCGCTTCCTAAAACGCGAGAATTGCATCGCTCCATGGGGGGGAACATATTTTCACCTAACCTCGAAATCTATTCTTCCTTTCTATTTCTCCCTCTCCCTCCCTCTCTGTTTCTCTTGCACCATAGTTTCCTCCCTTTCTCTCTCTCTCTCTCTCCTTCCAACTTTCACTCTCATCTCTCTTTAGCCATTTGTCTCCGATTTTTTCCTTTTTTTTCAAATCTCCTTCCCTCTCTCCCTCCCTTCCGCTCTCTCTTCCTCCCTCTCTCTCATTTCCTCTCTCTGTCCCTCTCTCTCTCTCCTTCCTTCTCTCCCTTCCTCTTCTCTCTTTTATCCTCTTCTTCCACTCCTCTTTTTATCTCTCTCATTCTCCCTTTCTCCATCTTTTACTTTTCTCTCCCTCCCTCCCTCTCTCTCTCTACCTCTTTACCTTCCTCTCTCTTTTATCCTCGTCTCCCTCACCCTCCCTCCACCTTTTACCTCCTACTCCCCCTTCCTCTCTCCATCTTTTCCTACCTTTATCTGTCTTCATCCCTCTTTTCCTTCCCTCCACCTCCCTCTCCCTATCTCTCTCTTTCCAGCCCTCTCTGCCTCTCGTCATTTTTTCTTCCTCTTTTGATCCCTAAATTGGTTCCTTTGGACGTCGATGTAAGAAGTGAGTGGCACATAAGAAGAAGGAGGAGGAGGAGTAAGTGGGATACAGGAGGAGGAGAAGAGGAGGAGTCGGAGGGGTGGGGGGGGGGGTGGGGGTGGGATGGGGGTGGAGGGGGACGTGTGAGGGGTAAGGGAAGGTCACATCGACACATCCCCGACGCCCGAACAAATCGAATCCGTATCACGCCCGTGCTTTCGTCCAGAAAAGCTCCGCCGAGGCGGAAATAGGGGGAATTGGCTGGGAGAGAAGGAGGCGTGGCCCTCAGGCGATCGAGTTTTGCGAGCCTATACACGTGTGTGTGTGTGTGCATATGCGCGCGAGGGTGTGTGTGTGTGTGTGCGTGCGTGTCTGTGGAGGTGTCGAGACGTAGGAGGCAAGGGTGGAAGGGGGTGGGAGAGAGCGGAAGAGGGAGGAGGTGAGAGATAGGAAGAAACGAAGACTTGTGGAGAGGAGCGAGAGAGGGGGGGAGGGGGGGGGGTTCGGAGGAGCTTGTAGGAAGAAGTGGAGGAGGGTTGTGTGCGCGCGTGTTTGTGTGTGTGTGTGTGCGTGGGAGGAAGCTGTGAGCTGTGGGTGGGATTGATTGCTGCCGTCGGCCCGGCTCCATGGGACTCCCGACTATTTACCTCCTTCCTTCCCTCCGAACCCGTCTCTCACACTCCTCCGCCTCCTCTCTCTCCTCATCCACCCACCTCTGTCCTCCCAGGAACCCTTCCCATGGGCTCTCCCACTCTCTCTTCCTCCTCCCTCAGCCTCTAGCAGACGCGGCTTGAGAGAGAGAGAGGGAAAGAGGGATCGATGAGGGAGTCAGCGAGCGAACTACCCAGGAGATGAGGAAGAGAGAAAGAGAGGTGCACGCTTTAGTCTCTCTCTCTCTAGGCCTCCGTCGCCGGTTCTTTACTCCGTGCCCTACTGCACCTCTCTCTTTCTACCTCTCTTTTTCCCCTCTTTCGTTCTCTCTCTCCCTTGTCGCCTTTCCTCCACCTCCACTCCTCTCACCTCCTCCTCGTGTTTCCGATAAGCCTCGTTTTAGGCTGCGCTGTGCAGATCCGGAGAGTCGATCATAGGACACGCCCTATCGGGGGGCAAAATCGAAGGGATACTCGCGTGTGGTCCCCGACTCCTTCAGAGAGCCCTCTTTCCACCACTCGACTCTCCTCCTGTTTTTATTCTCCGACCCAATATCATCCTCGTAACCCTTCTTCTCTTATCCACCGCCTTCGTCTCCCTTGTCCCCACTCGCTCTCTCTCTCTCCCTCTTTTCCTTTGCCCCTGCCATATCTCGGAGACCGTTGTTATCTCCTTTACCCTCTTTCTCTCCTATCTTCCTGCACTCCCTCAATTTACTCCCTCTTTCACTCGCGTCAACCGTTTCCGGATCATTCGCGTATGTGTGTGTGTATATAAACTTACGGAAGAGGAAAGGTAAATGAGGATATTTAGGGCAACTAGGTGTTGAAGGAAATCCAGTGGGCACTTACCGGAAGGAGAGCCGCTGGGGTGTTGGAGAGACACATTTGTAGAAGTTATTGGAGCTTTCGGGATGATCCCTTCGTCAGCACAAGACACACACACACACATATATACACACACATATATATATACACACACATATATATACACACACATACATACACACACACCCATCTCTACCCTGGTTATCGTTTTCTGCTGTCTTTGGCCAGGTTGCTTTTGACTTCATTTCCTCTCCTTTATTCCTCTCTTATTCTCCCTCCTTAATATCTCTTTCGGTACAGTTTACTTCTCCGAATCACGGGTTCGACACGGAAGGAATGTTTGGAACAATATAGCGATTGTTTATGCTCTTGAGCCATGTTTTACGTGGCTGCTAATAGACGGAGTCGTTGTTTGTTTCTCGCCAGCCATGGAAACAGTTCCTAGCTATACAACACCGTCATTGTTTCGCTTTTAACTTGTTTATTGTTTTGGCTCGGGTCTTATTCTTATTAGAAGAGTGTGACGTAATGCGATATAAGGAAGCGGAAGATGATGAAATGCTCCAAACGGTTACTTTCCTCATTCTTCATGTTTTGTGCAACAGACTTTATCTCTCGCGCGTTATGGATGTAGCAGATATATTTTTAAATCCAACTATCAACACTCGATGTTCGTCTTTCACACAGTTTCGCTACACGTGTCCATTTTAAAACGTTCGGAGTCGAGAAAATGACGTCGATTCCAGTTTTCCCGTCCCTCGCCTTCGGTCGTCGCTTATTTCTGTTTGGTATCTTTCTTTCACTTCCGTCATTCCATCCCGTTTTGTTTTCCTTTCTCTCCATTTCTCCCCTTCTAATCCAAAACACTCTCACCGCTTCTCTCCGTTTCCATTCGCCAGAGCCTCTCTCAAAACCTCTTTCTCTCTCAGAGCCTCTCCTGTCTACCCTGTCGATAATAAAAAAACCGACCAAACAAAAAATTTTTCGGGCGAATTGCCAAAAAAAAAAAAATCTCTTCCTGACCTCCCCATATAACACTTTGCCGTCAATCATATTGCGAATCGTGAGAGAAACGGAGAGAGGATATCTTTTTTCCTCCTCTTCCTCTCTCTCTCTCTCTCTCTCTGCCCACTTGATGGGACTGGAGAGTTTGTTTGAAGGAAAAATCTTTCTCCCAGATGGATGAGAGGGGAAGGAGAAAATGTAATATTGGACAAACAGATATTGCCAACGGATTAGTCGTTCGCATATACGTGTGTGTGTGTGTGTACGTATCTCTGAACTCATACGTCTATAAAAGCTTTTCAAATAAGGCTAGCTCAATTATTGTATGCTTGCGAACCTATTGTATGTTACATGATGCTCAATATTTAATAAAGTAACCCCTTATAAACACATACATAGGGCTGGACAAACCCAGACTAAAAATGTCGTAATGGCGGCTAAATTTTTCTGTTAAATTTTTAGTTAACTGGAGTTACTAAGGTGATAATATTTTTACGTAGTATGTATAGTATATGGAATGTATAATGATTTAAATTCTAATTCTACATTGTATCGCATTGGAATATATTCTGGCGCCTGGATTTTGGAAGTTGCTCCTAGATCTGTGTACATGTAGCTATGTGTACATGTACATATAGCTATATGTATATATTCATGTATATGTCTTTAAAGAGAGAGAGGTATGAGAGTATGAGAAACGAAAAAACAACAAGGAAAACGATTGCCACGTTTACGTGCGGAGACACACGAAGCCAAGAGCTGTGACTTTCTGCGAAGCGAAGTGGCCAGGCATCTTTTTCAACTTTCTAATAAATGAGTTGCACTAGTGAAGACGAGGGATTATGACAATCCATCCCTTAATTTTCTTCTCTCCGCTCTTTAAGGAAAGGAGAAATATTTTCAATTTTTACGACCAAGGTTCTGTCGCGTGCAGTTGGATAATTTTTTTTTTTTTCAATATCGCGAGGAAAAATTCCTTGGGACACCGGTTCGATCCTCCGGAATCCGGTTAAACGGCCAGTTTTATTTTCCTCCTCCCGGACTCGCGCACGAGAAGATTATCGGCTTATGTGTGTTTGTTTTTTTTTGTCGGGTCGGGTGTCAGAGGATGATGCTAATGTGGCGTTCAAGCCTTGTCGTACTCGTCCGAGCGGCTTCGACGGGCCATATGCCAGCCGGAGCAGAGTTTACAGGATTATAAAAGGGGGGGGGGGGAATCGAGTTAGGTGCTTTTCCGCAGCGGAGACAGGCATTTTAGCGTTTTTAAGCCGGAGAAATTCCGGTTTTAAGGGATTAACTAAAACTCGAAATCTTATTGAAACTGTGCGTGATTCAGCGACGGGCGAATTGGATCTCTTTTTTTTGTGGGGGGGGAGGTATTTAAGTCGTATCTCCGCAAACGTATATTAAAACTGCATGTCTTTACGAATTCAGATTCGCTTCCACTGATTTTTAAACGAAAATGATTAACTGCAATAAATATTAAAGAGTTTGATGATCGATCTACGACGGAAACGGTCCTACATTATCGAGTAGAGAAAAGTAGAATAAAAACGCATCGACCTAACGAAGGAAATAATCGCGCATACAAAATCCCCTATCCTTGCGTGTTTTGGAAACGTTGTTATGAAGCTAAAAGGATTTTTGTTGCTATGGAAACGTTTAAAATTGTAAAGAGCCTTGAAAGGTTGAAATATTTTTTTTTTAATTACTGAAAGCTATAGCAAGTGTGAGTAATGCTCTCAGAGTCATTGCATTCATAAAGCGGGTTTCTTTCGGGAGAATATGAATAGGAATGGCAAAATTTTGATTCCGTTAAGGTGGCTACCATGATAGAGCGATATAATTCAAATTCAATATTATATCATCTCCATTCGCCATTACATCCAAAATGCAAAGCAACGCTGCAAAAAGACAGTCCCAATTCTATTAAGGTAGCTAAATGCCTCGTCATCCTACGTGAAAGCATCAGGAAAAACTCTTGAGACCCTTGAAATGTGCTGTTTGTGGAATTATTAGTTTTTCAAAATTAAAATTTTGCCATGAGAAATAAACCGCGTAGCAATTCATGTCAATTACATTTCTTTATTAAAATAATTATAATCGAGATACAAACTTGAGACTTGGACATTTGCTAAGCCGAAAGAACGTTCTGTTTTTCTCGGGTAGAGAATCCAAAACATTAGCTTAAAAATTCGTTATATACCAGAAAATAATGAAATCGTTCAAGATTTTAACAGTGAAAATTGTTGATACCATGGAAACAAGTGCAATGTTTTAAAGTGGGAAATGGAAGGTGGGAGATAGGGGGAGAGATAGATAAGAGGGTTTTTTTAATCGTATTTTATACCGTGAAATTAAGAAACGAGAAGAAAGACGGAAAGCGATTTTATTGCGATTTTATATTCTATCGTTTTAATATCAACAAATACAGTAAGGCTCCTTTGGTTTCATTTCTTAAATTATAAATATTACTTGTAAAAATTAAGTTTTTTTGTCCTTTTATATATCTCCTTTCACCGCTACATCCAAATTGCAAGCAAAGCAGGCTAGTATAGTACCTAGTTAAAGAAGGGAATTTATACCGGGGAAGAGTGCCCTATGGGAAGAGGAGACATTGTATGATTCTTGTAAAGTGGAATTTTCCAAATCCGGAGTAAAATTTAAAAACAGAAGAACAACTTTAATTCAGTCAACGTTTGTCCGTCGTGCTCTCTTTAAGAGCAAATAAGCTAGTAAACGATGGATTGTTTTTAATTTGGATTATATCGACGTCATTTGAAAGGAGAATTTCAGTCTTATTCCTTAGAAGTTAAATAAAATTTATTGCAGAAACATGAAAAATCCCTAAGAGTCAGCGAATCTAGTATATTTGAAAAAAATGTTTTACCTACGATCGTCGCTATTTGATCTTTATTCTAAATAATGTTTTACCCATAAAAGTAAATAACGGAAATATTAATTTTTGCTTAAGCTTTAAAGGCAGTTAATTAAAAACCGTAGAAATGTTTTTTGTCATACGCGTACATTGCTCATAAATTTTAGATATCTAAACAAACATCTCTGCGAAATTACAAACGCAAATTACGACGCAGCTGCTCTTAAGAAGTAGTTTATCGGCTAAAAGAGTGCATTATTTTTTCCTGTTCTGCGCTACTACTCCCGTTTTCCTTTCCGCGGGATTTTTTTGAATATATTTTTTAAAAAATGTCCATGTATGGATTTCCGTTAGAGAACGACGTTCAAGGGAGCTTAAATTTTTTTCTTCCGGAAGAATTTACCAGCTAGGCTTTGAAAGCTCTATTCCGCAAAAAAAAAACGCAACTGTAAATTCCCTTAGAAAGCGCGAGAGGGCAGAGTAGTCCCGTCGAATTGAAAGATCCTTTTGAGAGGGTTTTATAGGAGAAATTATGAGGGATAATGGTGTTGGAGTGGCTTATCAGATAGTGAGAATTCTAAATGTGCCATATATCCCCTTAGTTAATGAAAACGTTAGTCGTCTGCACTCAGGCGAAATGGGAGGCGATAGAAGGAAGAGTCTCTGGAGAGAGTGAGAGAGAGAGAGAGAAGGGAGGAAAGAGAGAGTGAGAGAGAGAGAGAGAGGGGGGGGAGAAAGAGCCAAAAGATCGGAAATGAAAAGGTTCTAGAGGCGGAGAGAGTGGGGAGAGGGAGAAAGAGAGGCAGCGGGCGGAGGCAGATATCCCATCTATGCTGATACGATCAGACTTCAGGAATACGGTTGAGAAAGTTTCAATGATGGCGATGAATTAAAGGTAAAAGTCCCATCCAGGATTCCGTCTCGCTATCCATTGTCGGGGTTTAAGAAATTAACTCGTACGCAATGATAGACTAGTCCGCGACCGTTATCGAAGGGTTCTCCTTTAGGGGAAATTATTTTTTATGAACGAAATTAGGCTACTTAAAAAAATAACGCTTCAGTTTATTATCACTAGTATTTTTAGTGTTTTATTAATTATTCTAAAGATCACTTTGAACTACAAAAAATAAAAATATTCGGTGAAGTCATTTGAAAAAAATACCATTTGACAACTTTTTCGAGATTCTTCCAGGAATGGAGAATTTCATTTCATAGCAATATTTCATCTCGAAAATGAAACTAAAAATCGCAATACCACGAAGATGTAATTTAATACTCTCTCAGAAACTAATTTTCCTCGCATCGACGTTCACGACATTTGTTTCTCGAGTCTATTACGAGTTTTGGGAAAAAATTACATCCGAAAAGTAATTTTGCATGGAACGCTTTAATGAAGCATTACGTCCTTTCTTGCCGTTACTAGGTTACAGAAAAAAAGAGGACGTCCGACGAAATAAACGCAAAGAGTTGAATCGGCAATGGTTACTCTTTCATAAGAGCAGATCTTTCTTTTACAAACGATGTATTTTTTTGACGGAAAACATTTTCATTCCTTTTTTAGAGTAAAGTTCGCCCTTAAGTTAATTATTTACCTTGACAAATCTGGACGTCCATAACCCTAATTAAGAAAATATCCGCCCGCGACTTGCGCATCTATGACCCTTTTCTTTCTCGAACTTCACAATGATTACGGATTCCTATGGTGTTAACGACTTTCGATAAACCCCGTGGTTATCGAGCAATAATCGAAACGATTATTCGATCGTAAGTAGGAGCGAAAATTTCATCGCATTAAACCGCTTAATGACGTAATCATTCACGTTCAAAACCATTCGCGATCGGCCAATAAAAAAATCGAACGATGTCGTTCAATCCGTTTGAGCGCCATAGGATAATTTTCGTTTGCCCCTAATGGAATGACCCGCGCTTGTCCTTAAGGTTCTTCCGTGACTCGTCCATCCGCGTGTAGTATAAGCCGAAGTCCCAAAGAAGTAGGGATAATCAATGGAGCCCGTAATCGGATCAGAGAAAGATAAAGAATTTCATTCGCTTCATCTTTTACGGGATCTCGCGAATAATATTGACTCAAGGGCATCAGATGGGAGCTAAAAGAAACGTTTTAATGGTATGATCTCATTCATTCTCCTGCCATCTTAGGGACAGTTCTTTTCACGACGCAATGTTTCTGCGAACGAGTTCAAATCGTTAAGGAAACATTTCTATATTTACTCTCCATATAGCGTTTCTGAAATATTATGTATAAAATATAAATAATGGATTGCGGAGCTTACCTTGCGTCCCATGGAATGCGATCCACGCGTATGGAATTTTCGATCCGAGAATATCTTTTCCTTTCCTTATTAATCGATATTCTATAATACGGATCTTCCTTTGAGGCTCAAGTTAACGTTCGCTTCTCAAAGATGAAAATGATCGATCGGTGATTATCGCCGCGGAAGGATACTTAATTATTGAAATATGCGCAAGCAAACAGTTCCTCGACCTTCCTTTGATGACCTCCTTCATGAGCGAGGACGAATCCACGGAAACTCATGTTTCTCAAAGGAATTCTCAAGCACGAAAACTACAGTAATGCCTCCATATTTTCAGGGCTTACGTTCTTGGAAAAGATACTAAAAGTTTACGAGAAAAATGGAGGTAGAGAAATAATTTTTTTCCTCTCTTATCACACATCTATCAGCACTCAACACACTTCCTTTGAGTTATAGGGCCATGGTTTAAAACCGCAGTGCTGTAATTGCAAAATAATTGTAGAAACTACAGTTAATTACACTGACAATGAGACTATAGCATCACGTGGGCATCTTAGCTTACCACTCCCACTCCCTCCCCCACACGTGCCTCATTACCTCTCTAGAATGTAAGAATTATGTACGAGTAGGTACCTGTTTCGTTGCTGAGAATATATCGCGCCGTGTTTCGCGAGATTTAAGCAAATGAACAGTGCGTTATGCGGTCGGCGGGCGCGAATAATTGAAATTTACATCAGGCGAATATTGAAAATTGCTACTTTAATTTCTTCTCGGATAAGTGAAACCGCGAACACGAAATAGAGGGACCACTGTAATAAAATGTTACCAAACAGAGGTTCGTAAAAGATATATTTTTTCAGGATTTGGATTATGCCACTCGGACATCCTTGTATCTTACCAAACAATTATATGGACAGAGGAAAATGAAGAGCATTTTATAATATGTAATTTCTACCGCCGTGCTTTCACATTTAAACATCAGAATGAAACAATGATAGACGTTCTTACATTCAAACACATGCGACTCTTGCTTAGCCTTTGGGACTGCGACTTCTTTACTGTCTCATTTTAGTGGACGTTCCATTTTTTTTCGATTTGTCATTTTCAATTTTTTTAAAACTTCCCGTGAGATATAATTTTTGTTTTTAACTTAAATTTTTTATAATAAAAATATTTTAATTTTAAAGATCGTTGTTAACTTAAAATCTTACTGGAGAGTTTAGTTTTTTAATAAAAGTATTTTTTAAAAAACTTTAGCTTCCTAAGAAGTCCTTCACGATCCCGGGACCCACAAGTCGAGGAAACGCCCATCTAGATCATTTATTCAAGGTATTGGGTGAGTCTTCTTCTTTGACTTTTTATTCTTTTAACCTGTTAACGAATGGCAAAAGAATTCAGTTACGCTTAATACGGTTATTTATTTCCGTTTATAAAATCAAACGAAAAGCGATTCGTCGTTGGGAAAAAGCCACTTATATTTGGTTTAACTACATCCATATTTTCCTCGACCTCTTTACTGTCATGGATGCCATCTTTACCATCTACTTACTTAATGGAACACTACGAGAGGGATAAAAGATTACGATCTGTAAATCGTTTTATCCCCGACCTTTCGAAGAGAAAGCGGATTTTTTTAAACTCATTAACGCCTTCGTGTTTACAATCGCAAATCGCCGACGAATAGGAATTACGCGATGAAAAAAAGATATCTCCCGTTCGAATTCACTCCCGGAGAGTGGATCGGCAACGTAAAAAAAGGTTACGATACTTGTAAAAATAACGAACCTCCTCGAAGCCGTTCGTCATCCCCATTAAAAAAACCGGAATGACACTCCTGATATCGCTCGAGCCAAATTCGAAAACGAGGCAGGACGTTAAAAAATATATACATATATGTACACACCTTCCCCTGTTTTTATCGCGGCATTTTGACAAGTGCCTCCGGTTTAATCTTGTTTCGTAATTTGAAAGGCCTTCAGACGTCTCTCGAAGAGAATTATAAAAAAAAGCTTTCCAACGAGGCGGGGAACAATAATATTCAAAGCGACGAAGCCACCTGACAGTAGAGATCATCCGAACCAAACGTTTCGGAAGAAACAAAAATCCCGCACTTTATTAAAACAAAACGACAAACCCCCGAATCTTATCTTCGGAGGTAACAGCCGTTGCCGCTGTAAGAGAGAGAGAAAAAAACACGGAGAGGTCAAGCTATTGGTCAGCCACGAGCACCAGAGGTGCCGCTTAACCTTTCTCTGTTTCTCCTCTCGTCTACAAATGTCTGCGTGGCGCCACCTGATGACTGCCTCCATTTTTTTTGACGGATAAGGCGCCGCTGGAAGGTGGTTGGGTTGGGTGAAAGGTCTATGGAGTTGGATGGGTTGGGGAAAATTGCATGAAGATCGCAGCTGGCGATTTGGTCGACGGCAAACTACCGCTCTCTTTTTCTCTTTCCCTTTTTATACCCTCCGAATATTTCCTCCTGCTCGGGACTGTCGCCAGCGTGTCTGCACGCGCTTCCCTACCTCTCCTCACCCTTTTTTTGCCTCCCTCAACCCTCATTCCCGTCTTGCCCCAGCCAAACGTGCGTGCGGCGCTTTTTTGGGGGACGGGGGGGAGGCTTCGGAAAGCACGGTGAACGGGGGAGGTGAGGGGGTTGTCGGGTAACGGGAAATGGAGGTAAGAGTGCACATAAGCGTGAGTGTGGATGCATAAAGGAGGCGGAGTGGGCGGTGCAGGGGGAAGGAGGAAGAGGGGGGCGGAAGAGGGGGGCGGAAGAGGAAGGGTGGAGAAGATGGGAGGAGGGGGTCGGTAGGGGAGGCAAAAGCGTCTCAATCAATAACGATCACGGTCATTCACGCCACTCACGGGCCCGAAATGAATGCTGGGTATTTAATACAGAGTAAGTCACGTTCGGATGCGTTCGGCGATACGGAGGGAAAAAATTTCTTTCATTTTTACTCATACTCTTTCGCATGGAGACGGTTCTGTTTTCGATATTCCCGATGCTGCATTTTTGAGTGCTTGGATGATTGACGCGAGAAACGTAAGGTAGAGATGGAATTGGAAGGAGGAATGCATAAAAACGCATTAACCATTCCTTCTCCGGCGATTTTTGAATAATTTTTCCGTCGGCGTGTCCTAGAAATTAATGCGCTTCGCCGCTTGTTTCCGAGGTTGGACTTGACTCCATTAAATCCGTTGTTGTCGGATTGCCACTCGCACGTGTATGTTATTGAGGAACTGAAAAGGTTTTTAAAAAATAAAAGATTGAGATTTTGCGTCGAATCGTAGCCACGTCTCCTCGATGGCGCTCTTTTCTAGCTGCAGCAAAATTTAAAGCGTTACCCTTTTCAACGAATCCACGCTCGTTTAGGAATCAAATTTTGTTCTTACATTTTCTCGTAAAAATTGAGACACGTTGGACTTCTTAGCAACAATTCCTATTTATTCCTTTACTCGTAAGAGTCATGGTTGAAGGCATATATGATTGAAGGAACCGTGACGCGATCTAACGGAAACCGGAAACTTTTTTTTGTCGACGTCATGATTACATTTTTGTTTTATTAAACGAAGAATAATTAATTAAGGAGGTGAGATCACCGCTGCATCCTTGCGAAATGAATTCATTTAAATTTGATGAGCCCATTGCAGTTAGAACTGCAACTGGATGCGCTACATATCAATTAATTTCATTCGTAAAAATTGGCTAATTTAATTTAAACACCAGCTACCTAAGCCAAACACATGACGTCTTTCGCTTAATTAATATAACTTACGTACTGCCTATTTAATCCTTAAAAAATTAATTTAATTGTGAAAATAATAGGTATGAGCAAATTCTTTCGCTTCAATCTTTTCTATTAATTGTGAATGGTTACTGATAAATGCTCATTTGTGTATTCTCTTTTGTTACCAACAACATACGTTACAAGACAGTGATATAGCGAGTGACGGAAAGAGGCACATTCCGACCGTTAAGCAGAGTGGTTTGCCATTAAGGAGAAGGGATCTTACGTGAGAACGCGCCTCGTTAACAGTGACCTATACCATTTTTAAATGACCGAATGTCTAACTCGATGATCAGCTTTTCTGACCCGATTCCATCGTTATTTTTTCTATAAATTGCATTACAAAAAAGAGTACTGGCACTTTATAGTGTTATTTTTTCAAATTGTTAAACATGTCTATGTGAAAGCGGGCGCAGGCAAGCATATCATACATTTACACAATTCAAGCATCGCGAAGGGAAATTTATGAATGTGTAATGTGATTTTAGCATTATTAATTTATTATTAAATGCGTAATAAGAGTTAAAATACGTGAATATAAACAAAAAATCATGAAGCACAAGTTACGAAAACTAAAATCTTACACGGTTCTCGAATTACAAATGTTAGCGGTTAAGAGTTGAGAAAGCTCTTCGTGCAACGGAGGCGACTTACATTATAATGCACCAAGTGCAGACCTTGAAAAATTTAAAGGTGTCCAGGAGGCCAATAAAAACCTTCTTGAACGGGGGCCCGGAAACCCCTGAGTCTGGTACTGGAGTGCAACTTAGCTCGCTACACCTGATGGTTTTATTCGAAGTACACTAAAAAAAGGGATTACAAAATATTGATTTTGTTACGTACCTACTTTTGACTTATCGTGTTCAACGTTCCAATAGCTGATATAAACTTGGTTGGCTATGCTTCCAATGAGGAAAGATTTAAATTTAAATTAATATGATGAAATTGATATCAATGTCGTCAATTTATATTAATATTATTAATTTACATCGATAAATCGACGATTCAGTCAATGCTAATTAAATGAAATCGATCTAGGAAATCGCAACTTTGGCGAATTACATTAAAAAATGTAATAGTTGGGCAATTTAGTGCAAAATTTCTCTAAAGCATACGGTTTATACTCGTAGAGTCATCATCCTACGAGTCCCTAAACCATAGTGTTATAATGTTATTTAACGAAAATTTTTATTGAGTTACCACGCATTTATGTGAATTAAATTTTCTTAGAAATGTTGTTTTATTTTCGTGCTTTTATTTATGACTTTCAGCACTGTCAAGTCTTCATTCAGTGACAAAAACCGTGAAATCAAAACTTCGTTTTCAAAACGAAACGATGAAAAAGAATTAAATCCAATTTATATTTCATGTGAAGCGTTTACTTAAAGTAATTTTTATTGGTAAACTGATTATGTTTTTCCGAATATGAGTACTTCTTGAAGGAAGCACTGCTGTCTCCATTAGATGGTTTATTTATGAATGGTTAAGTCACTAAACTGCGAATAAAATTATTTACACGTGAAACATGAATTTTTGGGATTTCTATCCTGAAAACACGTGACTCTCCATCCCTGTTTCCTCTAACTAAGACTTACGACTCTCTTTTCGTTGATTCCGACCTATATTTCAGTTCCTCTTTGTTCATCATCCCAATTAACTTCATTAATTGAAAAAGGAGCAGCGAGTGGAGCGGTCCAAAGGTCGAAGTGACGAAATCCTGGGGAAGCGTGCTCCCTCACCGAAAATGTCGCTAAATATATGGAACAACATTATATTCCAACGATGTGTGCTAAACGGGTCACAGAAACGTTATGCCAAATGTATCATAATTCATTTAAATGGAGGGAAGGAAATTTTTCGCTTAGACGAGGCTTTTATGTTCACCCAAATGACGTTTTTTTCTAATCATAAATCATCAAGAAGAAGTAGCTTTGACGCATTCGAAAGAAACATTAATTCGTTCGGTACATAGCGGTAAAATGCACCGTGACGTCAACCAACTTCTGACGTAAGAGTATGTTAGCACCGTAAATTATTAACATGACGCGATAAAGGAATAATTAGGTTGTCGCCGGTGGATTGTGTAAATGCGCCCTCTTACTTGATTTGCACTAAATTTTCACGATGACTGAAAGCATGGCAAATTAATGGAAAGGGTGGTCCGTGCGGTCTGGAATGGATGTTCCGGTAGAGTTTTTGTTTTAAGGAAAGTCGGTAGGTTCAGTAAGTAAATAACTTAAGGAACTAAGATCATCTCGCATTCTCAGCGTGCCTTCTATTAGGACAATCATGAAAAAATGAGTTTCTTGGTCTCAAACGCGGTAAACATCTTTGGTGAGGTCATTCAAGTAGCAGTCGCCATCACGGAAGATTACACACTGTCATTCGCCGAGCATTCCGCTCTCATTGTAAAATAAAATGCTTATTCGCCCTTATAGACATACTGTGGCTAAAGTCGCTGCTTTGATTTTACGATGATTTTTCTCTCCGTTTATCTTTGAAAGAACCCGAATATTGCGCTTCATAAATTAGTTGTCCTCATGGGTTGAAATATTCAGCGGTTGTGGCTATACTGTGAAAAAACTTCATGGCAAATAGTACTTTCATAATATTTCCTATGTATTGGCCAAAGAATAAAGGACAGCATTTTAAGGCATTGAAAGCTGCCATACAATTATTTTCTCTTATAATTTGTGAAAAAATATTTGATTGAAATGTATTTATCAACCATAACCCCATAGTAGTGCCTAATTTGCTTTCTTGATCAGATATTGTTCCTTACAGGCCAAGCGTTTCATTAGCTGAAGTTTCTGATCTGATTGTGCATATCCAATTGATAAACATCAAAGAAATGAAAACCAATGTCATTTCAAATTTTACAAATTCTCATATTTCAAACTATTTTTGTAATGCCTCATCTCAAAGATCCTTTTGAGTCAAGAGATTGGTTAAGTTGTATGAGAAAAGAAATTTCATCCATAAGTTTTTCAATTTCATTTACAGAACATTTTAATTTCCATATGCTTCCATATTTACTTTTTTGTGGTCTCAGACCCAATTCCAAAATTTTCAAAATTGACATTCTTTTGCTATCCATCAAATGATGAATTACCTGAATCTTAAGTTGCATTACAATTCCAGCAATTTTAAAGAACAGCTTTTGAGCCAATGTTCCCATTTTTTTCATCCTCTTCAGAAATACAGCTATAGAGAGCCTTGGAAAATTAGAAGCACTTGAAGCAGATAATTTTCCTTTATTGGGCATGTTATGTTACAGCTTGTAAAGCACAAAGCCAAGATATTCACGAATATGAATATTTATTTATTTATGAGTATTTAAGACATGTATAATAGAAGGGAAACTACGAAAAAACTCATTGCAATTTTGGATTCCAAAAAACAAAACTGCAATTTTCAATTTTTTCACAATCTCCTAAATGAATCCAAACCAGCTGCATGGCAAGACAAAATCCTTGATATGCATTAATAAATTTCATTCAAGGGGAATGCCTCACAGCAACATCCCTCTTCGCCACTTCCTTTGCATTAAAACATACAGCACAAACCAACACACTGTTTTTTCCAGTATATTATGATTTTTATTTTCATGTCCTCAAATACTTGGAATCATAAAATCTTGGTATACAACTAACTATGTCTAATTGACGATGGTAAAAACAAGCTGGAGTGGCCAAACATACTATAAACAACATATCTCACGCAGCTCGAGCTTTTTTTAAAAAAAATCTTATACATAGCTGCCTCCAACCTGTGTGTCTTCTCTCTCGGCACCGTCTTAATGCCAACAATTTTGACATCAAAATTTGCACCTCCAACAGAACACATCATAGGCTGGAGTATGCCTTCCCTTACAGATTATCAATTCCCTTTTTTTGATTTTTTTCCACTTTTTTTGGATCAATAGTTGATTGTTCTTGTGCCTAGAGATATCCCCCCCCTCCCTCTTCCAACATGTACAAGGTAAACACCACCTTCCACTCCAGCTATGGCAGTGTGTGCAGGCAGGAAGATGGTTAAGGAAGGGGAAGAGGGGGTTGTCTTGACAAAGTTTAAGGTGGAGAAACAAAAGTTTTAAGAGTGTCTGCACAGAGCAGAAGAAAGATTTTTTTTTCCTTTTGATAGGCATCAAAGGATCAAGGGAAAGGGGAGAAGAGAATAGGGTGGGGAAAAGAGCCATGGTCAGGTTGGCCACCAATCCCCCACTATGTAATCAGTGCACACTACTTCTTCCTGCCCCAATTCCACAAATATTTATACGTACCACCCTTCCCCTAAACACCCAGCCATGCACTTTCACACCCCACATCGAGAGTCGATTAACTTTTTATTGTTTAGGGTCGGCACAAACCAGTCTATGGCTTCCTCCCCCCATCCCATATTTTAATTTTTCCATCCAATCTTCCTGCTTGCAACCTCCCATATTGCCCACACGCCCCCTTCTTTCCTCCCAAAATAAAAAAGACGACCTTCATCCTCTCTCTCCGACTTCTTCTCTCGTCACCACACTCCCACACACTTGCTGAGAAAAGTCCAAAGGTTCTGAGCATCCTTATTATTTTTCTTTAATACGGCTTGCACTTAACGATACAGGTGGCTTTCTAATAAATTTCATTGTACATATGAACAATTACAATACTTTCATACTTGACAAATCACTCAACCATCTTGAAATGTTAACATTCATCAAATACTGTATATTAACACAAATCGAATAGTATATAAAGGCATTACAATAATAATAACACGGTTGAGTGCTCATCCTAAAAAAAGAACACAATTTCCAAAATGTGTTAATTCATTTCCTCCCAGGACGTTGCTACAAATTTGCTGTATAAATTTGTTCTCTCTTTTTGCTTTGGTAATGAGCAGCACCAAAGCTTTTAAAAACTTTTATTTATTTTTTTGTTTAAAGGGGCGATGAAATATAGCACTCACTACTTACAAACGGGAACACGTTGTCCCGTGCTCTCTCCTCTAGTAACTATTCTCTGGGTAATATACTATAAAATCCCTTCCAATCTCCCCCTCACTCAAAAGACTTGCTGGTCTAATAATAATAAAAAACGCAACGAGTCTTTCAAACGACCAATTCACCTGCATTCTTTTTTTTTAAAGCTATTCACTTCACTTCACAAAGATCCTATCCTTTTTTTATCCCAGTCATCTTGGTAAGTCCATCGCAATAAAACAAAGACTCGACACCATTTCTTTACTTTGGGTCACATCATTTTTGAGCCACATTTAAAAATCACATGAAGATTTGGAATAGCTAAAAAAAAAAAAAATATCTTCACTAAAACCTTTCTGACACACCCTTCTCAAACTCCCACCAGGGCTAAAAACCTATGGTATCTACATGATTGTATAAAATATACTCAATAACATTAAGAAGGCATAGTGGAATGAACATCGGGAATAATATAGCTCCACAAAACACATCCTGCAGTTAAAATCTGATTTTTAAAAAATTGGAAAAATCTTCAAGCCTACCACAACAAACTAAGATTGCATAAAATTGTTTTTTTTCTCTTATATCCCTTCCCATTTATCGTACACATTTTTTTTTAAAGCTACACAATCTGATTTCAATATTCTTACAAACGTTATATAAAAGAGGGGACTGCATCACAATTTGAAACCTAAAAATGATTAAGAGAGAGAGAGAGAGAGAGAACCTTGTTGCCGAAATGGAGAATTAATTTTTAGATTTGGTTTATCTTTTTGTTTGTTTGTTTGTTTCGGGATGACCACTGGAGGTGGGGCAGAAATCTAGTGAGTAAAGCGGCAGCACATCACACAACACACACATGCACACACAGTCAGACAACGAGTGAGGAGAGAGGATGGGTAGGTCGACACATTCATGATGTATTCTTCACACCTCTTCGCCATTCAAGTTGACACGAGCTCAACAATTTCACTTTGTTTCTTTCTCTTCCTTTTGCTTGTTCTCCTCTACATCTTTCTCTGCATCCTTATCTTTCTCTCCCTGGCGGGACAAAGAAAGAATAAATTAGATCGAGTGTAATAAGTATTTAAATTCCAATTACACACCACATTTAATTTCGCATACAAGTGCTCAATTCTCTGCTTCAAACATTTGTTTTATCCAAATATCTTAGCCAGAAGAGTAAAAATGATGATTGATAAAACTTA
Source organism: Uropetala carovei (assembly GCA_036926305.1). NCBI lineage: Eukaryota > Metazoa > Arthropoda > Insecta > Odonata > Petaluridae > Uropetala > Uropetala carovei. Next base: position 107,494 of record JAXCHB010000063.1, on the reverse strand, counting down.
AAACTACTTCATTATCATTACTTATCTTACACTGAAGTCAGAAATTTATTTTTTTTGACACAAAAATTTATCCATAAAAAAAAACAATTTAGGGAATATAACATTAACATGAATTATATCTCGAACAAACAAACAAAAAATATCTAAAACAAGCTTAGATGATTTGTAAATGAATTTTATCATAATTTTGTTGAAATTCCATTGAAGAATAAATCTTACACGATCACAGCTTCAGCTTACAAAATCATCATTAGATATACTGAAATCAGGGTATTGTATGAATTGCTTGTTGGAATTCACACCAAGTTATTATAAGAACTCATTTTCTAAGTATTTGAAAATAAGATCCACAAAGTTATCGTTCACTCAGATTATATTATAAAAAATATCAATTTTTAATATATCCTTCCGGGCTAAACACACTGTGTGACACAGTAAATGACAAACTGTCATCCTTAAATTCTTTTCATTTGGATTTTCAGAATTACTGTATTTACATAATTGTCTCCACCTCATAATTGCCCCACCAAAATGAGGAGGAAATAAGTGGTTTTTTTGCACCATATAGTTTCCTCTCATTAACTTTGACAATGTTTCCCTTATCTGTCCATATGTTTTAAGTCTACCTCCTTTGAAACAAATTTAAAAATTATAACCCCACTTATTATGCAGAAAGAGCATTTAAATCATTGACAATTTTGTCCATCCTTTATTTTGACACTACAGTTATAGTTTACGTTGCATGGCTCACTTAAAGAGTGCCAAATTTTCATAAAATAAATTAGTGTTCTTATAGACCAGTTTCTGTAGCGACAAAATACCAGTAAGTGTTTTAAATAGAATTATTGGCACATTTCATTCTGAAAGCACAACTTTCTCAGTATAAACAGAAAACCACAGGCAAGTAAATACAGTATATGCCAAAGTGCACGAATACGTAATAAATGCAGGTGTTCATCATTAAAAACACTGATCAACTGAAAGCCTCATGGGAACCAACTCTTCTAACTTCTTTTTTGAAATAGAAATTACCTTCTCTTTCTCTATCTCCTTCTCAATCTCCTTTTCTGTCTCTTTATCTCCTTCTTTCTCATCCTTCTTCTCTTCCTCCTTGCCCTTTCCATCAGTGGGCTTCTCCTCCGGTTCTGGCTTTGGGAGGTGGCTGTTCAGATCCAAAGTCTTGCACATATCTTCCCAATCCGGATAGCACCTAAATTGAGAGGCAATTCAAAGAATCAGAATACAGGCGACTCCCGAGATTTGACAGGGATGCGTTCCTAAAAACGTGGTCGAATCTAGAGTTATCGAATGTCGAATGCTGTTTTTCCATAGACTTGCATGTTATAATCGGGGGATACGTTCCCTCATCTCAGCTCATGCGAGTCGTTTTGTTACGAATGAATCGCACAAGCCGGACCGAGCCGTCTGCAGCACATCCCTGCATACATCTATCTATACATACAACTATATATCGTAGCGAAATTAATATAAAAGTTATTAAAAAGCACAAAATAACTTGCAGCCTCGCCATTTAATTTTAAGGTTATGCAAACCTGCCCTTCTCTTAAATCTGTCAAACCAGCCATCAAATTACGTGAATTTATCACATTCTAGAATTTTCTCCTTCTGTATCACATAAGTGCTAATAGTTGAACGACACTTTTATTTGATTCACTTGCATTATCACTATTACATTTCTTTTAGATATCATATCAAGTGATAAATTTATAAATAAATCAATAAAATAAATAAATTTAAATAAAAGATTAACAGAAAAAAGAGTGAAATCAGCACAAATTCAAACAATTAGAGCAGAAATAACTATGTCTACACTGACACTAAACCTCGCGTGGTTGGTCGGAACGAAAATTACTTCACGTAAACTAGTTCCCAGTTCGATCGGCTAGGTTGAAATCTCGAATTTGTCAAATCTCGAACTGTCAAATCTCAGGAGTCACGGAGTCACCTGTATTTACACAAACTCTTTCTTATGAATGTGCTTGAATTAATCCATTACTTTGACTTTTTTTTGGTTTGATTCACTGTCTTTGAGCAATTGACAATTAGAGTTGAAAGAACATAACAGGGCATATGACATCAATGCACTCTCAAGTTATTTGAAACCAATTATCTTAATTCAGAGTTGAGTGCATTTACGATTAATTTATTATAATTTTCTCAATTCAAAAATAAAAACATTTCCATTAATTATATATCCTTGCATTACAAACAATATTTTAAAAGCAAAACAAATTCCAGCTTGGAGTATACCAACTCGCTTCCTTTGATTAAAAAAGTTCTGTTATACATAAATAAAACGAAAAATTACATTTTTACTCAACAAGATTGGGAGTGCATAAAAATGTTAATTCTAAAATGAATTATATATGTTGAAAATAATTCTTTGAAACTCACCTCTCCTTCATTCTGTTGACAAGCCCAACCAAGTTTGCACAATTGTCCTGCATGTAGTCTCGTAGGGCAAATTCCTGCTCCTTGTCAAAGAAATAAATCTGGGCTAGGTTGGCAAAAGCAACAACATCCAACTGTGGAAGGAAGAAATATTTTCTATAACAAACACCCTAAACTCTTGATAATCTCATTCATTCATGCATATCTAACTACATAAAATACAATGACACCATTTTGCAATTACTGCACAAAGTAATATATATATATATATAATATACACACACACACGTCTCTCCGTCGCTGAAGAAGGGCATCTGCTCGAAAGCTCCATATTAGTGTTTTTTTGTGTTTTTCGTGTGGCTTCTGCACCCCCAATGACTCTCCAATCTAGGTAAGTGTCCACTGGGTTTCCTCCAACACCTTGTTGCCACCTTTATTATTACCTTTCCTTTTCCTTAAGCATATATATGAGTAATACTCTTGTGCCGAAGAAGGGTGGATGCCCAAAAGCTCCAAGCAAAAGCGTTCCTCTATCGCCATGGACTTCCACAACACCAAGTAAGTGTCCACTGGCTCCCTCCTATCCCGCTCAACTACTAGTTGCAATCCTATATATATATATATATACACAGGGCCGGATTAAGCGGTTCATGGGCCCCACGCAAAGCACACGTTCTGGGCCCTGGCCTAAAATTGGGCCGGATTAATTTAGAGACCCATTCATTCACAGCACGTGTGTTTTTTATCCGTCCTTTTTTATTTTTCTCTCCCACAGTTCTTCCCTCCACCTTAATCTTTCCACGAAATCATAGACAGTAAAAAATGAACTAAATTCCCGTATTATAAAATCCAATGTAATGTCTGCAGTTTCGCTTAACAGCAACATATGATAATGGTTGCCATTGACGACTGAAGGATTTCAGCTTAACAAACATTAAATTTTCGCGCCAAATACCAAACTGTAGACGGATTCGATCCATATTCGAAAATCGATGATAAAAATTTTATTAATTTTCCACTGAAATAGTCCATATTCGAAGATTCTAGGTGAATTTTTTTCCAATTCAAATTTGCAAAAGTACAAAAACTTGCACGTCGAAAAACCTATTTTTATGTCTTATGTTATGGGAAATATAAATTATCCTCTGGAATCAAATCCTGGACATTACTTAACAGATTAACTCTCCAAAATTGCCCAAATGCTTCACGATTACGAAACGCTAAAAGTTTTTCGAGTCATTATTGTATCCTGATTAGAATAAAATGATTTGTCTAGTCTTTAATAAGTTATATTATGTTTATCTTTGCCTGAGTACAATATTATGGGTCATTTTATAAAAATATATTATCTGGCCGTTAGGACAGGAACGTAACCCAAATTTTTAACATTGCTGTTATGGGAAAATGTGCTTCAGGAACCAAATTATGTCGTAAGTGCGAGGGCCGCCTGTACTTGGAATTCCTGATAAAGTAAGAAAGCGTTTTGCTACGAAAAGCGTAGCATTTGATACAAAAGAATAAAGAGAAACATGTAACAGATTTCTGTCCACTGTGGGCCTCCTTGTCCTCTGAGCCCACGCACTTGCGTGTTTTGCGTACCGCTTAATCCGGCTCTGTGTATATATATATATATATATATAAATACTATGGAAGAGGAAAGGTAAATGAGGATATTTAGGACAACAAGATGTTGAAGGAAACCCAGTGAGCACTTACCGGAAGGAGAGCCGCTGGGGTGTTGGAGAGACACATTTGTAGAAGTTATTGGAGCTTTCAGGATGATCCCTTTGTCAGCGCAAGAGAGACACAACTAGTTGTCCCAAATATATGTATATATAGACCATATCAAAAAGCAATGAAACCAATAAACTTAAAGAGGAATAAAAGAAAAAGACAATTACCACAGTTGGCTCATCTCCAAAGAAAAATGGTTTGTCAGCAAGTACATCAGAAAGAACTTTGAGGTCCCTCTTTCCCATATCAATGATCTCCTCTGGTTTGTGCACTCCAATGCCTTGGGCCTTTACCTTCTTGGCTCCCTGTCAAATAAAGAGGAGATGTCTCTCGTTCAGAATGAGTTATGTAAGCAATTTTTTTTTGGACAAAATGATCTATTTCAATTACACAAATCCAACCGATTATAGGCATTATGTCTTTACCTTGCGACTGAAGGCAAACTTGAAAATGAAGTTCAAGATAACTTGTGGGATCTTGGTGCCATATCCATGTTGAAGATTGATCTTGTATCCCTTGAGGACGCTGTCAGTATTCTTAGACCGCCACCAAAGGACAACCCTTTAACGTTGTGGAGATAAAATACGTTAAAATAGGAAGTTTAAGCGACTTTATGTACAGTCATCGATTTTATATCATTTTTATAGTGCACTTCTATCGATCACAAAAAGGAAAATGAAAGTGAATTTTTATATTATCATCGTTATCAGCTACAATTCAACCAGTGGTCAGATGCCAGCTTTCATTAATCTCATACAAAACTACGATAATATATTCAAAAAAATCTGATGTGGCCAACACATGACTCTCCTATTTGGGATATAGTTATTTAAATTATTATGAATAGCATTATAAGGCAAAGTTATTATTTCCTATCGTAAAAGAATACAGTCGTCCTTATTGCCGTAAATTGGGTATATTTTGAATATGTTTACAGAATTCACCGCTACATGCTGGTGGCCCTGTATACTGGTGTTAAGACAAAGCAAAATATCTCCGAAATGGATGGTTCTACGAAAATTTGTTTCAAACAAAACTTGGAAGAAATATTATTCTCTACAACTTTGGTCATTACGAGGATGACCAATTACGACGTTTTTAAGGAGATATTTGACGGAAACCGAAAAAACCAATTATTTATAAATAATTCCTAAACAATAACTGCTATGGAAAATTGTTTGAAATAAAAGATGTAGGAAATTACATTCTCCATAACATTTGTATAGAATTGTATATACAATAATGATGTTTTAACGGAGAAATATCGCAAAAACCGAATCGGGTTTCGAATAAACCTCGACTTCCTGTTAACCGTTATTGTCCAAAAACTAATCAGTTCTTTGTGCTCATCCTAAAGTGTTATATATGAAATTTGGTAACGATATGGCAAGTACTTTTTGAGTTAGTGCGCCCACAATCACATACACACGCGCACACACGCACATACACACACATCATTCCGAAAATAGTCTAATCGTGTTCTAGGGACCTCAAAACGTGTATTTCCGTCGAAATCTCGAATACGATTTTTTTCATGAACACAATACCTTCCCATTACTACGTATGGAGAAAGTAACAATTAAACGACATGGTTTAAAATATAAATCGAATCTTATAAACTAATTTACATGATTTTCAAATAATAACAATAAAGAAGCAACAGAAGTTGCCAATATTAGATTTTCAAGGTTCATGGTAGGTCTTTATGGCTACCAAATAAGACCCAGAGTACTTCCCATTGTATTACTAAGCACTCTTTAGCTTGCACCGCACTTTGGCCAATTTATATACAAAGTGAGATTATTAGTATTAGTTGTAAACTAGGTTGAACCTTTGACTTGAAGAAGCCCACATATGAATGGAAAGACTTGAGAGCAAAATTGAAGCAAAAGATTTCAGCCTTCGGTAATTTTCTTATCTCTGTGAATATCGCGAGCCACCGCACTCGGAATGTCAGCTCGATCATTTTACAAGAAGGCACACAAAGAATTACACCCAACTCACATGACAAGGCTATTCTCAATCATGGATATCAGAGCATGAGAAATGCTCTTCTGGTAGTTGTCCAGGCATGCATCCAAGTCCTTGCCAAACCGCTGAGCCAATTCTTTCACGATGATGCTGCTATCGGCAATCTCCTCTCCATTCAGCTCAATGAAGGGCAGCTGTCCCTTCTTGGAGCGCAGTTTCATCTTGTGGTCAACATTCTAAAAGAACAAATGGAGAGAAAAATAAGTTTCGCGTAACGGTCTCTTGGAAAAGTGTCTGCTGCTTAACAGCAAATCTATATTCTTACACGCTAAATTGAATGATTCACTGTTAAGTGTCATTTTCAGCGAAATAATTAATCCGCTGTGGGAGCCTAAATTTACTTATACGAATATCATCGACAAGTGTTTCAAAATTGACAAGGCGAGTTCACTTTTTCATCATCGTACTTTGTTTCAATTACTATATTTTTTGGGCATTTCATTCAGTAATTTTTCGTGTATTTCATTCGCATCATTAACATATATTCAAGTCCATAGGCGCCGACTTTTAACTTTTACCACGGGGGCAGAATGGTTATATCCGAAGATTTATATGGGGAATTGCCCCCGTCGCCCCCGTGGAGTCGGCGCCTATGTTCAAGTCCTTCGTCTAATTAATCCGACCGCAATAATTTAGCGAGTAATCATCACCACGTCGGCTTCAAATTTCGTAATACCATCCAAATATTCAGAACGAAAATAAAACAACCAAACGATGGGGATAAAAGTCTAGCGAAAGACATACAAAAGGCGGGATGTGGCGGAGAAGATCATCATCACTTTTTTTTTGCAAACTACATCTCGAACCCACAGCGTTTCCCCCCTCGTACGAAGCGACACGGAGCCCCAGCGGCGGAGAGACGAACGTCCGGACCGCCAGGCAAGTAACCATGGCAACAGGACTCGTCCGGCGAGGAGGGCGGGAATGGAGAGAGGAGGGTGGGGAAGACGAGGAAGGTATTAGGCGCGGTGGGAAGGGGGAGAGGAAACCGACATCTCCGCGTGTCCATCGAGACGGGAAAAGGAGGACTGGATAATATGCAGAACAGATGGGAAAAGTAGCCGAAGAGGGGAGGGGAGGAATTTAGAGAGAGAGAGAGGAGAAAATAGTCGGGAGAGATCGGAGAGGGGGAAAAAAGGGAAGCTTCTGAAAAAAGCTAGCTAGGGAAAAGGCACGAGGACCAGGAAAAGCTGATCTGCCTCCATCGGAGTCTGCGAAGAGGACGAGCAGGAAAAAGAGAGAGGGGGAGGGACGGAGGGAGATGTAGGGAGGTGGGCGGCGTATGAGTGGAGGGTTAAAGGGAGAGGGAGAGGAGAGATGAGGGAGGGTTGGGAGGAGGAGGTGGAGAGAGAGGAGATTCTAAGTGAGGAATGGGCGAAGAGATGACTACCACAGGCCCCGGCATGGCACAAGCGGCACCCCGCTCCCCGTATTGATCCAATGCAGCAGACGACCACGGGGAGAGGCAAGAACGTGTGGAGGGGAGAGGAGAAAGGGGAGTGGGGGAAGGGGAGGTGGGCAGAAGTGGGGGGGGGAAGGAGAGCGGAAAGAGAAAGAGGATGGGGGAGAAGGATTTAGGGGGTAGACGCCGTGGCGAAGGGGTGAGGTGGGGGCAGGGAGGGAAAGAGGGTGAATCTGGAGTGGACAATCCTGGGAAGAAAGAGGGCGGGAGAGAGAGAGAGAGAGTGAGGGAGAAAAAGAGGAGTGGCCCTCGCGTTATCCCCGAGGTGCACCTCCCCCATTTCCTCCCGGAGAACCGTCCACGCGCCGTGCCAGCCAACGACCGGAGGAGTTAATGGACAAAGGATAAGGGTAAAGGCAAATAAGAGGGGGAAGATTTAGGCAAGTGGAAGGAGGAGTAAGGAAAAAAAAAGACGGAGAAAGCGGGAGGGAGAAAGGGAGAAAGAGGGACGAGGAAGATTCGGACGTTTTCTGAAGGGAATGAGCCATGCACACTTGAGTCACCTTGCGGAAAAATATAAAAACAACCTTCGAAATCTCTCTCGCATTCGATAACTGGGATTTTTCGCGGGATCGACTCGCGTTGACGAGCGGGTTGAGTGGGGGGGATGGAAGGAGGTCGATTGAATAACCACGAGCCCCCATGACACGGAAGAGCTAGTAATACGTACACCTCATGGCACACAAAACGCCCCCTCACATCCACTAACGTATATAGATTTTTTTATTAATCATCGGAGAGATTTAAAAAAAATCGAGGCGATGTAGGCGCCGAATAATAATGGATTATGCATATACCGCGCCATTGCGTAACCCTCAAGAGGATAAATATTTAAAAAAAGAAAATGGACTAAATAACCTCCATGTTTGGATTTCAATTACGAGCACTCAGACGCGGAGAGAAGGGAGAAGACAGAATGGCGAGAAAGGGTGTTAAAGAGCCGGAAGGTTTGGCGAAGAGGGGTGAAGACGGCGGGGGGGGGGGGGGGGGGGGGTTATGCAAAGCACTTCAGGGAATCCCCGCGGAGGATAAAAAAACGCCGAATATTTTTTTTTGCAAAACCTCCCAACTCTCTCCCCAAACCCCAACACATTACGCAGTCTCGCAAAAAAAAAAAACCTTCCAACCCTCTTGATCGCTCCGATCTAAATTGTTGCGTTTCTAGGCAGGCTCCTTTTTCCTCGCTATGTGTCACCGTTAATTCAAGGGGGAGGGAGGGGTTGCACGCGCAAATATTTGCCAAGTCCTACCGAGCGAGATTCCTCCCGTATCCATGACGACCATCGATGTTCTTGAGAATTAATTCCGGCACCACGCGGAGGGAGATGTGTATAGAGAGAGAGAGGAAAATAAGGAAGAGGGAAAAGACCATGTGTGTGGGTAAAGAGGGAAGGAACGGCGTGGTGTGGCGAAGAATGCGACGAGAGGACTTGTTAATGACGTCGCACTCCCCACAGAGAACGAGCGAGAAAGAGAGAGAGAGAGAGAAAGGGGGTGAGTAGAGGGAAGGAGAGAGGAGTGAGTAAGGTCGGCAACCTGGCCGGTCCATATTTGGATTAAAGCGAGGGAAAAAGATGGAGGGAGAAACGGGAGGTTGGATCAAGACGCGACTCAAGAAAAGGGGTTAAATAAAAAAGACGAGACAAATGCTCGTGGGAAGGTGAGAAAGGAAGGAAGGACGGACGGACGGAGGCGCCCCGCAAGCGCATACTATGACGAAGCGACGCGGCGTGAGAGGGCAAGAAACCACAGGATGAAGAGGAAAAGGGGCAAAGGAAGTCGAAGGTTGAATAAATGAATACGATTTCAGAAGACGTCCGACTCCTTTGAAATGTTAATAAAACCATTCCCCGCCCAAGACGACGCAACGCGTCCTATTCTCGAACATATTTCCACTCCTTCCCAGACGAATCGGAGTGGAAAAATAAAGATGAGATCCACAGGAGGAGAAACGAGAAGAAAACATACAAACGCGACGGAACTCTTGTCGAGAAAAATCGACGCGAAGCTTTAGATATCGACGGATGATGATGGTATAGCGATGGATCCATCGCAACTCGGCGAAAGAAGGGAGCACCGGGAAAACTGACGAATGCGAAGAGAAGGTTAACGGGGAAAGAGAGGGGTGGTGTGTAAAAAAAAAGGGGGGAAACCCTTTACCGCCTCTCGAGATGATTCGCGCGTCGGATTTTCGTCCCGCCGCCATTACTTTTATTTACGCGACAGCGGCCCGCGGGCTCGCAGGGCGCGCCACCGTCGCACGGAAGAGGAAGAGAGAAAAGAAACAGCTAGTACGACAATGGCTGCGCACGCGGACGGCTACCGATGGCGGGAAAAACTTTCTCGATTGAGACCCCCTTCGCACTACGAAAAGCAGCAATGGCGGGCCCGAACCTTAGGAGGGTTAAAAATGGGGGAAAGCGTGCCAACAGCTGCCGTCATACCACACCGTCGCCACACCGTATTCTACCGTATTAAAAAAACAACACTTTCATACCTCCCTCTCTCTCTACGTCCATATCGTTCCACGCCCCTTCCCCCATTCCCCCGTTGTCGTGGCCTATCCGACCCACGAAATGGGTTACGGCAGCTGCACTATACCCCCAAAAAGCGAGAGAGGAGGGAGAGGGCAAGGGACAAACGGTACAGAGTTCCCGGAGAGGCTGAGGGAACGCACGGAAGGAGGATAGGAAGAACAATGTAGGGCTTCCTGAGAGCCCAAGTCCCTCACGCGTTGGTGCGTTGGGTAAGGCGGCGAAAGGACAAGAGTCACGCGATGATAAACTGTATCTCGCCTGCGTTTCCTAAACGAGAAGATTCACCCCTCTTTTTTTTTTAATCTCGCCTCCGATGAGTGAGCGCTTCGACCAATAGGAATCGAGGAGCCATCTTGTACAAGAAAGCGATCCTATCCTAACTCGTTAACGAGTCGTTCCGATAGGCAATTAAAATTATTTCCTTGGCAATAAATTTAAGATGCAACACTGGAATGAGTCGAGAACCTTTGTCAACGCTGGAAGTCATCTCCACAACTGCTCCATGTTTCCGCCGGGTCTTTGCAAAGGAGACCCAAAAATTAAAACGATCTCAAAATTAATTTTAATTCACGCCCGTACGGTGTGTGATTTAAGGACGCCAATGGGAGCCCGCATGGAGCTTGTGGTCTTTAAGAACAATTAAAACGTGGTGATTGGGACAAACCGTCAAATTTTATTATTCGTCTCTTGTGGTCCCTAGAACTAGCAGTTTCTGCGGCTTTTAAGATTCCGCTCGCATAGATAAACATTTTAAAGAGGTTTCATAGGATTCGCTACTTTGCGATATTAATAAAAGCTCGGCCGAATTCCTTTAAAGGGACTCTCGCTTAAACGAAATGTGAATTAGCAAATGCCAGAAGCAAATTACCACCTCGTTCTACTAACGAGTCTCACCCTCGAATATACCGGAAAGGAATGTTTTCACGGATCGTCCTCGGGAGCATTAGCCAGTTCTAAAGTAAATAGATTTGAATCGATTTAACTAACTTTCGTGGGATGTTTATTGTCGAATTCCTACTTAAAAGTTATAATAAACAAGCACATGGTCGTTAGCGACTACGCCGGAAGTAAATACGCCATCTCTAATATGCTTCGAGGGCACACCTGGAGGGAATTCAAGCGACCAACCCTAATGGGAAATAAATCGGAGAGGACAGGAAAAAAAAAAACAAACGCGGCCTCGAGATCGTAACTCGCGGAAGGAACACGCACCCAGGAGATCACGACTCTTCATTATAGACGCCCACTCATGCAGGGAGTAAGAGGGAGGAGGAAGGACGGCCCCCGCAAAACTAGAAAATTAAAAAAATCGCAATTTCTACGCCATGAACGCCAATCATCCCCCCCCATTTCCATCTGAACGGAGTGAGCGAGAGAATTACGAATCGCTTCGCCGACATAACGTCCGATCAGCTGCGGAATGAGCTATAAAGCTATCGGACTGCTAATGGTGTTTCAACTTCCACCCATTAAGTCGATAAAGAAGTAGGATTTTAAAAAAAGAAAGACACTACTACTTCCCGGGACCTCTGCCAACCGCATCCCCCACGCCCCGTGTCAAACCTCTTCATTCCTCGCTATCCACTTCCTGGTTTAACAGAAAAGAAAACACCACCCAAAAGCTATGTAAAGAGGGAGAGAGAGAGAGAAAGAGAGAGAAAAGGGCATTTGCAGACTGAATAAGCGAGCGAATGGAAATTATCTAGTAACCGCGCTTCGAAAGCTAATTAGGTGGCTCGTGTAAATAATAATATTAATGTTTATTTCTTCCAATTACAATGAGAAACAAGAAAAAAAAAATATATATATATAAAATATATGGAAGCTTTAGGTGACCTCTAAGTAAAAACTGTTTTGAGGTCACCTTCACAATAATACATGCATTGCCACAACACCAAATATACAAATATGTGCCATTTAAAAAGAAACAAATTTTTATATTACAATTGTAAACAAATATTCAACATTAGGCTGAGCAGATAACCAGTCTTTAAAAACTTTTTAAAAACTTAAATTTCGAGCACTGCTCTCTCTTCACACTTGCAGGTATTAAATTAAAAACTTTAAGACCCATGTAGAGAAAACATCGTTTGAATAATGTTCTAGTTGGTTTAGGTAAGAGTACATAATATTTGTCTCTTAAACGCTCGCGAAACGAGGAGATTATAAACCATCTTGGGATTCACGCGTATCGGATGGTATGTCAAAGAAAGAGAGAAGTTATCGGATAGCTGTTTTTTTAAAAGAAATACTCTACGTTCGATTTCGTACCGCGTCGGAACAAGTGCAGATCCAGGGGATAGGGGATAGGTGAAGGCACAAAAAAGTATATTTTTACAGCATTTATTTTGTTGTACAAAATTTCACGTTTCCTTTTTTTTAACGTATCCTTTTGAGGATATTTTCAAATAGTTTTATGTTCTCGTCTTTGATAAACCCCCTCCCCCTCAAGATCCGCCCTTTTGTCGGAAAATTAAAATCTCCGAATAGGGACCATTATTACAGCGGCCATCCTCTTCTCCATTATGTTCCACTTTCGTATGTAATGTGATAAATATGATTTTTTTAGAATATGGGGGTCGAGAGTCGCTAGGTGGCGTGGGAGTTGTGTGGAGGAGGGAGAAGGGGGAGGAGGGGGGGGGAGGGGGGAGGAGAGAAATACGAACAGTTATCGTCTGCGCCAACGGCTAAAAAAAACACCGCAAGGACAGTACGTATTCGCTCCACGTTAATTACACCGCACTCGATGCGGTACAAGGCTTGTAACCCACATGTATAAGCTGCGCCGATTAACCCAGTTACCCCTCCCCGCTCACTTCCCCAACAGCGGTGACCTGTCGTACGGACCGAGGTGTCCTTCCTCAATCGTTGCCCTCGCCAATTACCTGAGAGATTCGGCCAATTTTTAAAAAAATTATACCTCGATTCTTCTACTCTTGTCAACGATTCGGGAAAAATTAGGACCTGCGGGAGATTTATATTTTTTAAAACACTGTTAAGGGTCAAGTGTGTGAATGAAATCACGCACGATGGAGGACAGACGAGAATCGCTAACGCGTATATTTTCGATAGATTCGAAATTTTCAAATCCTAATTTAAGACTGCCGTATCTTCGATCCCCTCTCCCTCTTTCTCCGCCCGTGCGCGTGATGTGGAAAAATCGAGGAGGCAGCGTTAACCTACTTGGTCATTAGCCTTAAAAATACGCACATCGAGGCGTGTCGTTTACACCACACGTGCACGATATATTCCACAGACGCAGACGTCTAGTCGGAGCGACACGGTGACCGCAAGCGAATTGAGTATCGAGTGTACACGCGGCGAAACAGGTCATCCGCGTTTTATATAAATATATATATAATTATTAGCAAGGCGGAGTGCATTTCTGTAAAAATCCGTGAGGAGAAATCAAGCCCATGCTTCTCCGCAAGAGGCCGAAAAATCGCGAACGAATTAAATCATGGTGAAAATGTCTTCGGTTGATTAGGAATAGACGATATAAAAATTGACGAAAGTCGAGTTTGTGAATAAAACGACAGTTTTACGGGTGTTTTAGCAGGATAACGTACAAAAGACCCTTATAAAGACGAAGGAATTACCAAATTAACCTCGAACAACTTAATTCGAATTTCTTCAAAACGCGCGTCCACCACCAAAAACCGTATAACGATGGAGCCAGCCAAGTTTTAAAAAAATCACGCGCAAAGCGACGACTTTGTTCGTGCATCTGTATTCTAACCGCGGATCGGGAGAATGCGTTCTGTTGGACACAAAGGGTCCCTCGGCCCATCACCTCCCCTGTCCTGCCCTCTCCCATTTAAAGCCCACTTTTCCCCCTCTCTTTCTCCACTCTTTATAGAGAGAAGAATGCTCAAGGACTCCATTTTTATTGCTAAGCAGAGAGAGAGAGAGAGAGAGACATGCAGAGGGGCTATTCTTGCGACCGACCATTGAGGCACCACATAAAGAATTCCGAAAGACTCTAGGGTACAACGACGCAAATTACAGTACTAACTCGAAATACTGAAAGGCGACGAACTGCGGCGTACGATACAGTGGAATCTGTGTAAAGAGATAACTGATGGAACAAAAAGATAGCTGAACCAATTGAGGACGTAATTATATTGGAGGAAATACTTCTCAAGAAATGATCAATCAAACGACTTGTAAAGTGCCATAAATGTAAGTAATTCGTCATTTTTTGTAATAATAACTCAGAACTAAAATTTGATAACGCCAGTACAACGTACGGGAAAACCAATAAAGAAAAATTGTCCAATAGAAAAAAATGTTCGCTGTTTAGATGGATTTTTATGGTTTCTCACGAGCAAAATTTCCGATCCGAAACCAGAGAGCAACCGGCTCCTGAAATGGCAACACAAACTCGATAAATAATCTCGATTCCTCCGCGAGACGGAAATAAACTCGCATCGACCGAATTCCCTAAACTTTCTGGTCCATGTCCACGACTCGAGCAGAGAGAGAGAGAGAAAAGAAGATCGCGACTTCCAAATGGAAGAACGCAGAATCCACCAAGAGGGTTCCAAAAATAATTCCCTCACACAACGCGAAAAGAAAACGGTGACCTCGACGTCAAGCCTTTTATTCATCGACGCCTTGAAAAGAACAAGAGTGCCAGGAGATCCACAGGTCAAGCCAGTCGACGGGAGAGGGAGAGAAAGAATCTCAACACTTGGAGATTCTCGACACGCACTTCTTGACCATCCCCTCCTCCCCCCTCCACCTCCTCCTTCCACCTTCCCGCCTCCACGAGTGTGGATTGAAGAGATGAGGACGTCCACAGATTCGTAAATGAAGCGAATGACTCCCACATTCTCTCTCTCACTTTCGCGTCTTCGCCCTCCCCCTCATTCCCCCCCTCCCGGCACTCCCCTCACAACCTCCCCCATCACAACCCCCCCTCCCTCCCCCTTCTCACAACTCACTCCTCGCAACCCACGCAACCTTGCTTCTCCTTGGCAACAATTCTTCCGCCAAATGCCCCCACCCCTTTTCCCCACACCCGCATACCCCTTTCCATATCCGTCTTTGTTTATGTATTTCATCGTCACGACCCGAACGGAAAGATGCGGAAAGTGGAAAGATGCGGAAAGTGGAAAGAAAGGATTTGAAGGGGTATTAAGGGGGAAAGAAAAATCGCCTAGGCAAACACGAGGAGGGAGTTAAGAGGGTAACTCTTCTCTTTCGTACACATCCATAGACGGTAGAGAGAAAGAGGGCGTTGGCAAACGTTAAAGGGGTGACTTGAGGGAGGATGGAAAAGGGAGATTCGATCGTAGAAGAGAGGAATGCGTAGGAAAATAGGAAAAGGGTAACATTGAGGATGTAGATGGAGGGATAGAGAAGGAGGAGGGAAGTGAAGATAGATGACTTTATTTTCAGGACGAAATTGAGACCATAAGGTCCCCTCTTCCATTTAACCCTACACGTTATTGATTACAAAATAATACCATGAATAAATGCATATACAAACAGAACTAGAGCAATAAAAGGTGCGTCAAATAAATACAACTAGAACAGAACAAGAAATATCACGTTATACATTAGAGAAGCTTCTAAGAAAGATATAATTTTTGTGGTAAAAATCCAGGTAGAGCCAGGCATGGCCAACCCAGTAAAAAACCACGCAGGAAAACACCCATGAAGAGAAGGGGGGTGGAAAAAAACTGCGAAAATCTTAGATAGTAAAAATACAATAATGACTGTTGTTGGAAAGAGATAAGGTATATAATATACGTATATGTTAATGTAGGAAAAGTTTATCTGAAAATACAAAAGTAATTAAGCATATTAAACAAAGTAGAGAGATAGCGTTACATATATTATACACACACACAAACATATATACATTCATATATATATATATATATACACACATATATACACACATATATATATACATATATATACATACATACATACATACATACATACGTATGTACGTGTGTGTGTGTGTGTGAAGGAGGGGGAGGAAAGGAGGAGAGGTTTAGAGGAGAGAAGGGAATAGGAAGAGGAGAAGGGAATAGGAAGAAGAGAAGGAACGAGGAGGGGGAGGGGTGAGAAGGAGAAAGGTAGGTAAACGCGATTATATAGTAAGAACGGATAAAAAAACCTTTCGAGCAGGCAGGAAGAAAGTGAGAGAGAGAGAGAGCGAAAGGGCTAAGGAGTGGAAGAGAAAGAAAAAAGAAGGGTGTGGTTTTTAAGAGTGTGAGAGGAGAAGAGAGCTCGTCCTCCATTTTTATTTCTATCTCCCTCCCTCTCTCTCTCTACGCACACGCATGCACAAAGCGCGGGAACGCTAAATTTAGCGCATAACGCCACCATTTGCTTTTATACTTATTTTATTTTTTATTCCAGCGAAAGGGACGTTTTATGTTTCTCCTCTTTTCTTTTTTAAATCGACGAATAATGCGTCGGGAATTGAATTTTACTAGAGGAAAGAAGTAGGGCGTTTGGGTTTAATTCTCTTTTTCTCCCCCATCATATCTCCCTCTCTCCCTCTTCCCCTTCCCTGCTTCTTTTTTTCCCGTTCTTCAGACCCTATTTTCGTGTAAGAAAGGAAGAGATAGGGGGAATAAGGTGAGAGGGGAAGCGAAAGTGGTTCTATTTCAGATCAATCCTCGCGGAAAACTCTACCATCCTGTTATCTCTTTCCTCCCCCCCCCCCCCTCCCCTCTCAGTTTAAAACGCTTATTTCCTCCCCCCTCCACGAACTAATCGTCGTCGTCCCCCTCTGAGATTGACTGCGATATTATTGTCGGAAGGATGACGACGTCCTGGGATGGGCTGGAAATCGAATTTCATCCAGCGTTGCTCCGAAATAAAAGCTCCGTTTTTAGTGTTTTTTTTCCTTCCGTCCGTCTGTGAAGACAATATCTCGGGGATTCTGTTAACTTGGAAAAGACAAATTTTCAGGATGGGTCGGTTTATATGAGGGACAGGCATTGTAAAAAATCTGATGTGGCCAACACGTGACTTTCTCTATATTTGTGGTATAGATATTTAAATTATTATGAATAGAATTATAAGGCAAAATTATTATTTCGTATCGTAGAAGAATATTCGTCCTTATTGCCGTAAATTATATGTTTAATATGTTTACAGATTTCACCGCTAGTTGGTGGCGCTGTATACTGGAAATATACGAATAAGTTGAATATATCCGAAATTGATGGTTCTACGAAAATTTGTTTCAAACAAAACTTGGAATAAATATTATTCTCTGCAACTATGGTCCTCACAAAGATTACCAATAACGACGCTTTTAAGGAGATATTTGACGGAAACCGAAAAAACCTATTATTTATAAATAATTCCTAAACAATAACTGCTATAAATAAAACGAAGAACTCACTAGACACGGTGAAGACAATGAATAGAATGGGAAAAATACCACCAAATCACCGTAAAGGCGGTACTTACGTGCCAAGGCACAGAAGACTCGCAGGATCACTTAGGACGCGCGTTTCGACAGCAACGCTGTCATCTTCAGCAATGTCAAAGTGTGTAAATGTGTCCACACACAATTGACATTGCTGAAGATGACAGCGTTGCTGTCGAAACGCGCGTCCTAAGTGATCCTGCGAGTCTTCTGTGCCTTGGCACGTAAGTACCGCCTTTACGGTGATTTGGTGGTATTTTTCCAATTCTATTCAATAACTGCTATGGAAAATTGTTTCAAATGAAAGTTGTAGGAAATTATATTCTCTATAACCTTTGTATAGAATTGTATATACAATAATGATGTTTTAACGGAGATATTTCGAGAAAACCGAATCGGGTTTCGAATAAACCTCGACTTCCTGTTAACCGTTATTGTCCAAAAACTAATCAGTTCTTTGTGCTTATGCTAAAGTGTTATATATGAAGTTTGGAAATGATATGGCAAGTACTTTTTGAGTTAGAGCGCCCACAATCACATACAAACACAAATCCAAACACACACACAGACACAGACAGACATCATTCCGTAAAAAAGTCTAAACGTGTTCTAGGGACATCAAAACGTGTATTTCCGTTGAAATCTCGTAGTCGATTTTTTTCGTGATCACAATACTTTCCCTATACTACTCCATATGGAGAAAGTAAAAAATTGGTGGATCTAGTGGTAGTGACAAAAAGGCCCAATATAATTTGTTCCGCAATTCTTCCCTCACTTGTTAATGTGTTCAGAAGATGAAATTTAGACGGAACGGCTGCGGGCACCGGAACGTGTAAAAACGTCATTTATATACGAACCAAGCAATATAACCCGACTGCACGGAACGTGGCGTAAACCCTACGCTGAGAATGGAGAAAACTGTTTTTCTCGTAAACAAGACAAATATTCATCGCGACGTGATATAAACGGATATTTTCGGTGGCAAATCTTCGTTTCCTCGTTATAGAGATGTTGCTCGGATAAAAAAAAACCTCGCCACATCGCCACCGCGGATTTATTGTTCTCGTCAACGCAGAGAAATTTCCACGACTTTTAACTGGATAACCCGGACCCAAGGTCGGACGCACGTCGACACTAACTCTAGAGAAAAGTGGTCGGTATGAGGCACTAGGGAGTTATTATGTTTCCTTACCGCTCGTAGTTGAGCCGGCGACGACCATTTCAGGATGCACGAATGATTTATTTCAACGATTATCGATTACCGTCAGAAAACCACTGCTTCCATAGTGAGGTGATCAGAGACAATCGCGAACGTTTCCTCTTGCCTACTCTACAAAAGACGCAGATACACTCTGAAAACATCTCCATCAGTATAATGATCCTGATGGAATCAATCTCTCTAAAAACGACTACTCCCGGCCCTCTCATAGCACGGGGGTAGTGTCCTAAAACAAATTCCGTGTAATGTGAATTCGCGTTGTGTGAGCCTTGCTTTACATAATGCGCCCTCCTCCAGTCCAGAAATCTCTAAACCCCTCTACGATTCACGTGTGTACAAATATAATAGATAATTTTTCCTGGTCTTCTGAAATTGTAAACGAAAAACACTTGGCACTCCGACACGTCTCTTTCTCGCTCTGCAATCTGGAATCCCAAGTCCGACCAAACCGCGTAAACGCATAACCATATTCCGCGTTGTATGAAGTTTTCGTATAACTTAAAAATAAACCCCGTTGTAGCGAACCCGTGTTATAGGAGGGCGAGGTGTACCGCAAGTCTACCCTCGAATCAAATGTTGCTCCCCTCCCTCTCTCTCTCTCCATCCTAGCTGGTTATAACAATTAAAAAACCGTGACAAACAAACTTCCTCTCTCAAACATTAAAAAATAACAGTCCCTTTATCGCCCCGCGCAATCGCATGACGTGCATATTTTACTCGAGCAATTAAAATCTTTTCTCCAGAGCGGAAACCAATTACTCCCTCTCCGCTTTCATCCCCGCTATCTCATCGGAACGAAATTAGAGCGGAGCGAAGAAAAAAAAACACGGTATCAATCTCGCGAGAGGTTTCCGTGCTCGAAAAAAATCATAACGCACTCTTCCTCTTTTCTCTCTCTCCTACATTTTATACCAATCGCTTAATCCTTTGGCGGCGAATGGGGTTTGTTTCACGACTCCCTTCGAATCGAATCCTTTTATACGCTGTTTTTCGAGTAAGGCGACGGTCGATAAGCTCGTATAAAAAACTAAAGAAGCGCAGATTAAACCATCCGCAATGTAAATAGGAGAGAGAGCAGGGAGATAAGCGAAAATGGGAGAAAGGAGAGAAGAATAGGCAGAGAGAGAGAGAAGAGGAGGCAAGAATAGAGAAGAGGGAGAGACGAAAGAGTACGTCCGTTTCCCACCTCTCCGTTCCCTCTCCTTCCTCTTGCTCCGGAGTCGCCCCAAAACGAAAAGCTATGGATTCGAACCTAATTCGAACTAATGCCGCACGGCTCGGCGAGAAGTATCATTTTATTTATCGCCTCCACGGAACGAAGCGGAAACGGCCGCATATAAAGATTTACGAGGCGCGAGGTGAAGGACTCCCCTACCACGCCCCCTTTATCGGGCGGTTTACGTGGAGATGGCGCGCAAACCTTTTCGCCGCATATAGCGAAATTTATTCAGGCGGCTTGTTTTTCCGACGAAAAATATAAAGAAGGGTCGATATGTTCTTGTCGACGAGGGTGGGGTGGAAAAAGAAGGCGGCTGCCAAAAACGCCCGAATCGGCATATGGGCGAAAAGTGGGAAGCGTTCGCCTAAAAGATTAAAGAGTCTGCCCCGGCGAGATAATTTATGGGAAAAAAGCGAACCTTTCCGGGTCCCGAGTAAAGTGTATCATTTTAATTAAAACTCATTTTCGAGCAGAATTATCTTCATCCGTTCAAAACCGCGAGGCGTCAGCGAGTAAATTCGGTGAAATAATGCGAAGCGTTCTCTTATTTTCCCCTTTATAGGGGAAGTTAGGCCATAATCTCCAACTCCTTATGTTTTCTAGTCTTCAAAGTTCATCGATTTTAAGTTAATTTTTCACTCGCAACACAATATTTACCGAGATTACGGCGGATTTAATCGCGTCTTAAAGATATCGGTAAGGGAACGCGTGAACTTTTCCGTACATCCTTCGCGACGTAACAATATCGTTTCATTTTTTATACCGAGTTCCACATCCTTAGGAGGCGGGAAGGCATCCCAGATACTAACACTTGCCCGTCAGACGCAAGGAAACGATTAAGATGAATCGCGCCTCCATCAACGCAGGCCCGCGACGACGTGACACGCCCACCTCCCATAAAAACGATAACCGTGAATCGGAACAGAGGAACAAGGGAGAGCGAATTAAGATTTTTTTCCCCCCCCGAAATAATTATTTAAAGCCCGATTCGAACTTGCGTATTTTTTTTAAAGCGAATCTGGAAAGGGTTTATCGCACATCGCTTCCGCCGTCGAAGATAGAGAGAGAGCATAATCGCCCGGTTCTCCGAGATGATTTATCGGTCCAGACTGCAAGCGGGAGGAACAGCCGACTAGAGGAGGAGGAGCTGTACGGCGGCGGACGATGAACCTTAAAGGCGGGATCGCTAAGACGAGGAGGGGGTGGGGCGAAGAGAGGGGGTGGGGCGAAGAGAGGGGGAGGGGCGAAGAGAGGGGGAGGGGGAGAGAGATGGTAGGGAGAAAAAGAAATGCAAGGCTCGAGAGTGGGTGGGGGTGTGTAGGGGAGAGGAGTATAAAGTTCATCCTTTCCTTCCCTCATCTTCTATCCTCTTTTTAACTTCTGCAACCCTCTTCCTCCTCTTGCATCTTCCAATATGTGCCTCGTGACTGCCTGAGAATGTAGGATACGAGACGTTAACTCATTAAACCGCGCCCCGCCCTTTTTTATCCTCCCAATTCTCTACCGATGCACCGCACACCTCTCTCTCTGTCTCACACTATCCTCTTCTCTCCACATACCCGTTGATACTTCGCCAAAAACGATCCGAACACTGGAGTTCTCCCGCCCCTTCCGACGCCATAAAGCGGGATTTAGAGCGAAGGTTAAGCCCCGAAATTAATGGGAATTAATCCGCGCGACCGAAGAAGTTTGGGGGGGGGGAGAGATGGAGAGGGTGGGAAATGGGGGGTGGGAGAAAGTGGACTTTTTCGCTTCGGGCTTATCGCTTACGAGATAGGGGACACACCTACCTCCGTGCAGGAGGAGGATTTAAGGGAGGAAGAGGGTGTTTTTAAGGGTGCGCCAAAACGGATAGGTGAAGCGCAAGAGAGAGAGGGAGCCATTTTAACCTCGTGGCCTAATTAAGCGATGGGGAACTAATTAACTGGAGCGTCGCCTTTTATTTTTCTTCGACTGAAGAAGGTAAAAATCAAAGTAACGGAATAGGGGATGGGGAGAATTAATGGAGTTTGAAATAAGAACTCATTTGGAGCGAGATTGGAGGACGTATCGTCCGATGCAATGACCGAAACACGTATCGTTTACTTAGCGGTAATAAAGAGCAGCCACCGAAAATGATTTCTCTAAACCTCAAAAGGTCCAGTAATCACTACACTTTCCACCTGTCAAATCGTCAACATAAAACATTCTCGTGTTTCCTCTTCCAATTCCGAGAAATTTACACATTTTTAATTGCCGAGAAACGCGGGAGTAAAATTGAATCACACGAATTCAACCTTAAGGCACATAAAAAGTTGCAAGGGTAAAAAAATACATCGTATAAATTTGCATTAAGATACGGGAGATT
Source organism: Uropetala carovei (assembly GCA_036926305.1). Classification (NCBI taxonomy): domain Eukaryota; kingdom Metazoa; phylum Arthropoda; class Insecta; order Odonata; family Petaluridae; genus Uropetala; species Uropetala carovei. The sequence continues at coordinate 85,131 of JAXCHB010000063.1, read as the reverse complement.
ATATGCTGTAGATGCGGTAACCTGATAATCGAAATCTAATCAAGCACCGGCATTTTCGGAAATGGGAGGCTATAGAAAATTTAGTTCGCGAAATTTGAATGTTAAAAACTTTTTACCTTAGCAAAAAGTCTTTTGGCAATCTATGAGAGAAGAGGAAGGAAAGAAGGCATGATAAATAGAATAAATGGCAATAGAAACGTGCGTCTTTGGCGAGGTTTTTATCATAAAATTTCATCGACAGCTGCAATACTCTCGCACAAAAAGCATCTCGCACGTATCTAAAAAAAAATAAAGGCACTTAAATAATTCGTCGAAACATTTTCGCTGCGTAGTTAAAAAAAATAAACGAAGGCGAAAAAAAGGAATGGGCGAGAGAGGCTGAATCTCGCGAAGCAGGCAACCTGGGTTTCCTCCAGATAACGGTCTCTGAATCATCCGAGAGGAACGAAAGCGAGCATGGAAGCAGGCAGGCAAGAAGGGGAGAGAGAGGTTACCTCCAAGTAACAGCGCGCAACTAACTATGCAGTCTTAATTGGAAGGAGTCCTTGAGGAGATCCCAAGGTAAGTGGGTCGACGGTGGCGTGCTTCCCCTCTCGCACGGGAGGCGGAAAAAGGCACGGAAAAGCGAGATAAAACAATAGAAGGCGAGTACGAAAACGTCCGTGTCGTCGCCACTTCAAACAAAAAATATATAACTCGAGACTACCGTTCCCTTTTTTCGTGGGGAAAAATGGAGAGGAAAAAATACAAAAAGATTAATCTCATATATATATATATATGTGTGTGTGTGTGTGTGTGGGTAACAAAACGAAGGACGAGGAATTTTCTAATGTTTTCGCCTAATGAAAACATTCTTTCCGAGCTCGAATTAATTTTCCCTCGGCGAGAGGAACAAAACGCGGTGGATATTTTTCTTCTGGAACTGGCGTGTCGGCCGAGGTTGTTTACACGAGGTCGCGAGGGTCCCGGAAAAAATATTCTGTTGAGTTTTTCTAGGTGAATTTCAACGCTATATAACGTTAACGCAATCGGACGATCTTTCAGACCCTTAAGACTGGAAGTTCTTGCATGCTAACCAAATCCATGTCCTTGGGTTAAACGTATTCGCCGAATGGTGCGAGGCATACTCGATACCAGATGACGTGACGAAAGGCAGTTTTCTATTTACCGAAATTTTGGGTTATAAAAATATACTTCAATTTGTACAAAGGGGAAGTATTACTTCATTTGTGCACACTTCAGAGGACTCGCATTTTCAGGATTTGTAATAACGAGGCAGTTATATAGTAAAAGCAACGCATGCCTGTTTTCGCATGGAAATGAATTCAATTTCAAATACACGAGAATTTTATATTAATAGGTTTTGTATTACGATGAAGTAATTTGGGTAGAAGTAATTTGTTCGTGGCCATAAAGCTAGTTAAAATTAGAAACCGCGTTGTTTTTTTGTGAACAAATTTCCACGCGCCCCCTATGAAAAAATACAATTACGTATTCGGAATAAAAGCCGATTAAGAGCATCTAGTCTCTGCCACGTGTCGTCGGCCGATCGGAGGTGCTCCAAATTAGAAAGGAAGGAATGTGTTGGATGTGCGGGCTTATATTACTCGCGGGATGGGTTCTCAGGCACGAGGCAACACCGCGAGTTGCATCTATGGGGATTTCGGTGAGAAGGAAGAGGGAAAAAAAAGAGGATGAGGAGCGGAGGAAGGGGATGGAGTTCACTGCCCCCCCTCCCACCCCTCCTCCCTCTCCCTCCATTGTTCACGCCCAGCCAGCATACTCTTCATCCCGTTGCCATGGAGATCCTAACCCTCCCCCCCTCACCCTCCCGTTGCCGTGGAAACTCGGCGCACGGGAGCCCCGCCGCCGCTCGCAGCCCAGGCCGCCTCCTCTTCCTCTCCTCCCCCCCCCCTCTCGCCGCCGCAGCAGCCTCCTCTCTCTCTCTCTTCCTCTGACGGGAGGAGAAAGCCGTGTGCACACACCGCGCGGCTGCTGCAAGCGCTTGGGCGTTCCCTGCCGACCCCAGGGTTTTTCGTGGAGAGAGCGGGAGAATGCATCGATGGAGAAGCGGACGATGTAAAGAGTTGGAAGAGAGGCGGAAGAAAAGGAAGGAAGAGAGGAGAGAGAATGGAGGATGAAAAGGGAGAGAGAGAGAGGGAGAGGTCACACAGAATGCTGGAGACGACGACCTTGTAAGGTCGAACGGACTGAAGAAGATTGAGAGAGAGAGGGAGGGAGGGGGGAGAAAGGAGGTAGAGGCCGCCCATCTCCGGATTCTATAGTAGACTGAGAGGAGTGTGGGAAAGAATGAGGTGGTGGAGGGGAGGAGGAAAGGGAGAACTCCTCTATACTCTTTATCTAACGGGACATGGCCATCGAACAAAAAAAATGTATCATCCCGCGGTTAAGAATAGAAGAGACGGATAACCGCGGGCATTTTTCACGGCGTTCTCTCCCTCTCTCGTCCTAGACGCGCGCAACGGATAAAAAAATTATCTACTTGCTAGGTGTGTGCGTATATAATATTATATATATATATATATATATATATATATATATATATGTATATTAATGGGTGAAAAATGAAGACGAAACTAGCATACACTTGTTTCACCGCTCCTGTTTCACTCGTAGACCGCACGAATATGTTTCGGGGAGTGGCGAAAGAACCAAGTAATTGTAAAGAAACTATAGAACATGACAGGTTAAGGGAGTATTGTATTTCATACTGGTTGGAGTTTCTCATTACGGTGTAGCGGAGGATAACAAAATACAGTAAAAGCTGTGTTATCCGGCTATCTTGGAGATTGTGGATAGCCGATTAGGAGAAAAAGCCGGTTAGGGGAGCTTTTTTCGATTTTGACATCGCAAATTTAGCAATAACCAAACAAAATTGGGCTTAGGTTCACTATCGTACTCCCCAAACATAACTATGCATGGGGTTCGCATTTTCCATTTTAATTCTTCCACACGTAGTTAGATATAGACACTATTTACCCATTCTTATTTCATACGCTGCTACGCTTACATGCAAAACAAAAGACTAATGAAAAGTTTAGGGCGTCTGGGAAGTTTGGGTAGTACGACAGTGAACCTGTGTCCAAAATTGAATTTATTGGATTGTATCTTTCTTATTTATGTTTATTTACTTTATTAGAAAAGGACGAAATTATTTAATTCTTCTGAACGTTTCTGTGAAAACCAGTCATAATATTTTATCCAGTTCCTCCATTTTTGGTTTATGAAGCGTATGACGTTTATTAATTGATTTACTCGTCTCAGAAGATGACACAAATTTCATTAATTTAGCCTTCTGAGCCTTGATATCGTAGATCGTGGAAGATCCGATGTTTAATTATTTTGCTATGGATTCTTTACTTTCTCCTTTTTCCATTCGTTTGATCAGCTCCAGCTTGTGAGATAGCGTTAAAACCACTTTTTCTCTTCTGTCCCTTGCTTTTCGGTATTTATTTTTATGCCATATTCAATGGATGGATAATTTTTTAAAATAATAAAAAGCGACAAAACTGGAAATTGTAGAAGTACACCAAAACATCTAGACAATCCAAATGGTTTACGTAAACAAAAACGCCATGCTCACTTGGCAGCCCCAGAAGTATAAGAAGTAAATACGTAATACATGTATATTTAATATTTTAAGAAAATTTAAAGTGGAAGTTGTGGCATTACATAAATACAATTCATACAAGAATTCATAAAAAAAGAAAAAAATACAAAATGAATTGTATTTGCGTAACTGCCTGTGTCCAAGGGTGGCCTGTTTATAAATAGCCGGATAACACAGCTTTTACTGTATTTGTGTAATAAGCTGGTATCTAAGGGTGGCCGGTTTCTAAATAGGCGGATAGCACAGCTTTTACCGTATTTATTTTGAGTTATAAATATAAGGTAGTTATCGGTAATGGTTCGTGTATGTATGTATGCACACGTGACAAATATGCAATGGAACTCGATTATTACAAGAACTCCGTTACCGGGGCTAATAATTTATTTTCTCGTTGTAATCGCGTCTTCAAATTTAAAATGCTCGTTAAATATGTACTCGTTGTAACCTAGTCCTTTGTACGCACACACAAAGTACTCCGTTGATTAAAAGGTCAAATAACGGTACCAAAAGGGTCCCTTGCTATTATTCCTTAAGAGAATATCCTACTTAACCGAAAGATGACTCGCACGTAACGAAAAAACGAAGCACGACCAGAAAAAATTTCCACTTATAAACGCCAGACCGATCCACTACTTAGCCCCCTTAATCATAGATGATCGCGTGAGATCTAAAGTTATCACGCAACTAGGCTAGGGCCGCACGTAGGATGATTTGAAACGAGCTCACTCTCCCCCCCACCCATGTCTCTTTTCTCTCTAGGTGGTCACCATCAATACTAATACATTATAGATACATCTGCTTTACTGTCGTCTCTAATACGCCAACTCGACACTCCTCTATGAGGAGCGGGAAAGGAAAGGAGCATTGTGGGAAGGAAGGAGAAGAGAGGATTGCTGAGGGGTAGGGTGGGGGGTGGGGGAGGGGTTCGAAGAAAATCCGCTGGTCTATCTCACTTCTCTTCGCCTCGGCGTCCTTTTATCACTCATGAGTGAACGGTAGAGAGAGAGAGCGAGGGAGATGAAGGAGAGGTTAGCGACCTTTGTAGCGCACAGACCCAGCTGACAGCGCTCACAATAAAAATAAAATAAGGAATCCAGTCGAAAGGCCGCCGCAATCGCATTTCTGTTCCCTTTCACGACATACATCAGCGGTTCTATCTGCAAATACATAGTACCCATTTTCTATCGTCCCAATGTTAGGGAAAAAAAAACTTCATCACTAAAATCGATAGCGCATTTTTTGCCGCGACGTAAAGCGCCCGCGTGCGTTTCATTGAATAGGAATCCACGACAAAAAAAACGATACCGGTTCTGTCGCAAGCTGATTTTCTCGCTGAAATCAATATCGCGACTGATTCAACAATAATAATAAATGAAGGAGCTAACACACTTCCTTAAAGCTAATAAGCTAAAAATCTCCTCGCTTTGAGTAGGAAAACAAATATCAACGGTCGATCAAACCGTTAGGATAAACAAGGTAAACAACAACAAGAGCATACAGAAAGTCAATGCTAACGATTAACGTAGAGGGCAGCAGCTGTCACATCTCCCAAACGAACTTCTCCCCTTTAAAAAAAAAAAAAAACAGCGAATCTCGAAAATCCATCCAGGTGACCTCTCCCGCTTCCAGGAGGGCGCTCTAAAAAGCCGCCAGATGTCCTCTTCCACGGGGTCATTTCCGGTGCGGGCGCCCAGAAACAAAACGCACCTGCTCCCTCTCTCGTTCGCCGCGGTAATTAATCGATGAGCGCGCGCGCTGTTAGCGGGTCCGCGGCGGAGTCGGCGTGCGGGAGAGAGACAGAGAAAAGGGAGACGAGAGAGGAAGAGAGGAGATCAAAAGAGAGAGAGAGAGCATCGAGTCGCGCTCCCTAGTTACACGTTCAGAGGAGGAATTCGACGACTTCTTCCCGTTGCCGGGCAACGAGGGGCGATTACCGCGGAGTACCATTGCCTGTGAAACGCCCCGTGAAATTCGCGTCGCCATTAACTGTCCGCCCGGATTAAAAGCGCAAAATTACTTCAATGTCCCCGTGTCCCCCATACCACTCCCCTTCCCGCATTATCCCATTAAATCGGGTATAATTAAGGCCATTTTATAAATCGAAAAGAATCGCGTGAATGGGATCGGCGAAGTCTGCAGCGCGTTGCTGATTTGGACGAACGGAAACGCCACGTTTTTTTTTTTTGGAGAAAATGGATATACCCGATTCGCGCGACAAGGAAGTGCTCAAAATAGTAGTGAAATAGTTTTCGCCGAAAGAGAGACAAATTTCTCGATGGAATCGCGCAGGAAGGAGCTCCCCCCCCCCCTCCTCTTCCTGCAGAACGCAGAAGAGGATCGTTAAATTAAGGGTATCAAACGGAAGCGGAGACGTTCTTCTCAAAAGAAGAATGCTTGATATTCTTTTCCTCCCATCGTTATCGTCAACATGTTTGATTGGACTTCGAGCTCGACTAAGGATATTATTGATAATAATGACAAGGCAAACCTGGAACCTTACTCGAGGATTCCTTTAAGGACAGCGCCATCGATGAGCATATATTTACCCGGCACGTAAATAACAGCGAGGCCTGCTACTGATAAATATACATGCTCAGTTTCTGGAAATACAGATAGTGCGCCCCTTTGGTAAATGTTTGAGGGAGAGCGTCATCAGCGCTCGACCAAAGTCACGAATTCCCCGTTTCTAACTTCATACACGCCCTCTTTCGAACGCGATTTGCGGTAGATTTTTCGACTAAAAAACTTTTATATATATATATATATATATATATATATATATATATATATACAGCTACATATTTTGATCTGCAGTTAACCAAAATGCAGCTAAACTATTATCTCTCGTAGGTCTGACTTCTGTCATCATCTCCGATTGTCCCAGGGGAAAAAACTAGCCTCCCTCTACCATATGGTCATTCTCACGTATTCATTCATGATCGAGTCTCCTAATATACGTGTTTAAGATATTTAGACAACCTCCTTGGCTACACATTCCGACCTATACTTCTCCAGAGGCTTCAATCTAGCCGCAGTAAAACATAATATAAAAGAATATATTGAACGTGAACGGTAGGGTAGCAAGACCAAATAGCTTCGGTGTGCGAGAAAAAAAGCGAGTTCTTACGTTCTTGCTAAAGAAAAAATAAAAGGTTAAATTAGGCTCGGCTGATGAATGTACGCTCGTTAAGACGGTAAAAATGTCATTACTACTCGACGAAACAAGGGGCAGAGAGTTAAAGGGTGTTTTTTATCTTCCGTGGAAAGATTAGTAACTTACAACGTGACGCTTTAAACGGCCGTCGCGGTTCATTAATCAAGATGGAGAAGAGATGCGCTCTTAAAAACACTCAACGAGGAATATTTACGACTAAAACATTTCCAGCACAAAAGTTTGAGGGTACGCAATCATCTCCAAGTAGTCGAGTGATTCACGTCCTTTATAAAATAGGTCGGAAACTCTCCGACCCAAAACATCACGGAGCTAGGAAGCGTGAATTTTTTAAAAAGTATCGCGAAGCTTTCAAAATGGGTATAGACTAAGGCTCAGGCCAAGACGCTTTGCAAATCTAGTTATGCTAAAAATTCGGCGGCGTATTCGAAGTTAAAGAGACTTTAAAATTGTGCTTCGTCAGTGACTCGGGGTTGCCACTTCAAATTCTTCAGTGACCTGGAGAATTTATAATCTGAACCGGCGATTTCGTAATTTGATCCAGAGTGTCTCACAGTGAAGAAGGAAAAGAATGTTTTTGCCACATTAAAATGTTTCATACACAATAGTTAATTTGTATTCATACAAGCGTGAGGAACGTATTCATTTATTCATCTATTCCACACTGCTTTGTGTGTTGTTGACCCTGAGAATTATATCCTTAACCTGGAGACTAGTCTCAACACCAGGAGTGGTGGCAACCCAGTCAATAATTTACTACTTTAGAAGACAGAGCGCGATAAAAAAATAATTATTCTCGAAAGTGAGGCGGGATCGAGTAAAACTTTACTAGTTCAAAAATATATTTTTCGTTTCCTAGGACGCGGAGGAAGAAAAAAGTTTGTAATCGAAAAAAAAATCTCGAACGTGTATTGGAATCGATTAAACGAATTTTCAAAAACTTTTTCTTTCGTTCTCTACCAAGATATTAACCAATACCTCAACCTATAGGTCGTTATCTCGCGCATCGACAAAGCTTTGTTCTCCGATACATTCACGTTATACACGTATTTTTAAAATTTCATAAATCCATACAAACACGCAATAACTTTGGATCCGAGCCAACCTGTTAAACTCGGCGATGCCGAATTGGCTAATATTAGGAAAGGGTGGAGAAAATTAACTTCCCCGTGTTGGAATTTCAATAGAGAGAGAGGGGGGGGAAGGAGCAACGCTCCCGCGGTACATGTTGCTAAGGGTTTTAGGAAACGACTCCCCCTACTCGAAATAATAAATCTCTTCTCCTTCCGAACGAGCGAAGAGAAACTGTAAATCCCAGCCACGAGCACCGGATCACGGCCGGAGTCAGCGGGGAAAACACACCCTCTCGTAAGGATCCGTTGCTAAGTCACGTACTTGGAATGTTAAAGAGAACGCGTTTCGTCGAAGGTGGAAAACCTGAAAGAATAAAAGGAACCGACAAGCTCCTTCGCCAGCCTTATCCCTTGGGAACGGAATGAAGCAAACGCCCGCTCTGAGTCGTTTCACATACACACGCCCCCGCCTCCATTGCGAACGAAACGCTCGCAACTTCTTTGAAAATTCTAGAATTTCGGCGCACCTTGCAAAACGGCAGAGTAGAAACGAGCTGTAAAGATTTTTTTCCGAAGGTGGCTCGCTTAAAATCTCGCTTCGGATGCATTTTTTACTCTGTGGCAATGATTTCACTAGCTTGTCCCGGTTCTTGGCGCTTAAATACGCCGAGAATCGCATGGGACCGCTAAAGATTTTCAGGTTGTTCTCGAAATGCAGTAAGTTTCTATATTTTATTTTTTGTTAATTTTAATTGCGTTATTTTATTCATTATTAATAATAACAAATAATATGGGTTTTTTTACGTTCCAACAGCATTGCATATTTACTGGTAGACGGATGGAGTGAAGGGGGTCGGCAGCTGCCATAACAGGGAAGTTGCACGTGAAATCTGAGAACCGCTTATTACAGAATTGGGTAGAAACACGAACGAAAAGTCTTTGACTTCTTAAATAAGACATCCCTGCAGGAACGACGTGCATAAAATTTTAATTTACACGGTGTATAACAATACATAACGAGCTAATGAAAATTCATCGCGAATCTCACACGTGAAATTAGCGAAAAGTGAGCCATTCACACTTCGTGTGCGCGTCTCCTAAAAATCCCCAACCCATGAAAGGATTCGACACGACCGTGCGCGCTCCGGAAACTTCTCTCCCATCCCCGATCACCCGAAAAAAAAGGGAAAATGGCCGCCGTAGAGAAGGCGACCTCCGGCTTCGGTCACACGTGCGAGGCATCGAACCCCACCACCCCTTGCCGCGAAAACCACGCTTGACCTGCACCAACCAGACAGTTACTACTATGGAGAAGGGGAGATAAGGAATAGGATTTTGACGACCGGGATGCAGGCATAATCACACTTGACGCCACCGTAGACTTCCCCTCATCCCCACCGACCCCACCCCGCCGGAGGCGTTGCCCGGTGACCGTCGCCCGACAGCTGTCCGCGGGGGACAATGCCAAAGCAGAGCTGTCGGGCACGACACGGGAGAGAGGGACAAGAGTTTTAAGTAGAGAGGATCGGCCGAGTGGCCTCATTCTCCATTATCCTCCCCCCTCCCCCTCCTCTTCGCCCCTTCACGGGCACGCAGGGAACGGCGAGACCGTGACGGCAGCGGCGGAGTCACGCTCACCACTTCCGAAAATGAGGCACGAGAGGAGAAGGGGGCGTTGACCACCCGGAGCGGAAGAGGAATACCTGTGACGGAGAAGAGGAGACATAGGGGGAGGAGGGAGAGAGGAAAGATAGATCGAGAGTGGGGCAGGAGAACAGCGTCCTGAGTTTTTTTTTTTTTTTTTGGCTCCCGAGACGTGAGATGGCGCCCGTAAAACTAGTAAAAAAAACCGATAGCCGATCGGCGATCGAGTTCACGAGTCAGCCAGATCCGCCTGCGTTTCGCCTTTTGACCTCTGCGCATAATCGCAAGGACACGCGAGCTTATTATTTCAGCAATGATTTATACGCCGCAGCGGATGTCTGGATGAGAGAGGGAGAGAGAGAGAGAGAGAAGAGAAAAAAAACGATCGGATCGAGAATAAAGAAATCATCTCCGCGAGTGTGGAGGTCAGTTCAAAAGTGCGTGCGCTGAACCCAGGCAGCTACAGCGGCGGACTCGGAAATTAAGTCCGAGAGAAAATGGTCTGAAAGAGTCCGATGTTTTTTTGACCCTCGGAATATACGACTTAAATACAGGGCCGAAAAAATAAGGAAAAATATCGATTCAGAGATGGATTTTTATGGCGGGAGAAAAACATTTCGACGGACGAGGAGAAAAATATCGAACGCGTTCTTCGCCCGCCTTACTCCCGACCCCCCTCCCATGACCACGTATCCCAGAAAGGCGATGACCCAAAGTTATCAATCTCCCATGATCATAAATCCGAGCCCTGTTTACTCAGCCATGCGGAGACAACGACGAAGTCTTTCCCATTTTATCGAGAGCCGCACAAACCAAGCGCAAAGGCTAAGGGGGGAAGAGAGAGAGAGAGAGAGAGAGAGAAAACGAGAGGAGAGGGTCAGTGGCGGAGGGAGACTTTTCCAGCGGGCGGACTAAAATAAGCTTAAGCTTTCTTATCCATTATGCATCCCGACCTTATATTGCAACTTCTCGGGTGAGGTTTTTCTCAAGCCTTTAACAGTGTGGTATTTTTGTCTGCCGAGCAAAAAAAAGTAATTAAATCCTCCATGAAAGCGTTCGCATGTCATTTACGAAGGAAAAAAGATGAAGAATAGTATTTTTACGCACGTACTCTTGAGTCAGATGTTTTAAAAAATAAAACCCTCGGAATCTATGTTTTTGAAAAAGAAAAAACTTAGTTCTTAACTGATGAAAGTGTCGAGCAAAGTGTAGATAATTTACGTAACGCCTGAATTCACAAACGGCCTTGCTTTTTAGGTCTGTAATAAAAAAATAGCCGAGCTACCACCGAAACGGTACTCTGTAACTGAAATGCGAATCTGCTTCACTAGTCCGTTCTATTTCTTACGTTACGTATTTTCCTAGATTGTTATATTCAATCCATGAGTACAGCACCACTCCCTCTGAAGAACGAGATCTTTGAACCACCCAATTAACACTTCCTTTAGAAAGCCACAATTTTTTACAACTTCTCCGTCACTTTTTCAAGGATTCTCTAAAACAATGTCGAGCTTTACCATGGTTCTTTCTAGGGGTCTAACATTACACAAAACCGTGTAATTCCATCCGCGAAAAACTTCGTGTCCTGCAGCACGAAAATTTTGTTCACGACAACGTTCAAAGTTATGAACTTCCTCATACAGTATTGTTAAACCACATTGACGGGCTTATAAACTAGTCTAAGAATAAAATGCTAGCGTCACGGGTTCGAATCCTGTCGAGCCCATCGGATATTGTATGCTATCTCCTTTGTTGTTGTTATTACGGTTATTATAAAAGGTTGATAATAGCTGTTTAAGAGCGATGTAGAATAAACGCAGGTTTTTGGTTCACATTAGGCCGGATTTCTCGAAACACCAACACAACCCCAAACGCAAGACTTCGTCCTCGGCGCGCGCACTAACAAAAAATAACCCGCCTCCTTGGCTTCCTTTTTCCGCTGCCCCAGTGAGGTAAGAGGTGGTTTTTAGCACGAGGGGTAATCTCGGGGTCACTTTTCTTAAAACCCCTTTTTCCGGCAGACAGGACTATTTGCGTGGCGTTCCTGTTCCACGACGGAGGGCAGAAGAGGAGTTGCGGAGGGGACGGAAGGAAAGAGAGATGTTTTATGAAGGTAGTGAGTGAGAGAAAGTGGAAGCAAAGAGAAGAGGGAGGAAGAAAGGTGGGTAGAGAAGAGAAAGGTGGGAAGAGTGAGAGGGGGAGAGAAAGGTGGGAAGAGAGGGGGGAAGAAAGGTGGGAGGGAGAGAAAGGTGAGAAGGGGTAGAAAAAGGTGGGAAGGGAGAGAGATGGAGAAAGGTGGGAATAGAGAGGGGGGAGAAAGGTGGGAATAGAGAGGGGGGAGAAAGGTGGGAAGAGAGGGGGGAGAAAGATGGGAATAGAGAGGGGGGAGAAAGGTGGGAAGAGAGAGGGGGGAGAAAGGTGGGAAGAGAGAGGGGGAGAAAGGTGGGAAGAGAGAGGGGGGAGAAAGGTGAGAAGGGGTAGAAAGATGGGAAGGGGAAGAGGGAGAAAGGTGGGAAGTGAGAGGGGAAGAAAGGTGAGAAGGGGTAGAAAGGTGGGAAGGGGAAGAGAGGGAGAAAGATGGGAAGGGGGAGAGAGGGAGAAAGGTGGGAAGAGAGAGGGGGGAGAAAGGTGGAAAGGGGGAGAGAAGGGGAGAAAGGTGTTTGGTGAGAGGAAGTGGAAGGAATGAGAGGAATTGGAAGAAGAGAGGGAGAAAGACTGAAAAAGAGGGATAAAGAGGTAGGGAGGAGAAAAGGGAGACGGAAGGAGGGGAAGAGCAAGAAATGGAAAGCGAAAGGAGGGAGAGAGAGAGAAAGGAGAGAGGGAGTTAGTCAGGAAGGGGAGGCAAAAGGATGAAGAGGTAGGGAAAGAGGTTTAAAAAACATCGCAGATGAGGGAGATTTAAAATAACCGAGTGGTGGAAGTTCGGGGAGTGTGACTAACTCTCAACGAAGCGCAAGTCCACGCGAGAGATAGTGAGAGAGGGATTTTTTGGGAGAATATATAACTCTCAAGTACGCCCACGGGTTGCCGGCTTGTCGGCCTGAACCACGGGGAAGAGATAGATAGAGAGAGAGAGAGGTGGAGGAAGTCAAGACGAAGCGGAGGTTGGGCGAGGTGGAAAAGTGGATGGGTTTTATGGAGTGCCCCCAAAATTGCGGCAACACGCAGGAACGAGCTAGCCGCGATGAGAGAGGTTGAGGGGGGGGGAGAGGTGAGATAGAGTAGTGAGAGGGGAATAAGAGGGTCAGCGGAGCGAGGGAGGGGGGGGGGGGGGGGAGGATACTCTCTCGACTTCCAACGGGCATCTGCGAAGGATATACACCTCTCATGAAACGGAGATTTAACGCGCGCCATTCAATTGTTGTCGACCAGAAAATTGCCAATTTCTTCATCGAATCGATTAAGTAATTTTCTCCGCAAAAACCGTTCGAAATTCATCCTCAAGAGAGTCGACCGTAATTTAAAAAGTCTTGGTAGTGATGGGAGAAATCAAGGGAGATCGCAATCGCAGAAATATACTCCTTTTATTAAATAAAACGCGATAGGAGTTCAAAAATTTATCGCCCACCCCGGATAGCGTAAACATCAAGGATCGTGGTGGTCCCTGCTACAGAAAAGGGGACCATAAATTTATGCCCGCACAAGGTTAAAAAATAAATAAAACAAGCCATAAAAAACCAATGTCAACCCGTATTCCAGCCATAAAAGAAGAGGTCTATATATAAAAAAACGCAAAACCGAGGAACCAGGAAAAATTAAGAGAAAGAATTGGTGGGGCAGCTATATAGAGAGAGAGAGAGATATATGGAGAGCGGAAGAGATAGAGAGGAAGCCCACATATGCGATGGAGAGGTAAAGTAAGAAAATACTGTCCACACCACCACACACCGCCGTCAGTCAGAAATTCCCCTCACTCCTCCATCCCTAATCCTTCTCTGTTCCACCCAGCGGACGACCAAGCCGAAGAGATTAAAAAATAAATAGATGCCGAAATATCGGGACGTGAGGGAGGAATGGTAAGGGAGGTTTTGTTATGTGGGAGGGAAAGGTTTTTGGAGCGGGATGGGGAAGGGAAATTGTATATAGAGGGAATAAGGGAAGGGGAAAGGATATAAGGAAGATGGAGAAAAGAGGGGGAATAGAGGGAGAGGAAAGAGGGGAAATAGAGAGGAAAGAGGGGATATAGAGGGAGAGGAAAGAGGGGAAATAGAGGGAGAGGAAAGAGGGGAAATAGAGGGAGAGGAAAGAGGGGAGGAAAGAGGGGAAATGGAGAAGGAAGAGGGGAAATAGAGGAAAGTGGGAAAATGGAGAGGGAAGAGGGGAAATGGAGAAGGGAGAGGGGAAATAGAGGAATGAGGGGAAATGGAGAGGGAAGAGGGGAAATAGAGAGAGGAAAGAGGGGAAATAGAGAGAGAGAGAATAGGGGGAATAGAGGGAGAGGGGAGAGGAGAAATAGAGGGAGATGAAAGATGGGAAATTGAGGGAAAGGAAAGAGGGGAAATGGTGAGGGGAGAGGGGGAATAGAGAGAGGAAAGAGGGGAAATAGAGGGAGAGGAGAAATGGAGAGGGAAGAGGGGAAATAGAGGGAGAGAAAAGAGGAGAAATAGAGGGAGGAAAGAGGGGAAATAGAGGGAGGAAAGAGGGGAAATAGAGGGAGGAAAGAGGGGAATAGAGATAGAGAGGAAAGACGGGAAATAGAGGAAAAGAGGGGAAATAGAGGAAAAGAGGGGGAATTGAGGGAGGGAGGGGAAAGAGGGGAGGAAAATGCGGAAATATGGAGTTGAGGGAAGTGAGGAAGAGAGTAGAGATGGGCGCAAAGGGATAGAATTCTCTCTCTCTCCGTTTGCCGTGCGCCGAGGAGTCTGGCGAAGCCCTTTTATCGATTGCTCTGGAACAGCACCCGCGGAGTATGAGGAGTCTGTACGGGGCGAGAGGGAGAGGATGATGGCGGGAGAGAGAGAGAGGAAGTTCGGAAGGGAGAGTTAGGGAAAAGAGAGAGGTGGAGGGCGCGGGCGACGTCGCGGGTTAAGCAGAGAGGGAGGGAGAGAGAGAGAGGAGAGGAGGAGCAGCAGGAAAAAAGAGGTGGCGGAAGCGGGAGCGAAGAGGTGGTTCAAACGGCGGGGGACAACGGATGGGTCCGACGCCGCATCATCCGCCCCACGACTGAAACTCGCCCCGAAGGCATCATCGACCGTCTCTCTCTCTCCCCCCAACCAAATCAAACCTACCTAAGCTACCCAAAACCTTCCCTTTCTCTCCCCTTCTCTCTCTCTCCCTCTACTCGACCCCGGAGAGTTAAAAAAAAAAGAAAATCCCATCCTACCTTTTGTTTTTTTTTTTAAAGAGACACTGACGTTTTAAAATGAAGGGGGAGATGTGACCGTTTGACACGAAGAGCGTGGGAGAGCAAAATTTAAGCAAAGCGGGGGTCAAAACAGAGAGAGAGATTATCAGATTTTCATGGCACTCAAGCTTCTCCTCCCGATGTGGACATCAATCCATCAAGGCGGATTCCAACTAACGGACTATGTATACACACAATTCACACACACACATATGGAGATCCCAAATCTAGGCGAATTACTTTGGCATCCCGTGTGCAGCAGTGAGGCTATGGAGATTAGCGAAACGAACACTTCGGTTCGCTTATCCACTTTACGCTCGTCTTCGCTCGGATAACGATTCTAGGTGCAAGAATCGCGTCGAATTTATTATATACCGGGAGATCGAGTGAGAGAGGTCAACGAGAAACGGGCGCGCTTTAACGGGATTCGAACCCACTTCCTCTCTCAACTTTCCGCGAAGCATGCGAAAACTTTTTAACCTCCCGACCGAACTAGAGAATCTGGAGCGGTGCATCGATTCGCAGAATCTCCGAGCCGTTAAATGAAGAAAACCTTAATATATATACAAAAGAAACGTCGATTCAATCGACGTCCTCAATGACTCGAGAGTGTACACGCCGTTTTTTCTCCCTTAGGGAACGTCGAAAGGCCCATTACCTCACGAGAGATATGGGGAGTGGGGTGACTACTATGATTTAACGCGACAAGATTCAATTAATTAACAAGGTTTTGATTTTTTTCGTCTGGAAATAGGATCCTCGTCGAACAAAAAAGGAAAGAATGACCAAATCAATTTCCTCTCGACGAATTTTCCGTAACATGAAGCGAATTAAGTTTTTACGGGACAAAATCTTATCCATGTTACATATTTTTCTTCTATAACTGGAATTTTCTACAAGTCGAATATTTTTGGTTTCCCTTGCGGTTCGACTTACAGAAGTCCAATGCACGTACGAATTGCAAGTCCTCCCATTGTAAGGGATTGTTTTATTATTATTATTATCGATGAAATAATCGGCTTAGAAGTATAGGTGCATAGAATCTCGGCAGGTTCAACGGCTTCCTGCTTTCTTTCTTTGCCTTTTGTCTCCTTTCGAGGTGACACCGCGGAATACTTTTTATCGGGTCATCGTCGTGATGTGTATCTTGGTTACGCGACCTCGTCCCCGCCGATCTTCATCGCGATACGAAGGAGGCGGAGAAAAGAAATCTGGGACGAGGAGAGAGATTACAAAGAGGGCATGAAGAAGATGCTTAGAAAAAATAGGAGCGGCGGTAATCGAAAACCCTCGGGAGGTAACCAAGGAAATCCTCTTCGCCGGGCAGACCTTCACGCTTTTTAAGCCGCGACATACAACGCTGCGAGGGAAGTAAAAAATGCAAGAGAGATGGCAAAAACGCACCAAGTTGGATAAAATTCATTCCCAACGGAAACAACGTCCGGTGAATTAACAAATGAAAAACGCATATTACGGTCAAAGGAGACGCCTGTCTATAATGCAATAGACGAAGCTCTTGTCACGTGTCTGGACCGTTCGATTGTTTTAAAACCGGTGAAATTATAAGAGTTGTTTCTGAGAGTTCCGTCACCATATCAATTTTACATGGAATTTTTAGGGAAATGATTATAATAATACTGTCTCTGTAAATTCATAACATTGCTATCTGATGCTAAAAGCTCGTGGTTGACAATTATAATATTTTTATGAATTGTGCAAATGCAGTAATACATAACTGATTGTAATTAATGAAGTATAATTAACATCTTCCCTCCACTTTTGGCAGGAAATTTCGCTACTGCATCAATTAGGACTAGACAGCCATTCATTCGCCAATAAAATACGAACATGGCGTCTTTTCGGATCGCGACAAAATGTCGGCGAATTCAGTGTAGCATAGTTTTCGTGCGCTGTACCCTTGTTACGTGAAAGTTGCTTCCAATGTCTTTTCATCTCTCTCCCCTCCCAAACGCGCCAAATTGCCTAACCTCTAACCAATCCATTCTTCCGGCTATTTTTCATCCTCGCCATTCACGTCTATCATCCGTCCGTTTCAATGAAAAACTGAGCTCAACACTAGTCGATATTTCCGCTCACACGCCACGTACGGACACAAAAACGCTAAAAGATCCGCCGCCGGAACAAAAAAAAGAGGGAAAACCGTCTGTACTAGGAGAGCGAAAAATCTCCGCCAAACTGCATAAAACCGACACCTCATTTTTTACACCAGAATCTTTTTTCCCGAACTCGAGCGCCAACTATAGGAGACGATAGAAAGAGAGAGAAGCAATATAAAAAACAAAGACGCAGAGATTAAAGAGGAAACGCAAATGGAGAGAGAGAGAGAAATGCTGTCTCTCTACGGGGTACAAAAGGAAAAAAGGAAACCGTAGGGAGCGCCAATGCTCGTCTGTAACGCAGGATGGAGAGAGAAAATATTTCGCGATGAGCGAAGAGAGAGTGGAAGTAGAGAGGGAGTAAGAACGTTAGATGGTTGGCATCACTGCGCCTATTGAAACAAACCTCAAAGCTCATGGGTCGGACAATGCATGTAAATAAGTACCGCCCACTCTCTCTCTCTCTACCACTCCTCCCACAATCCCCTCTCCCAATTCACCAAGGAAAGAAGAGGAGTCTCTTAAAAGGCCTTCAGAAATCCCCCTCCATCTCTCCTTCTCCCCTTACCACCAAACCCTTTCCTTATCATCTACTCTCTCTCCTTAAAAGTTCCACTCCTTCCCTTCCTCCATCCCATTGCACGGATTAGAAGAGCCACGAATGAGATCCCAGTGGCAGGCAGCAGCTGCGACTGTATCGCCGAAAGCCACTCCACTCCAATCTGCGCTCTCTTGCATAGGAAGGAAAGAAAGAGGAGAGAGCAAGGAGAAGATGCAAGAGGAGAGAGCGATGAGTTGGGGTTTATAGAAGGAAAGAAACGTTCGAACCTCAGGAGTGGGAAGGAATGACGAACAAAGTAATACACAGTATATTCCCGATTAACCGGATATCTAATAACAGGAACCTCGATTAACCGGGATTATACAACATTGATACTTGAAAGTTTTTTTACTCTGCATTGCGTATAGTATGTACGGGATATTGCTTTCCTTTAGCTAATACACGTCCATAGGCGTTACGGTACTGTAACTTTGCCTTATTTTATTTATTTATTGGCAAGAATTCAGAGACAGCACAGGGCCAATTATACTGAATATCGTAACAACAACAATAACAAGGACGAAAAAACACACGATCATGCCCTCGGCAGGATTCGAACCTGCCACCCTAGCATTGGGAGCTAGACACGCTAACCACCCATCTGCCAAAGATAACATTGAATACAGATCTATAAAACGCAACCTGCGTTTAATCGGGATAGGCTATCCCAGATATTCGGTAAACCGGATGTTCAATGCAGTTGGGGCATAAACATAACAGGGAGAGGGGTGATAACGTTAAGACGCAGGAGTGAGGATGGATGGAAGGAAGGTTCGTGAAAGATGCTGTTGGGAGAAAGGATATTGGGTAGAGTGGGTTGGGAGGTCGAGAGGAAGAGGCGAGGTTAGTATACGACGCTATAGGGAAGGGAAAAGGCTTAGGATGAGTGCAATTGAGAAAGGACAGGAGAGGTGGAGAGGACGTGGGAGTGGGTTAGGAGTCCCTGAGATAGAGAGAGAGAGAGAGATCACTAAAGAAACCAAATTGGGCCGCAGCACTTGAGACGGTCGAAAACTCCTTTGAAGGAGGTTCCCCCTTTACCCAACCCTCCGCTCATCCCCCTTTCTTGTGGGAGCAGACGTTGGTTAACTAAAGGAAAAGGGTACAATGGAAGAGGCGCGAGCGAAACTTTTTTAATTCACTCTCAACGGGGATTCTCGCCGCCACAAAAACGTAATCTGGCCCCCATTGGAATAATCGTAACGATGGCTCCGAGAACTGCGTAAAGATAAATTTTAACAACGCTTCAAGTGCGAGATGGTCGTGGGAATTAGCAAAGAAGAGGGTTTTTTTAAATTTCTCGAAAGGGCGCTTTCGGAACATCGCGATTTCGTAGAAAGAGCCAAATTAATTGAAAATTCGCGGAATAAAACTCGAGGCAATCACATTCAATGTAAACTACGTCATGCTTCTTCGTTGTACTCCAATAAAAATTCTTATTATTTTTCAGAAGGACTCTGGATAACCACTGAAAAAGTTCGTTTTGCAGCCTAAATGGACATCTGGTCTTCTCCTTTGTAGAAACTGAAGTCATCTTCATCATCAATTGGATTCTATGAGGAGGTGAGTTCAATATTTCTCTCTGGAATGATTATATATATATATATATATATATATGTATGTATGTATGATGTATGTATGTATGTATATATATATATATGGTAGCAATTTACAATGAAAAATGCACACGTAGATACGAAACTAGGGAAAAAATAGGTGCGGAAGAAAACCAGAAAAGGTCAAACGCCAATTCGTCCTAGAATTCCGCTATCGACGGAGACCTCTACGGTGGAATAAACGACGAACGGTACATTACGCCGAAAAAAAATCCGCCTCAATTGAGAACGACGACCGAGACGAAGAAAGTGAAACTGAAGGGGTCAGTTCAAAGGACTTTCCAAGCATTACTAACGAGCATCGGATGAGCGGAGGGGAAAGATGTTTTATTGGGTAATGCGAGCGAGGAGCGAACGGAGAGGAGGAGCGAGATGAGAAAAAGAGGGTGGGTACATCCTGTCGCGGAGGCAAGAGGGGAAAAAAAGGGATGAGGAGAGGGAGTCGAGAGGGCCTGCCTGGCAGACGCACACACGCACGCCGTTGAGCCGGGGCCACTTCACAAAATTGGATCCAAAGGGTGGAGGAGCGAAAAGAGGAGTAGATGAGGACATTAAAAAAAAGAGTAGCGGGTCGGAGGGCAGTGGGAGGTGGAGGAGTAGGGTAAGGGTTATAATTAGTTAATTAATCGATAGATCGGGATGGGGTGGGTGGGAAGGGGAGGGGACCTCCACGCATGGAGTGGGCCATACAAAATACCCGTCCAGACTTTCCACAGACCTCTCTCCTCTCTCTCTCTTGGGACCCTCCAACATCCTCTCTCTCTCTCACTCGATCCGTGCCTCCCTCGCCCACATCCTCTGCGTCACCCCTCCCCTCTTCATGTACACGCCCCGCCACTCCCAACCCCCTCCCCATCTCACAACACAAAAACCATATGAGGGGAGCGGGAATGAGAAGGAAACGGGAAAAGGGGTGCCTCCCCCCCAACCCTTCCTCCTCCTCTTTCTCCCGCCTGCCGTGACCCACCAACCGAGGTAAGCACGCGACGACGACGCCACAGCCACGGCGGCAGACCCTCCAACCATTCGGTCCACTTGTGCGCCTCCCCGTGTAGCTCCGTGACACGTGAGGAGAGCAGGAGAGGAAAAAACGCGGTCGCGGTACACACGTGGGAAGCGGGTCCCCTCCTCGCGGGCGTTGCTCGTCTT
This sequence comes from Uropetala carovei, assembly GCA_036926305.1. Classification (NCBI taxonomy): domain Eukaryota; kingdom Metazoa; phylum Arthropoda; class Insecta; order Odonata; family Petaluridae; genus Uropetala; species Uropetala carovei. The sequence goes on along the minus strand of JAXCHB010000063.1, from coordinate 64,784 downwards.
TTTTTTTGGTCCCTCACCGATGACGACGGCACGCCGTCCTTCGGGAGGAAGGGAAGGATGGATGGGTGAAAAAGAGGACGAATACGACGCAGGAGGAGATGCTGAATGGTTCGATATACCTCTCTCTCTCCCCCCCCCCCCCCCCCCCCCCCCCCCCCTCTTCCTCATTTTTGAAATGTAAAAATATGCGGGTGGCGTCCTCGACAGAGTGCGAATTTCTTAAAAGATTCGTTCGTCGTCCCGCCTTCAAAAAATAGCAGGGTGGAGCGAGAGAAAGGGAGTGTGTGCGGCGGAAAGGCAGTAGCGAGAGATTTAAACGATGGCGATTTGAGTGTAAATTTCGTTTTGAGGAAGTATTTAATCGGCGGTGGAGGATGCTAAGTGGTGAGAATAATATGGGCGGATTCCCTTCTCCAATTTCGAAGAATTGACTACTTGGGCTTGCGATCTCGAGTACTCATCTACTCGCTCCCAGGCATGAAATTATACGTTAGCGTTAACCTCCCACTAACTTTCTCAGTTTACATTAACGCGAAAATACGGACAACGACGTACAACAATTTACTCATAGTAATTAGTGTCATACACTTCGCTCGGGCAATATTTATCAAATACCTTGGTGACGGGCAATGTATTCTTTTTTTATATAATCAATTGAACTGGTTACCGATTTCGTTTGTGCATTAAACAAATGATAAAAAGTCTAATATATATATTATGCTACATTATAAATTTATTATAGAATTTCCAATCCAGAAATGTTACCCCCTTCTATTGAAGCCATTTTAGACAAATCAACTCTTTCCCCGTTTCTGCAAAAGTAAAAAAAATATCCGAAAATACCAAAAGTGGGACGTGACTAGTACGAACGTGACGGCCGACGGCCATCTTGGTTTCGATCGTTTAAAAAAAAAAGGCCGCCGATAAAACCGGCGAACAAAAACCAGGGCGAGATACCTAGTATATCCTTCCCTAATTTAAATACAATCAAAACAAACCTCCCTCAAACCCTACCCTTCACATCAACTTACAGATTCAGAGCGTTGCATTGAGAGATTAGAGTGAAAGACAGGCAGACAAACGACTTTATTGAGGGCGAAATTGAGACTAGAGAGAAGAGGGAAGCGAAGCTCGCGACTGAAATCGCCCCATCGGGATGCGACCCGCGACCTCTCGGATCGATCCGACGAGAGACACGCCCAACTTAACCACCCGCCCATGCGCGGATGTTGTTTCGCGAACGGTACAATAATAAAAAAAATGGGGAACAAAGCTCGATTGAATTACGACTTCGTTTCTCTCGCGCGCACAATATACTATAGAGAACGAGTAAAAATGCAATGCAAAAAAGGTACACGCGAGCACCAAAGCGACAGATTTATGTCCAGGGGATAAGAAGAAAATCGGTTTTAGCACTCGAATACGCTTGGTCCTCGCTCGGCAATGACCGTCATTTCCTAGTAACAAGAGGTTTCGAGGTGAGGAAGAGAGAGGGAGGTGGGGCAGGGAGGGAGAGAGAGAAGGGATACCGCTCGATAGTGGGCGAGTTCCGACCACTATCTTGTGAAGCTCTCTCTCCCGGTGAACAGCTGTTGCCGAGCGTTGAGTCACGCAAACTAATGAGCATTAAATTTTAATTAAATGATTCCTCCGTTGCATAAGAGGGGTATAAAGGAAACTGCTCGACGAGCCTGAAGATGATTAGGGTTAGGATCGCTTAGGGTGGTTCCGATAAATGGGAGAGCTCGCATGACGCATTTTACGTCTAATGCAAAGAAATCCAAGCAACTCAGCATAATACTTCAATGGCTATGAATAAACAGACAAAACATATCCTCGATTTATTCTTCCATTCCTCTGGTAGGTTTTAGGCATGCCAAACTCAATCTGCTGCATACAAAAACTTAATCTTCATGTTCTCATTACCCAATACCTTCTTTCAATGCATCCAATGTCCCATTCCTCTTCCTACCGCTTTGTCTCTCTCCTAACATTCTTCCTTCTTTTGAGTTAATCCCCGATTATCCGAAAAAATTTCGTAATTCGAGCAAAAAGGGAAAAATGAACAATCGAGAGGTTTATTAAAAAAAAAAAACTTTTCGATCGATACTGGACGAAACGTTTCAGATTCGTCCGGTCGCATTTTTTAAACGACGACCATTCCCCAACATTACCACCACTACCTCCCCCCCTCCCTCTTCCTCCGCTCTCCGAACAACGAGCGAATCCGAGCATGCTCTTTTTCAGCCGCGGGCTCGAAAAACAAAGGCGTAACGAATAATAAAAAAATAAAACCCCGAAGACCGACCGCAAAGCCGAATCCACGTCCCGGCGGAGCAATCCGTGAGAACGAAGATTTCAATTAGGACCGCCTCGGAGAAAAAAATACTGAAAAATAAAAACTGCCCCTGGGAGAGGAGTATCGTTCGAAGCGAATCAATCCGAGCGATACTTTTAGAATGGACAATTCTCTCTCCCCCTCACCCCCAAGTGGGCGGGAACGAGAGCTTGATGGGAGGATGCAGGGGGTGGAGGGCTAGAGAAAGGGGATGGAGAGAGAGAAAGACGGGAGGGATAGAGAGGGAGTGAATGGCTAGAGAAAGGCATGTAGAGAGGCTAGGGAAGGATGGTTGAGGGCTAGAGAAGGGTGGTAGAGGGCTAGAGAAGGGAATAGAGGGCTAGAGAAAGGGGACAGAGAGATAGAGAAATAGAGAAAGGGGTGGGTGGCTAGAGAAAGGGTGGATGGCTAGAGGGGGTAGAAGGATGGAAGTGTAGGGATGGAGGGGGTGTATGGATATAGGGAAAACTTTCGCCAGCTGGACCCGTTGTTAACCGCGTAGCAACAACCCGGGAATGGACACGAACTACTGTGTCGAAGAGGGAGATAGGTAGTGAGGATGGTGAGAGAGAATGACCAAAAACGTGATGGGATGAGATAAACCGAGCGAGTATTGGCGAGCGAGAGAGAGAGAGAGGGAAAGCGAAGAGAGCAAGGAAAATTGGAGAGGTGACATGGGGCGGGGAAGTTTAAGAGGGCAGGGCGAGGAGGTGGCTCTGCAACGCCTGGCCGAGGTCGCCAGCATCACACACCGGCTCATCTCTTGTATGCGAGGGTTAAAGGGGATGGGGGAGGTGTAGATTAAGCCCTCGCCAACACACCCACCCACCCACACACACTCCTAGCAACTGCCTCCAACTCCCTCGTCTCTATCACTTCGGGCAAGAGAGAGAGGAAAGAGGAGGTTTTGGTCAGAATAAAGGGAGAAAAGCACGGATGAAGGGAAGCTATACGTAGGGGGGTCGGAGTTAGGTGGGGGTGGGAGTAAAGGGGGGGGGGGCGCCAAACCAGATCGATTCCGTAGAATGGACATTGGGAGGAAAAAAGAGAAAGGGATCGAAAAGTAGAGGAAACTTTGGGAGGGTGGGAGTGGGGAGGAGCGGAGAGATAAGAAGTTTCATCCTCTACCTACAGAGGGATCTCGAGTAGGAAGAGGATGTCGGACAGAGGTAGGAAGAGAAGAAAACCTCCTCCCCCCCCATCTCTCTCTGCCGACCCTCTTCGCGCATCCATTAGGAAACATCTCAGGGCTTCCTCCCACTTATGTGTTGTTGCCACCCACACCTCCTTCCTCCCCTCCTTACACGGCCAACGCGCCTCCGCCTTCCTTCAGAGAAATACACTCCCTTTTCCTCCTTTTCTCCTCTCGCCCCGGGGCGGAGGATGGAGTCTCGAGGGGATGGGTTAGGTAGAAAAGAAGGTTCAGGAAGAGAGAGATAGAGAAGGGGTTTTATATCTCGAGGGTAAGATTCTTTTTCCCGTCTTTATTCTCCTTTTCTTTCTCTCTCATCCTCACTCCCTCTCTCTCCCTCCAACACAACTCTCTCTACAAGGTCGTTCGAATCCATGAAGAGCAGGTGAGACGTGAAGGGCCGAGAGGAAGAGGCATGGAGGAAGGGGAGGGAGGTATCGAGATTGAATGAGGTTGGTCTGCGGTGTTAAGAGAGAGAGGGAGAGGGGGAGGGGATGATAGAGGCTGGATGCGCGGGAAATGTGGAAGGGCACGAATGGAGAGCAGCAGAAGGTGAAAAATACGGAGCAGAAGGAAACCCGAAGAAGGGATAAGTGACCTCGGGAAAAGAGGGAACACAAGAAAAGACCTCTCGCGAAACATTCACCTTCTTTTGGGACATGGATCAATCGTCCAGTGGAGACGAACCGACGCGCATTCGTAAAACCCGTTCAACGTCATCCTAGTTTAACAAGGAACGGGCCATATAACGCATCTTATCTGGAATCAGCGTCGCTTGGTGAAAGCATTATCTTTCCCGTTAATGACTTTTTAAGGTGGCCGCGGAAACTTGGTCGATAAAAATTTTTAAGGAGCCTGACCGAAGTATCAAAAAAAAATTCACGGAATTTCGTTTTAATACACATCTATACATACATAATCCACATATGTGATCACATTTTATGGCAGGCAGTATGCGAATTTTTATTTTAACTAAATCGTCCTCATTTCTGTGAAAGGAGACAAGATGTCTACTTAATTATCGATATATGATGGAACGCAGCTTCTAACTTTAATGCGGCCCTGATACCTCCCAGCTTGACACGCCCGGTTTACGGTAACGAAATTAGTCGTAAATAGTTTTTTAAAAAGGGTAGATAGCATCGCAAAAAGTAAAAAAAAAACGGTCGTCGGCACTCAGAAATCTCGATTAATATAAGATTAATATAAGATTTAAAAAAAAACTCCCACTAAAAGGGCGAAAAATAAAAGAGCTCAGGTCGGACGGTGGATGGGAATAAAAGGGAGACCATATACACACATCTCTCCTTAAGTAATCGACTCCCTTTTTAAAAGAATAAGAGGCGGCTCATTTAAAATGATTAAGAGTAACAGGTGAGGCGGAGGAGGAAGAGCGGCGGCCGACTTGATAAATGGAACGGACGAGGAAGGCGAGGTCCTTTGGTGTACCGGAGGGAACTAAGGGGCGGAGAGAGGGAGAAATGTTTCCGTAGGATAGAGATGGGGGAGGGGGGGGGCAAGGGGATAACTGAAGGAAGGGTTAGGAGCGCGGGAGGTTGAGAAAACGAAGTAAACAAGAGGAAATGAGTTGAGTGCAATGGAGGAGGGAAAGAGACGGAGAATTTTACGAGGGTGAAAATTGCGGGGAATCGTGGGATTGGGAGGATGGCGTTGAAAAAAGGGGGGGAAAGGAACACATGCAAGGGATCGGAGAAATGGGAGGCAAGATCCGAGGAGGGGGATTATGGATGGGATAGCGCGATAGGTGATAGGAAAGCTTTTTTCCTTTTACTTTTTATTCCCGATGGTTATACATATATAGAGGGGGAATACCGTAGCTACGGCGTGAAAGACAGATGGCGAGCGCGAAGGCGTGGTTTTCCAACGTGCTTCCTTTCTCGCCTGTTACCTCTTCTCATTCCCACCTCCCTCCCCCCCCCCCTCTCTCTCTCCACACCCTCTCCTTTTCCCTACCTCACCATTTCAATCGATTAGTTCACTAACACAGCCACCAACTCGGTCGTGTCTGCCCCGCACGGTTCTCGACACCGAAACACGCCATGGCCACTTCACTCTCTCTCCCATCTACCTCCTCCTCTCCCCTACACTCCTCTTTCCCTTCTAGTATCAAGCGATTACTCTCCAAAGTCCCTCTCGTTTCCTCACATCTCTTTCTATATATATATATATATATTCTCATTTCAAACTACATCCCCTCGCATAGGAGGGTTAGAAAGAGTGGAAAAAGTTCACGCAAACATTGGAGAGAGCGTGAAAGAGAAAATAGATGAAAGAGAGATGGAGTGAAAAACTGAGAGGCTGCTATGGAAATCAGAGACCTGGAAGAGGTAAAAAGGACCGTCGATCGGAGTAAAAAGAGTCGCGAGATTGGTGTCGGAAGAGGAGAAATGGGGAAGAGTAAGAGGAATGATGATAAAACAGTGAGAAGACTAACATGATAAGATGAAGGATTGGGAATGATTTAGCACTGTAAATAACGTTTAAAGGAATAGAAATATACAAGCGATGAATGTAAACGAAATCAAAGGGACGCATTTTGGCATATAGGAAATGCAGGAAAATATAACAGAATACCAGGGCAGAGAAGCCTAAGGGCAAGTGTTAACGGGAGATAAATGGGGGTGCCGAAAACGATAGAATGAAAAATTCACGAGGGAAACAAAGATAGGAACGAAAGAAGACGCGTGAATTTACGGCGACGCAGGATACACCGGCGATAAAAAAAGGGGCACGGGCTATAAATGTCACGTTTAACCCAATAAACAACGAAAACGATCGATTTGGAAGCGATTTCTTTCTTCTAAACTAATTCGAACGAAATGAAAATCGGACCAGATGCTAAAAAAAAAAACGCGCAATTTTTAACGAGTAAAACAGAGAGACAATGAGAAATGCTAGGGGAGGAAGTGTCTGGATATAAGGGGAGAAGGCAGAGGGGGGAGGCACGGAAGCGGTTGAGGAGGAGAGCGACGAGAGTGTCGGAGCCGGAGAAATGAGGGACGTGGGAGGGAACGAGAGCAGAGAGAGAGAGAGAGAGTTGTTGGGTTGTGCTCGCCCATCCAAACAGGCGCCGTGAATCCTCGCTAGGGGAGAGAAGAGTTGTTGTAGTTGTTGGGGCGCCCGCTCGAATCCGTTGGAAAAGTTTTTTTCCCCGAGGCCTCGAAGTGTTTTAAAAAGTACGTAACCAACGAACGCGGTACCCCAAGGCATCATCACCCGCCCGCCTTATCTTTAAAAAAACGCCAAAAATTCGATAAAGCTCTCAGGGAATCTTTTTCACTCCCTCTAACGAATCGAAATAAGGGGTGAAAACGAGCGCATTATTTAAAAAAAACTTCGCTTCTTCCTGTGGACAAAGCTCTTTGTTATACATGGAATCATTCCAGAACTTCAAAAATAAGACCGTTTCTTTAAAGCTTTGACCGTTTATCCATCCGCGGCATTAAAAACCTAGATAATTTGGTCAGCGGGATCTTTATTTTTCTTTTTGGTTCTGGAGTGCGTTTATGCTTCCGTTAATAGAACGGCGGATGTTCATTTGACCTCATTTCCAAGGAGATGGTATGGGGGGCGGTGATGAAAATACGCTCGGCGTCCTATATGGGAGGTTGATCTCTCTGCGATACCAAATTTTTACGAAACGATGGATAATAAAAGATTTCGGGAACTGTTATCGTCGCAACGTGTTCAAACGAATGCCTAGAAATTCAACTTTGACAAAATCGACAATGAGCAGAAAACATACCTACTATTAGTCAGACAGGAAAATAACCGTAATTAGCAGTTTAAAAAATTCGATTATGCGGTCGGTTTGTCCGTCTGTCTGACGTGCTAACTCCTAAACGAAAGCTGATAAGAGACTTCATTTTTTCGCCAGTCGATTAAGTACTCGTCTCGTCGTGCACGTTTTCTCGATTTGTCCGTCAGCAGAGCCGGCCCGAGGTACGGGCGAGCCGGCCGGTTGCCCGGGACGCCTAATTGTTGGGGGCGCTATCCCGACCACCTATCTATGCATTACTTGCAAGTGATTAAATATTAGACACCAATTTATATCGTGAGTCATGATGACATTCCTTTTATTTATTCATTATCAATAAGTTTTACAGAGCGATGAATAAATTAACCTTTATTCTATAAATATATTAAGCATTTACGGAGGGGGGCGCTGGAGTGCTTTTTCGCCCGGGGCGTCAGAATTCCTTGGGCCGCCCCTGCCATCAGTCTGAAATGTTCTGACAAGAAAGAACGCTATTTACTGTCCGCTTCAGGAGCTCTTTCCTCCTCTGTTTTAATTATCGATCGAAAAAGAAATGGGAGAACCGAAGTAGCCTACTGTGTCATAGGTTTTCCTTCCGATAAACAAAACGCTTCCCCCCATCTTCGCTGGAGACGAAACACACGTAACGTTTACCGCGCTAAATATAGAGAAATCCACGGAAAAAAGAACAAAATGGGTAAAAAAGAGGAGACGCCATCCTAAAAGCGGCGACAGGAAAAGTGGGTCTCGAGGAAGGAGCACGCTCTTGTACGGAAAACTATCGGAAAAAGCAACTCTCGTCAGACGCATTAGACGCACGCAATGAGCGCTTTTGAAGAGGGGGGAGAGGAGGTGGACGCGGTCGCTAGGACGAGGGCGTGTGCACCCGAGAGACTGGCAGCTTCACCTGGAAAGATTGGGAGTGGCTAAGGGCGGGAGGAAATGGGGGGGGGGAGTTTGAACGTACCACGCTACGTAGGATCAAGTTGTGCGCGGTAGAGAAAATTGAGCGAGGTTTTGGGGGAGTGGATAGATAGGACTAAAAAGGGGGAAGCGGCAGGGAGTGGTCCTCCCTCCCCCCCAAAAACCTTGGTAAGACGCGAATGAGGAAGGGGAAAAATATGGAGGGTGGAGGTTAGGATGGGAGAGAGGGGGGAGGAGGTGATGTGGGCGTATAATAGCAGGGGGCTGTTTTCCGCCACCGGGTGAAAAGAGAGACTGGAGGGAAAGGGACCTCGGAAAAGTAAGAAGGCAACGGTCACGCGAAGTCATCGAGAGTCACGAATCGTTTTCCGAATGTCAATATTACGCAGGGAGAGGGAAGAACGGGATCGCGTGCCGGTCGCCGTTGCGAGAGCGAAAAGAAAAATAAAAGAAGCGAGGGAAAAGAGGGGGGGAGAGAGAGAAAACCCAATTACCAGAAGAGAGGCTAGGGACAATGGTTGTATTCTCTCCCGAGGGATTTTCGGGGAATGCTTAACCCGCGGCCGGACAAGGGAGCCGAAAATTGCACGGGGAAATGAAAAGGAAGAATCGCGGTACGAGACATAAAGAGTCTATGTGTTGAATTACCGCAGATGGATTAAATTTTAAAAAGTTTTTTTCTTTTTTAATCATCGCGTCCAGCGTGTTATTTCCTACATCTGCCTCAATCTCGAGCCGAAAAATTGACAGCCTTTGATAAAGCCGCTATATCAAGGTTTGAGGACAACACGGCGATCAAGTTCTGCAAGAAGAAGTATTTAGAAGTCCACGAATTATCGCTCCAATTCTCGACGTTCACTGTTTCTGTCGGTTTGACAAAAATATCCGGTTTCGCAAGACATTCACGCAGTGCCCAAACAATTGGCCAATGTGAGAAAAAAAGGAGTACTCGACTGGAGTATCAACAACAAACACGTGTCGAGTGTCGCACCCGGGACATCCGGTCAGTAAAAGGACGAGGAAGGAAGAAGCCTTTACAAAAAAGGGACTTTTTATATATCAACGAGTACTGAAAAACAACGGAAGGAAGACCTTTAAAAGAGACTGGTTTGCCCGAACGGAAGTGGATGACCCTCGAGACAGATGTTAGAACGACGACGACGAAGCCCGGAAAGAATAAGAATATTCCACTTTAGGGGGGAAAACTGCTATTTTTCCAAACTGTGTGTCATTGAAAAAAATATATCGTTTTAACAGCATGTTACATTCGGTATAATTTTAAATAACAAATGTAGTACATCTATTAGTACATATACAGTTATGTATACTGTGTAAATCTAAAAAAAGAACTTTTATAAGCCTTTCAAAACTATACTTTTAATAGCATATTACACTCGGTATAGTTTTAAAATGGCACATGTAGGATATACTTATATATATATATATATATATATATATTATATATTATATATATACTGTGCAAAATTGCATAAAGTTTTGAAAGGCTTTCATGTCGAACTCATCAAATCCTTGAAGACCGTCTGAAATGGACAGAAAGGCTTTTGAAGTGCGTGCGCACGAACCGGCGACCCAGTTAATCCAATGGACGAAACGGCCGATCAAAATTAAAACCCGACGTAAACACTGCCTACGCGATCATCTCTGAAGATCTCTCGACGGGAGAACTTCCGGCAACAAAAGGAGGCGCGGACTTAAACAAGAAGGCGGAGAGAGAGAGAGAGAAAGAGCACTTTATCCCTTTCCTTTAGGCGCGCCTTCGCACGTGGACAGGACTATTAGCGGAGAAATCGGAGACTGAACGGTCGAATATTTCGGAGATAAACATTTTCCCTAACCTCCCTCTCCCGCGCTCATCGCCGCCTCTCGAAAAGAGGGTCGCGATTGAAGACGGTGCCAAGGGAAAAGAAAAGGCGAACGACCTGAATGCCTAAAATCAACAAAGGTTGGGCTCGAAATGGAATTCTCTCGTAAAATAGACCGGACGGTTACCAGAAAAAAAACGTCCTTTTCTCAGTTTGATTCCTCTGATATTTCAATCGCGTCACAGGTTGCGAAACTTGACGTACCTATCGATCGCCAGTTGTCGCTGTGACACGAAGAAACCATTCGTATTCAATTGTATCGCATGCTACGGTCGTGTCTCGGGTAATGATGACGTGACATTCTACTCAAACGTGGGTTTCCTTAACCCTTTCGGTCCTGACGGTCACGATTTTGGGAATCGGATTTATTTGATGCTAAAAAACCTCCTGCGGATTTTGAAACTGAAAAAACCTTCGTAACGCGCTTATATACATGCAACGAGCTCGATTGAGGCATTACTAGCGGCATAAATGATATAGCTATACTGAAATTATGCCCGTAATTTTTTAATTAGTCTGAAAAAATGTCCGAAAAAAGTTCATTACGAAATTTGTCCAATAATCTCTTATCTCCTCCTGTATTACTTTCATATACCGAAGTTTCAGGTTTTAATTGAAAATATAGTCTTAACGTTATTTAGGATCGAAATTATATCTGTTAAGTTACACATTAAGTGACCATTAAATCTCCATTCACTTCAGCAGCTTTTTCGGCAAATAACCCGATTCCCAATTCCATTCTTATTCAATCGCATCTCCTTGTCTTTTCGATAGCAAAATTGGCGGTATTCGGAGCTTCGACTGCTACAACCCGAAATACGTGGCAAAAATACTCCTCTGGATCGCAAATGATACGAAAGGTGGAACAAATACACACGCACGCATATCCTTCGGGTTAGCCGCACTCCTACGTCCATCTTCAGTTTCTCTCGCCAACACGCGCTGTATCCAATTGCAACGTTTCATCCCCAGCCTCCGCAAGATCTTCCTCCCGCCGTCACCTCTCTCCGCATCCATCATCTGCCCCTCCCACGCACGCCCACACGCTTTTTTCATCTCTTATCTACCCACATGGAATGGGAGCCTTACGGCGCGTCGAGTCAATCGTCTTCCACTTCATCAAGCCGAGAGACGACTTAGCGACGAATTCCCGGTTCGGTTTCCCGCCCATCGGACTACCCCTTTTTCTAAAAAAAAAAATCCTTTCGAGTACTCGCCCACCCACTTTACCTCTCTTGAGACCCTTTCCGACTGATCCCCTCCTAAACAGCAGGGAGAGAGTGTGTGTGTGTGTGTTTGTGTCGAACATTCGATGCGAGGAAGTAGGAACCGGTATCTCGATTCTTCCACCAAAAGAGGCGGAGGGAGAACAGAAGGGCAATTGAGCGGTCATCTTCGTAAGAAGACCGACAGGACACGAAGAATGAATAAAATCCGGACCTAGACTAGGTTTCCTTACGCACACTGGCACGAGGCAAGATATTCGGCTTATCGCCACGACCTTCTCTCGAAAGGGACGAAATTTCACGCACGTGAACAAAGGTCCGAGTTTCTGAGAAGCTTATCCGCCGACGCAGATGGGAAGGGTTTTATATTTTATCTCGCGGTCGAGCCCCGTGCGATAAGACGAGGCGAGGGGTTAAAACTGAAGAGCGGAGATTCAAGGGTGCGCGTCAGAGATGAAAAGGGTTTGTGATACGAGGTCGGAATATCTCCGAAATTCGGTACAAGGACGATCCGTAATCGCATTCCTGCTTATTGCGCGGTGTTAAATCCCACGCGTGTCAGAGAAGGTAGAATACTCTTTTGAATCTAGAGGGCAAAATCCGGAGTTGCACCCGCTTAGATGGAGCCGGTGAACAGAGCAGTCCACGCCCGGTAAAATTTCCCAACAAGCGGTGAAAGTCGAAATGTAAATAAAAATCATCCTCAAATAGGGGCGTGCGACAATATTGTGGCGCGGTCTAAGAGTTTAAGACGTAACAGCTTAAAGCAGTGGTTTCTAAAATGTTGGGGGAGGGGTAGGGGGAAAGTCGAGGGGGAGGGAGCGAAAAGATTTGAAGTTGTTTACTGTCTGTTTAACCGTCTTAATCGTGCGACCTACAATATGCAGCCGTCAAATTCTAGCCCTCAAATGACTAGGTAGTTCACGTTTTCTTAAGTTTGTTTATGCCAATTGCAATTTTAGGTCCAGTAGATATTGTTTATTAACTCACTGAAAATTATATAGTGGGGGAAATAGTTTTCTTAGGTGATGGGGACGTGACTTCGTAATGTTTGGAAACCGCTGGCTTAATTGATAGTGAGATTTTTTTTAATGCGGGAGTACCCTTTGTTCAAATAAATCGTCTTTCATGAAATCCATTGTTATGTTTTTGGGACTTTCAATTCGACATCCGCAACACGTGCGCGGCGCACCTAACGGTACATTCCTATAAAAAAAAACCTTCAAGAGTAAGCGCATTACCATGGGAACGCCCTCGACATCCTCAATCATCGAACTCACTGCGCCCGACGACCTTAGCGTGGGAGGTTCACGAAGGGGTCACCTTGACCCAGCCACCCACCCCATTCGCCATAACGACAGTGAAGGTTTTTATTCCACCATGCCAACCCTCGAGACCTACTTTTTTCCACTCGCCATTCAACCCCGCGTATTCAGAGGTGGAAAAGAAAGGGAGATGAGGGCGGAGGCGGTGGATGGAAAGGTGATTTTTCCCTCCCGTCGTATAAACTGCCTCGAGCCACGGAATTCCGGGATTGCCGAAAAAGAAAATAACGTCGGAGCACGCGGGCGAACAATCCTCTGTTCTCGTGTAGTAGAGCACTCCCCCGTTGTCGGGGAGATTTTTATCGTGTTGTAAAGAAGCGATAAAAACCCCGTTCCCTCTTCAGGGATATTAGGGGGTCGAGAATGGTAAGAAAGATAGAAAGAGACACCACATTCGCCTCGATCCTTGGTTGTTTACCGGTTTGAATAATAAATACCGCGCAACCACGAACTAGTTCGTAATCGCCAAGTTGTTAAGCAAAGACTTTAAGCGTATTTCGTTTGTCTTCAACAAGAAAAGAAAATGTCAAGGTTCTACGAATGGAAAAGAAGCAACGCAAAAGTTTTTAAACATCTCAAAATTTATCACGAACGTTATGGATAAAAAGGTATAGATTTAACGGGCGTTCCACCTTATGGAAAGTAAACAACGGAAAGTCACCTTTTAGCAAGATAAACTTGAGTCCCAAAGCGTAAGCGCTGATACGTTATTATCACCAAGGTAAAGAAAAAAAGGGAGCCGCAGAGAATGGCCACGGCTCATTTGTTGCCTAGAACTCGAGCCTCTCCTCCCTCCTATTCACTTCTCTTTCCGCTTGACGACAACGAGAGAGAAGACGAGACGGATTAATCTGTCCGAGCACGACGCGGGCCGAAATCGGCACGGGACCAAAATAAAAAATAAAAATTTTTCACCACAGTTTTAAACGCAAAAACAGGTGACTCTCTAAGAAGAAGTGTCCAAAGAATTCAAAATGATAAAAAAGGGATGGGAGTGGCGGAAGAACCGGAGTCAAACGCCCCCTTCTTTTTTCCATATAAATACAACGTTAGGCTCGCGGGAAAAAATTTCTGCCCCTTGATCATAGTCCACCCAACACGCACACCCGAAAAAATAAACCGCGCTCAAATAAAGCCGTCCTCGGCCAGAATCTCTCTCAGTCTCTTCTTCCTTTCCATTCATCTTACAAGGACTCCCTCTAGCAGAACATCCTAGGAAATAGAAAGGGAAAGTGTTCCGCCGAAGAGGGACGTGAAATGTTTGGAATGGCGAAGAGAAAAAAAAAGAAACGCGTTTGTAAGTTAAAACGTCCACAAGCCGAAAATAATAGCGTACTTACCACCTAAAAACAAGAGATTACGAGTCGTGTCTTCCGACAGAGGCGAATAAGTCATTTACGCGAGAAATGCACGCAAGCAAGTTGGATTGACGGGACGTTAATTGATTACTCTGGGGAACAATTTTTGCCACGAAAGGTTTAAAAGAGTTAGAATGAGGGAGGCGAAGAACAGCGAACGCTTCTCATCCGACTATTTTACCTCAATCAGCCAACAACTCGCACGCATTTAATACACTTTGGCTAAAAAAAGCTCACTCTCGCCGTTTCGCACGTATTTCATACACTTTGGCTAAAAAAAGGTCACACTCGCCGTTCCATTCACTCCCACCAACAAGACCTTACTGGATCAGCCCAAAATGTTTTTGTTTGGATCGAAGATACCTGTCCCAAATTTCACAAAAACATTTCCATATTAACGAATACTTCCTCAAATTAAATTCAGTTTTAACTTGGAAAAAGAAACGTCTTTTCAGAGTCTGAGCCAGGTTAATCATACTGTCCTCACCGCATTTATGCATCGGGGAAGAAACTTTCATCGCCGCCATGGAAATTTTCGCGCGCGCAATCGCCTTACGATGAAAAAAACGCCCGCGAAAAAGGACGGAGATAGCGTAAAAGACGCGAGCATTTTCCGAATTCCTCTCCCAACCTTTATACTCTACTCCTAACAAACTTTCCCCCGTAGATAGGAGTAAACACCCATAAGATCCCTCGGCTGGCGTAAACAAAAGACCTGGAAGAGGGGAGTGTGAGATGTTTGCGCGTGGAAAAATCTCACGGAAAGAATTCCACGCGCGAAGCGGAGAGAGGAAGAGAAAAGGAGGGTGAGAGAAAGAGAGGGGAGGGAGGAAGGGAGGGAGAGAAAGACTTGAGGTGGAAAGAATTTCAAACTTGGGAGCGGAGCGGGGAAGGGGAGGAAAATAATCGGACGGGAAAGGGATGGAATGGGGGAGGAAAGAGGGAGAGAGAGAGATAGAGAGAGAGAGGAGGAATTGAGAGAGGTAGGCGAAGTTTAAGAGAACGAGACGAGGAGGAAACGAGATGCGTGTGCCGAGGTATTGTCGATGGGAGGAGGAAAAAGGAAAAGATTAAGAATGGGAATGAGGAAAACCATGCGTCAAAAATGGGATGATGGGATTATGCGGAACGTTCCCGGAGGCGAGCTAGGAAATTAAGGATGAGCCGGATAAGAGACATTTTCAGGATTAAGAGGGAATGTACTGGCAGCGCGAGTTAAAGCGAGACGACATTTCAATTCGGACAAAGACTAGCAGTGGAAAAGAAAAAAAAATTGCCTTTACAGACTCCGAGATGAAAATAATAACGTAGGGATAGTAAAAAACCAGGGACGAGAAAAAAATAATTTACTTGTAAAAACGAACGTGAGTAGTAGGAAGAGAAAATACTTCGGGATATTAAAAAAAAACAAAAACGAAACGAGAAGCGAAGTAGTAGAAAGAAAAGAGATGAGAACGAGAGCGGCAAAGATGAGAAACAGATGCGGAGCCCACAATCCAGAAAATGAAAAAATACAGAAAAAAATAATTACGGCAGGACAAACGAAAAAAAGGAATAAAAGAGGAAAAAGAAACAAGTCCGAGAGAGTACAGTAATATGGAGAGGAGAAGAATAAAAATAAATAGAGCGGGATGAAGAAAGAGCAAGGCGCCGGAGCAAATGAAGAGGAATCAAAAGAGCGCCTTGTGCCTCGCACGGAACGAAGGGAAGAAGAGAAGGAATTGAGAGAACTAGGAGGCAGGGTATCTGAGGGTCGAGAGAGAAGAAGAGAACGGAGAGAGGAAGGGAAAGAAAAATGGGGAGAGACGGGTGGTAATGGGGGAGGAGAAAGAAAATTACGGCTGTTTATATCGTCCGCAGTGCTATTTCCGTCCGCCCTGGATCTGGTGGCCACCGCGGAGGGGGGAGAGGGCGAGAGGAGGGAAGAAGAGAGGAAGAGGGAGGGAGGAAGAGAAAGGGGAGGAAGAGGAGGGAGAAAGGCGAGTGAAGGAGAGAGTAAAGACAGGAGGTGGGCGTGGTGTTTCGCACGATCTGCTCAGGAGGATCGGCGGCCTCGGTTTCGTTTTTCGGGGAAGAGGTTGAAAAGATGGTGTGTGCAGCATGCCGAAGGATGAAGATAGGCGGTACGTATAAAGATATGGAACTTAAAATAGATAAAAAGACGCATAGAACCTTTTAGTTATCACGGCGAGATCAATATTAAACAATCTCTTAACATATCATCCTTTGTTGCGAGCAAAATACAAGTGGTAACAGCAAGATATTTGGGCATAATTACACTTTAAGGATAACCACATCCAAGGAGGACAGTGGGGTGGGGGGGGGGGGTTGGGTTGGTCGAAGCGACGGAAAGAAAGCCTCCCTCCTCTCTATATACCTCTGTGGAACTCTTAGATCACAAATACTGACTGACCCACAAAATCTATACAGAATTCCGAGTACTTTCCTTCCCCTTTCTCTTTCCGCTCCAACAAACTCCCCATAGTCCCAATGCTTTCCTTCAGCGCCCGCTATTCGGTTTTAAAGGTGTGTGTGAGAGAGAGTATCGGGGGAGTCCTGTTTACGTGGAATTCTGAGGCCCCACGGTTACGGCTTGACGGAATTCGCATGAAAATATTAATCCGTTTTATGCTCGCGAGCAAAATCCCTGTAATGCTACGAATTTCCCAGCCGACGGCCGCTTTATTGATTTTCCATGCGAGTAGAGTCGAAAAACTCACACTCCACGCAAAAGTATCGTTCGATGCGTTTACCTTTACATTTTTAAGCACCAAGAAGTACGTATTTATTACAATACTAGTGTAATAACCAAATAAAATTACTTCTATGCATGAATTAAATGTTGAAATTAAAATGCTTTCCACTCTCTCCCCCTTCTTTCCTCTCTAAACGTTTTTCTCCCGTTAAAAAAATAGGTCTCCTTCAGAGCTAGGGAATTACAAAAGGCTCATAATTAAGATAGCGGTGTATGCCCCTGAATCTTATACCGCCGGTGGTGCATATGGAAAAGCGTGACCGAGTGACATATCTTATTATTTATAGCAATAAAGAGGCACATTTCCTCTGCAAACCTAAAGATTTCAGATTAATTCGAAATGCAGGAGCAATAAAACCATCGGCTCACACGCTAGCCTAGTTTAAGGGGCGAAATTGATTACCTTGATTACTGAAAAAACGGTTTAAAAAGTCACCCTCCAATCTCTCAAGGTTAAAACGAAATGAAACCTTAACACACACAAAAGTTACTTCCTGCTAAATAAAAATACCTCCCTCTATCACATTAATCACAGCTGCATTAATGTTCCCGACGTGAGAAAACCTTTCCGAAATCCCACAAGAGATTTAATCGCAGGCAGCCGTCGGAAAAGCCTTTCGATAGAGCCTTTGGACCTCAAAAGACTCGATCCCTTATTTATATGCGAGGGATTTTCTCTGCGGCATTTCCCCGATTCCCGAGAGAAAACTGACTTTAAAAAATTCTTTTGGGCGGTCCCGCTAGGCGCGTGAACGCGCATAATTTCAAGGGTCCCTTTTCCGAAGTCGTGAAATTGTCGCAAAATAGGGACCGATGAAGGGAGTTAAGGGCGCGCCCAATTTCACGAGAGCTTTGGCCTTCTCGACGCACCCATTAATGCGAGAGAGAAAGAAAGACGCGGGCCGACAGCAGAGAGAGAGAAAAAATATACCTCACGGGAAGGAGAGCCCGTGTCTCCTCTTTAGAAAAGAGGCCCGCGGAAGCGGGAATCTTCGATCTCGAACGACTTTCTAAAAAAAATGTTTAAATTTCGGGACGCGTGGGGAACTTATTATTAAAAAAAACTTTCGGCCGCTCTGCAAACGATTTCATTCGGTCGGGCACCCTTGAAAGACACGTCTCGAATTCCGACGACGATTGAGGAGAAGAAAACTTTTCCCGTCCATTTGCACTAAGCGGTTCTGTAATAGTCTTCCCTTTTAACTATTTATCGCTCTCGAACATAGGCGAATGTGTAAAGAGGAGATATCAGCTGGACCGGACACAGGAGAAAATATTTGCTTTAGAAGAGACCAACAATTTCCCCTGACGAAAATAATTTGGCCGGATTTCTGTTTTAAACCACTAACAATTCCATTTAGAATAAATCTTAAATACTGTTATCGCTGATGAGTGTAGTTTTGTTTACGTTCGCCAATTATTCGACAACTTTTATGACCATGCATGGTAGTATCGAATTTTTTATACACTTTTACCAATAAAATGTATAGAATAAATTCACAAATCCACTGGCGCTTAGCGACCACCCGTTATATATAGACGGCAAGACAACACGTCTAATTTTGTTTTAAGGAGGCGAAGTAAATCTCTTTCGGGCAAGAGGACGAAAACCACAAACAACCCGCACGGCCGTTAATCTGATCGCGACACACGCAAGCACTTGCAGACTCTCACTTTCGCCGGCTTAAAAAAAAGTCGAAAATAAAAAAAAGACTGGAAAACGAAATAGCACTAGCACCTCGGGAACAAGTACGTTTTCGCTGAAAATAGCCGCAAAGCGTTCGAGAAACGAGTGTCAAGTCGCGTTATCAAGATGCTTATAACGCACACCTCTCTCTCTCTCTCTCAGGTCGTCTACGAACGCTCCTTTCGACGACCCACTCTCTCCTTCCCACATCGCCGTCACCGCCTCTGTTAGAACAACACCCTCTTACTCCCTGGCGCCTTGCACTCCGCAGCAGGTCCCACCACCTCCCTTATCCATTCCTTTCCCACCAAAACCGACGCTGAAGGAAACCTCTGTGTTAAGACCCGCTGGTTGGATGAGATATCCTGTGGGATACCGCTAAATTCACCACATCATCCCCCCCTCGAGACTCTTAGCCGCGCCTTAACCCTTTTTACCCAGACGAGACAGTCCATTTTTTTCTTCAAAAATCGTAGATATTTTTATTGCCAAGGAGCTGAGGCAATTCTCCTACAGTAACAAAAAAATTAGTCTTGCAATACATCAAACCCTTCCATTTATATATAATTAAATAAAAATATACAGTTTGATACCGGAATATGGGTTCTAGAATGAGTATTCGAGTCCATTAAGAGAATTGTCGACCTCGTCTTAAGACTGGAAACAATTTAAGAATAAACACTTCAATATAAAAAAAAATTTAATTAAAAAATGGAAAAAGTACACATTACCAATGGCTTTAACAAGGTTATGAAAAAACTTGCTTAATTTGCCTGCACCTTCAGTGGTTGGCCACCGAAAGTAGCTTATAAAAATATAATCCTTTATGGCTACTGATGATACCTAAATATGTACTTATATTTTCCCAATTTTTGGTACCGAAGTCTTTTTACTCGTGAATTAATTTATTTTCGACTATAAAGACGAGCTCGACAATTCTCTATCGAAGGAAAATACAGGTTTAGAACTCTCTGTTTGGCCGCACAAACTCCAAGCCCCGCGTAGATAAACGCACGTTAGGGAAAAAAAAGAGTGCAGGCGAACTCATTATCTTCGCTCGCGAAGGAGGTATCGGAGGGTTAACGGTGTGGGAGTGGTTTTGGTAAAACGGGAAGGAGAGTCGTCTCTCTCCTACTCTTTTTCTCTTTAACGTGTCGTGCCAAGGACAGGGTCCGCACTGTTCGATGGACAAGATAGTAAGCACCCCGCGGGGTCTGCGACGGAAATAGAGAGGCACGTAAGAGGCGCCGAGTAAGCCATTACACAACGCCTCACTCTCACAAGAGAATTTGCTCTATAGCCTCCTCCTCTCTTCCTACCTCGCTCCCCTCCTTCCCACAATACATCGGCACCTCCGGAATTCCTCAAGTGTTTGTGTGGGTGTGTTTGTTACCTCACGGACGATCCTCGAATGCTCTGCCCCTCGCACGGGGGGAGGCGCGCGCTACGTACACACACACGCGTGTGTGTGTGTGAGTCGTCCACTTAGAACCCCGCCAACGACCGCCCCTACTAAATTCGCCGCATTATTACTACTACTTGGGCGTACTCCAAAAAATAGTGAAAAAGCCCGTCTTCCAAAAGACCGCGTCCGTAAACACCTTTCACTCCTCTCCGTCGACGGAGGAAGGGAAAAAATATCTCGCTCCCACGCCGCAGCCGATTAAGCACGCGCAAGGTTTTAACGCTTTTAATCGGACGTGGCCGAAGATGATCGCAAGGACGAAAATTCCCCACGATTCCTTTACTTTTTGTTAACTTTTACTTTTTGTTAACTATTTGCAGATGGGGTTGGGGTTCCGTCACTTTCTCCGCCCAATTTAATTTCCTCGTGCCTTTGGCGACGAGCCACGTTCAATAAAAAGGGGTCGGCGAGAAAATGTTTCGGAAAAAAACACAACGCGAGGTGGAAGAGGCGACGCGAACGTGACAGTAATTACGTTTTAAAAGGTTGTCTCTCTTAACGTAAATACGCGTTTCATGTGCAAGTGTAACTTTTAAGCATCGGAGGAAATCACGTAGCTGAGGCGAGTACATGGAAAATTTCGTTTCGAGCTTGTTTTTAAAGTCGCAGAATTTGATGTTGACGGTTATAATCCTTCCCTCGTAACTAATTCGGCCCTGCAAGCCGTTAATGTCATAATATTATACAATCCTAGAAATTAATTCTGAACTGAGGATCAGTTAATATCTCAATTGAAATTGACGCGAAAGAGGTTGAATTAAGTAACGCCCTCAGGCAAGGATAATATTAAGTTTTCAGCGAAATATTTTTGTTCAAACATTTCGTGTATGTTAAACAGTTTTCTAGGCGTAAGAAAATTTTCATACCTAACAACAGCGTTTTCCTTGAACCCCCTATTAAATTTTAAAAGCCAACATTGCCCTAAACATCCTCAAGAACTCGAATTATGAGCTCGACAGATTCGCATTAAGTCGGTTCTTTAATTCATTGCGACAATCAAATGTTAACTGAACGTGGTTTGAACCACATGGAAAATCTCATTATGCGGAAGTTAATATTTTTGCAAGAGCCAGTATATAAAAAAATATCAATGAATGAAACAGTTAAGTGAGCGATGGTTGTCAGAACTAAGACGTATAGGTTGAAAAAGCTTTTAATGTTTTTAAGAAAACTCGCTCGTAAGCGGCGAGTCGACTCTAGCCCAGTGCGCTCTCGATCGACAAAACGCTAGTCACGTCCCGAGTCCACTACCGTTGGAGGATGGTTGATAAAAAAAGACGACCTACGGTATGACGACGCGAGCTGCTGGTAAATCCGACTTGTGTTTTGAAAAAAAAAAGAAGCGAGGCGATCGTCTTTACCGAGCACGGACTAACAAATCAAACACGCGACGGCATTTATCGCCGAGATTTTTTTCCCCCCCCGCTATGGAGGGTTGTTAATCGATCGTGCTGTTTCGGTTTAAAAAAAAAGTTCTCGGAGAGGACTCGGAAGGATTCCTCGAAACATTCCATCATCGAAGTTGCCAATAAGGTCACCCGAGCTAGCGGCGATAGTTAATATGAATATCACTGTCCCCCTTCTGTCTTGATGGTTTGACATCGATTGCGCAACCCGCTCGCATTCCCACTTTTGAAGTAGCCTCGAAAAAAAATTAATTTCTTTAAATTGAATATTGCCAATGGATCGAATTATATGTACTGGTTTGAATTTCCTGGAAGTTTTTGAAGAAACTCATTACTCATTTTCCAGCGCGGTAACAAGTTTATAAAGGTCGAAAAAAGGGGAAAATAGAATTAAAAACGATGTTTTTCTTGGTGACTCTTCATTGAGCACACACAGCCAACTGAGATCGCCAACGCCATTAATTTTCACACCATAGTCTAGTAGAGTGAATCGATCCAAAGACCAAGTATGTTTAGGGATAAAAATAAATCTAACTTGGAAATGTTTTACGTCGCTATTTGCAAAAGAGATAAACTACGCTATTTGCAAATGAGATAAGGAGTTAATCAAGAAGTATGGTTAAATAAGCATGATACGTAACCCTACTAGTAGTCCTACTTAGTAGTCCTGTCTTAAGCTTATGGCCTTCTTCAGGCTAAATTGCTAATGGTAACCTGGAGGCGAGAGGCAGAGCAAGAAAACCATTTTATCCCGACGCTGTTACTGTTTAACTAAGCGGCAAACTTTAAACATCACGATCTCTGTAGTCGTTTTCATACCCACACTAGCCTTAGCAGTATATGCAGTTAGTGAACTTTAAACTTGAGACTAGTACGATGCATCTCCGCCTCCCACACGAGCAGAAAATTAAACGAATCCGCATAAAATTTAACTCTCGTCACGATTAAAAACTGCAGGAAGAAAAAATTACCAACTTCCCGCTGGAAAAATGTATCATCGTGCATTCCGTGATCGAACTGCACGTAACATGGCCATTTTTTTTGTTTTGCTAAGCGGACGAAGTCAGAAAGGAGACGGTAGTAAGGACGGAGGAAGCGAACGGTTTTTCTCCCCCGAGTGAAAACGGCGCAAAACGGGTCGAAAACCGTCCACCGCACAAGGAACGGGAGTCGAAACCGGATCTCCCGTTCGAAGAGTCGAACCGTGAGAAATTGGACTAGTTAAAGAGACCAGGTCGGTCGTCTGGTGCGAAAGGGGAGAATGAAAGATTTTTCGTCACGCACGGGATTTTTTCCGACTAGATCGCGAGCTATTTTATATCCTTCCGACGCGTACGACGCGTGTCTGCCCACCTTTTAAAAAAAACCGTTTCGGAAAATTCGGAATAAGTACATTCGCAGGGCGAGATTCATTCGACCGCGATGGATTCTCAGGTTTATTCATTACGACCCGAAAGATTTTCTTTTTTTTTTTTTTGGATGATGTAATTCCCCCCGAATTACATACGAAGTGGAGAAAAACGCCACCTTGCCCTTTTTATGGCGTTTTTCTCGCGAATCCATACGAAACGTTTTTCTTTTCACGGTCTCATGAGAGATCTCTCGTTTTTCTCATGGAAGCTCTCTCTCAAATTGAGATGGAGCGCGCACCCAAGCAACCGGTAATACTTATTAAAGCCTCCTTTCTAAAAAAAAAAAAGAAAAAAAAACGAGTGAAACCGACGGGGATGATTCACTCGGCGTTCAAGAGTCTTTTTTTCTTCCCAAACAACGTTGCCAAGTTCTCTCGCAACCGGAACGTTTCGAATATAATTTCCGGCAGTAGGAATTAGCGAAAAATAAAAAAAGGAACGCTAAGAGAGTCAAACCCGCCAGGATTCATCCTCGTTACGACCACCACACGAACGGCTAAATATACTTCGTTAACGCAAGAAACCGCGATCTGCATCCACCCCTCGTTAACATTCGATTCGCATTCATGACGGAAAACGGAGGGCGCGTCGACGCGCGATTCGTACCGATCATTAAAAAAAAATCGACCAGACGGAAATTGGTTACGAATCCCATCGTGGCGATTACGATCTATCCGTCCGAGTATCATAACATATATATATATATATAGAGAGCGAATATGATTCAGCCCGCGAAAGGAAATAAACCTACACCTTTCATCGTGGGGAACGGTCACACGTAGAACAAAAGACCGTAAAAAAACCCGTAATTTCGGGCGTCGGTCCAGTCCTTCGCAAAAAAAATAATAAATATCTCCCCGTTCCTACTTTACATCTCTTTCTCGCGTTCCCTTCTTCCTACGCAGTAATCTACCTAGAGCAAAAAGATGAGAAATTAAAAGAGAAAAAAACAAATTTAACACGACCACTTCCCCACATTCTTTCTCGCAGAGGGAGGAGCTCCCACGGAGCGCCGAGTGGATCAACAGAAGCAGTGAGCGACGGAACGAAAAGAAAGAATTTTTGGTTTCGGGCAACCGCAACGACGCCTGGAACACAATCTCCCTCCTCCGTGGATATCGACGGAGTATAATAATAATCCGTCGCATTTTTTATCACGCAAAAGTGCTCCAGAAAAATAGTACATAAAAGGCGGAGAAGAGGAAGAACCGCCGGTGAGAGGTAAGAAAGAGGTCAGCGTCCTCACGAAAAAAGGGATACATAGAAAAGAGAATGGAAGACGACGTTCGGCAGACGTGATGAGATGAGAAAGATAGAGAGAGAGGAGAGAAAAAAAGCTCCGGGCGAATTTCACGTCGACAGTTGGCAATCTTGTAGAAGAGAGTGGATGGGGGAGTGTGGGTTTTTCGAAGGGAGGAATGGGATGAGGAGGAAGAGGGGAGGGAAGGTCGTCTTGTTGAAGGAACTCGGGGGAGAGATGAAGATTTTCCAAGGTCGGAGGGAAGAAATCGAGGAATAGAGACGAATGGACGGAAGACATCGAAAAAAAGTGGTGGCCAGCGTAGTCTCTTTTCACGAGAGCGAGAGGAAGACTCGAGAGAGTAGAGGAGAGAAGCAAAACAGGGAGGGAGAAAGAGGATAAAAGAAGAGGGGGGGTAGGAAGGGGGGGAGAAATTATCACGGGAGGAACAGAAAGGAGCACAAAAGGGTTTTTGAACGGATCGCGAGCTCTTGTGTCGAATCACTCTCCTTCCTCCTCTCTCTCTCTCCTCTCACAAGAGCTCTTTCACAAAGAAGGAGAGAGCGGCGCCAAGCGAAGGAGGAGAGATTTTACGTGCCTTGGCAAGGGGAATTTTTCAGAGAAACCAAAATGTGCAGCGCGGGTGCTTTTCCTGTGTCTCTCTCTCTCTGAACGATTTCGGAGATACTAAAGAGAGGGATGAAAGAAAAGAATTAGATTCGCCACTTGTTCACGAGAATGATTTTTTCGTGCAGAGGAATAGAGAGATATATGTTTTCTATAAAATGTCACATCTGAGTCGAACAACGAGGAATAACAACGTTTTAAAAATACGAATGTGCTTTCTATAAACTACCACACACAGGTCGAACAACGGGGAGTAACACGTTTTAAACGTGGATTTCTTCTATCGGAAGAAATCGATCACGCGGAATTCTGCCCTCGCGGCAAAGAACAGGCGATAATTTACCTTTTATTTCATATTTAGTATCTCACGAGAAACTATCACACCGAAAAGCATCGAGAGTAGTAACAGACATCCCCATTACAAGATGTATTTTTTCGTTTTCGTGAACATTCCATCCGATCTTCGCTAATTCCCAACGACCTTAAAAACAAACGCCAAAAGAGCTAATCACAAAAATAAACACTCGACAGCAGAAACGCGGAAACGTGTACACGATTTATAAAACGCCGCGCTAAACGAATCCACTCACACGGGTCGAAACGAGACGACGCCCCACACCCCTTCCTCTCCGGAAACATCACCCCAGCTGCAGAAAAAAAATCCGAATCCCCTTTCTTTTTAGAGGCAGACGAATCCTCTCCATCGAAATTTGGTAGCGAGTTTAATAAACGCGAGAAGAAATTTTAAAAAATAAAGGAGTCCCGAGTTCCAATCCGCTACGGCCGACTTAATGACATTAAAGGATCACGGCTCCGCTGACGGCTGCCCCTCTCCCCACGTCTTTCACTCGCATTAAACTCGATTAATATTCAACGGGGAGGGAGAATAACAACGTTCGGAAATTCCGCCGACCGCTATATAGAAATTTCCTCAAAATTAATTTACTCCGAATAATAACGTAATGGAGGGATGTCGTCGATCTCCGCCTACGCCATCCCACCTCCAGGAGGAGGCTGTAATAACGAGTAGAGAGAGAGAGAGAGTAGGGGGAGAGATTTTCCATAACGTGGGGGGAGGGCGAGAGATGGGTAGGAGAATGAGGGATAGGGAGGGACTGAGAAGAGGGAGTGAAGAAGGCCTTGGGAAGAGAAACAGTGACCACAGCGCCAGGGGTTGATAGCGGACGGGATGAGAATAAGCGCGAGGCGCTGCTTTAGACTCGGTGATGGAGGATCATGGAGGATAGTCATCAGGTAAGAAGAGGCGAGGGAGGCGAGAGTGTGTGGAGTCTGGCCAAACGAGAGGAGAGGAAGCGGGGAAGAGAAGGCGTGGCGTGAAGAGATGGGGAGAGAGAGGAGGTGGAGGAGGTGAAGGAAGGAGTCAGGAGAGGGGGAGAGAAGGGGGTGGGGAACGGGAGCGGAAAGTGGGGGAGGCAACCGAGGCGTCCGTTGGCAGTGGTTACGACCGCAGGCCTTCGAATTCTTCTTAGCCCAACGGTTGGTTTATAAGTTTTCTCTCTCTCTCTCTCTCTCTGCCAGCCTCTCCCGGCTATGTGGTGGTCGCTAGGCGCACGGACACCGCAAGAAATGAAACCTAATGATGTGAATTTCGACCCCGATTTCCACAGTAACTAGAGTCCCTCTTCTATCTCCCTTCTCCATATCTCTCTCTCTCACACATGCGCACACACCTTGTTTCCACTTTTATTTGAAGATACCTAAAAGTTTTTGCCGCGCGGAGTACGCGCTCTTTGCTCAAAAGGTTGGAAAAATAAGCTTGAGAACGAACGAGGAGCGTAGGTCGAAATAAATTAATTACCTTTCGCGAGGAAACGGGTCTAGAAGGCTCAAAGTATAAACCAAAGATGGATTTAGAAATGGATATTCGCGTAGTAAATCGGTTTAATTTCGTAATTATCAAACATTTAAAAATGTATTAGCATTAGCGTTAATTCGTACCTAATCCATGAATATATATATATATATATATTTAGGGCAACTAGGTGTTGAAGGAAACCCAGTGAGCACTTACCGGAAGGAGAGCCGCTGGGGTGTTGGAGAGACACATTTGTAGAAGTTATTGGAGCTTTCGGGATGATCCCTTCGTCATATATATATATATAAAGCAATCTACAAAAATCTTTTGATATCTTCTGCAACTGATTAACCGATATCAAAATAATCTCAATTAAAACACTTGCTAAATCCCCTAAATATTTACCCTCCGCTCCTTTTATTCCTAATCGACCACTGGGATTTACCATTTTCAGCTGCTACATCTGCGATCCATGGGGGAAAAAACCGTCGAAATTGCTTCCAACAAGTCGCTTCTCGCAACGAAAACGGATCAACGAACCGTGGAGTTAATGTCATCAGCGACGGGAGAATAAAGGAGTTTTACGAAGAGAGTGGGACGAGAAGGGGAGGAAGAGTGGGGGGCACCGCCTCCGTTTATTGAGTGAGAGCGGAATGCTGTCAAACCGCTCCGCAGGTAAAAATCACTCAACGATCCAACAGATCTCCATTGATTCTGGCCGAGGGAAGTAACAAAACCCAAACTTCAATCGAGGGAGTTGACCCACGAGGCTGGTTCACCGTCAACTGTTTCTGCATCACCTGCCCGGCGGATGCGTCATGCGTCGCTCCAAATATTGAGGTAAACTTTTTTTAAGTTAAACTTTTCGTCTAAATGAAAGGAATATCTTTTCTTTTACAAGTCGTTCCACATGGAGGCAGTCTATTAGGAAGTAATGCTTAGACATAATGAAACTTTAAACGCTTTACTCTTGAATATTTCCACTGTCTGTGACCAAAAGCCTTTTGTTGTGAAAAATTTCATATTCGGACCGCAGGGCTGTCGTACGTAACACGTGTTTCCATAGGGGTATTTTTTTAAAAATGTGTTAAGAGGTCATCCGAGAGGATGGACCGACACCGAAAGTTGTCCAAGCGTTATTGCCGGAATTTAATACTTTATATTTACTCTTTTAGTTGGTTAAACACCACTCGATGCTTTTCGAAAAGAGTACGGTAATGCCGGTCATGGGTTTCCATTCTCCCTTCAGGGTGAGGATGTGTTTGTGTGCCGGTTCTACGAAAGTCGTTGCACCACAGGTTGGCGACTTTCTACGCAATACAGCAGATAAATATACAAACATCTACATAATACCCTGTAAGTCACCTTACTGGTGGATGGCAAGGCAGGGCAAGAAGTTAATGGCAACCGCTGGAAAGTGTAAAAACGCCCGAGAAGACAATCACTCGGAATTTTGCCATTTTTGTCGCTCTGCATATCACAATATCTGTTGATTTTGGCACTCCACGAAAGGATTGCCAACGTCTTTTTCTTATCAGCTTCGTACGCATTTTTAAGTGGAACTCTTTGTCCCATCATTACAAACGCTTAAACTAAGGGCGTGCGGAATGAAAGAAGCGGCACCACCGTGGCCTATATGTACTCGTATAGGCAACTACGACTATTTATGCAAGCCATGACTTTTTTACACGGACGTTTCCGAAATACCCATTTTTAACTGAATCGTTTACGCATGCTGTCATCTCACAGGTATAGAGCCGGAACCTCCATAATGCTCAAAAGGTTCTAAACAGTCGAGGGGGGGGGCAAAAGAAGAGGAGAAGCCACTAAATGGCACACTCATAAGCCTTCTAATAAGGTTTCTCGGCACACAGTTTACCATCGCCATTGTTAATTCCGAAAGTACATGACAGAGTATGTAAAGGCTTTCGTCACCCGCTCCCTAAATATATAAAGAATACTACTTGTTGGTTGCTGATGCACCATTCCCTCGCGAGTCACGGGCGACGGAAGGCAAATTACGAAAACAGCTGCTATCACCGCGAGATTATTCATCCCTAAATGACACATCCGTGACTTGGTGGTGCAAACACGGAGAAGCAAGCATATGAGTACCTCGGAACGAAGAATTAAATTTCACAGTGCGCATCGCACGTACGTAACCGCCAAATTGGCGCTGCGTGCGGTGATGCTCGCCTCGAAATATGAATCTACTCTTTTGAGCATATGACTAACTCATTGTTTTCGAGCGCCCTATTGTCGCCCGTCTTCAGCAACATTAAAGTTTTTTTTTAACGGATACACAAATCGGTTCCTCCACAGGTCGAAAGAATTAAATGTATTCTCTTGGATCCAAACGTCAAAAATTACTTTTTTCATACGAACGCAACTTCAAAAATATGACACCAGACGTCACCTGGACGAAATAAAATACACGACCTCGACACATTTAGAGGCGACGCTCATAAAGCCACGACATATTTTGACGGAACATTTATATAATCGAGAGACTGTCAAGGCGAAATTTATCTGCATACCGCGGGAAGCTCTCATATCGTCCGCGACAATTCCCCAGCACGTCGTGGTTTTTTTTTTATCGGGGCGGATAGAGGCGTTTTTTTTTGGGGGGGGGAGGAGGGGCGAGAGACATGAGAGGGAGAGGAGGGGGAGTGAGGATGGCTCGCAAAGAGCCAAAAAGCCACCCACGAGCCGTTGGAAGCAGCCCCAGGTCGTTTTTCGCACTCGTCCGATTCCGTGGGAATTGGCAATGCCTTCACAAGAGGGAAAACTGTCGCACCAAACAACTTTCGCTCCATCCGGTACATCCTCTGGGATTTTTAAACCTACGCCCCCCTCCTATCTCCACGAGTACAAGCCTCTCTTCCTCTCTCTCTCTGTCCCTATCTCCGCCCCCTCTCCCCCGCACCATTAGATGCAAGCGCCGAAACGGAAGCCGCGCGCGGGGCGAGGTCCTAGAGGTTATATTTTTATTCCGTACGGATTTAAAAATACGACACATTAAGAGATTCCTCCGCAAAGGATTCCGAGATCAAACGAGACGTCGCGATTCAGCACGGGTGTGCATCTCGACGCGTTCCAAGTCGAGAGATGGTCGGCCGAAAATTATTTTATCAAATTAATTAATTAATTAATTAGACTCGGAAAAACGGCGCGACCGCGTTAAAACGAATAGGGGAAATGTTCTAACAGGCGCAAAAATAGCATTCCCAACTCTAAGCGAGTTTTCTTTATCACTTTCAGTCCCGAGTTTTAGTTTTGTCAGTGATAACCGTTCACTGTTCCTATACGTGAAAAAAAGGTCGTTAAAAACAAAAATACGAACTTGATGTCTTAAATTATTTCATTTCTATAATATCACACGTGTAATGACACACGAATATTTAGTCTGAATTAAGCAAAATAAACGAAATTTTAGTCTGAATTAAGCAAAATAAACGAAATATGTCACCATGGCGGCGTTATAATATTTGTCACTTTGCGACCAGACGGATACGATTTCGCCTCCGTTTAAAAGCGCTGGTTTTTCTTGTACGCAATTACATAAAGGAATACCTTTTCTCAGGTCGGATAAATTGGAAATACGACGCTATCTAGACAGCATATTTGCATCGGTCGAACCGAGAATGCTAATTTTAAACAGCTAAATACGTTGTGAAACCACCGGTATCAGATTGGCAAAGAGTATCGTAATCGAGTCGAAACTCTTCGAAAGCTCCTCTTCCCACAACGTTTTCATCCGAGAATTTATCGCGGCCGAAATTCTCCGATTAAAACAACAACGAAGGTCCTCTCGCGTGCCTAGGAAGAGAAAAAATATCGCGTAGAGAGAAGAGTTTCTCGAACGCATGCGAAGATGACCAGAGAGAACTGCAACGCTGCAAGCGCCAAGGAGATACGCCGGTTCACCGCCACGCCCAGTCGCTCGAAACCTCCGCCATTATCTTCTCTTCCCGATTATATTCTTTATTTGATTTCCGATGAAGCCGAATGCCAAAACCGACTTGATTCTAACGCAGCGAAATTAACTATGAAAAAAAAAACTTCGACCCACTTCACATAGGACGCGGGCAAAAGAAAAAAAACTACTCCCTTTTACACTAATCGTTTCCAAACGATTAATTAGGGTGTCGCAGTCGCGAGTCTTGGTGGTGTCACGAAAAACTTAATTTAATAAATAAATCAACGATTTGAAAATCGTTTGGGCAGTTTTGAGGAAACACCGGTTCACACGAACGAAAACAAAACTCTTGGACTGCTTTGGACTTAAAAATATATGACAAAAAAATACCTGCCTCGGAAGGGTTGCGGACGCAAACGAAAAACGTCGCACTCAACTCGCGACGGAAAAAAGTAAAAAAACCCGCATCGCCGCCTCTCCGCTTTTCACATAACAGGGAGTCGCGAACCAAATTTTATCACGGGGACTTTCCGCGAAACTCGTTAACAGGAAGAAAGAAATATAAAATCCAGCGAAAACGGACTCAACACCTACCACACCTGAGGAAGAAATTGGCCCGAATGGGTGTGAAGAAAAAGAAGACGAGAGAGAAAATAAAGTGAGATCACAATAGAAACAATTCCGAAAGAGAAAAATATTAAGGGATATAAAGGTGGTAAAAGAAAAAAGACGAAAGAAATTCTTTTTTCATTTCTCTGTCAGAGGGCCATCATCATCGTCGTCGTCATCATCATCATCATCAGAGAGACAAATGGAGGAGAAAGGGAGGAGGTGGAGGAAGGAGGTGGAGGGAGAAGGGAGGAGGTGGAGGGAGAAGGGAGGAGGTGGAGGGAGAAGGGAGGAGGTGGAGAGAAAAGGGAGGTGGAGGGAGAAGGGAGGAAGGAGAAGGGAGGAGGTGGAGAGAGAAGGGAGAAGGTGGAGGAGGATGGGAGGAGGTGGAGGAAGAAGGTGGAGGAGGAAGGGAGGTGGAGGGAGAAGGTGGAGGAGGAAGGGAGGAGGTGGAGGAAGGGAGGAGGTGGAGGAAGGGAGGAGGAAGGGAGGAGGTGGAGGGAGAAGGGAGGAGGTGGAGAGAGAAGGAAGAAGGTGGAGGGAGAAGAGAGAAGGTGGAGGAGGAAGGGAGGTGGAGGGAGAAGGGAGGAGGTGGAGGGAGAAGGGAGGTGGAGGAGAAGGGAGAAGGGAGGTGGAGGAGGAAGGGAGGAGGTGGAGGGAGAAGGGAGGAGAAAAGGGAAAGAGGAAGGAGGTGGAGGGAGAAAGGAGGAGAAAAGAGAAAGAGGAAGGAGAAGAGAGGGAGGGAGGAGAAGGAAAAGGAAAGGTTCCTCTCCCACTCCCTCATCCTTCTCTCACTCCGTTTACACACTAATACGGAGAACGAGAGAGGACAAGGGGACGCGAGAAGAGAAGAAGGGGCGAAAGAGTGCAGATGGACTCGTGGAGCCATTCCGAAAAGGAAAGCAGCCCGAAGGGGATGGAGAGAGAGAGAGAAAGATGATGGGATGGGAAGTGATGCAGAGGGAGAAGGAGGGAGAAGGAGGCAGAAAGAGGAGGAAGGGGTTAAGGTCGATGGCACCATGAGGATGGGTCGATAGGCTCCAGAGAAGAGTGTGTAGATAGAAAATGGAGGGTGGGGTTGGAAAGGAATGTTAAAAACACAGCTGGATGCATCCACATTGTTCGTTCCAAGTGGCAAGAGGGAGAGAGAGAAAGAGACGGATGAAGAGCGGAGGAAAAGGGGATGGAGCATGAGTTTGGACGTCTCGGGAAAAATAAGGAGGCCGAAAGTCTTTTGTTTCGTCCATCATTCGGGATGGACATCGGCGTCCAATCCGCACAATGGGATCGGTCGGAGGGAGTTGATTGGAAATACATTTGGCGAAAATGAATAGCGAGGGAGCGTGCAACAGTGAAAATGTTTAAAAACCTTGAAAAAATATATCTCTAATATCTTTCTTCGTTCTGCGGGACTGTGGACACAAAACATTCAATCGATGGATAACATAACACGCGTGCAGAAGATTGTTATCGCGTCCTTGAATTGAAGCTCTCAGGACGCAAAGCTCCTCTCCGCTCGTTTACCTTCGTGGTAGTTAAACCGTCAATCTTTTTAACAGAAGGAATAAACCGTCAATCTTTTTAACAGAAGGAAATGAGCACCGAGGGAATTTAAAATGTCCTCCGTAACGCTTAAAAAACAATCGATAAATACAGCGCCAATTTAGCGAAGCGGAGAAAATTCGAGGCTCCGAAGCGCAACCTTCGCTGGGGAATAATTCGTCGAGAGCGAACGCCATCTAGTTTTATGTCACGTCAATCACGGAGTGATTGCGCACTCGCATGTTCCCTACTCTCAAGCGGTCAAAAGCTTTTGCTTCCAGGTCGTTTTCTCTCTATCCCTCGCTCTCTCTGGGTCACAACAGGTACGTAGTACCCCTTTTCCTACATTCCCAATGGTCACAAGCTCAGACACCGGATATGGACTGGAATTCCGCAACGCCCTGTCCAGGGAGAATGTCACCCCATTCCACGAACGAATTCTTCCCCGTACGATTCCCATCTCCTCTCTTTCCTTTTACGCCCGTGCCGTGACCAAAAAAAAAAGCACGCCCAAACCGAATGCAGTGCCCATTCGGGATGGATACACACACACACACAAACACAATCCCTTCCGCCCCCACCCAACCAAGGCCACACATCCTCTATCGACTGGTTTGGCTGAGGAAAAATGGGATAAGGAACGCGTCGAGGTAACGCGCTTGTAACAGTTTTCCGTCGTTTTTCTCTCTCTCCGGTCGAACGAGACCTAAAAACAAAAAAAAACAAGAATTTCCGGAAGTTCCGTTTAAAATCCGCCGAGGTCGAAAATGAGGGGACGTTGGACCCTGCACGTGTTCGAGGAGGTGCATTCGGGAAGTTTAGGGAAGTGGAAGGGAGGGCGAGAGGTAGAGAGGGGCGAAAGGACTCAACAGAACCCTCTCGAATCACCTCTCTTGATTACTTCTCCCCTCGAGGAATGGGAGTTTCCGATCTCCGTTATCTCTGCAGGTTGCATCAGCGCCTGAGATTAATGAAATGCCGCCATTTCCGAGAGGCGGAAGGTAAAACTTTTTGAATGGAATCGGTACTCAGGGGGAAGCGATCTAACGAACTTACTACGGAGGTAAGGGGGGAAGATTTCAGGAACCTAGTTCCCTTTGATCGGATCAAGCCCAAAATGCGAATGCTTCTTCACATTAAGAGATACTCATTCCGTCCCTCCGTAGCGTATGGTATATCACCCATTAAAACAAAAAACGCGAAATACGACAGACAGTTTTTGCTCAAATCGAAAAATACTTTCGGTAATACAGTAGTTTGTGCAAAATATGAGCATAAAGTAAAAGTCTTGAAGGAGTCGTTAGAACGCTTATCTCGCAAAAGATATTAGTCAGAGTTCCATTCGTAGGACATCCGCAGATGGCTACCGGAAATAGCCCCGCATTCCACCGAAAAATACACTCGTTTTTCGATTTTATAACGGAATAAACCGCGTCGTATGAAGTTTTTTTTATGGTACAAAAATTCCTCCCGTTTTTATCTCAACGAAGCGCCTCGCGTATTATGTGCTTAAGCCTGTAATATTGTGTGCGCATGTGCACACACACACACACCTCGCGCTGAATCAAATGACACCGCATTTTCAGCCACTGATTAATTCGAAAGGAGGACGTAAGGACTGATCTTGTTTGCATTTTTAGCAGCCTTGCGCATCCCCGACATTAAGCACGCATCACCCGCGTGCTAACTGGAAATACACTTCGCGACGATGCAATGATACGAGTCACGCCAGCGATGGGAGATATATATATATATATATATGTATAGGGGAGACGGAAAAAAACAATAACAAGGAAGAACTAACCTACGTGAGAGTGTGAGAGGGGGGAAGAACAGGGGATGACCCATCCGCAGTTAGACATCCGAGAGACAGGGAGAAAGAGAAGGCGACATTTTTCTTTCCCCGCGAATCGATTTTAATTACCCGATATTGCGCATTTAAGGAGACGAATCGACTTTTTACATTCGTGTCTCAAGACTCGGCAAACAGATCGGGTGATAAAGCAGGAACGCCCGTACAGGCCAAGGCATCTTTATCCCTTCACGATCTCTATGAAGTAGTAAATCCGTACTTTAGCATCTAGAGAGAAAGAGACCGGAAGAGAGAATATAAAACCGTTTCCGAAGTGGAAATGTGTGCCAGTGGGTGAAGGAAGGAGGGAGGGAGGGAGAGAGAAGCGGACGACAACACGTGGTGAAGCGAGACGAAGAAATTAGCGAGGCGAGCCAAAAGGTCGCATCGGAACTCACGAAACCAAAGAAAGCGCTTACGTGCGCGAGGATTTTTTTGTGTACGCATCGCCTTTTCAGCATCTCGATTTGGTCGGGCGATTTTTCTTTTAAAGGTGGAAAATCGCGCGAATGGGCGTCGTCCTCCCTCAGAGGAGAGGAAATGAGCTTACTTTAGTTGTTACGATTTAACTGAAAAAATAAACTGTCCTCGAAATCTACTAGGAGGGAGAATGGGTGGGTACGCTGTTGTTAAAAAGTTTGGAGAAGGTTTTCTCCTTCTCTGTAGATAGCTAAAGACTTGGCTAAATCAACCAAGGGAAGTATGTAGGACACGGTCTTTTGTAAATAATAATATTTTATTAAATACAGGCAAACCCCAATTATATGTATAATAATAAAATGAACACAAAATTATACAATCATGAAAATTAAAATATAAAAATATACAGTATTAAAATATTTAATTGTCAAAACATTAAAATATAGAATAAAATATAGAATAGAAACATCAGGACAATAAAACATAAAATATTAACATAAAAGCACTTCAAACAAAAAGATTAGTAAGACTTTGGCAGATCTTATTTTTAAAACAGGCAAGAGAGTCATTAAAAATATCAATTTTCTCGTTCAAGGATAAAACTTCATTCACAGAGCTAACCATCCGCAATATAGGAGAGTACAAACACACATCAATTCTACCAATATATTCAGTAAGAATTGGGGTATGTCTAGTTCTACGCACTGGAGGGTTTAAATGAATATATTCAATAAATCACTACAGTCAATGACACCTATTAAAATATTCCTACAAAATAAAATATCTATAGCTTTTCGACGAATGTGCAAAGGAGTCAGTTTATACCTTTTACAAAGGTTAGTGTAGTCACAACTCTGATATTGAATACTCTCTTTTGCACAGAACCATTTCACAAATCTCTTTTGCACTTTTTCAACCAGATCAATGTTTTATGATGGGCATTCCATACTATCGTGCCATATTCAAGCATTGGTCGAACAATAGCACAGAATGATCTTACAAGAGTCTGAACAGAGAGGTGCTTAACTGAATTTCTTTTCACGAAACCCAGAAGCTGGAAAGCCTTAGAGCAGACAGCATTGATGTGGCTGTTAAATCTCAATTTAGAATAAAAAATCACACCTAAATCTTTAATTGAATCGACACGTTCAATGGAAGTACCATACAATTTATAATCATAGTTAATGGCAGATTTTTTCAACGAAGAGGACACAATCTTACATTTGGATAAATTAGGAAATAGTTTCCACGTGTTGCACCATGTTTCCAAATTGATAAGATCTTCTTGTAATTGTATACAGTCAGCAACACAGACAATCTTCCTCGAAACTTTTAAATCGTCAGCATATAGCAAACAGGAATTTCTCATACACAAAGGAAGATCATTTATAAAAGAAATGAAAAGAAAATGGCCCAAAATTGACCCCTGAGGAACACCAAATGTGACCTCAACAGCAGGAGAAACAAAGCCATCAATTACCACTTTCTGTGTCCTATTTCTTAAGTAAGAACTTATAAGTAGTAAAAAGTTATCAGCAATACCAAGGTATCGAAGTTTAAATAAATCAATTTTATCAAAAGCCTTGGCAAAGTCAACATAAACAGTATCAAATTGGTTGGCACTAAGAATGGTCGAAGAAATATCATGGAGGTGTAAAGCCAAATTGGTAACACATGAACGATGCGGCAAAAAACCATGCTGCATATCTGAAAATCTCCTTTTACAAAAAGCTAAAAATATACAACGTAAAATCATAAATCATGTTTCGTATTGCGTCGACTGTTGATGACGCAGATTTGCGCTCAGGTTGACGGTAACATAACGCGCCGGTCGCGCCCGTGCGAAGTAGATATAATGAATTTAAAAACTCGGAAAATAATACACACTTTTTAAAATACAACTTGTCGACAGTGCATAAAGCTATAAGAAGTGCTAAAAATACACTTTAAAAACCCAAATGGGTAAAAAGGAGAGTTATACGCGATAAGTATTCGTTCGCTCAGCTGTGGACGTTTTTATCCCCCAATCCCCAGCCCCTCCCCAACGTAAAATATGAAAAATTCGCATATACGCTCATCGAGATGGATTTTATATGGAAGAAACGAGCCGTTTCGTTCACGAGGAAAAAAATATTCCCTTCGCCAAAACCAAAATAAGATTAGGGTTCGCTCTTTTTAAAGAGCTCTCACTTCCTGGAAAAGAGGCGGAAATGTTTTCGTCCCGGGAAAAAAACCCGAAGAAAACGGACGTGCCTCGGATTCCACGTGAGCGAAGAGTTTATTTAGTAGCATTCAGCAGGCGACAGGAGTGGGGTAAAGGAGGGGAAGAGATGAAGAAAACATCGCGAGCATCCTCCGAAAATGGACAAAATTACCTTCCGAGGACACCGTTCGGAAAGCGCTAAAAAACATCTCCATTTTTGGGAGGCTGGGCTATTCTCCGAGAAGGGAGTGAAACGAAGAATAAACGAATGGCGAGAGGAGACATGTAGAACGTCGGAGAATTCCAATGCCAAGCATCGCACCAAGCGAGCTGACAGGATAAAAAAAAACCGACAGTTACTATATCGTTAATTAGTTTTCCGGCGAAAAGGAGTCTAATGACCTTCTTCGTGATTTGCTCCGACGGTTTCTATCTAATAAGTCAAACCACACACATCGCCAACCGATTCTTGCGTCATGTCCTGACGGAATAGCGTGAGATGTGCGTTCAAAATGGCTCCTGATTAATATGCATTAGAACCAACTCGTCGGAAGAAAATTTAGCTGCAAAAAAAAAAAAAAAAACCGATGTGGCCTTGTTATCGGGATAAAAGCTGCCTAAAAACGTTTTAGTTCCGTCGTCGAGGTCTCTAAACCTTCTGAAAATGAACATGTGTAACTGAAGATATCAGATATGAATAACGCTGATCGTTCGTCATACCTACTTTGCAAAGTTATCAATTCGCAAGATGGCCGTTCTAGATAAGACCGCCAATTGAATTGTAAATGTTCAGTTATACCTAGTCCAGGTTTAGAAATAATTCCCTGCAAGATTCGAACTTTTAAATTATTTATTTTCGAACTTTTAAATTATTTATTTCTTCCGAGTTTGATTTTATTAGACGCACCTTAAGCATTCGCTTCGTGATTTACAAGTCTTTCAACAAAATCGATCGACTGAGTGAGCGTTTCACTTCGCCGACGACGACGTCCCGCCATTTGTCTCTCAGACGTCGAATTTTCATGAAACTGACCTTCGATTCGCCATGAATATAAAACAATGGGATACAAATGAATAAGGAGGGTTCCCGAAAGGGGAAGAGGGATCGAGAATGACAAGCGAAAAAAAGAATCCCATCCCACGAAAGAGTTGAGGACGTCTGGCGAGGTTTCAGAGGGGAGAGTAAGGATTTTGAACGATACGGCTATTGCCACGGGACGGGAGGATTAATGAGGCAAATACTGAATGAATCGACGTAGAGAAAACCGTCGAGCTAAAGAAGGGAGCGTCGAGAGTTAAAAAGAGAGAAGGGAACGAGGCCTCTCTCTCTCTCGATCACCAGTACTTAAGCCATCTGCATCGTTCAATCGACCCACCTTTATTCGAACCAACGCAGCTATGTACTATGTATGTAGGAGTGGCTGCGTTGGTTCGAATAAAGGTGGGTCGATTGAACGATGCAGATGTCTTAAGCATACATAGCTGATAATCTTTTTAAACCGTTTCAAAATGCCACGCAAAAAATTGTTTAGAAAATTGCGGAGTTGGTCTTATGGCCAAAATATACTTGACCATACGTGTCTCTAATAGTCAACATAAGGAGAAAGAAGCCAGATGCACATTTCGGCTACAAAGCGGTCGTCGTCAGTAGTGATTTATAGAGGACAGTAAAAGCGTTCCCGACATGGCGCTCGCGGACAACGCTGCGATCGTGGGCCATCTTCAGCAGTTCGCAAGCACTTCAAATTTAATGTGTTAAGTCGTTTACTTCTTAAATGTTATCAAAACATTTTAGAGATAACTTGGTTTTTAATTATCATTTTTGAAAAATAAAGTGGTACAAACTTGATGCTAAAGAAAATTTGAGGCTAGTCAAACAGGAAAAATTAGAAACATCTGCGACAGCAGGCGTTAGAAACGCCCGTCCCGTTTCACCTAATATTTTCATGGCCATTGAAGATACTAAGTGTTGATTCGAACTATACTGAAAAAATCTAACGATGGTTTTTAACTCATAACTATGTCAATTCGCACTCGCAAAAATTCTCGTCTCCGAATAATTTCCGAATTGTAAATTCCCGCATGGTCCTTCAAAAATGCCCACCCACACGCGTGAAAATTACCCCAAACCCCCTCATCCTTCCCCATCACCTCCCCTTAAACTTCCCTCCACCACAAACCCGCCGAGCAACCTCATCAGCATTTCCCACGCTTCTCCCCCTTAAACGCCGACGCCTTCTCGAAACAAAATCCCATACTCCCATACTCCCATACTCTTTCGTCATCGCATCCAGACCCCTCCCTCATCCACACGCAAACACATACGCACCCATCGAGAAGTACCGACTGCTAGCCGGGTGGATTGCAGGGCAGGGAGAGAGGGGTTAATCCAGATATAGAGAGGGGCCACAGGAAGGCCGATTCGGTATGTAACCGTCTCCCCCATTTCCTCTTTTCTCCCGCTACCCACAAACACAAGAGGGAGACACGCTTACGGCGTATCGAATTCGCAGACATGAGAGAGGGAGTGAAGGGGTTATCGAATCCCCATACTCCAAGAGCCCATTCTACCCTCCCCTCAAATACCGTATTCCCAACCGTCCTCAGTCCCGCGACGTAATCCCTTTTAAAGTCATGACGTCTCTCCCGGTGGTGTATATGCCGGCGAGCTGCCTCGTCGACACTGTTGACCGTCCGGATGTTCCGCGTAGTAATGTGATTAGAAGGATC
Source organism: Uropetala carovei (assembly GCA_036926305.1). Taxonomy (NCBI): domain Eukaryota; kingdom Metazoa; phylum Arthropoda; class Insecta; order Odonata; family Petaluridae; genus Uropetala; species Uropetala carovei. The sequence continues at coordinate 25,077 of JAXCHB010000063.1, read as the reverse complement.
TAGGGTACCCCTTTCGCTAAGCCTCGCCGCAACCAGCATGGCATGCTCCTGGAGCTCCGCAACCCAACGTGCACAAATGATTCGCTAATGCTCTCTCGCTACGAAGGACTTCAACGCCCGCCGCGGATACGGTCATTAATGGGGACGCGCGGTTTCCGTGCGATAATGAGCGCGATTTTTCAAGGGAAAAATATTACACGCCCGGCGACATCCAAAGGTCACCTTTAGGGGAGAGAGAGAGCGAAGGGATATGTAATCAACCCGACGCCTAGCTTACATACACCGCATTTTTATGTCCATGAGTTTTCGGTTGCCTTTTACGAACTCTTTAACGAGTAATTTATGCTTTTAAAGTAACGAATGTGCGTAATTTATGAATTTAACCGTAAAGATAATTGATACATTTCTGAATGAAGTTAACAGAAGTTCCCTTAACTTTTCAAACATCGCGTTGATGCCGAGGAAATAAAATGGTCATTTGTCAGTTTTGACTCGCGCGGAATTCTTTCCTAAGGTTAACGCAGTCGAAAGGGGTAGAAATCACGGAAGCCGCATTAACGTGCAAGACTTTTGGTATGTGTACTTGGACTGCAATGAATCCTTAAAATGGAGCGGCGAGGGTATTTGTTTTACCGAGACGCCTCGCTGTGACGCATGGTTCCCTCGAAATAAAATTCCGAAAGAAACTTAAATTTTTTTCGCATACCCAAGGACTAAAACCCGCCGCTACGAATGATTTCGCAACCGTGAAAACGCCGCGAGAACGGAGGCGGCGGTGCTTCAGAACTCCCTCTTCTCCCGTCCCACTTCTCAGGCCGCCGTCGCGTTACCAGCTCCACAATTAAAACGACTGTTCAGGAACGCCCTCTACAACATCTCCCCCCCCCCCTCCTCTAGTACTCCACCCCCTCGCTCGTTCCCTCTCCTCTATCTCTCCCTCCCTCATCCACGTCGTATTTTCATATTTTTTTAAAACCCTTTTCCTACGATTAAAGGGGGGGGGGGGGGCACGCGCGCTGTCCTTTTCCCCGGAAATGACGTCACTAGTTTCCTCATGACGCCATTTTCTCGAAGGACATAACACGCTTCGAGACGAAATTAGGAAAGTAAAATAAAAAAACCACGATGGCAAAAAATGAGCAAAAGAAGATAAACCTAGTCTTCTTTAAAAAAAATCATCCTTTTTCGCGAGGAACAAAGGCAAGATGCGATAAAAAACCTTTTGAAAAAACCCGGCGAGATTCGTGTGTGTGTGTGTGTGTGTGTGAGAGAGAGTGAGGGAGGGGACTAGTAGCGGATATACGTATACCCTCTTTCAGAAAAGCGAATTCCTTCGTCAAACACGCCCGTAAAAGGGTCCGACCGAAACCCTCAACGCCGACAGAGAGACAGAGGGGTGGGGAGGAGGAGAGAGAAGGAAGAGGGATGAATATTTTAAAAACGGCCCACTGGAGCGACAGACTGTCGCGGGAATGTCTCGGAGAGAAAGAGAAAAAAGGCAGAGATGAGAGAGGGAAGGATAGGGAGGGATGAGAAGTACGAAGAGAGAGGATAAGAGTGAAGGAGAAGGAAGAAGAGGGTGGGACATGGAAGAGAGACGAGGGAGAAGCAGCTTCCGGAATTTAAGAGACCGAGGGAAAAAAATAAAATAAAAAGAGGACTCAAGCCGCGTAAAAAAATATAGTCTCCCTCGCTGAGGGAGCAACTAGGAGGCAGTAGCGCCCGCGATAGGGAGTTATCGCGCACGACCGGTCCAACGGAGAGATAGGACACCCTCGAATGCATCCAAGTCGAGGGCGAAGGAAAGAGGGGTATATAAGGGTGAGGATTATATACAGCAGACGCCGTTGAAAGTTTCATACTGAGACGAGGTACGCCGACGGAAATGTGAATAGTTTTCACAGGGTGTTGGAAAAGACGAAGAGGGGAAGCTACTAGTACCACTAGACCCGTTCACCGAATCGCGTAGATATTGATACGTGATTCCGATTCACGAAAATCGTTGGTTCCTCAACCAGTGAGACGCTAAGGCTGTCTTGGTGAGGACGCGAAGTTTCGAAAATATTATTATAGAACTTTTTTCAAAATTATTGCATAAATTACATTGCCTTTAAACATTTCCACTAACGATTAATATAATACTGAAATGCATTTAACGTTAAAATCCACTTAATAGAAGAAGTGCGGTTTCGTTTTTTTTATCGCGGTAGGGCTCAAGGTTTTTTTTTTTACGAAATAGTTGATGGTGCGTAATATGCAAAAAGGTTGAGCAACGCTATCTCAGGGATTAAGTGTATCACGAATTACTTGGTATAATCGACTCATTATCTAGGTAAGGAATCAACAGACACTTCAAATTAACACATTTCATTAAAGAAACGACCACAAAACCACCAAGTACGAGGAAAAAAAAATCGGTCCATAATTCATCATCAAACCGTCGACTTTTCATCGAGAGAGATATATTCGAAAAAATTTCGAAACGGGCTTTTATAAAGTGGCCGCCGGCCTAAAGAGACAGGATGTAAATGACCCGTAATAAGAAAGAAAAAAGTGGCCACCCGTGTGAACGGACTGTTAGGAAACGCATACGTGGAGGAGGGAGATAAAGACCCAAATAAGAAAGAGAAAGATGGGAAGGGACGGCTTTTTTTAAAAAAAAGAAGAGATTGTAATCCGACGGCAAATGGCGGCGGCCGAGAGGAAATGCCGCAGAGATATGGCGCCGAGAGACAAGAGGGGAGGAAGACTTGTCGCGCACGCACAGAGGAAGATAGAAGTAGGCGTCAGAACTGGGGACAGTCCCACCAAAAATTGGATGCGCCAGGAAAGACAAATTGAGCGGTGGCTCGCGTCTATCTCCCCCAATGCTAAGGTTACGGGTTCAAATCCTGTTTCGGACTTAGTTGACTGTTTAAAAAAAGGTCTTTTTAAAAAAGATCATGGATGTGCTTTTTTAAGAGGCGACGAAAATATTATAAATTAAATAATGCATGGAACGTCGTGAGGGAGAATGTTTGACGAGCTAGGCAGAGGAGGGAAGAAAAGGAGGGATGCAGAAGAAAGAAAGATTAGATTTGAAAGAAAAAGAATGGAGAAGGGGTTCGAGAGGAATGTTAGCTCGGGGAATGACGAATAGGAGGAGAGCGAAGAGGACGTGAGAGAGGTTATAGGGACCACAAGAAGTGCCGCGGTTAAGAAAGCGTATCGCCACATGCACGCAAAGAAGCAAAAAAAAAACACCCTCGGCGTGGTTTTCCTGCTGCCGCTGCAGCAGGAGCGGCAGTATTAGTAGTACCCTGGGGATGGATGACAAAGACGACCAAACCTACGTATAAAACCATTAGCCGACTTTAACGGTATAAAAAATTACAGTTGGATTCGCGGAATGAATGGACGCGGATAATTTTTAAAGAATACAAAAAAATACAGTAACGACCAGGCCAACATGCTTGTGTTACGCACGCGACCTCGGATCATCCGTTTCTTGATATGAAAATAACCATCGTGAATCTCTCCATCCGACGATGATTTCATTTTCGCCTCCGCAGGAAATGGCCTCTTCGAGACCATCTTTGGCGTTCTCGAGGCCGTTCGAGGCGAGCCTTTTAAAATAAAAAACAAAAATAATAATTCGCCGTCGAGAATTCGATCTGCGGAGGAGATGGGGGAAAGAAATATCGAGAGGGAGGACGACGCATTTATGAGAAAGCTTAAAAAGCGACGACCTCCAGCGCGCGAATGCCCAGTCTCAGTCAGACGACGAGATGGACCCCTCTCTCTCCCAGGCCATCGTCCTCTTTTTCCCCATCCCACGGACCCTCAAACACACAACGATTGATGATAAGCGATTCATAATGGTCGCGCCTCTTATTTTTTTCAAACGAGAGAGAAATTCTCTCTTTAATCACTCCCCGCAGTGAATCACTTTTATCTAAGAGAGAGAGAGGGGGGCTGGGAGAAGAGGGAGTGGCGATGAAGGGAGACAGGGGAAGAGAATTCTTTCGAAATCAACGGCTGAATTAAAAATCTCCAAGCCTGAAAAAACCGCTACCATGGCTACGCGACGTTAGCTCGCGGCAGGCCGTGTACGTCGCGACGGCACTTTTAAAGGCAACCAACGAATGCGAAAGAATAAACAGCTCGTGCTGGCATCGAGGACGGGGTAAGACGACATCGAGAACGAATACAAAGCGCAGAAAAGCCTTCTTAAAACGTCCACTCGCTTGATCCTTCCCGAGAGCAAAAAGCGATCTCTTTCGAGTCTGCTCAACGTCTCCCGTCTACCAGATTGCTCGCTAACCGCCTGATCTGTCGGTTTTTTATTTACGGAGGATGGCCTTCCTGAAAAATTGAAAAAATAAAAACAAAAATGTTTGCGTCCATTTAAGAGCTCAAAACCGATTAAGTAAACGTCATCTAGCGTGGAATTTAAATGTTAAGAAAACAGAAAAAAAACTCGTAGGACAATGTTTTGCAGAGACGTTCACCAAATAGAACTACCGCTTTGGGGAAGAACCAAGTTTTTACATTGGTTACGAAAATTTATTCGCCTGTATTTTTTTCCCTCAATAAAAATACATTTACACGGGATATTTCATTTTGGCGCATCGCCAACGACAAAAACTGCCAAACTCGAAAATTGTCGTGCAATAGAACAATCCTTTTTCGTGCGCCATTTTATCAACTTTTTTCAAAGAAAAAAATCAGCCGCATTTAGTGACCAAGCGAACAAAAAAGAAAGAATACCGCACGCAGTGACTTTTCAACCGCGCCCCGATTCCGCGAGCTTTTTCCAGGCGAATCTCGCCACCTCACAAAAAAAAAATTTTGCACCTATCGCGTCACAAACGATCCAAATGATATAGGGAGCGTGTCTTTCCTCAAACTGGGCGTCGTTTGGATGATTCCATTCATTGGTAAAGAGGAGGATTGTGGGAAGGTTTCGGAGAACGAGCGCCGAGTTTTTAAGAACTCGGTGAATCAGAAATCATCGCAAAACGCTCTCCTCCCCTCCTCCACTCGAGGATGAATAGTCGAGGAGAACAGAAGGAGAGAAAAAAGAGCAGAGAGGAGACGAGCAGAGCGAAAGAGAGAGGGAAAGGAGAGGGATATTCGCAATTTGACCCAGAGCGCTGATTGGGCGGGATGGAATAAAAAAAGAGAGAGAAAGAGAGAGGAGGAGCGCCAGTCTAGAATGCTGGATGAGGAACGAATGGGTCGTCGAGGAGGAAAAAAACGATCCGACGACAAAAAAAAAGAAGCTTCAGAGCGCAACGCCACGCAACGGAAAGGACAGAAAGCCATCCCTTCATCTCCGCAGATGCAAGAGTTAAAAAAAAAAAAAAAGAAAAAAGAGGGATGAGGAAAATACAGGGAAAGACTTGAGGAGAGGGTTTTTAAGAGGACGCGTGAACTCGTGAGAATATTTCCACGCGGTTCGTCTCAAGAACTCGCGAGATTTTTTGGTTTTCGTCGTCATCTGGGTCAAGGGTTTTTCCATGAGAAAAACATCGAAAACGAAAAAAAAAATTCGGCAAATTCGCATAATATAACCTATCTCTTTAAAAAACAAATTTATGCATAATCTGTTTTAATAGCGAGGCATTTAAACGGCCGAATTTTCCCATCTCTACATCGCCAGTTTGTGCCGCGTTTGAAACTTTCTCACGGCTCGGAATTTCGAACACACGTCCTTCGCGTCTTTCAAAAACCCGAGGAGGGCGACCGCATAAACCTTCAACGTTCGAGTAGCACACATCTGATTCGCGTCAATAAACAAAGAGCGACGACTTATCGATCTCCGAACCCTTCAAAACATGTCGCCGAGTTACCCCGGGAACGCCACGCGAGCGCAAGGAAAACAAACTCTTCGCCGAGAGCGACGGCTGCTACGACGACGACGGAAGGGGTCAAGGGAGTAAAAATCGAGAGAGCCGAGGAAAAGGTTTATAAGCGCGAGAGAGGAAAAGGATCTGACGAATAAAAAAAAAAGGCGAGGGTGCAACCGGAGGGTAGAGGCGCCAGCAGAAGCAGACGCCGGAAGAGGTCGGAAAGGAGCGTGTGAAGGGGAGAGGGAGGGTGGGTGGGGGGAGGAAACTCATCGACGCGACGATTGAGTGAGGAAAGGATAGAGGGAGTGGAGTGAAGGAGGGAGGAAGGAGGGAGGAAGGAGAAAAGGAAGACCATAAGGGGGAGTGAGAGTCGCTGGGAGACGATCAAACATCCATCAATCCACAAAAACCGTGGAGCCTTAAGACGCTTCCAAACAGAGCGGGAGAAAGAGAGCAATACAAGCAGAAAATCGGAAATAGCATCATCTTTTCCTCCCAACAAACGCGTTCATCACACCTCTCTCTCTCTCACACACACAAACAGTGCCACCGCGCGCACCCCACGACGAAACCAGTTGGGCGACGAAACGGCCACCTCTCCCTCTCTCCTTCTTCCCCCCCCCCTCCCCCCCCTTCCCCTCTTTTCCTTCCCTTAGAAAAACCTTTTTACAAACCACCCACGCACGCACGGCGGCAGTGAGTCATTTTACGGTTTACGTTCCCGAAGAACAAACTATTTACCGCTCTACTGACAACATGAGGCGCACATCTGCGCATCTTTTTCGTCTTTAAAGGCGTATATATATACAGTGGAACTCCTTAAGTCCAACCTCAAGGGAACACACAAAACATTCGACTTGTAGAAAATTCGAGTTATAGCACAAAAACAAATCGAAAAAGATTTTTTGTCCCGTACAATGAATTCACCTAAGAGTTATGGAAAATTAGTGATATAGAAGTTCGTCTATATACACACACACACATATGTATCAGATGGGGCCGGGGAAAAGAGTACGACGGCGGTGAACGTCAAATCTCTCCCGTTCACAGCCTCCACGTGCGTGTACAAACGCAAGAGATTCCCGGCACGCACCTTGAAGAAAAAATCTGATGTGGCCAACACATGACTTTCTCTATACTTGGGGTATAGATATTTAAATTATTATGAATAGCATTATAAGGCAAAATTATTATTTCGTAAATCGGGTTTCGAATAAACCTCGACTTCCGGTTAACCGTTATTGTCCAAAAACTAATCAGTTCTTTATGCTGCTGCTAAAGGGTTATATATGACGTTCGGTAACGATATGGCAAGTACTTTTTGAGTTAGAGCGCCCACAATCACATACACACACACGCACACACAGAGATCATTCCGAAAATAGTCTAAACTTGTTCTAGGGACCTCAAAACGTGTATTTCCGTTGAAATCTCGAAGGCGATTTTTTTCGTGAACAGTACTTTCCCATTACTACGTATGGAGAAAGTAAAAAGTGGGAGAATCCATCTCTCACCTCTCCTCCCCATATCCATTCTTTCCTAATCTAAACCGTGCCACACTTTCCTTCTACCATTCCCTCTCAAGTCCTCTCACTTCCAACCAATCACGACAGCAGGAGGTATGGGGGGGGGGGGGGGGGGGGGTAAAGAGAGGAAACCCAAAAGGTTGAAGAGGAGAGAGAGAGAGAGAGGTCTTGGAAGGAGAGGAAGTCTCCTCAAGGATCGAGATAAACCACACCTCTGACAGGGTTAACCCCCTACTAAGACCGAACATGGATCAAAACCCTTTCTTTTTCTTTCAACCCGTCGAGTCCCAGAGGGAGTGGCGGTTGCAAGACGAATCCCGGAGAGATTACGTCGACGACGAGGAAGGGAGAGGAGGAAGACGTCACGTGACAAGGGGAACGTTGCAAGGCGTTCAATTCCACATTAATCAATCAAACTCTTTTAACGCTCATCCCTCCCAAACACACCCACCAACAACACCAACCCTCCCCCGCGCAAGATGGTTCGGATCTTTTGGCTCCCCAGGCGTCGCCACCCGTTCTCCCTTTAACTAAAACTCTTGCGTGGCCCGCGGGGGCATGCGCGCATTCACCCACGCAGGAAAAATTGAAAAAAATAAAACAGTCAACCAATAATAATAATAATAACGTCACCAAACTGTCGCCCGCACTCTCTATACGCACACTGTCGCCCCCTTCATCTCTCCCCCTTCAAACTCCCCCTCCCCCTCCGCTTCCCTCGTTTAACATGTACCGAATCATATCCGCCCTCAGCCTATAACTCTCTCTCTCTCTCTCATGGGGGAGTTTGAACTCTCTCACATCTCTCTTCGTACGAATGTATTCGGTCTAAACTCTCTCGGCTGTCAACTACGGGACCAGCTGCCACCGTTCTCTTTCCCTCCATCAATCCATTCAATGTTCGCGTTATACGTCGAACAAACCGCCCGCAGGTCAGAAAAAAATTGATGCGAGTGTAATGCAGAGAGAGAGAGAGAGTGAAGGAGAGCAATGACTCACGCTCCCTCGTTCGGTTTTTTTTTTCACCCTCACGCACCACCTTAAATAATAATTCCGCCTCGGGGGGAGTCGCGAACGGGAATAATCACCCGCGATAATGAATTCTAATAGAGGGTGAATTATCTCCGCCAGGATCTCTCTCTCTCTCCTTCCGTCCTCCGACGCGATCGGATGATTACTAAAACTTCAAAAAAAAAAAAAAGCCGGAAGTTTGGCATTTTTCTCGCGTAGAGATGGGGGTTAATCGTTCGAGATGTGCTCGATTATGCGTCGATTGGGTACTTGTTACTAATGTTTCGCGACTCTCCTCTCCCGTTCCAAAAACGAAACAAATGCGCTACGATTCGCGTAAAATTAAATATTCGTTCGGTGTTAATAATAGAAAAACTTCGTTAATTCGGCTAATGATTTGAAAAAGACGCGAAGGGTTTCGCTGTCATCTAGTACGCTAGCAGTCGCTGATATTAATGTTCGATTTTGATACAAGAAATTCCGAAATAGCTTAAATCAGCGTGTTAACTCAAAAAAAAACTACCCTTGCAAAAACGACGAAAATGACTATGGTTTCTGACGTTCAATTTTTTTTAGAACGGACGTTCTATTTTTTTAAATGGACCTTCGTCGCAACCTTTTTTAGGTACGTGTACGAAAATAATTCTTTATCGAGAGAAATTTTGGGAGAAACTAAGCGTCTTTCTGTTTTAACTTCCTTCACAAATACTGCCTACCCCTTTCATCGACATACGCGCTTTTTTTTTAAAAAAACATCCCATTTTTTCGTTCCCCTCTCCAAATCTGCATTTCCCATACGCCGAACATCCCCGATACAGCTGACACAACAGGGAAAAGTATTTCGTGAAAACCTTGACGATTATTTTTAAAACAGGAAGATGTTTTTCCGGCGTGAAGTATCGCGTCATTGTTTATCTTGCATTCCTTTCTCCCCCATTCCTCCCATTTCTACGCTGGAATGGAGCGGATAAATCTCCGATCGCGACGCGACCGATATTTACATCGAGGAAAGATCGAGGCCGAAGAGAGAGAGAGAGAGAGAGAGAGAGAGAGAGAGAGGGAAGGAGAGAGGGGGAGAGAGAGGGAGAGAGTGGGAGAGAGAGAGTGGGAGAGAGAGAGTGGGAGAGAGAGAGAGGGAGAGAGAGAGAGTGGGAGAGAGAGAGAGGGAGAGAGAGAGAGGGAGAGAGGGAGGGAGGGAGGGAGGGAGAGAGAGGGAGGGAGAGAGAGGGAGGGGGAGAGAGGGAGGGAGAGAGGGAGGGAGAGAGAGAGGGAGAGAGAGAGGGAGGGAGAGAGGGAGGGAGAGAGAGAGGGAGGGAGAGAGAGAGAGGAAGAGAGAGAGAGGAAGAGAGAGAGAGGAAGAGAGAGAGAGGAAGAGAGAGAGAGGAAGAGAGAGAGGAAGAGAGAGAGAGGAAGAGAGAGAGAGGAAGAGAGAGAGAGGAAGAGAGAGAGAGGAAGAGAGAGAGGAAGAGAGAGAAAGAGAGAGAGAGGAAGAGAGAGGGAGAGAGAGAGAGGGAGAGAGACAGGGAGAGAGAAAAGAGAGAGAGGGAGAGAGGGAAAAAACAGAAAATCTGTCACGCCAAAACAGTAAAAATACGAGCAGTTAGGAAAAAAATAAACATTCCTTTTCGTGCTAAAAAGTGGCAGAATGATAAAAAATACCACAACGCAATAATGTATCCAATGAATGAGACCATAAAAAAATCAAAAAGGAGTGTGAAGGGCTGAGATATGAGAATTGAGATGGTGGAAGGGAAAAGAATTTAAGAACGCCAGTGTACGGTCCGATGAAAGATTACATCTACATAATACCCTGCAAATCACCGGACTGGTGGGTGGCAGGGGGTGCAGCGCACCAAAACCTACCTAATAACGTCCCTCGTTACGGTGAAGGGGAAAGAAGAGAGGTGGAATCGAATGTAGAACGAGGGTACGAATTTGACGGAACGATCCTTCGAAACCGTTAAAGAATTCAAGAAGGGTACGTTATCTCTCTCAAGAATATTTGCACGACAATATACTTCGGATACTATGAGTAAAAACCCTCCACAGCTACGGAAGAATTGGCTGGAAGAGAGCTCGAGAACTATCGTTATCTTTGTTGCAGAGCGACTGCAGAAAAATGTAGATACAAAATGTAATTACGACCTCGCATAATTTACATTAGCGTGAATATTACCCCTTATGCGGATAAAATGCGCGACAGGGTATATGCCATCGCAGCACAGCTACGAACTTGGAAATTTTCTATGGATGTCTTACCGTATTCGGAATATACGAGCAGTACAGTTGGTCGCTTCTAGCGATCGCATCCTAAGCTCTTAAAAAGACAGCAACCCTGGATGCTTCTTACGGGAATTGTTCTCCACAATAACGTGAAAAAGGCCTCCACCTCGGGTATCCAAACACGCTTTCGCCGCCTTCGAAATACACGTGATATCCAATTCAAACCCATACACGCTTTCGCCGCCTTTGAAATACACGCGATATCCAATTAAAACCGATGGTAATAATAACGACGGCGCTTCCAGGTATAATCCAAGATACACGGAGAGTCGGGATACCACGAACGGATCGCTGCTGTACATCCAAACAATCCATGTTATAACAGCCGTTATTTCGAGCGGGACGCTCTAAAACTCCTTTCCGGAGAGGGGAGAGAAAAAGAAGGGCGAGAGGGGGGAGAGGGGGGGGTTAAGAGAGAAAGGGAGAAAAACGTCGAGTTTTTCGGAAGATGCTCGACTCTTTAACGATCCGACTTATCATTAAGTATCCAAGAAGACCATGAGACGACTGAGGGAGATGGAGTGACGGGAGGCAAACACGCCCACGCCGCCAGAAACCACGGAGCGGGCAAACAAGCGAGATAAAAAATAAAGATACCGAGAGAAAGAGAGAACGAGAAGGGAGGAGAGAGAATATTCGACATTCACTACTACCCTACCTCACCAACTCCAGAGTTGCCCTCTTTTCTTTCCCCGACCAAGCATACATTCTCCCCCCCTCTTTTTTCAACCTCCTCCTCAAGCCCTTTCCTGAAACACCTTTTTAAAAAAAAATCTTCCGCCTTACCTGTTATTCGAGTAATACCTGCCAATAAAACGACTTAAGCTGGAGAGGAGAAGAGAGGACCGGTCTTTCTATGCGTGTATATTCATATACACTCGCGTATTACTCCGGTAACAACTTTCACCCTCCCCGATAAGTCTTCCATGGCACAATGAAGGGAATGAGGGAGGAGTGGAATTTGAGGATAAGGAAGAGAGGACTACGCTCTCTATATCCCTTCCTCTCTCTCGCTCTCTTACACCCTCAATGGTTTCCACACTCCAGCACACCTAAAAACCTTTTCTCCGCCCTCATCTTATACCCTCGTATCTTCCTGGAGAGGCCTTCCCTCTTCGCCCCACCTCTTCTCTGACCCTCATCCTCTTTTTTTTCCTCGGGACTCCCCAGACGGCCATAATCGACCAAGCCGACCTCGGCGAAAGAGGAGAGGGATATTTGGGAGGTGTGTGAAGGGATTGAGGGAGAGAATGGGGTGGGATGGGGAGGAACGGCCAAAAATGCCACGGAGCCGCTGCTGCGGTCATGCTATGAAGGCAAAAACCATGCACGCACCAACGACGGGGAGATATAAGGCCACAGTTCCTCCGTGTCCCTCATCGCCACCCATCGGAAAAGACCACATCACGTTGCGAAAAAAATAAAACCACGTCCGAAAAAAACCAAAACCCCTTTTCGACAAACATTTTCCCCTCTTTCCCTTCTCCCCTCCCTTTGCAGTTGGAGGAGAAACGGACTGACTCTCCCTAGATCATCGCCCTCCTCTCCAACTACTGCAACCGTTTTTTTTTTAATGGTTTCTACAAATCCGAGAGGTCCGTGTAATGGGAATTTGGGTTTTTCTCTCTCTCTCGACATGTTGAAGAGAAGAGAGAGTGATTTTCGGGGCCAAACGGCAATCTCTTCCCACCACCAGACTGATGGATTGTTTCGGCTTAACGTCCCTTCACATAGGGAACGCTGTGAATTAATGAAGATGAAACGTTTTGAACGGGTCGAAAGGAAACGCAAAGCGCACCTATAACAAGGGATTACGGAGAGGCGAGAAACTGCAGAACTCTTATTAAAACCGCCGAAGCCGTTAGGCCGGTTCGACAGGTTCATTCACGGCGACATTTGTATTCGGCCGTGACAAATGTTCCGCGAAATTGGTCCTGCGCGCTGTTATATGCGCGCCGCGTTAAATGCACGGTTAACTTGAAACGCCGACAACGACGGAACAAATAAGAATTTCTTACGTAAGAGACAGGATTTTTTCAAAGTGAGTCATGGGTTATTTAAAGGATCTTTTTATCGAAGATGTAAATAAAAATGATTAATCTGTCAGGTCACGTAGGTATCTATAACGACGAGCAGAACGCAAAGGTTTATGTTCAAATGCATTTAGAGAGATAAGCGGGGCGGCGTATATGTACCTGTTTACACTGAATGGGAGTTACGCGTAATCTTTCGAACCCGCTTCAAAGTTATTTTTCTACGGAAAAATGACGACCACAGTCACGAAATACCGATCAGACAAACAATATTTATCGGAATAGCCATTACTGCCATCTTGTTTTTAAAAAACATCCGACAACATACGCTAAGATTTCAATAAATTTTCACCCTGCGCGAGAACAGAACCACTGAAAATAAACAACGCACCTTCCAAAAGACCGCGTCCACCGGCTTTAGCGTTTTTCCCGAATAACAATTCACGTGCCACGTTCTCGACCAGTTGAACACCACTCGAAAAAAACAACCGATATAACAGAACCAGGTGACAGAATTTTCTCTTTTCGGCCATGACGTCCCCATAAAAATATTTCGAACCTCCCGAAGCGGCTATAAAACGAAGCAAAAAACACGAAGACGGCCATTTAGACCATTTTTTTCGGTCTCCAACGAAGTGTAGGAAATGGAGATGGTGTGAGAGAGGAATGGAAGGAGGGAGAGGAACCGAGGCGACGGGCGATAAGAGCCATCTACTACTCCTCTCCTCCATCTCCCCCCACCCACAACCATCCTTCCCCCTTCCAACACCACCCTCGTAATATTCGCAAATGGTGGTGATCTGGTTTGGACTCCCACGCACGACTCAAGATTACGATGTAATAATATAAAAACTTACGGCGTTTCTTTTTTGGGCTTCGGAGAGGAAAGGGAAGGAAGTGAGGAGCGGAGGGAGAGAGATGATGGGGAGAGGCGAGGAGAGTGAGGGAGGGAGGGGTAGCGAGGCAGGGAGGGAGAGGGAGCGAGACATAGGTAGGGGGGAGTGAGACAGGGAGGGAGAGGGAGTGAGACGGAGAGAGGTGGAGTGAGACACGGAGGGAGAGGGAGTGAGACAGGGAGGGGGAGCGAGACAGGAGAGGGTTGAGACAGAGGTAGGGGGGGAGTGAACAAAGGGAAGGGGGAGTGAGAGAGAGGTACCTAGGGGAGAATGAACAAAGGGAGGGGGGAGTGAGACAGAGGGAGGGGGGAGTGAGACAGAGAGGGAGAGTGAGACAGAGAGGGAGAGTGAGGCAGGGAGGGAGAGGGAGTGAGACAGGGAGGGGGAGCGAGACAGAAGGAGGGGGTTGAGACAGAGGTAGGGGGAGTGAGACAGAGGTAGGGGGAGTGAGACAGAGGTAGGGGGAGTGAGGTAGGGGAGAATGGAGGGGGGAGTGAGACAGAGGAAGGGGGAGTGAGAGGGAGAGGGAGACAGAGGTAGGGGGAGTGAGAGAGGTAGGAGAGAATGAACAAAGGGAGGGGGGAGTGAGACAGAGGAAGGGGGAGTGAGACAGAGGGAGAGTGAGACAGAGGGAGAGTGAGACAGAGGGAGAGTGAGACAGAGGGAGAGTGAGACAGAGGGAGGGGGGAGTGAGACAGAGGTAGGGAGAGTGAGACAGGGAGAGAGGAGGAGTGAGAAAGAGGGAGGGAGATGTAGTGTGGAAAGAAGAGTGAGTGACATAAGGATGTAGAGAGAGAGAAAGAGAGGAAAGGAAATTGGAGGAAGTCTAAGAGAGAGGAGTTCCAACCCGTATGGGTGTAGGGGGAGCAGGTTCCTAACGCTCGTAAAACAGGCGAGATGGAGAACCCACGTTGGAAAATATGCACGATCAGAGATCATCTGACACGTAGACAGACATTCGGACGAGGCGTAACGAAGGACGCAGTAGGGAACTAAAACCAATGGGGATCAGAACAAGTGTTCCATTCACGGGAGGAACAAGTTGGATACTCTCATCTCCCCCCCCCCCCCCCTCCCCCTCTCCTCGTCCGGCAGAATGAAAGCGATTGGCCAAGAAGATCATGATGCTGAATCCCACAAAGGAAGAGAGGAAAATTTGGGAGGGAATGAGAGGGGGGGGGGGGGAGAACGGGGAGAGAAATAGCGAAGGCGTGGCAAAGGCGGAAGTACCTATTTAGAGGCGTTTCTCGCGTCACGATGTTTATCGCAACAATGTTATTACGCATTCGTCGCGTGAGATTACTACCAACCGACGAGTCGTAAATTTAGACCTCTTTTCGCGAGTCCATTAATCTGCTAAATATTCTCAGCCTCGAAAAAAAGTTTGGAATATCCCGTCCGAGAAATAGCCAAGGATGACGAACTCCTTTCGCAATTAACTGGGTGGCGGGAGGGAAAATTTTAATTATGAAAAAGAAGCGAAAAATGTCTATTAAACAAAGCGTGCCTCGCCTTTCTCAGTTGTCGAAGCAGATGAACGGCGTTGAAACAAACGTATGCTCCTTCTCCGCACATTGAACTGTGACCTTTTAAAATGGGAATTTTGCGCAAAATTTGCTTAATTTATTTCGCGTTATCATCTTACCACAAGATTATTAAATTGAACTGAAAATCTCCCAACTTAAAAATCCGTTATCAATTCTACAATAACACCGTCAATGCTCAATTTCGAATTGTATATTTTTTCAAATTACGAATCCAGTTGTAATAAAAACCAAGCAAAAAATTTTTGAACTTAAACATGGGATTTTAATCGTTTTGGAAGCAAATTTCTTAAACGAGATTCCAGGAAAGATATCTCCGTAAACCACCGCATTAACTCCATGCTATTCTCGACCTTATGAACCTTTTTAGCTCTCCGCGATGAGCGGGAACACCGCGAGGTTATCCAGAGAAAAGGAAGCGATCGGAGGAGGAAGGCAGAAGCCTCATAACCACGCATTAAAGCGCCGTGCACTTGGCGTACATACGGCCTAAAACCACCTCTTCCCTCCATCCCAAAAAAAACCTCCCCCCCATAGCCTTCCACCGTTACACACCACACGTGCACTTTTTTCGAGACTTCCCTCCCGTCTGCACAGCGTCGCCTCTCTTTCCCACTCTCCCCCTTTCGCGTTCTCCAAACTACCAAAACTCCCGACGCTGCCTCCTTCGTGTAAACTCTTTGCCGCGCCCCCCCGGGGCCTCCACGTCACGAAACACTCCCTTTTCACATGCGCCACCCGCCACACCCACCCGCTCGCTCCTTACCACCTCAGCCATTCTTCTTCTTCTTCCCATACCTCACATCGGATGGGGAGGTTTTAAAAACTCTATACTTCCACGCCATCTTTCATTACCTCCCCCTCCCTCCCAATGCCCCCCCTATCAAAAACAGTACGCATACGCCCCACATCCCTCTCTCCACCACACCTGCCCCCACCATCCCCCGGCTTCGGGCATCCTTCCTGTTTCGCTTTCCTTCACTCCCTTTCCTCTTCCTCCTCTTACTCCCTCCCTCACTCCCCTCCCCTCCCCTACATATCCAACTTCCTTTCTCTTCCCGACTTCCATACAACTCCATCCCTCTTTCCTCAACTCTCGCAACCCCAAAAACCACGCGAGAAACTCGAGGGCGAGAGAGTGAAACAGTGTTGAGGAATAGATATGGAGAACTGTGAAGAATTTGTTCTTTTCCTCTTACCTCCTTCCCCCTTCACCTCCGCGACACCACCATCCCCGCCTTGCTACACCCCCGCAGCCGCCTAACTACCCCAAACATTTGGCGAGTCTGCGGGCAAAAGGGGGGAAGAAAAGACTTAAGGGGGAAGCAGTGAGATAGAGAGGGCGGGAAAGAAGAGTAAAATAATACGGACTAGAGAGAAAAAGAAAAGGGGATATAAAAAAATGGTGGTGCGTCTCTTTCGCATTTTTCCCCTCTCCTCCCCATCAGAACAGTTTCCTGCCGATTCGGGGAAACCGTGCAACTTTAAACTTAAGGGAGAGAGAGTAAGGGAGAGGGAGTAAGAGCAAGAGAGAGGGAGGGTAAGAGAGAGGGAGAGTAAGAGAGGGAGAGAAAGAGAGGGAGGATAAGAGAGGAAGAGAGAGAGAGATGGAGGGAGAGTGAGAGAGAGATGGAGGGAGAGTGAGAGAGAGATGGAGGGAGATGAAGAGAGAGATGGAGGGAGAGAGAGAGAGAGAGATATAGGGAGAGTAAGAGAGATGGATGGAGTAAGAGAGATGGAGGGAGAGTAAGAGAGATGGAGGGAGAGTAAGAGAGAGATGGAGGGAGAGTGAGAGAGAGATGGAGGGAGAGAGAGAGAGAGAGAGAGAGAGAGATGAAGGGAGAGTAAGAGAGAGATAGAGGGAGAGTGAGAGAGAGATGGAGGGAGAGTGAGATGGAGGGAGAGAGTGAGATGGAGAGAGTGAGATGGAGGGAGTGAGAGAGAGATGGAGGGAGAGTGAGAGATGGAGGGAGAGTGAGAGAGATGGAGGGAGAGAGAGAGAGAGCTGGAGGGAGAGTGAGAGAGAGATGGAGGGAGAGTGAGAGAGAGAGATGGAGGGAGAGTGAGAGAGATGGATGGAGTAAGAGAGATGGAGGGAGAGTGAGAGAGATGGAGGGAGAGTGAGAGAGATGGAGGGAGAGTAAGAGAGATGGAGGGAGAGTAAGAGAGAGATGGAGGGAGAGTAAGAGAGAGATGGAGGGAGAGTAAGAGAGATGGATGGAGTAAGAGAGATGGAGGGAGAGTGAGAGAGATGGAGGGAGAGTGAGAGAGAGAGAGATGGAGGGAGAGTGAGAGAGAGAGAGAGATGGAGGGAGAGTGAGAGTGAGAGAGAGATGGAGGGAGAGTGAGAGTGAGAGAGATGGAGTGAGAGAGATGGAGGGAGAGTGAGAGAGAGATGGAGGGAGACAGAGAGATGGAGGGAGACAGAGAGAGAGATGGAGGGAGAGAGATGGAGGGGGAGAGTGAGGGGGAGAGTGAGGGGGAGAGAGAGAGAGAGATGGAGGGGGAGAGTGAGGGGGAGAGAGAGAGAGAGATGGAGGGAGAGTAAGAGAGAGAGAGATGGAGGGAGAGAGAGAGAGAGAGATGGAGGGAGAGTAAGAGAGAGATAGAGGGAGAGTGAGAGAGAGATGGAGGGAGAGAGATGGAGTGAGAGTGAGATGGAGGGAGAGTGAGAGTGAGATGGAGGGAGTGAGAGAGAGATGGAGGGAGAGTGAGAGAGATGGAGGGAGAGAGAGAGAGCTGGAGGGAGAGTGAGAGAGAGATGTAGGGAGAGTAAGAGGGATGGAGGAAGAGTAAGACATATGGAGGGAGAGTAAGACAGATGGAGGGAGAGTAAGAGAGATGGAGGGAGAGTGAGAGAGATGGAGGGAGAGTAAGAGAGATGGAGGGAGAGTAAGAGAGATGGAGGGAGAGTAAGAGAGAGATGGAGGGAGAGTGAGAGAGAGAGATGGAGGGAGAGTGAGAGAGAGAGAGATGGAGGGAGAGAGATGGAGTGAGAGTGAGAGAGATGGAGGGAGAGTGAGAGAGAGATGGAGGGAGACAGAGAGATGGAGGGAGACAGAGAGAGAGATGGAGGGAGAGAGATGGAGGGGGAGAGTGAGGGAGAGATGGAGGGAGAGTAAGAGAGAGATGGAGGGAGAGTAAGAGAGAGATGGAGGGAGAGTAAGAGAGATGTAGGGAGAGTAAGAGAGAGATGAAGGGAGAGTAAGAGAGAGAAAGACAGTAGGAGAAACGAAGGGAGGGAGAGAGACAGGTTGAGTTGATTGTTCATGCCATGAGCAAGCAAAGAGAAGAGTTAAGGAACATCTTCGCATCACTCTCTATCTCGAGGAAGGAGCGACTGAAAGGGGTTTTTAAAGGATGGAATGCGAGAGGAGAGAGAGAGAGAGGAGTGGGATAGAGGAGGTGGAGAGCATAAGAGGAGGCAGACGCAGCTGCTCGTCCTATCCCCACACTTCCCCCCTTCCTACACATCTCCTTCCCATCCTCCCCCGCGCTATCCCTTCCACGAGGAGAGCACCGAACCAAAAGGAATCCACCACGTCGTCTTCATCCCTCCTCCTCCTCCTCTTCCTCCTCCTCCCTCCACACCAAACCCTGACAAGCAGACGCCTCTTTCCCTACCATACGCTCCCACTCTCTCGACCAGTAAAGTTACTTGGGAAAGTGAGAGAGAGAGAGACCCCGTGCGTGTGACGTAAGGACACATACACACGACCCCCACAACTCGCTCAACTCTCTCTCTCTCTATACCACTATACACAGCCAGTTTTAAAACTCCAAAGAGCATTCATCCCACTCACTCCCATCTTCAAAACTCTTCGGCGGCTTTCGTCACCGGTTACGCAAATGGCGGCGCAAATGAGATTTAATTTCTTGCGTGTGCATACGTGTTGTTTTCTGTATTGCGCCGAACTATATGAAAATTTTTCTTTTCAGAGCAAACTTTCGCTCGTTAATATCTTCCCATTAAAATTGCTTCGCACTCGAGGAATCGTCTTCAGCTGTCCAGGGAGTAAGAAGATTTCCGACTTTCTATTAAACTTTCTTTTTAATTCTTTATTTAAAAAACACTTGAACATTATAATCATTATTTACTTAAGACAAACATATCCCCAATGGCATGTGAACGCTTAGACATTAATTAAAAATCACGAAATGGTTATAAAAACTAATTCATTTTTCTCTTTAAAACCAACCCAAATACACCGAGTGGCCGCAGAAGATGGATACCAGCGTTATATATTGGTTACATATACGCAAGGGCTGCATTCAACAAGGGATATCAGACGCTGGCATCTTGTCCATCAAATCTCCAGAGACGACCAAGTCGCAAAATAAATTAGGGCTTTCGTTTAAGTGGGGAATGGGAGTATCACGAAGAGAAAAAACACCTTTTATATGAACAAAAGACGTTAAATCGATCCTGTAGATGAGGGTGACGGACACCCACCAACTCAACCGACACGACTGACCTCCCCCCCCCCCTCCTCTCCTTCCACAGACCTCGCTTCGCCTCACACTACATCCGGTCGAGATTGATAAGGCGGCGAGAGCTACGCGGCCACCAATCAACGCGAGATTTTATTCACTCCCTCTCAAGGGAGGTCGCTACGACTCCCGCGGGAGACCTATTTCGCAGCGAGATCCGACGCGGAGAAAAAACAGGATGAAAAAATATGCGAAAAGCACCAGTTATTTCGCTGAAACGGGGCCGCAGAAATAAAGAGGAGACAAACGAATAGCGATGGGAGTAGTAGGCGTATGTCCAAAGAGACCGCCCTCTTGACGGCAGGTCCTAAACGACCGCGGACTATCCGACGAATCCTTCCCCAGGATATAATATATCAAGAGGAAGAGAGTGGAAGGATAGAAGGCTGGGCTGGGTTGGTGTTTGTGATGGAGCAGAAGCTGGAAGAGGACGGATGGATCGAAGGAGGGGTTGAAAGACGCCATGTTTGACGTTTTGGCGGTGAAAAAAGAGAGAAGCAAGAGGGCTGGAAAAAGGATTTAGGAAAAAAGAGCAAAGGGTTACCCACGTCGCTCGTCGGCCTAAGTGGCGTAGCAAGTTTTTCGATGTTTTTGTAACGAAAGGGAGGAGTGGGGGGAGGGGGGGAGGATTAAGATACCCTGGGGAGGCGTGGAATGTTTGTAAGCCATCCATATTCCACATAACCTTCCTCTTATAAAAGAAACGGAAAGGACCAAACTGATACCGAAAGCCATCCACACGACGATTCGTGTTCACCCGGCAGCTTTTAACTCTTTGACGACATTCCGACTTATGATTCATTAAAATGCTCACAGAAGATAAACCGAAACGACCTCGCTACTTTAATAAACAAGTCTTCCTTAAATGCGATAAAATACCGAAGATTTCCTCTTTCGTCCGCCGCGAGGGGAATATTTGCTTTTTCTGCGATAACAGCTGAGAGAGGTCGCATGCTTGGGCGAGGGAAGTAAAGGAGGGAAAATTTCCGCAAATAACCCCTCGCCGAGATTCGGGTGCGGCGAAGAGGAGGACCTTCAGGCGAGACATTTTCCGATCCCCAAAACAACGTCCGCCTCCGAAATAATACGTGACCGCGATCACACCCACCATAGACGGAAGCGAAAACAAAAGCAAACAAAAACGACGGCTGAACTCCATTGAGAGTCGCCTCGAGGGCTATAATTGGATCGCTTCGATATTGAGTTCGCCCGGTATCGCAAATCCTTCCTCCACCACGTCCATCGATGCCAGCCGAATTCGGAGTCACATCAGAGCGAATTCCAGGTCCTATGACAACGAGCAACGACAGCAAAATCCAACTCGATATCCTTGTACACCCGGTCCTCCCATAACACGAGGGATGAACTCTGAAAAATTGCCGTGTAATGCGAGAACGCGGTAGGTATGTGAACCAGTTAAGCTCCATACCTCTTCTCCAGTCCCAAGATTCCGAGACCCTCTATAGGTATTACACATGTGCAAATAAAGAGTTTTGTAAGCATTCGGGTACACCGACACGTCTTTCCCTCTTTCTGCAACATATATAACCCCATTATATTAACAAAATCCGTTAATTCGTTCCAAATTCATCGTCGCATGAATGTTCTTATAAAAACAAACAGCGCTGTACTGAATCTGCGTTACAGGACGACAAGGTGTAGTTTAATTTTCGAATCGTTCGATAAATCGTACAGGGCGAAATTTATTTACTTGTCGACGACGAAGGCCAGACGTATTACGCAGCGGGATATGACAATCCGACGGAATGCCTTTTCCGCGCATGAGATTGAATACGCATCCTAGTCATCGCGTCCATATGACTCACTCTCGCACTCCGAGCGCGAATTAAATAACCAGGAAGGGCGGAATCGCGGGAGAGTCGTGCCTCGGCCCTCCCTCCTCGCGTCCCTCTGGACAAGAAGGAATTATCGCGTCCACTTCTGGCAGCGGAGAAGAGGAGTGAGTCATCGCAACCGCCGCCGACACCGCGACACGCGTCGCCCGCCCCACGCCACATCCTCGCCTCCTCCCCTCCCTCCCTCCTTCCTTCGATACTGACGAATAATCGCCATTGAGTAACGAGGCATCGAAAGACGTAATACAAGGGCAATGGGGGGATCCAGAAACTAGCCTTTTTATTCTAGAAATCTCTGCCAGTGTCAGAGCACCTTTTCATTACCCTATGAAATAATCTTCAGCTCAGAACCAAGGAAACATGCGCGGAATGGATTTAAGGATGCATGCAGTGGTGGTCAGTGGGAGGAAAAGTCGATAGCCCCTTGAATCCGCCGCTGCTCGGACCCACTGAAAACCTAAATAAATCTCTAAACGGAGCACATGTTTCCTTCGGCTTAAAAATCCATGCACCCACCTCCGCGCTCGTTAGACAAGACTTTCGAAACACAGGTGCAAATCCTCCCGATTTCTCCTTGTAACTACTTCCCTCCCCCCCCAACCGCCTCCCTCTCATCCCCCGCCGTCTTATTGCCTTCGCGAAATTGCCACTTAAGGCTTAAAAACCGCGGGAACAATCCGCCGCCGCGTCGTTCGTACCCGCCTACCCGCTAACAAACGTCGTAATTTTCGATTGCTTTCTTATTTAATCCCGCGCGCAAACCTCCAAAGCGGCAATAAAACCCGTAATGGATAATAACCGCATATCCTTCCCCGTGTCGTTTTCAACTGGCATCAACCGAGATTTTCCTCTTTTACGGGCGACGAATTAAAATCTCAAAGACACCTGGTTCCCTCGGGAGACGCGCGACAGTAAAAAAAAAAAACCAGCGAGGGAGGACGAGAATGACAAAAGAGTGGTTTTGAGAAATAGCCTTGTCCGGTCCTTTTTAAAGAGGTTGCA
Source organism: Uropetala carovei (assembly GCA_036926305.1). Lineage (NCBI taxonomy): Eukaryota > Metazoa > Arthropoda > Insecta > Odonata > Petaluridae > Uropetala > Uropetala carovei. Next base: position 2,601 of record JAXCHB010000063.1, on the reverse strand, counting down.
GGAGGAAGAGGCGAAACGTATCCACATATAGAGCAGCAGCCAAATACTAAGGTTAATGAATGGACTACGTAGCGTGAAGAATGAGGCAATGAAGAGAACTTTTTTTTTTAAAAATGCTCGAGACGGAATGTTTTTAAGGGGAGTGGAGAGAGAGAGAGAGAGAAGAATGGAAGGAAAGAGTATCGTCTGTTATGGCACGTTGGGGGATGGAATGAGGGAGAGCTCAGGAATGCAAGGAAGGGGGGTTGGGAGGCAGAGTGTGGAGGAATGAGGATAGAGGGAGAGACCCACTAGGGACTAAGGGATATAAAAAAAGCAAAATGAGAAGCGCGCTAGAGCGAAGAAGGGGAGCTCTCTCTCTCTCTCGAGTAGAGGAAGTTATAGAGGAAGTTCAACGCCACGGGTGGAGTGAGGTAAGGAAGTTGAGGGAAAGAGGGGGGGAGAGAGAAGTGTGAAGTGCATTCGGGGGAGGTTAATGAAAAAATACGCCGGAGTGAGAAAAGCGTAATAGGGAAGGACGGGCACACCCTCGAGAGAGAGAGAGAGAGAGAGAGAGAGAGAGAGAGAGAGAGAGAGAGAGAGAGAGAGAGAGAGAGAGAGAGAGAGAAAGGGAGGATCCTACCTCTCTCTCTCTCCCCCTTCCACCTTTCAAAGACAGCTGTAAAGGAAGAGGAGAGTGGGAGAGAGTCAATCTTTTCCCTTCGCACGAAAGAGTGCGATGAGGGGAGAGGGAGAGAGAGAGAGAGAGAACCTTAAACTGCCAAAGCCAACTGCTTTTTCTTCCGTGAAACAACGAGCCTTAAATCTTGCCCGATACGTGGACGTTTAATTAACGGAGCGATTTATAATTCAAGCGATCAACGAGAAGTCTCGAGTGGTCCTTTGAAACTATAAATCTCGGATAAAAAAATGAACTTTTTGAAAAAGCCAATTAAAAGAGCTCTTAAAAAAAAAAAAAAAAAAGAGCTCTTGAGAATAACTCGGATTCCATTAATCCCGTTTAAAAGACGAAAAAAATTATCCACTCTTGATTCAGTTTGTCGCCTAAAGAGGAAGATTCGACTCGAGAATTCATCAGTCGACGCTACGTTTTTATGATTCACTCCGCGAATTAAAAATATTACTATTCCTTTTGCGCACGTCGTTAAAGTAAAACCAAACAAGGTTATGAAGCAGTGGTTTTCAGAGAATGGGGCGCGGCCCTTCGGTGGATCGCGATAACATTCAAAACGGGATATCTTAGATACTGGATGGCACTTTTATTCTAAAAAATATTTCGAATACAATCTCGTGGCATTGCATTAAGGTAAAATTCTGATGGGCAAAGGAAATGTTCTATATATATATATATATATATGTACTGGGTCGAAGCGAGAAAACTTTGAAAACTTCTGTTATAGAGGCAATTCCAGGGCCCAACGTGGGGCAATAAAACGGCCCTATCGCTCAAGCACTTTTTCCGAGTAATTTCGTCGGCTTATATCGATATCCTCCACCCTAACCTCCCTGTCCGCCACCTGATTGACTATAGTAGGGTTAAGAGAAGAGAAGACAAACCTGCGAAGCGTAAATTCATTTTGCGAGGGGTTAAGAATGACAAATTCGTCAGTCATTGGAACGAAGTTCATCATCTTCAACGGATTAGACTGGTACCATGTTCCGGCACCCCTGGGTACTTTTTAAGTACAATTTTTAAGTGAATTGGGTACTAACTCATTGCACCACCCCAAACTGGAAGAAAGAATGTACGAATAAAATAGAACCCGATAAACGAACGAGGATAGAAACACGAAACAGGGCGGCGGAGTAGCTTACTCAGCCATTTTGGGAGAGAGTTATTAGAAAGGAATTCCCTCACCGAGTCACACACCCGCACACTCTCGACACCGTACATCCAAGAAAGGGAAAGCCAAAAGAAGGGAGTAAGGAGGAAGGGGGGGGGAGTAGAAAGAGAAATAGAGAAAGAAGAATCCTTCACTCCTTCACCAACATGCCCCTCTCCCTACCCTTCCAATACCGCCACCGCTATCACAATGACATTCACGGACTTCCTGCTTCCCGTCTCGTACACCCTGGAGACGTGACGCAGGCACCAACGGAGGAGAACGAGCGAGAAATCAAGCAAGCGTCGTCTTCCATCCTCACTCTCCCTACCTCACGCCTCCATCGCCATCTCAAACGTTCCATCTTGACTGGTGGTCGCCAACCGTGTGCGCTTTCCCCCCTTCCTTCCTGAGCGTTAATGCGTCCGCTAAAGTTTAACCCGCGAGGATTTTGCCATAACTCAAGAAAATTCAGATATTTCGAGAGCATTCCGCAGTCCAATTTTGGAAAAACGATATAGGTTAATTAGTGTGAAGAGGCCTCGATTTTTTAAGGTTTGTTCTTCACTGTGCTATTATATTATTTTACGTTCATCTACATCAGTGGTCTTCAACGTGGGCGATAGCGCCCACCGGCGGGCGTTTGAGGGTTTTTGGTGGACGTTAAAGAACTCGTCAAATGCTATTCTAATTTTTACACTGAAAAATACAATTCTATAATAAAGTTTAATGATACGCACACATCCTCAAATGAGACAATGTACAATGGAAGCATGGA